>CM051256.1:55335113-55935113 GCA_027921565.1 Artemia sinica | reverse complement strand
CTAGACCATATGAGATACGTGTAGAATTATAATAAAGAACGAACTCTTGCCTATAATAGATTAGATACTCAACTTAATTATAGTTAATGATATAGTAATGATAGGGTTTTATTGATAGCTGAACTACAAATTAAAAGAAAAAGACACCGACTGGATTTGTTACATTAAAAGACGATCACTGAAATAACAAACCATTCCATACATTGGACTTAGTTAGCTACTTGATTGTTTGAGTTTCGTCTCTTACTATTTAAAAGAAGAAAAAGCCGTAGGCTTTTTCCTGTTTGTATTTATAGTTAAAAAATCACAATAAGAGACGATCACGTCCAATGCTAACATAACAATAAAGAACGAACTCTAATTAAATTTTGTTATTATTATATTACAGTAAGGAACGAAGTCTATCTCATAGTATAACAGAGAAAAGAAAAGAGGTATAATGTATATGAAGTCATTATAATGATAAAATAACTCTTGGCTATACTAACTGGCATAGTCAAGTTAGTATAGCCGTTAGAATACATTTATCAAAATCTATTTATCCGTATATACACAGATTTGTGGAAAAATCAAGTCAATGAATACCTTACTACAGCACAATGGATGAAAGTGTGCCTCATGATTCGAGGTTTGCGGGTTCAAATCCACCTGTAGTAAGGGATCAATATTAAACGATTGGCTTTTCCTTCTTTTAAAGGATCCGGGTTGCAGCGGTAGCTAGCAACCTAGTAAGAGACGATCACCTCCAATGTTAAGAAATATAAAAACCCGTAGCTCCTAAAAAAGAGTCAGATCAAAACAAAAAGTACACCATTAGAACCGCCTTGTCCAAATCCTCCATAAAGGAAACTTACCGCCCTTTGGCTTGAATAACAAAGAAAATATATTGGCTTGAAAATCAAGAAAATAGACTTTTACCACGTTATTCTCCCCAAACGGGATATTTTTTTCTTTTTTCTTTGTCTCCAGAGATAGCTTGGCACTGGAACATCGTAGAGGGTTGTTCAATATTACATTAAGAGACGATCATTGGAACAACAAACTATTGCATAATTTGGACTTAGTTAGCTACTTGATTGTTTGAGGTGCGTCTCTTACTATTTCAAAGAAGAAAAAGCCGTAGGCTTTTTCCTGCTTTTATAATAAAGAACGACCTCTTGCCTATACTAAATTTTACACGCCACTTAATTGTAGTATAGGTTAGTAATTCAACAGATAGCATGGTACTGGAACATCGTGGAGAGTTGTTCAATGGCTCATTTTAAAGGAAATTAATGGGGTTAAAAACCTTTTGTAATTAAGATTATAATAAAGAACGAACTCTTTCCTATACTAAATAAGCCTATACTAGTTAATGATATAGTAATGATATAGTTTTATTGATAGCTGAATTACAAATTAAAGAAAATGATCTCGGTTGGATTTGAACCACCAACCTTTCGGTTAAAGGCCGATCGTGCTTGCCACTTGGACTATGACGTCATTAATTAAAGTTTTACAATTAACAATATGATACACATGATACTTTTATCAATTTTCTTTTCATATTGCAGTCTTCTCAAAGATATTTGATTTATTAATCTGGGTTGCGGCGGTAGCTAGCAACCTAGTAAGAGACGATCACTCCATATAGTAAAAACTAAAGTAATCCATAATATCTGTTGGAAGGCCCAAAAACGAAAATTCGCAGTTGCAGTTACTATATATGATGATTCTTTGGAACCAACACCTGAACTATCAAATGTGATAAGATGTGAAATTCGACAACCTGAACCATCAATTGCGACAACACCAATACAGACAGCTAAAGCAAAGGCAATTACTAAATTGTCTGAAGTAATCCAAATCCAAAAACGTGTCAAAACTAAAAATGAAGAGCAAAGACACGGGCGGTTAGAAGATATGCGAAAACGACAATAAGAGAGTGTTAAAAATGTTATAGTAAAGAACGACATCTAACCCATGTTAACTGAAAAGTAAATAAGGATTATATAATTTTCATCAGTACCATAGCTGTAGAGATGGCTGAAACCAAATAAAGAACAAACCATGTCACACATTAGACTTAATTAACTGCCCGATTCGGGTTGCAGCGTAGCTAGCAACCTAGTAAGAGACGATCATGTCTAATGTTAAGAAATATAAAAACCAATAACTGCTAAAAAAAAAGATTCAGATCAAAACAAGAAGTACATTATTAGAACCGCCTTGTCCAAAACTTCTATATAGCAAACTTACCGTCCTTTGGCTTGAATAACAAAGAAAATATATTGGCCTGAAAATCAAGAAAATTGACTTTAACCACGTTATTCTCCACAAACGGCATCTTTTTTTCTGTCTTCTTTTCCACAGATAGCTTGGCACTGGAACATCGTAGAGAGTAGTTCAATGGCTCATTTTAAAGGGAATTAATTGGGTTAAAAACATTTTGTAAATAAAACAAATTATTTTTAAAACAGGATAAATTTTTCCACTAAAAACTGTATTTTTGATGTCTTTTCATACTGCTGTCTTTTCAAAGATATTTGATTTTTGAAGTCCGGGTTGCAGCGGTAGCTAGCAACCTAGTAAGAGACGATCACGTCCAATGTTAAGAAATATAAAAACCCATAGCTCCTAAAAAAGGAGTCAGATCAAAACAAAAAGTACACCATTAGAACCGCCTTGTCCGAAACCCCTGTATAGGAAACTTTCTGTCCCTTGGCTTGAACAGCAAGGGAAATATATTGGCTTGAAAATCAAGAAAATTGACTTTAACCACGTTATTCTCCCCAAACGGGATATTTTTTCTTTTTTTTTTCTTTTGTATCCAGAGATAGCTTGGCACTGGAACATCGTAGAGGGTTGTTCAATAGCTCATTTTAAAGGAAATTATTGGGTTAAAAATCTATAGTAACTAAAATAAATTATTTCTAAAAGAGAATAAATTTTTCCAATAAAAACTGTATTTTTGATGCAGTGACGTCATAATTACTATATAAGAAACGTCAAAACTGTAAATGGTCTCATTCATGAATAGATAATTATAATAAAGATCGAACTCTTCCCTATACTAGCTTGCATACGCAACTTCACTATATTAATATAGTTAAGATTACAGTATTTATATTATACATCATTATAAATTATAAAAGGTTCAAATATTCGAAGATTATAGAGTTAAAAATTTTCCCACACCGGGAATCGAACCCGAGCCTGTTTTATCCGGGTTGCAGCAGTAGCTAGCAACCTAGTAAGAGACGATCACGTCCAATGTTAAGAAATATAAAAACCCATAGTTCCTAACAAAGGAGTCAGATCAAAACAAAAAGTACACCATTAGAACCGCCTTGTCCGAAACCCCTGTGTAGGAAACTTTCTGTCCCTTGGCTTGAACAGCAAGGGAAATATATTGGCTTGAAAATAAAGAAAATTGACTTTAACCACGTTATTCTCCCCAAACGGGATATTTTTTTCTTTTTTCTTTTTTTTTCTTTTCCACAGATAGCTTGGCACTGGAATATCGTAGAGGGTTGTTCAATAGCTCATTTTAAAGTAAATTAATTGGGTTAAAAACCTTTTGTAACTAAAATAAATTATTTCTAAAAGAGAATAAATTTTTCCACCAAAAACTGCATTTTCGATGTCTTTTCACACTCCAGTCTTTCAAACATAATCGTATACCAGCGGTAATTCTAATAAAGAACGAACCCTTTCCTATACTAAATTGCATACTTTGTATAATTATAGTTACTGATATAGTAATGATATGATTTATTGATAGCTGAATTACAAATACATAAAAGATCGATGTCAGTCAAGAGGATCTAATGTAGTACTAATTAATAGAAGTTTTATTTAGACTTCAAATTGATAAATGTGTAAAAATTGCACCTGGCAGGATTTGAACCTGCAGCCTTCGGAGTAGAATTCCAACACGTTATCAACTGCGCCAAGCAGGCTTTGAAGGATTATATTCAGAGAGAGTGTTTATCATGTTTTCTTTTCAGGAGGGATCTTCATGCACAATTTAACAGTTCACTATAGTTAAGATTACAGTATTTATATTAATATTATACATCATTATAAATTATAAAAGGTTCAAACGTTCGAAGATTTTACATTAAGGACCAATATAGTTCATCATAAATGGTATTTGTTAATTAGGTTTTTTTTATATAATTATCCATTATTACGTAAAATGCAGTAATTTTTTTTTAATTACTTTATAAGGAACGAACTGTAGCCCATAGTAACTGAGGTATTAAATCAAACAGTTCGCGGTCATAATAAAGAGCTGTGTAATGGATCATTTTAAAGGAAATTGCTGTATTTAGAAACCTTTTGTAATTAAAAATATAATTATTATTATAAAATAAATTGTTAAGATACCTTAAAGAACTAACTCTAGGCCATAGTAACTAATTCAATTTTGAATCCGGGTTGCATTATAATAAAGAACGACCTCTTGCCAATACTAAATTTTATACGCCACTTAATTATAGCATAGGTTAGTAATTCAGCAGATATTTTACATAAAGGATCGATATGTTTAAAGTAAAGAATGAATAGAAAAACCCATAAGGAGACTAAAAGCTAGTAATAACATAGTAAAGAACGAACTAAAGCCCAGAGAAACTGAACCCTGTGGCTCATTTATATTGTCTTAAGTATTTTAGCTAGGATGTAACTAAAACGAGTTTCTTTTTTAAATTTAAATTTAAAAGATATTACTATTAATTCAACGTATTAAAAATTCTCCCCGACGGGAATCGAAGGCCGTTTTTCCTCCTGACAAGTGTGTATGCTTACCATTAGACTACCGAAGACATGTCACATATAAATTACATATCAGACATGATAATAATTTCGTTAATACACAAAAAATTATAAAAGGATTATAATAAAGAACGACCTCTCGCCTATACTAAATTTATATACGCTACTTAATTATAGCATAGGTTAGTAATTCCACAGATAGCTTGGCACTGGAACATCGTAGAGAGTTGTTTAATGGCTCATTTTAAAGAAAATTAATGGGGTTAAAAACCTTTTGCCTTTAAAAAACAAATTAGTTTTAAAATAGAATCATTTTTCTCACGAAATTACATTAAAAGAAGATCATTACAATAACAAACCTTTCCATACATTGGACTTAGCTAGCTACTTGATTTTTTGAGGTTCGTCTCTTACTATTTCAAAGAAGAAAAACCCGTAGGCTTTTTCCTGTTTGTAATGCGGTTTGCAGTGGTAGTTATAATAAAGAACGAAGCAGGGTTGTAGCGGTAGCTAGTATTTACATAAAGGAACGATATAGTTTATCATAAATGGTGTTTGTCAATACGGTTTCATTTTATATAATTATTCATTATTATATAAAATGCAGTAATGTTTTGGGGGTTTTAACAAAAAAATTATTTGTTAACTGGAACTAGAATAATCCCTGAAGATATTAAATAAAATTATATTAAAAGACGATCATTAGGATACCAAATCATTGCATATATTCGACTTAGTTAGCTGCTTGATTCTTTGAGGTTCGTCTCATACTATTCCAAATAAGAAAAAGCCGTAGGATTTTTTTTATAATATAATAAAGATCGAACTCTTCCCTATACTAACTTGCATACGCAACTTCACTATAGTTAAGATTACAGTATTTATATTATACATCATTATAGATTATAAAAGGTTCAAATGTTCGAAGATTATAGAGTTAAAAATCTTCCCACACCGGGAATCGAACCCGAGCCTGTTAAGTGAAATATAATAAAGATCGAACTCTTCCCTATACTAACTTGCATACGCAACTTCACTATAGTTAAGATTACAGTATTTATATTATACATCATTATAGATTATAAAAGGTTCAAATGTTCGAAGATTATAGAGTTAAAAATTTTTCCACACCGGGAATCGAACCCGAGCCTGTTAAGTGAAAGCTAACTATCCTAGCCACTAGACCATATGGAACCATAAAGAAGTATGATTTAAGAGCCATATGCATATTATTATTTCACCATACCAATTATAATAAGGCCAAAACAAAATCGTCGACTTGCAACCTTACTTTTGACACATTAGTTAAATCTTCATCAGGCTTAAAAATTTTTTTGCTAGTTTTACATGTATAATGAAGAACGACCTCTTGCCTATAATAAATTTTATACGCCACTTCATTATAGTATAGGTTAGTTTTTCAATAGATAGCTTGGCACTGGAACATTGTAGAGAGTTGTCAATAGCTTATTTTAAAGGAAATTAATGGGGTTAAAAACATTTTGTAATTAATTACATAAAGGACCGATGTACTTTATTATAAGGAGATGTCATTACTCCTTGTATTATGACGTCAGAGTCATGACACATTAAGGATTGATTATCTAGTATATCAAAATGCAGTTCTCAGTAAAATATTGATTTTGTTTTAAATATTATTTTTTAATTGCAAAAGGACGTATTTTTCAGTGCCCAGCAATCTGAATACGGGATAAAAAGAGAAAAAAAGATGCCTTCGATGCAGAATATCGTAGTTCAAGCAACATGGACTTCATTCCCACAAAAAAGTAATAAAATATATTTATGAATGTCTATACTTATATTTATAATTTATAGCTTATGTATTTAAAGCTATATATACATAAACTATGTTTATAGTGTCAGTTATTTAACAATAAGCAAAACAGGTTTTAGCCTCATAACTCCAAAAACCGAAATTGTAATTTGATACAATTAGAAATTATTTATAATTTTCATTGGTGGGTAGTTGAGTGAGAACTACTCTTTAGAGGAGTCAAGAAAAATCAAGTTTTTTCCTGTCATTTATGACAGGAAAAAACTAATTTATAATTGGTCATTATGTCATTTATAATTGGCCGAGTTCGTTTTTTACTAGTTTGAAACACGAAAATACAGTTTTTTTGTAATCCGGGTTGCAGCGGTAGCTAGCAACCTAGTAAGAGACGATCACCTCCAATGTCAAGAAATATAAAACCCCCCAACTCCTAAAAAAAGAGTCAGATCAAAACAAAAAGTACACCATTAGAACCGCCTTGTCCGAATCCTCTATAAAGGAAACTTACCGCCCTTTGGCTTGAATAACAAAGAAAATATATTGGCTTGAAAATCAAGAAAATTGACTTTTACCACGTTATTCTCCACAAACGGGATATTTTTTTCTTTTCGCTTTTTTTTTCTGCTCAGCTAGTTGGGCACTGGAAAATCATAGAGAGCTGTATAATAGCTCATTTTAAAGGAAATTGCAACATCTAGTCACTTTTGTATTTAAAAATAAAATACTTTTTAAAGTAGAATCAATTTTGTCAAAAAAATTGCATTTTTGATGTATTTTCATACTGCAGTCTTTTCAAAGATATTTGAATTTTGAAGCAATAAAACAGTCCATGTAATGAACTCTATAGTAATAATAGCTACTTGTCTCAATAGTAACCGAAACTCCTGGAACCAAAATTTTCTTTTTTGGCTTAATCGCTAAAATTATTATGTAAACTGCAAAAATATTTATGATGCCTAATCAGTAATAGTAATTTTTTAATTTAAACAACAAAAATACATGAAAATTCTAAAATTAGTTTTGCTTTTTGTCTCCTGGAAGAAATTTTTTTTTCATCTCAGTTCAAATTTATTATTGTATCCTGGAACCAAACTTTTTTTGGTTTGTAACCCGTAAAGTACATATCTCCATATTATTGTCTCATAATTGCAATTATTTTAGTTTTCAGTCCAGAATCACTAAACTTATTATGTAAACTGCAAAAATATTTATGGTGTCTAACCAATAATACTAATTTTGTAATTCAAACAAGATAAATACCTGAAAATTTTAAAATTAGTTTTGTTTTATGCTAGGTTTTAGATATATAATAAAGAACGACCTCTTGCCTATACTAAATTTTACACGCCACTTAATTATTGTATAGGTTAGTAATTCTACAGATAAGTTGGCACTGGGGCATCGTAGAGAGTTGTTCAATGGCTCATTTTAAAGGAAATTAATGGGGATAAAAACCTTTTGTAATTTACAGTGAAGAACGATCTCTCACCAATAGTAACTGATGTATGGTGGTTCCATGGGTATCTGCAAGCTATCCAGATTGCAGCGGTATCCGGGTTGCAGCGGCTACTGTGACCTGGAGTATCTTTGCTTAAACAACAAAGAAAATATGTCGGCTTGTTATTAAACAAAAAATCTAATTTACATTAAAAGATGATCACTGATCCGGGTTGCAGCGGTATTATAATAAAGAACGAATGCTTGCTCATAGTAACTGAAATATTAATTAAAAGCAGTAGCTATAGCTTTAGTGGCAGTATTATCATCGGTAAACTTTTCTAGAGTATGGTGCAATAATTGACTAACTTACATGCTTTAGTGTTTGAAATTCGTCTCTTACTAGTCAAACTAAGAAAAAGCCGTAGACTTTTTTCCTGTTTGTAATTTCAACAAAAAATTAAACTAATTTGAAATTTTTCGGGTAGTTTTCCAGTTTAAATTAGAAGGTTAAAGTTATTGCTCAGATACCATAAATGTTTTGCAGTTTATAACTTTGTCGATTCTGAACTAAAACTAAAATAAAATAAAATTTGATTTTTGGAATATTTACGTAAAGTCACTCATTACTTCATATATGGTTATTAGTACACAATCTGTGTTATATTATATAAGGAATCATATTTAATTTGATCAATAATGTCATAATCGTAAGTTGTATCCAGGTCGTCTCTTACTATTCCAATTTTTAGAAATCGTTGTTAGAAATCAGACTTTTCAGTAATAATCAAATATCTTTAAATATACCGTATTACAAAAAAATCATTTTATTGCGTAAAGAGCAAAAAAATGGTAATTACAAAAATATTTGTATATATTTTAACAATGGATTGCAACAATTGAAAAACCTTTCAAAATTAAACAAAAGTTTGAAGCCTAGTAGAAATTATTGTTAGAAGCCGGACATGCTGTAATAATCAAATATTTTTGAATAGATTGCAGTAAGAAAAGATATTTATTTAAGAAAAAAGCAAAAAAACTTCTAATTGCAAAAATATTTGTATATATTTTAAAAAGAGATTGCAACAATTCAAAATCTTATAAAATGAAAACAAAAGTTTTAAGCTTAGTAAAAATTGTTGTTAGAAATGGGACTGGCTTTTACTAATCAAATATCTTTGAAAAGACAGCACTATGAAAAAAAGCTTACGACAAAAAGCTTTCTGCTGTTAGATGACAAGCGACAATAATCCGGGTTGCAGCGGTAGCTAGCAACCTAGTAAGAGACGATCACGTCCAATGTTAAGAAATATAAAAACCCATAGCTCCTAAAAAAGGAGTCAGATCAAAACAAAAAGTACACCATTAGAACCGCCTTGTCAGAAACCCCTGTAAAGGAAACTTTCTGTCCCTTGGCTTGAACAGCAAGGGAAATATATTGGCTTGAAAATCAAGAAAAGTGGCAGCTATTACAATATTCTGCCTAAACGGGATATTTTTTTTCTTTTTTTCTCTTTTCTTTGTTTCCAGAGATAGCTTGGCACTGGAACATCGTAGAGGGTTGTTCAATAGCTCATTTTAAAGGAAATTAATTGGGTTAAAAACGTTTTGTAACTAAAATAATTATAATAAAGAACGAATATTTTACCGATTATCTACTAATAACCATATATGACGTAATAAGTGACATGACTTTATATCTAAAACCTATTGTGTACTAATAACCATATATGATTACTCCTTAAGAACGACAAAGATGTAAATGGTCTCATTCGTAAATTACATAATGGTTTCAATCAAGCAAGCTGCACGCAAGTTAAAAAACAGTACTACACAGCCAACAGAGATAGTATCTTGAAAAGAGAAAAGCAAAGGTATTCAACCGACCAGGCGAATCGAGAAGTAAAAATTGAGAGAGCAAAACAAAACAGCAAGATATGTTATCACAATGATGAAGATTATAGACATGCGAAAATTGAGACAGCCAAACAAAAGATCAAGGAGCGTTATCACAATGATGAAGATTACCAAATCAAATATCCGGGTTGCAGCGGTAGCTAGCAACCTAGTAAGAGACGATCACGTCCAATGTTAAGAAATATAAAAACCCATAGTTCCTAAAAATTTACAGTAATGAACGAACTTCCAGCCCACAGTAACTAAAATAAGATTATAATTTCATCATGTCAAAGATTGATCAATGATATCATAATCCGGGTTCGCATTGGTAGCTAGCAACCTAGTAAGAGACGAACAAGTCCAATGTTAAGAAATATAAAAACCCATAGTCCCTAAAAACGAGTCAGATCAAAACAAAAAGTACACCATTAAAACCGCCTTGTCAGAAACCCCTGTATAGGAAACTTTCTGTCCCTTGGCTTGAACAGCAAGGGAAATATATTGGCTTGAAAATCAAGAAAAGTAGCAACTACTACAACATTCTGCCTAAACGGGATATTTTTTTTCTTGTTTTCCACAGATAGTTAGGCACTGGAGCATCGTAGAGAGTTGTTCATTGGCTGATTTTAAAGGAAATTAATTGGGTTAAAAATCTTTTGTAACTAAAATTTATTCTCTCTTTCCAAGAAAGAATAAATTTTTCAATTAAAAACTGCATTTTTGATGTCTTTTCATACTGCAGTCTTTTCAGAGATATTTGATTTTTGTAAATATAAATCATAATCGTATACCAGCGGTAAGATTTGAACCCACACCTCCGAAGAGACTGGCTACATTAAAAGACGATCATTGGAATAACAAACAATTGCATACATTGGAATTAGTTAGCTACTTGATTGTTTGAGGTTCGTCTCTTACTATTTCAAAGAAGAAAAAGCCGTAGGTTTTTTCCTGTTTGTAACTTAAACAAATTATTTTAAAACAGGATAAATTTTTCCAATAAAAACTGTATTTTTGAAGTCTTTCCATACTGCTGTCTTTTCAAAGACATTTGATTTTGAAGCAATCAAACAGTTCGTTGTAAGGTTGTATTTTAAACTTTATATTCCATAGATAGCTTAGCACTGGAACATCGTAGAGAGTTGTTCAATGGATCATTTTAAAGTAAATTAATAACATTCAAGGACGTATCCAAAGGGTTTAGTGGGCTTGAACCCCCCTCCCCCAAAATGTTTTTCAGATTCATAATAACGAATATAAAATGAATAAAACAAAATTGAATATAAAAAATATCCGGATTGCAGCGGTAGCTAGCAACCTAGTAAGAGACGATCACCTCCAATGTCAAGAAATATAAAACCCCCAACTCCTAAAAAAAGAGTCAGATCAAAACAAAAAGTACACCATTAGAACCGCCTTGTCCGAATCCTCTATAAAGGAAACTTACCTCCCTTTGGCTTGAATAACAAAGAAAATATATTGGCTTGAAAATCAAGAAAATTGACTTTTACCACGTTATTCTCCACAAACGGGATATTTTTTTCTTTCCGCTTTTCTTTCTGCTCAGCTAGCTGGGCACTGGAAAATCATAGAGAGCTGTATAATAGCTCATTTTAAAGGAAATTGCAACATCTAGTCACTTTTGTATTTAAAAATAAAATACTTTTTAAAGTAGAATCAATTTTGTCAAAAAAATTGCATTTTTGATGTATTTTCATACTGCAGTCTTTTCAAAGATATTTGAATTTTGAAGCAATAAAACAGTCCATGTAATGAACTCTATAGTAATAATAGCTACTTGTCTCAATAGTAACCGAAACTCCTGGAACCAAAATTTTCTTTTTTGGCTTAATCGCTAAAATTATTATGTAAACTGCAAAAATATTTATGATGCCTAATCAGTAATAGTAATTTTTTAATTTAAACAACAAAAATACATGAAAATTCTAAAATTAGTTTTGCTTTTTGTCTCCTGGAAGAAATTTTTTTTTCATCTCAGTTCAAATTTATTATTGTATCCTGTAACCCGTAAAGTACATATCTCCATATTATTGTCTCATAATTGCAATTATTTTAGTTTTCAGTCCAGAATCACTAAACTTATTATTTAAACTGCAAAAATATTTATGGTGTCTAACCAATAATACTAATTTTGTAATTCAAACAAGATAAATACCTGAAAATTTTAAAATTAGTTTTGTTTTATGCTAGGTTTTAGATACTCGACACGGGATTTTGTGTGCTTAATAATTTTAAATCTTGAAAAAATATGGTCTCACGCGAGTGGAAAAAAAGAAAGAATAACCAAAAACAATATCAAAATAGAACAATCCAAATTTCTACTAATAGAAAACTTTACTACACAAAAAATAAAGCTAACATCCTGAAATATAAGAAAAGTTTATTTAAAAGAGATAAAAATGCCACCAAACGCAATAAAGCTCGAGCACGCGTAAGGATTGCTACTAAGATGTCTTGTGATCCAGGATTTAAGAAAATGAAATATGACAGAGCAAAACAGAGGTATCTTACGGATCAGGGGTATCGAGAAGGGAAAATTGAGACAGCGAAATTATAATAAAGAACGACCTCTCGCCTATACTAAATTTATATACGCTACTTAATTATAGTATAGGTTAGTAATTCCACAGATAGCTTGGCACTGGAACATCGTAGAGAGTTGTTTAATGGCTCATTTTAAAGGAAATTAATGGGGTTAAAAACCTTTTGTAATTAAAAAACAAATTAGTTTTAAAATAGAATCATTTTTCTCATGAAATTACATTAAAAGAAGATCATTACAATAACAAACCTTTCCATACATTGGACTTAGCTAGCTACTTGATTTTTTGAGGTTCGTCTCTTACTATTTCAAAGAAGAAAAACCCGTAGGCTTTTTCCTGTTTGTAATGCGGTTTGCAGTGGTAGTTATAATAAAGAACGAAGCAGGGTTGTAGCGGTAGCTAGTATTTACATAAAGGAACGATATAGTTTATCATAAATGGTGTTTGTCAATACGGTTTCATTTTATATAATTATTCATTATTATATAAAATGCAGTAATGTTTTGGGGGTTTTAACAAAAAAATTATTTGTTAACTGGAACTAGAATAATCCCTGAAGATATTAAATAAAATTATATTAAAAGACGATCATTAGGATACCAAATCATTGCATATATTCGACTTAGTTAGCTGCTTGATTCTTTGAGGTTCGTCTCATACTATTCCAAATAAGAAAAAGCCGTAGGATTTTTTTTATAATATAATAAAGATCGAACTCTTCCCTATACTAACTTGCATACGCAACTTCACTATAGTTAAGATTACAGTATTTATATTATACATCATTATAGATTATAAAAGGTTCAAATGTTCGAAGATTATAGAGTTAAAAATCTTCCCACACCGGGAATCGAACCCGAGCCTGTTAAGTGAAATATAATAAAGATCGAACTCTTCCCTATACTAACTTGCATACGCAACTTCACTATAGTTAAGATTACAGTATTTATATTATACATCATTATAGATTATAAAAGGTTCAAATGTTCGAAGATTATAGAGTTAAAAATTTTTCCACACCGGGAATCGAACCCGAGCCTGTTAAGTGAAAGCTAACTATCCTAGCCACTAGACCATATGGAACCATAAAGAAGTATGATTTAAGAGCCATATGCATATTATTATTTCACCATACCAATTATAATAAGGCCAAAACAAAATCGTCGACTTGCAACCTTACTTTTGACACATTAGTTAAATCTTCATCAGGCTTAAAAATTTTTTTGCTAGTTTTACATGTATAATGAAGAACGACCTCTTGCCTATAATAAATTTTATACGCCACTTCATTATAGTATAGGTTAGTTTTTCAATAGATAGCTTGGCACTGGAACATTGTAGAGAGTTGTCAATAGCTTATTTTAAAGGAAATTAATGGGGTTAAAAACATTTTGTAATTAATTACATAAAGGACCGATGTACTTTATTATAAGGAGATGTCATTACTCCTTGTATTATGACGTCAGAGTCATGACACATTAAGGATTGATTATCTAGTATATCAAAATGCAGTTCTCAGTAAAATATTGATTTTGTTTTAAATATTATTTTTTAATTGCAAAAGGACGTATTTTTCAGTGCCCAGCAATCTGAATACGGGATAAAAAAGAGAAAAAAAGATGCCTTCGATGCAGAATATCGTAGTTCAAGCAACATGGACTTCATTCCCACAAAAAAGTAATAAAATATATTTATGAATGTCTATACTTATATTTATAATTTATAGCTTATGTATTTAAAGCTATATATACATAAACTATGTTTATAGTGTCAGTTATTTAACAATAAGCAAAACAGGTTTTAGCCTCATAACTCCAAAAACCGAAATTGTAATTTGATACAATTAGAAATTATTTATAATTTTCATTGGTGGGTAGTTGAGTGAGAACTACTCTTTAGAGGAGTCAAGAAAAATCAAGTTTTTTCCTGTCATTTATGACAGGAAAAAACTAATTTATAATTGGTCATTATGTCATTTATAATTGGCCGAGTTCGTTTTTTACTAGTTTGAAACACGAAAATACAGTTTTTTTGTAATCCGGGTTGCAGCGGTAGCTAGCAACCTAGTAAGAGACGATCACCTCCAATGTCAAGAAATATAAAACCCCCCAACTCCTAAAAAAAGAGTCAGATCAAAACAAAAAGTACACCATTAGAACCGCCTTGTCCGAATCCTCTATAAAGGAAACTTACCGCCCTTTGGCTTGAATAACAAAGAAAATATATTGGCTTGAAAATCAAGAAAATTGACTTTTACCACGTTATTCTCCACAAACGGGATATTTTTTTCTTTTCGCTTTTTTTTTCTGCTCAGCTAGTTGGGCACTGGAAAATCATAGAGAGCTGTATAATAGCTCATTTTAAAGGAAATTGCAACATCTAGTCACTTTTGTATTTAAAAATAAAATACTTTTTAAAGTAGAATCAATTTTGTCAAAAAAATTGCATTTTTGATGTATTTTCATACTGCAGTCTTTTCAAAGATATTTGAATTTTGAAGCAATAAAACAGTCCATGTAATGAACTCTATAGTAATAATAGCTACTTGTCTCAATAGTAACCGAAACTCCTGGAACCAAAATTTTCTTTTTTGGCTTAATCGCTAAAATTATTATGTAAACTGCAAAAATATTTATGATGCCTAATCAGTAATAGTAATTTTTTAATTTAAACAACAAAAATACATGAAAATTCTAAAATTAGTTTTGCTTTTTGTCTCCTGGAAGAAATTTTTTTTTCATCTCAGTTCAAATTTATTATTGTATCCTGGAACCAAACTTTTTTTGGTTTGTAACCCGTAAAGTACATATCTCCATATTATTGTCTCATAATTGCAATTATTTTAGTTTTCAGTCCAGAATCACTAAACTTATTATGTAAACTGCAAAAATATTTATGGTGTCTAACCAATAATACTAATTTTGTAATTCAAACAAGATAAATACCTGAAAATTTTAAAATTAGTTTTGTTTTATGCTAGGTTTTAGATATATAATAAAGAACGACCTCTTGCCTATACTAAATTTTACACGCCACTTAATTATTGTATAGGTTAGTAATTCTACAGATAACTTGGCACTGGGGCATCGTAGAGAGTTGTTCAATGGCTCATTTTAAAGGAAATTAATGGGGATAAAAACCTTTTGTAATTTACAGTGAAGAACGATCTCTCACCAATAGTAACTGATGTATGGTGGTTCCATGGGTATCTGCAAGCTATCCAGATTGCAGCGGTATCCGGGTTGCAGCGGCTACTGTGACCTGGAGTATCTTTGCTTAAACAACAAAGAAAATATGTCGGCTTGTTATTAAACAAAAAATCTAATTTACATTAAAAGATGATCACTGATCCGGGTTGCAGCGGTATTATAATAAAGAACGAATGCTTGCTCATAGTAACTGAAATATTAATTAAAAGCAGTAGCTATAGCTTTAGTGGCAGTATTATCATCGGTAAACTTTTCTAGAGTATGGTGCAATAATTGACTAACTTACATGCTTTAGTGTTTGAAATTCGTCTCTTACTAGTCAAACTAAGAAAAAGCCGTAGACTTTTTTCCTGTTTGTAATTTCAACAAAAAATTAAACTAATTTGAAATTTTTCGGGTAGTTTTCCAGTTTAAATTAGAAGGTTAAAGTTATTGCTCAGATACCATAAATGTTTTGCAGTTTATAACTTTGTCGATTCTGAACTAAAACTAAAATAAAATAAAATTTGATTTTTGGAATATTTACGTAAAGTCACTCATTACTTCATATATGGTTATTAGTACACAATCTGTGTTATATTATATAAGGAATCATATTTAATTTGATCAATAATGTCATAATCGTAAGTTGTATCCAGGTCGTCTCTTACTATTCCAATTTTTAGAAATCGTTGTTAGAAATCAGACTTTTCAGTAATAATCAAATATCTTTAAATATACCGTATTACAAAAAAATCATTTTATTGCGTAAAGAGCAAAAAAATGGTAATTACAAAAATATTTGTATATATTTTAACAATGGATTGCAACAATTGAAAAACCTTTCAAAATTAAACAAAAGTTTGAAGCCTAGTAGAAATTATTGTTAGAAGCCGGACATGCTGTAATAATCAAATATTTTTGAATAGATTGCAGTAAGAAAAGATATTTATTTAAGAAAAAAGCAAAAAAACTTCTAATTGCAAAAATATTTGTATATATTTTAAAAAGAGATTGCAACAATTCAAAATCTTATAAAATGAAAACAAAAGTTTTAAGCTTAGTAAAAATTGTTGTTAGAAATGGGACTGGCTTTTACTAATCAAATATCTTTGAAAAGACAGCACTATGAAAAAAAGCTTACGACAAAAAGCTTTCTGCTGTTAGATGACAAGCGACAATAATCCGGGTTGCAGCGGTAGCTAGCAACCTAGTAAGAGACGATCACGTCCAATGTTAAGAAATATAAAAACCCATAGCTCCTAAAAAAGGAGTCAGATCAAAACAAAAAGTACACCATTAGAACCGCCTTGTCAGAAACCCCTGTAAAGGAAACTTTCTGTCCCTTGGCTTGAACAGCAAGGGAAATATATTGGCTTGAAAATCAAGAAAAGTGGCAGCTATTACAATATTCTGCCTAAACGGGATATTTTTTTCTTTTTTCTTTTGTTTCCAGAGATAGCTTGGCACTGGAACATCGTAGAGGGTTGTTCAATAGCTCATTTTAAAGGAAATTAATTGGGTTAAAAACGTTTTGTAACTAAAATAATTATAATAAAGAACGAATATTTTACCGATTATCTACTAATAACCATATATGACGTAATAAGTGACATGACTTTATATCTAAAACCTATTGTGTACTAATAACCATATATGATTACTCCTTAAGAACGACAAAGATGTAAATGGTCTCATTCGTAAATTACATAATGGTTTCAATCAAGCAAGCTGCACGCAAGTTGAAAAAACAGTACTACACAAACAACAGAGATAGTATCTTGAAAAGAAAAAAGCAAAGGTATTCAACCGACCAGGCGAATCGAGAAGTAAAAATTGAGAGAGCAAAACAAAACAGCAAGATATGTTATCACAATGATGAAGATTATAGACATGCGAAAATTGAGACAGCCAAACAAAAGATCAAGGAGCGTTATCACAATGATGAAGATTACCAAATCAAATATCCGGGTTGCAGCGGTAGCTAGCAACCTAGTAAGAGACGATCACGTCCAATGTTAAGAAATATAAAAACCCATAGTTCCTAAAAATTTACAGTAATGAACGAACTTCCAGCCCACAGTAACTAAAATAAGATTATAATTTCATCATGTCAAAGATTGATCAATGATATCATAATCCGGGTTCGCATTGGTAGCTAGCAACCTAGTAAGAGACGAACAAGTCCAATGTTAAGAAATATAAAAACCCATAGTCCCTAAAAACGAGTCAGATCAAAACAAAAAGTACACCATTAAAACCGCCTTGTCAGAAACCCCTGTATAGGAAACTTTCTGTCCCTTGGCTTGAACAGCAAGGGAAATATATTGGCTTGAAAATCAAGAAAAGTAGCAACTACTACAACATTCTGCCTAAACGGGATATTTTTTTTCTTGTTTTCCACAGATAGTTAGGCACTGGAGCATCGTAGAGAGTTGTTCATTGGCTGATTTTAAAGGAAATTAATTGGGTTAAAAATCTTTTGTAACTAAAATTTATTCTCTCTTTCCAAGAAAGAATAAATTTTTCAATTAAAAACTGCATTTTTGATGTCTTTTCATACTGCAGTCTTTTCAAAGATATTTGATTTTTGTACATAAATCATAATCGTATAACAGCGGTAAGATTTGAACCCACACCTCCGAAGAGACTGGCTACATTAAAAGACGATCATTGGAATAACAAACAATTGCATACATTGGAATTAGTTAGCTACTTGATTGTTTGAGGTTCGTCTCTTACTATTTCAAAGAAGAAAAAGCCGTAGGTTTTTTCCTGTTTGTAACTTAAACAAATTATTTTAAAACAGGATAAATTTTTCCAATAAAAACTGTATTTTTGAAGTCTTTCCATACTGCTGTCTTTTCAAAGACATTTGATTTTTGAAGCAATCAAACAGTTCGTTGTAAGGTTGTATTTTAAACTTTATATTCCATAGATAGCTTAGCACTGGAACATCGTAGAGAGTTGTTCAATGGATCATTTTAAAGTAAATTAATAACATTCAAGGACGTATCCAAAGGGTTTAGTGGGCTTGAACCCCCCTCCCCCAAAATGTTTTTCAGATTCATAATAACGAATATAAAATGAATAAAACAAAATTGAATATAAAAAAATATACAAAAATGAATATGAACGACTTTTTTACGCGTTTTTGAAGTTTTTATTATAATAACGAACGAATATTTTACCGATTATCTACTAATAACCATATATGACGTAATAAGTGACATGACTTAATATCTAAAACCTATTGTGTACTAATAACCATATATGATTACTCCTTAAGAACGACAAAGATGTAAATGGTCTCATTCGTAAATTACATAATGGTTTCAATCAAGCAAGCTGCACGCAAGTAAAAAAAAATAGTACTACACAGCCAACAGAGATAGTATCTTGAAAAGAGAAAAGCAAAGGTATTCAACCGACCAGGCGTATCGAGAGGTAAAAATTGATCCGGGTTGCAGCGGTAGCTAGCAACCTAGTAAGAGACGATCACGTCCAATGTTAAGAAATATAAAAACCCATAGTCCCTAAAAACGAGTCAGATCAAAACAAAAAGTACACCATTAAAACCGCCTTGTCAGAAACCCCTGTATAGGAAACTTTCTGTCCCTTGGCTTGAACAGCAAGGGAAATATATTGGCTTGAAAATCAAGAAAATTGACTTTAACCACGTTATTCTCCCCAAACGGGATATTGTTTTCTTTTTTTCTTTTTTTTTTCTTTTCCACAGATAGCTTGGCACTGGAACATCGTAGAGGGTTGTTCAATAGCTCATTTTAAAGGAAATTAATTGGGTTAAAAATCTATTATTTCTAAAAGAGAATTATAATAAAGAACGACCTCTTGCCTATACTAAATTTTATTCGTCACTTAATTATAGTATGGGTTAGTAATTCAACAGATAGCTTGGCACTAGAACATCGTAGAGAGTTGTTCAATGGCTCATTTTAAAGAAAATTAATGGAGTTAAAAACTTCTTGTAATTAAAATAAATTATTTTTATTACATTCAGAAATTTTAATTATGTTCCTTAAGAAATCATCATAAGTTAAAATTTCCCACACAAAATTTTAACTCAAGCCAACTGGATGAGAGCTATCCCAACCTCTAGACCATATAATATTTATTAAATATCCGATTAATGACGTTTATGTTAAAGAACAAATTATGAACCTAGTTAGCTGTCTGATTATTTGAGGATTGTCTCTTACTATTCCAAAGAAGAAAAAGCCGTAGGCTTTTTCTTGTTTGTAATTTATAATCTGGATTCAAGCGGTAGTTATAGTAAAGAACGGACTCAAGCCAAAAGAAACTGAACCCTGTGTATCATTCATATTATCTTCCCTATTTTAGCTAGGATGTAAATAAAATCCGGGTTGCAGCGGTAGCTAGCAACCTAGTAAGAGATGATCACCTCCAATGTTAAAAAATATAAAACCCCCCAACTCCTAAAAAAAGAGTCAGATCAAAACAAAAAGTTTCACCATTAGAACCGCCTTGTCCGAAACCCCTATAAAGGAAATTTACCGCCCTTTGGCTTGAATAATTACAGCATAGAACGATCTCTCGCCCATAGTAACTGATATACAGTGGTTCCAGGGGTAGATACAAGCTATCCAGAATCTAGCAGTATCCGGGTTGCAGTAGCAGCTTTCACCCAGAATCTCTTTGCTTAACAACAAAGAAATCATGTCGGCTTGTTATTAAACCAGAACCTAACAAATAATAAAACTAACAAGTGACAATCTTTTCTCACTTGGCAGTTGTTCTTTTTAATTATTCTTCAATTTTTAGTTACTATGGACAGGGGCATGTCCTTTTCTAAGCAGAAGGTACGTCTGCGACCACGGTTTCTATTTCAGTTTGTTAATTCCGCATAGTCTTAGTTTTTAGAAATCTAGTTTCCGAGTGTTTAAAAAAAGAGCAAAAATATTCATGTGATTATATCAGAGTTATGGAAAGAGATTTAACCTGTAATATTTTTAAGAAATTCGTTAAGGTTATTTACATTAAAGGACGAACAATAGCCCATAGTAACTCTGAAGAGTCATTGCATTTCACATTTAGAAAACTTCTTGTCATGGAACAAAAGATAGCAGAAAGATTTTGCATAAAAATGTCGCAAAGGATGTTAACTGATGAATTAAACTGTTTGATAAGTCCACTTGAACAACAGACTCAAATACTGGAGCTATTATACACTAGAATTGTTGTTGCCGAGAAAACATTGAAAGAAATGAAGAATGCTGTTCCAACACCCGAGGAAAATTCTACCATAGGAAAAATTAATAAAATTTTAGAGGCTATAAAATTGTTCTGGAAAGAGAGCGAAAACTTAAAAGAATACCAATATGTACAACGCAGAATCTTTAATTGTAAAATAATGCAAAAGATAGTCGATCTCTTATGTATATGGTCAAAAACTTTTGGATTTGATACGAGGGCACATATTGACAGTCCAATCAATTATTCAAATTACATTGATTCAATCGAAAAACTATACTGCAGACCACTGATAATTAATATTCTGGATATTTTAATCGCATTTTATGCTGGACATGACAGCTGTGAAGAAATATCTATTGATGAAAAAGATGCTCACATTGTGGCATCATTTCTAACGGCTGGATTCAAAGACCCGAATGGAGCATTGTTCCACCAAGATATTAAGGATGAAGATCAGACGTTTAGAATAGATTTGTTGTCCAGGGCGGCAAAACTATTATTGGTAATAGTTGAAAATGACAATGGTGCACAGATGGCTGGATGGATTTTTCACACCATAGAACGCAAAACCATAATAAAAGCCCTGCAAGATGCCTCCGTTGCTGCCAGTAAAACTGAAGGCACTGTCATTAATTTTTCAAAATCGGTCAACGTATATTACGATGTCTTATTTTTGTTAATATGCAGACTATCAAAGCTTGACACAGGCATGGAAAAAGAGCTCAAAGGTGTGCAGAGCAACTTGACTCACACCCGTAAATCAGAGATTCCTATTAAAATGGAAGATGGCACACACAAAAAATTTGTGTTCATTTTGCCAATGGAAAATAGCAGCCATTTACCAAAGAAAAGGAAAAGTGCTGTAATCAAAACATATTTTTACTCTGCCGAAAAAGAAGACAGTAGTGCCGAAAAAGAAGAAAAATTATTGAATTTCCTTGGTTGTGCCAGGAAATTCCAGGATGAAGCAAGGGCACAACAAAAATTCAAAAAATGGTCAAAATACTCACAAAAAGTGACCCCATTTTTTACTTATTGTATTTTTGCTTTGTCCCTTTTAATCAACGGAATAATCTTTTTTGGCAGCCCATCAACTTATACCTTTGTATCAGGAACAGATGCTCCATCATCTTCGGGTCCAGCCTCTTCTCCAGGATTTTCTTTTGGCACAGTGACTAATACTCCTCAATCAGGATTTTCTACAAATGAATCTTGTATGTCAGAGCCCTATGCCAATGACAGCCCAGTGCCCATGAACACAATAATGATTGCTGTGTATTCCTTTAACGTCTTAAACGTGATTCTTCGTGGTCTGGAATTCTTCACCCTAATCGGGTCACTATTATGCCAGCTGTCACTATTCAGGGAAGAGTTGGCTAAGATAACGGTGAGTTTAGTCGGCCTTATTTTGTGTCTGCTCGCAACAACTATTAATATTTCTTGGAACGGATTTTTGATCCATCTGGGAATTTTTGAAATCCTAATTATTAAAGGATGTTCAATCGGGGCGGGGATACTCTCCCTTGTTTTTTTTTGGAGTGGCCTCGTTGAATTCTTTCGCTGTGGTAGGATTTTACTTTTTTAAGGGCCATTTCCGAAGAAAAATAAACCTACAAGGAGATGGCCAAAGTTGGGAGTATTTCTGTGACTCAATTCCAAAATGTTTCACGGGATTACTTCATCAGCTTCTGGGAAACGGAGATGGTTCTCTGAATATTTTAGTGCCTATTAGCATAAATTGTCCAAAATACTACTGGCGTATGGCATTTGATATTGGCCTGAGATTGTGCACCACAATCTTAAGCTTCAGTGTCATTGGGTCAGCCGTATATGCAGGACTATGTAAATGGATACGTGTAAGAACAGTGCAAGATATAAAAAAATATCTGCTTGTTTTATTTGTGGGTTGAAGAAAACAACCTGCGGTAAAACAATAATACATAAAGGATCGATGTCAGTCAAGACGATCTAATGTAGTACTAATTAATAGAATTTTTATTTAGACTTTAAATAGATAATTGTGTAAAAATTGCCTCCGAAAGGATTTGAACCTGCAGCCTTCGGAGTAGAACTCCAACACACTATCCACTGCGCCAAGCAGTCTTTCAAGGATGACGTAAAAAGATCACAAATCGTTATTGATTCTTTTGTATGACGCATTCCTGTTCTTATGGTGTATACTTATTTTTGTATTATGTTTTGTTTTGTATAACCAGTAAGAAACAGAACAACGATAAAGATTACCGAAACAAATATAAGAAAAAAGTTGCTACCAGAATAATGGGTAGATACTTGGGTGACAAAAGCTATAATGAAAAAATTAAATTCTCTGCGAGGTTGTACCGAAGAACACATAAGGACAAAGGGAAAAATTACATTCATAAATACAAGAAGATGGCAAAAATGCAGGCTGATCTTCGTAAATTGAGAAACATTTTACGCATGTTTAACCAGGATCACAAAAAGCATTCCAAATTACAGATTAAAATTCCCTTTGAAAGAGCGGATGCTGTTGAAAAGTCGACTAGAAATGCTTTGGCAAAACTTCATAGTAATATCCAAAAAGAAATGTTGTCAGTTTAATGAAAAGCTTCCAAGGTATGGATTGGCCACTGCGGAACAGTTTATAGATGCAATGGAAAATGTTCGACAACACAGTGAATATACAGAGGCGTACTTCTTAGAAAATTCGGGATATTTTTTTTTATTTTCTTTTGTTTCCAGAGATAGCTTGGCACTGGAACATCGTAGAGAGTTGTTCAATAGCTCATTTTAAAGAAAATTAATTGGGTTACAAATCTATAGTAACGAAAATAAATTATTTCTAAAAGAGAATAAATTTTTCTACTAAAAACTGCATTTTTGATGTCTTTTCACACTGCATCCTTTCAAACATAATCGTATACCAGCGGTAAGATTTGAACCCACGCGTCCAAAGAGACTGGTGGCTAACACCAGTCCTTGGACCACTCGGTCAGGCTGCCTCTCATAAATATATATATGTGAATTTGGGTTGCAGCAGTATCTAGCAACCTAGTAAGAGACGATCAGTCCAATGCTAAGAAATATAATAAAAACCAAAAACTCCTAAAAATAGAGTCAGATCAAAACAACAGTACATCATTAGAACTTCCTTGTCTGAAACCCTACTAGATAAATAATGAATGTCATCATAGTTTTATATTAGAGCTATGACGTGAATAGAAAAACATGAAATTATATTGTTGTTTCTGATGACGTCATGAAATAATACCATTGCTCCATGACTTTTTGAAATAAAATCATTACGCCGTGACGTCATAATTACTAAATAAGAAACGTCAAAACTGTAAATGGTCTCATTCATGAATACATAATGGTTAGATCAAAGCAAGCTACACGCAAGTTAAAAAACAGAACTACAAAAGAAAAGAGAGATAGTATCTCGAAAAGAAAAAAGCAAAGGTATTCAACCGACCAGGCGTATCGAGAAGTAATAATTGAGAGTGCAAAACAAAACAGCAAGATGTGTTATCACAATGATGAAGATTATAGACATGCGAAAATTGAGAAAGCCAAACAAAAGTTTAAGGAGCGTTATCACAATGATGAAGATTATAGACATGTGAAAAATGAGACAGCCAAACAAAACATCAAGGAGCGTTATCAAAATGATAAACTTTATAGAGAAGCAACAATTGAGCAGGCTAGACAAAAGATCAAGGAGCGTTATCAAAATGATAAACTTTACAGAGAAGTAACAATTGAGCAGGCTAGACAAAAGATCAAGGAGCCCTTATCACAATGATGAAGATTACCGAAAAATATATAAGAAAAAAGTTGCTACCAGAATAATGGGTAGTTACTGGGGTGACAAAAGCTATAATGAAAAATTTAATTCTCTGCGAGGTTGTACCGAAGAACGCATAAGGACAAAGGGAAAACTTACATTCAGAAATAAAGAAGATGGCAAAAATGCAGGCTGTTCTTCGTAAATTGAGAAACATTTTACGCATGTTTAACCAGGATCACGAAAATATTCAAAATTACAGATTAAAATTCTCTTTGAAAGTGCGGATGCTGTTGAAAAGTCGGCTAGAAATGCTTAGGCAAAGCTTCATAGTAATATCCAAAAGTAATGTTATCAGTTTAATGAAACGCTTCCAAGGTATGGATTGGCAACTGCGGAACAGTTTATAGATGCAATGGAAGATGTTCGACAACACAGTGAATATACAGAGGCGTACTTCTTAGAAAATTCGTATATTAATTTTGGAAGGAGCAATTGCAGTTTATGTAGCAGCAATAAAAATATATATACAAGCATACCTATCAACAGCGAAGGAAAAGTAATGTTTTATGGCGAAAACGAGCCTGTTAGGTTTATTAGAATATGTCTTTGTAAGACTAATGATTTAGAACAAATTCTTGAAACACCGCCTCAAGAAAAAAGTATTTCTAACTGTGTTTTAAACAGTTCTTTTAGTTCTACTGAATATTTGGCAAAAATGCTCTGTGTAGTAGAACAAACTGTCCTGAAGTACAAGACAACTATTGAAAAATGCTCTGAAACTAGATCTGACGAGGAAATTATGATGTTATAATAAAGAAAGATCTCTTGTCTATATTAAATTTTATAGGCCACTTAGCTACAGTATAGGTTAGTAAAGTTTACATAAAAGACCGACTTAGTTCATCATATATGGTGTTTGTCAATACGGTTTTATTTTAGCTGCTTGATTCATTGAGATTCGTCTCTTACTACTCGAAAGAAGAAAAAGCCGTAGGCTTTTTCCTGTTTTTTACATTACATTAAAAGACGATCATTGTAATAAGAAACTATTGCATACATTGGACATAGTTAGCTAGTTTATTGTTTGAGGTTCATCTATTACTATTTCAAATAAAAAAAGGCCGTAGTCTATTTCCTATTTTTCTCCGTTCAGGATCACTATAGTTATTATGGAAACTGCAAAAATATTTATAGTGTCTGAGAAATAATTTTAATTCTTAATTAAAACTAGAAAAATACCTGAACATTTTAAAATTAGTTTTGTCTTTGGCAAGGTTCTAATCCACGTTATTTTGTAATTAACGGAACAAATGATGGTTTCAAAAATCCGGGTTGCAGCGGTAGCTAGCAACCTAGTAAGAGACGATCACGTCCAATGTTAAGAAATATAAAAACCCATAGTTCCTAACAAAGGAGTCAGATCAAAACAAAAAGTACACCATTAGAACCGCCTTGTCCGAAACCCCTGTATAGGAAACTTTCTGTCCCTTGGCTTGAACAGCAAGGGAAATATATTGGCTTGAAAATCAAGAAAATTGACTTTAACCACGTTATTCTCCCCAAACGGGATATTTTTTTCTTTTTTCTTTTTTTTTTTCTTTTCCACAGATAGCTTGGCACTGCAACATCGTAGAGGGTTGTTCAATAGCTCATTTTAAAGTAAATTAATTGGGTTAAAAACCTTTTGTAACTAAAATAAATTATTTCTAAAAGAGAATAAATTTTTCCACCAAAAACTGCATTTTCGATGTCTTTTCACACTCCAGTCTTTCAAACATAATCGTATACCAGCGGTAAGATTTGAACCCACGCCTCCGAAGAGACTGGTGGCTAACACCAGTGCCTTGGACCACTCGGCCAGGCTGCCTCTCATAAATAAATATATATGTGAATTTGGGTTGCAGCAGTAGCTAGCAACCTAGTAAGAGATGATCAGTCCAATGCTAAGAAATATAACAAAACTCCTAAAAATAGAGTCAGATCAAAACAAAAGTACATCATTAGAATTACCTTGTCTGAAACCCTACTAGATAAATAATGAATGTCATCATAGTTTTATATTAGAGCTATGACGTGAATAGATTACATAAAGGATCGATGTCAGTCAAGAGGATCTAATGTAGTATACATAAAGGACCGATACGTAAGTTTATCGGATATAGCTGATCCGGGTTACAGCGGTAGCTAGCAACCAAGTAAGAGACGAACACGCCCATAGCAAAAAATAAAATAACCCATAACTCCTAAAAATAGAGTCAGATAAAAACAAGAAGTAAATTATTAGAACCTCCTTGTCCGAAAACCTATTTAGGAAAACTTACCGTCCCTTGGCTTGAACTTCAAAAAAAATATACTGGCTTGAAAATCAATAAAGGTGGCTGAAGCAACGATATTACATAAGCGACTGGTATTTGTCAATTAGGTTTTTATATAGTTATCCATTATTATAAAAAATGCTGTAGTTTTTGGGGGTTTTTAACAAAATATTAATTTGTTAACTGAAATTAGAATAATTCCTGAAAATTTTAAGTATAATAATTTTATTTAGCTGCAAACTGCAAAAATACTTATGATGTCTGAGCAATGATTTTAATTTTTTAATTCAAACCAGAAAAATACCTAAAAATTTTAAAATTAGTTTCGCTTTTCTTTCACTTAACTGACTTGTTACTCCATTTTATCGGGTGTAAATCGTAATATTTCCCATAATACCGAGCATCGAACTCGAGCCAACTGGGAAAGAGTCAGCTATTCCAACCACTAAACTATATAGGATATATTCAAATATCTAATTAATTAGTTTATGATAAAGAACAAATTATAGACTTAGTTAGCTGTTTGATTCTCTGAAGATCGTTTCTTACTATTCCAAAGAAGTTACATTTAGGAACGACGTTTAGTCCATAGTAACTGAAATATTACAAGAAATCCTTATATAGATGATGGATTTTCCTTAAGAAATCGTCATAGGTAAAACTTTTCCATACCATGAATTGAACTATGCCAACTAGGTGAGAACCAGCTATCCTAACTACTAAACCATATAGAATATATTTAAATATCTGATTAATAAAGTTTATGTTTAAAATCAAACTATAGCCAATAGTATTCGGGTTACAGCGGTAGCTAGCAATCCGGGTTGCAGCAGTAGCTGGCAAGCTAGTAAGAGACGATCACGTCCCATAGTAAAAAACAAAATATCCCATAACTCCTAAAACTAGAATCCGATCAAAATAATAAAAAACGACCTCATGCCTATACTAAATTATATAGGCCACTTAACTATAGTATAGGTTAGTAAATTTTACATAAGGGACTGATATTGTTCATCCGGGTTGCAGCGGTTGCTAGCAACCTAGTAAGAGACGATCACGTCCAATGTTAAGAAATATAAAAACCCCTAACTCCTAAGAAAAGAGTCAGATCAAAACAAAAATTACACCATTAGAACCACCTTGTCCAAACCCCCTATTAAGGAAACTTATCACTCTTTGGCTTGAATAACAAAGAAAATATATTGGCTTGAAAATCAAGAAAATTGACTTTAACCAAGTTATTCTCCACAAACGGGATATTTTTTTCTTTCCGCTTGATTTTCCTCCTCAACTAGCTGGGCACTGGAAAATCATAGAGAGCTGTATAATAGCTCATTTTAAAGGAAATTGCAACATCTAGTCGCTTTTGTAATTATCCGGGTTGCAGCGGTAGCTAGCAACCTAGTAAGAGACGATCACGTCCAATGTTAAGAAATATAAAAACCCATAGTTCTTAAAAAAAGAGTCAGATCAAAACAAAAAGTACACCATTAGAACCGCCTTGTCCGAAACCCCTGTATAGTAAACTTTCTGTCCCTTGGCTTGAACAGCAAGGGAAATATATTGGCTTGAAAATCAAGAAAAGTGGCAGCTACTACAACATTCTGCCTAAACGGGATATTTTTTTCTTTTTTTCTTTTTTTTTCTTTTTTTGTATCCAGAGATAGCTTGGCACTGGAACATCGTAGAGGGTTGTTCAATAGCTCATTTTAAAGGAAATTAATTGGGTTAAAAATCTATAGTAACTAAAATAAATTATTTCTAAAAGAGAATAATTTTTTCCACCAAAAACTGCATTTTGATGTCTTTTCACACTGCAGTCTTTCAAACATAATCGTATACCAGCGGTAAGGATTGAACCCACGCCTCTGAAGAGACTGGTGGCTAACACCAGTGCCTTGGACCACTCGGCCAGGCTGCCTCTCATAAATAAATATATATGTGAATTTGGGTTGCAGCAGTAGCTAGCAACCTAGTAATAGACGATCAGTCCAATGCTAAGAAATATAAAAACCCAAAACTCCTAAAAATAGAGTCAGATCAAAACAAAAGTACATCATTAGAAATACCTTGTCTGAAACCCTACTAGATAAATAATGAACGTCATCATAGTTTTATATTAGAGCTATGACGTGAATAGAGTGACGTCATAATTAGTATATAAGGAAAGTCAAAACTGAAAATTCTTTCATTCTTGATTAGAATAATGGTTAGATCAAAGCAGGCTATACGCAAGTTGAAGAAAGAGTACTACACAAACAACAGAGATAGTAACTTGAAAAGAAAAAAGCAAAGGTATTCAACCGACCAGGTGTATCGAGAAGTAATAATTGAGAGAGCAAAACAAAGGTATTCAACCGAACAGGCGTATCGAGAAGTAATAATTGAGAGAGCAAAAGAAAACAGCAAGATGTGTTATCACAATGATGAAGATTATAGACATGCAAAAATTGAGACAGCCAAACAAAAGATCAAGGAACGGTATGGTAATGATGAACATTACAGAGAAGCAAGAATTGAGCAGGCTAAACAAAAGATCAAGGAGCGTTATCACAATGATAAACTTTATAGAGAAGCAACATTATAATAAGAGACGATCCTCAAGCAATCAAGTAGCTATCTAAGTCCAATGTATGCAGTGGTATGTTATTCCAATGATCGTATTTTAATGTAATTTTCTAGATTTTCAAGCCAATATATTTCCCTTGCTGTTCAAGCCAAGGGACTGAAAGTCTCCTATACAGAGGTTTCGGACAAGGCGGTTCTAATGGTGTACTTTATGATTTGATCTGACTCCTTTTTTAGGAACTATGAGTTTTTATATTTCGTAACATTGGACGTGATCGTCTCTTACTAGGGTGCTAACTACCGCTGCAACCCAGACTAGGTTGCTAGCTACCGCTGCAACCCGGATAATTGACAAACACCATTTATGATGAGCTATATTCGTCCTTTATGTAACTACACCTGGAACCACCATATATCAGTTAGTATGGGAGAAAGATCGTTCTTTACTGTAAAAAACAGGAAAAAGCCTACGGCTTTTTCTTCCTTCAAATAGTAAGAGACGAAACTCAAACAATCAAGTAGATAAATCCAATGTATGGAATGGTTTGCTATTTCAGTGATCGTCTTTTAATGTAACTGCAACCCGAATTATGTAATTAATAGGTTTCTACCTACCGCTGCAACCTAGATATTCTTATTTCTGCTACTATGGGCTAAGGTTCGTTCTTTACTGTAAAACTAGCAAAACATTTTTTAAGTCTGATGAAGATTTAACTGATGTGTCAAAAGTAAGTTTGTAAGTCGACGATTTTGTTTTGGCCTTATTATAATTGGTATGGTGAAATATTAATATGCATATGGTTCTTAAATCATACTTTTTTACGGTCTCATATGGTTTAGTGGCTAGGATAGTTAACTTTCAATTAACAGGCCCGGGTTCGATTCCCGGTGTGGAAAAGTGTTTTACTCTATAATCTTCGAACATTCGAACCTTTTATAATTTATAATGATGTATAATATAAATACTGTAATCTTAACTATAGTGAAGTTGCCTACGCAAGTTAGTATAGGGAAGAGTTCGATCTTTATTATAAATTATATTCTTATTTTAGTTACTATGAGCTGAAGTTCGTTCCTTAATGTAATTTATTGTAATAACCATTGAACATCACTCTACGATGTTCCAGTGCCAAGCTATCTGCAGAATTACTAACGTATACTACAATTAAGTGGCGTATAAATTTTAGTATAGGCAAGAGGTCGTTCTTTATAATAATTTTTAACCCCATTAATTTTCTTTAAAATGAGTGATAGAACAATTCTCTACGATGTTCCAGTGCCAAGCTATCCGCGGAATAACTAACCTATACTATATTTAAGTGACGTATAAAATTTAGTATTGGCAAGAGGTCGATCTTTATTATAAGGACAGAAAAATGTTCAACCAATGTAGATTTTGCGCTTTCTGTCAGTTTCTGAAGGATTGCAGCTTCCGGTATTTCAGGTAAATTATCAACACCAACCGCTTTTTCAGCAAGACGTGCTTCAAGTATTTTATTTAAATCTTCTAGGGTGTATGCATGTATTGTTTTATAGAGACTGTTGTTCTCTCTTATCCACAACAGTGCTTCATGGACTTTTCTCAGATCTATTAGTGCAGTCCAAACATTCTTGTTGTAAGTAGGCTGACCATTGACAATGACTACAAAACTATCAATGTTAAGAAGTTTTTCAGGCTGAATATCTGCATTTGCTTGCACATCAACAGGTAGATATACTATTCTCCCCTTAAGAGCGTCAACAAGTTCTGTTCTAGGTCTCTTCAATGCAGTTACTTGCCCTAATCTGACGATCGTAAGACAAGGCATAACAAATCGAATCATTGCCATTTCAAAATTATTTAAACACTTTATACATCCCGGTGTACAGTCTATATGAAGGTTATTTAATACTGATCGGACATTCTCCTGACTTTTCAACATTTTCCCAGCACAGTAATCACAGACAAAGAATGAATCTATGACATCCTCTTTCCAACCTGTACATTGAATTAGTTGTTCTCTGTCATCTTTGGGTATGTCCTGTTGTAGGTGTTCTAAAATCGTGGCCATCATTACATCAAAACCTTTCCTATTTGAAAGGGATCTTAGACTCTTCAATTGGTATTTTGTCTTTATCTGCTCACAACTGTCACAATGCATTGTGGGGTATACATCCCTGATGTTAGCTACCTTATCAAGGCTCTCACCAAATAATTTTATTATTGTATTTTCATCCACAGAAACTCTAATATTGCTATCACCGTAAATGAAGTCTTGACTATTATTACGACAGAGTCTACTTGACACTTCTTCTATGTAATGACTTAGTTCCTTGTACGAACCCTCGACTTTTAGTAGATTAATATGTTGTATAATCTTACATTTTGATACTGCCTTATATACGCTATTAATGAAACAGTTCAAGACAGGAAAATGTGGAGCTAGTGCCCTTAGAGAACGCAAATAGCTCTGACATCCCTCATTTGGGCTACAGTATAACGAATGCCCATGCTTTCTTGTGTCCCTGTAATTGATTTCACAATAATCCAAGCCGCCAAGGTAGAAATTAACCACTTTGTCAGTTGAAAATTTTAATGCTATATTATTTTCAAGGATATCAAAAAGAATTTGACATAATTCAATATCCATCGGATAGAGCTTGCAGATATCAGGGTGACATTGCCAAGTAACCTGCTGCCCAATTTTTGGTTTTGAATGTTTACTCGGATTGTTATAGGTGACTTCAGCCATCATAATTTCCTTGTCAGATCTAGTTCTAGAGCATTTTTCAATAGTTGTCTCGTACTTTTCAGGACAGTTTGTTCTACTACACAGAGAATTTTTGCCAAATATTCAGTAGAACTAAACGAACTGTTTAAAACACAGTTAGAAATGCTTTTTTCTTGAGTCGGTGTTCCAGGAATTTGTTCTAAATCATTAGTCTTACAAACACATTTACTAATAACCCTAACAGGCTCGTTTTCGCCATAATTGAAAAACATTGCTTTTCCTTCGCTGTTGATAGGTATGCTTGTATATATATTTTTATTGCTGCTACATAAACTGCAATTGCTCCTTCCAAAATTAATATACGGATTTTCTAAGAAGTACGCCTCCGTATATTCACTGTGTTGTCGAACATTTTCCATTGCATCTATAAACTGTTCCACAGTTGCCAATCCATACCTTGGAAGCTCTTCGTTAAACTGACAACATTTCTTTTGGATATTACTATGAAGCTTTGCCAAAGAATTTCTAGCCGACTTTTCAACAGCATCCGCTCTTTCAAAGAGAATTTTAATCTGTAATTTTGAATACTTTTCGTGATTCCGATAAAACATGCGTAAAATGTTTCTCAATTTACAAAGATCAGCCTGCATTTTTGCCATCTTCTTGTATTTCTGAATGTAATTTTTCCCTCTGTCCTTATGCGTTCTTCGGTACAACCTCGCAGAGAATTTAATTTTTTCATTATAGATTTTGTCACCCCAGTAACGCTCCTTGATCTTTTGTTTGGCTGTCTCAATTTTTGCTTCTCGATACACCTGGACGGTTGAATACCTTTGCTTTTGGTTTTTCTTATATTTGATGCGGTAATCTTCATCATTGTGATAACTCTCCTTGATCTTTTGTTTGGCTGTCTCAATTTTTGCATGTCTATAATCTTCATCATTGTGATAACACATCTTGCTGTTTTGTTTTGCTCTCTCAATTATTACTTCTCGATACGCCTGGTCGGTTGAATACCTTTGTTTTGCTCTCTCAATTATTACTTCTCGATACGCCTGGTCGGTTGAATACCTTTGTTTTGCTCTCTCAATTTTTACTTCTCGATGCGCCTGGTCGGTTGAATATTTTTGCTTTTCTCTTTTCAAGATACTATCTCTGTTGTTTGTGTAGTACTGTTTTTTCAACTTGCGTGCGACTTGCTTGATTGAAACCATTATGTAATTATGAATGAGAACATTTTCATCTTTGTAGTTCTTAAGTAGTAATTATGACGTCACAGCGTAATGATTTTGTTGACGTCATAGAGCAATGATATTATTTCATGACGTCTTCAGAAACAACAATATAATTTCATATTTTTCTATTCACGTCATAGCTCTAATATAAAACTATGATGACATTCATTATTTATCTAGTAGGGTTTCAGACAAGGTAATTCTAATGATGTACTTTTGTTTTGATCTGACTCTATTTTTAGGAGTTTTGTTATATTTCTTAGCATTGGACTGATCATCTCTTACTAGGTTGCTAGCTACTGCTGCAACCCAAATTCACATATATATTTATTTATGAGAGGCAGCCTGGCCGAGTGGTCCAAGGCACTGGTGTTAGCCACCAGTCTCTTCGGAGGCGTGGGTTCAAATCTTACCGCTGGTATACGATTATGTTTGAAAGACTGGAGTGTGAAAAGACATCGAAAATGCAGTTTTTGGTGGAAAAATTTATTCTCTTTTAGAAATAATTTATTTTAGTTACAAAAGGTTTTTAACCCAATTAATTTACTTTAAAATGAGCTATTGAACAACTCTCTACGATGTTCCAGTGCCAAGCTATCTGTGGAAAAGAAAAAAAAAGAAAAAAGAAAAAAATATCCCGTTTGGGGAGAATAACGTGGTTAAAGTCAATTTTCTTGATTTTCAAGCCAATATATTTCCCTTGCTGTTCAAGCCAAGGGACAGAAAGTTTCCTATACAGGGGTTTCGGACAAGGCGGTTCTAATGGTGTACTTTTTGTTTTGATCTGACTCCTTTATTAGGAACTATGGGTTTTTATATTTCTTAACATTGGACGTGATCGTCTCTTACTAGGTTGCTAGCTACCGCTGCAACCCAGATGGTATACGATTATGTTTGAAAGACTGGAGTTTGAAAAGACATCGAAAATGCAGTTTTTGGTGGAAAAATTTATTCTCTTTTAGAAATAATTTATTTTAGTTACAAAAGGTTTTTAACCCAACTAATTTACTTTAAAATGAGCTATTGAACAACCCTCTACGATGTTCCAGTGCCAAGCTATCTGTGGAAAAGAAAAAAAAAAGAAAAAAGAAAAAAATATCCCGTTTGGGGAGAATAACGTGGTTAAAGTCAATTTTCTTGATTTTCAAGCCAATATATTTCCCTTGCTGTTCAAGCCAAGGGACAGAAAGTTTCCTATAAAGGGGTTTCGGACAAGGCGGTTCTAATGGTGTACTTTTTGTTTTGGTCTGACTCCTTTGTTAGGAACTATGGGTTTTTATATTTCTTAACATTGGACGTGATCGTCTCTTACTAGGTTGCTAGCTACCGCTGCAACCCGGATTACTGTAAGCATCATCTATTTAATGGTTCCTTATAACACTCCAGTTACTATGGACTGAAGATCTTTCTTTAATGTAATATTATAATTGGTATGGTGAAATAATAATATGCATGTGGCTCTTAAATCATACTTCTTTATGGTGCCATATGGTCTAGTGGCTAGGATAGTTAACTTTCACTTAACAGGCTCGGGTTCGATTCCCGGTGTGGGAAAATTTTTAACTCTATAATCTTCGAACATTTGAACCTTTTATAATTTACAATGATGCATAATATAAATACTGTAATCTTAACTATAGTGAAGTTGCGTATGCAAGTTAGTATAGGGAAGAGTTCGATCTTTATTATAAAATTCCTACTTGGGTTTTCTTTTATGCTATATCATTACAAACAGGAAAAAGCCTATGGCTTTTCCTTCTTTGAAATAGTAAGAGACGAACCTCAAGTAACTACCCCTGGAACCACCATTTATCAGTTACTATGGATGAGAGATCGTTCTTTACTGTAAATTCTTATAAATGGGTTTCGGACAAGGTGGTTCTAGTGGTTTACTTTTTGTTTTGATCTGACTCCTTTGTTAGGAACTATGGTTTTTTATATTTCTTAACATTGGACGTGATCGTCTCTTACTAGGTTGCTAGCTACCGCTGCAACCCGGAGTTTTCCGTAAAAAATAATTAATTAAAAAAAATTAAGTATAAATGGCACTAGATCTAGAGATTTCCTTTAAAATGAGCCATTGAACAACTCTCTACAATGTCCCAGTGCCAAGCTATCTGTGGAAAAGAAGAAGAAGAAGAAGAAGAAAGAAAAAAATATCCCGTTTGTGGGATATTTTTGTTGGCCGAGTGGTCCAAGGCGCTGGTGTTAGTCACCAGTCTCTTCAGAGGTTTGGGTTCAAATCCTATCACTTGTATACGATTATGACGTCATTGATCAATCTTTAATATGAAATATGTAATTTTTCGTAAAAAACTGATTCAATTTTAAAAATACATTGTTTTAAGTACAAAAAGTTTTTAACGCCATTAATTTTCTTTAAAATGAGCCATTGAACAACTCTCTACGTGCCAAGCTATCTGTGGAAAAGAAAGAAAAAAAGAAAAAAAGAAAAAAATATCCCCTTTGTGGAGAATAACGTGGTAAAAGTCAATTTTCTTGATTTTCAAGCCAATATATTTTCTTTGTTATTCAAGCCAAAGGACGGTAAGTTTCCCTTATAGGAATTTCGGACAAGGCGATTCTAATGGTGTACTTTTTGTTTTGATCTGACTCTTTTTTTTAGGAGTTATGGGTTTTTATATTTCTTAACATTGGACGTGATCGTCTCTTACTAGGTTGCTAGCTACCGCTGCAACCCGGATGTCCCAGCGTTCAGTTCTTTATGTAAATGTGCCAGTGTTCAGTTCTATATGTAACTTTTACTATAACTACAAACGGGATTTTTTGTAATAACAATGGACGTGATCGTCTCCTACTAGGTTGCTAACTACCACTGCAACCCGGATGAAATAATCCAAAAACTTGTTTTCATCAAAATGAAGACGAGAACATTTGTCTCTGTATGTTATTATTCAGATTAAATATATATCACCCTAGAAGCTATTTTCAGGAAACAGATAACAGCACGCACTCTCGTTTGTATATAAATTTTCAAAAAAATAGATAAAAAGTAACAACCAATGCGAGATATCTAAACACGTACAATGGCACGAGGACATTAAAAGATAAAACAGCACCTTTTATGACGTAGGCAAAGGTTCTGGAGAAGAAATTTTTAAATTTCCTCCAAAGTTATTTTAACAGCTGACAAAGGTTGTCTTATAATTTCAAATAGCAAAATATTTTATTCTAGGAAAGAACAATGGCAAATTTAAAACTTTCCTAAACGGTTAATAAATTATTTTTTATCCTGAAAAAGATTATTATTGAAAATTCAAGCCATCACTCTGTTGTGAAAGTTCATAACTAGAAACAATAGTTATGTTTGGTTTTAAGGTAGAAAATGAAATGTTATCTCTTCTTATTTCCTTCGTGGGACTGAACCTAGTGCTTATGACTGGCACTGGTCTTTCAAAAGCTTTTGCATTTCTTATTCTTATGGCTCAATATGGCTATCTTTATATGATTATGGCAACAATGGAAACTGGAGAAACGTTAACTTGCTCTATGATTGATGTTAAAGACTTTTGTACAGAATTTAGTCTGAATATGAAGAGCAACAGAAAAGCTGCTATGAGACTGCTATTCGATAAAGTCAAAGAGGTTGCTCATAAAGTGAGAATTTCTGCGTTTACGTTTGAAGAGAGGCTGAAAATCGGAACGTTGTATCTACATTTTGTCGTCTGGAGTTGTGCGTTGCTTTACTCCCATTGGTGCATGAATCTTGCTGCATTTGCCTGTTTAATTTCCTTGTACACGAAAACGTTTTACCCCTATCTAAAGACTGCCTCAGCCGAAGGTGAAAATCCTCCCAAATTACTAGAAAAATTGAGCAAAGAATTGAACCACCAAAATACAATTGAGGACGCCTAACAAAAAAAATAAGGTACAGAAGTGAAAACGTTCTACCTTCATCTAGGGACTGACTCAGCAGAGGCTTATTAGATATTTCGCTACTAAATGGTTGGAGGCGTAATCTGTGATTATTGATAGCATATAAATCAACATACGTTTAAACCATTAGAAATGCTGCACCTAATTTGCGGAATAGCGTATACTTAGCAATAAGCAATCTCATACTTTTTGTTTGTTTTTTTTCATGGATTTACCACATATAACGGATATTGTAGAAAATTAGGAGAACTCTTGTTCAATCAGAAATAATGAAATTGAGAATGAAAGTTTACCAGTCGCCATTTTGATCATAATCTTCAGTCTTCCTTGCTACACAAAAGTATTTACGCCAAAGTTTTGTTAGAAGTTTTAAAAAAGCTTATTATTTTAATCACCAAGAGGAAAGCTTTCGACCACTGCACTTCCACAAGGTATGCAATGGAATGATTTTTCTAAAAAGCTGTTCACATACTCTGATAAAAGGATTGTAATGGAAATATTTAACGCTTTTGAATTTATTTGTTTTGAATCACAATACAGATAAGACTTTGTTAGTGTACACGTAATTTTATTTTAATATTTCGATTACTATGGGCTAGAGTTGGTTCCTCAATGTTACAAGAAAAAGCTTACGGCTTTATCTTCTTTGGAATAGTAAGAGACGAACCTGAAAGAATCCGGCTGCTAACTAATTCCAATATACCCAGTGGTTCTTCTCATGATAGTCTTTTGATATAATACATATAACAATTCTAAAAGCAAGTAACTATACTTTTTCCGAACTTTGTTTATTAATAAATATTTAACTACAAAGAAACAATTTGCTTTTGCATCATTACAAACGCTCTTTGTCTCTAGACTTGCATATATTGACATTAACGCTTGAATAGCCAGGGTTTTATTATTATTCCATAATGTAGCTCTATGCATTAAATAATCAGCTAAGTTTTTGCTAAAAAACTGTCCTGAGCAGCCAATAGCATCAATTCCACGATCTAACACCCAATAATCATATTTTGCCTTATGTTGTTCAGCCGCTGTTTCCAAGAGCTTGATATTTTCTTTATTTAAAGCTCCTTTTTTTCTAAGTCTCCTAAATACTCCAGCAACAAGGCCTTAACTCATACTTATTTCTTCATCAGCATCGCTGTAAAAATCTTCTTCATCTTGATGTGACGAAATAGGTAGTCTATCTTGTATGTCATGATCTGAATTTTTGGGAGTTATGGGTTTTTGTATTTCTTGACAATTGACTTGATCGTCTCTTACTAGGTTTCTAGCTACCGCTGCAACCCGGATGCTAGCTACCGCTGCAACCCGGATCTATTTACTTATTACTTCATATATTGATATACAAAAAAATTAATCCCTTTGTATATTTTCAACAGGTTGTGAACAGTAACCTTATCAATGTGATTATAATAACTTTATATTCGTTCTTTACTATAATATAGCCTGCTTTGATCTAACCATTATTCTAATCAAGAATGAGAGAATTTTCAGTTTTGACTTTCCTTATATACTAATTATGACGTCACGGCGTATGACGTTATGTATTCATGAATGAGACCATTTACAGTTTTGACGTTTCTTATATAGTAATTATGACGTCACTGCATCAAAAATACAGTTTTTATTGGAAAAATTTATTCTCTTTTAGAAATAATTTATTTTAGTTACTATAGATTTTTAACCCAATTAATTTCCTTTAAAATGAGCTATTGAACAACCCTCTACGATAGTCCAGTGCCAAGCTATCTCTGGATACAAAAAAAGAAAAAAAATATCCCGTTTGGGAAGACTAACGTGGTTAAAGTCAATTTTCTTGATTTTCAAGCCAATATATTTCCCTTGCTGTTCAAGCCAAGGGACAGAAAGTTTCCTATACAGGGGTTTCGGACAAGGCGGTTCTAATGGTGTACTTTTTGTTTTGATCTGACTCCTTTTTTAGGAGCTATGGGTTTTTATATTTCTTAACATTGGACGTGATCGTCTCTTACTAGGTTGCTAGCTACCGCTGCAACCCGGATGTTTGAAAGACTGCAGTGTGAAAAGACATCAAAAATGCAGTTTTTGGTGGAAAAATTTATTCTCTTTTAGAAATAATTTATTTTAGTTACTATAGATTTTTAACCCAATTAATTTCCTTTAAAATGAGCTATTGAACAACCCTCTACGATGTTCCAGTGCCAAGCTATCTGTGGAAAAGAAAAAAAAAGAAAAAAGAAAAAAATATCCCGTTTGGGGAGAATAACGTGGTTAAAGTCAATTTTCTTGATTTTCAAGCCAATATATTTTCCTTGCTGTTCAAGCCAAGGGACAGAAAGTTTCCTATACAGGGGTTTTGGACAAGGCGGTCCTAATGGTGTACTTTTTGTTTTGATCTGACTCCTTTTTTAGGAGCTATGGGTTTTTATATTTCTTAACATTGGACGTGATCGTCTCTTACTAGGTTGCTAGCTACCGCTGCAACCCGGATAATGAAAAGCACCGTTTATGATGAACTATATCAGTCCTTTATGTAATTTATTCCAATGATTGTCTTTTAATGTATAAAATTTAATATAGGCAAGAGGTCGTTCTTTATTATAAGATATTCAAACTATTGCTTGGATACCATGGATATTTTTGCAGTTTACACAAGCTGCAAAGAACGCATAATGACAAAATTAAAAATTATATTCAGAACGTACTAACTACATCCAACGACTATGACGTCATTGATCAATATTGTATATAAAAAATTAAGTTTTTTGTAAAAAATAATTAATTAAAAGAAAATTAAGTAAAAATGGCACTAGATCTAGATATTTCCTTTAAAATGAGTCATTAAACAACTCTCTACGATGTTCTAGTGCCAAGCTATCTGTGGAAGAAAAGAAGAAAGAAAAAAATATGCCGTCTAGGCAGAATGTTTACTATACAGGGGTTTCGGGCAAGGCGGTTCTAATGGTGTACTTTTTGTTTTGATCTGACTTTTTTAGGAGTTATGGGTTTTTATATTTCTTAACATTGGACGTGATCGTCTCTTACTAGGTTGCTAGCTACCACAGTAACTCGGATGCTAGCTACCGCTGCAACCCGGATTACAAAATACCTATTTAGAGTATCGATCCTTTATGTAAACTTGTTACATGGGAGAACGGGGTTTGATTCCCCGTTGGGGAGAACTTTAAAAAAGAAACTTGTTTATTTACATCCTAGCTAAAATAATGGAGATAATATGAATGAACCACAGGGTTCAGTTTCCTTGGGCTTGAGTTCGTTTTTTAACTGTAAATGCAAACAGGAAAAAGCTCAAGGCTTTTTCTTCCTCTAAATAGTAAGAGACGAAACTCAAACAATCAAGTAGCTAAATCCAATGTATGGAATGGTTTGCTTTTTCAGTTATCGTCTTTTAATGTAATACTCATGATCGTCTTTTAATATAAAACAGACACCTGGGTATGACGGTAAACCCCACTTTCACTGGAGTTTACCAGACGCAGCACATAACTATGTATTTGTAATATGTCCTCCTCTGATATATCGCCTGGTTTGTTAAGCAGAGCACTCCAGAGATATTTTAAAGCGTTATCAATTCCAAGAATCTCATTGTATTCAATTAAGCTTTTATCGGGCATAGGGTTTCGACTTTCAAGTACCAAACGTATCTGTGCTAAAGTCATAGTATTACCTTCAATCCCGGCTGTATGTTAAACATAGCGAGACTTAATATCATTTGAAACTTCTTTAAAAACTGCTTCATCGGGAAACGTCACAATTTCATCTTTCTTTCCTGCAGTATTCTGTAGCAAACACTCGTCAAGTTTGTCTACTAAAGGCGGTGTTCTCTTGTGGTTCTCTAAAGCTCGGGAATGGCAAGGAGATATGCTTAGGGCCCTTTGGTAATAAAAATCTGCTACCATTAAACTATGTCTTGTTCTCTCCAGATATTCACCATAAGAGTCCAAAATGTCTGGAAGGCCAGGTGCTAAATCTAAAGCCCGCTGGACCCGGATGCAACCCAGATCTTACTATAAATTTCAATACCATGAACTGTTTGATTACAAACAGGAAAAAGCCCTTGGCTTTTTCTTAATTGGAATAGTAAGAGACGACCTGGCTACAACGAACGATTATGACATCATAGATCAATCCTATTATTATATTAACATAGATAATACACTAAAAAACACTATATAAGGAATCAGTCTGGTTAATTATAAATGGGGACTATGTAATACTGTAAGGAATACAGTCAGATGAGTCAAAAGAAAGTCACCCTACACAAACACACGTATTTTTTAACATTTAAAATAAAATCAATATTTTTACAAAGAACTTTTGCCACTATAAGAAGCTTGTAGACATAGTTATATAAAACTAGAATAATTCCCAAAATTTCTAAATAAAATAATTTTATTTAACTGCAAACCGCAAAAATATTTATGGTGTCAAACCTTTTACAATAAAGAACGACCTCTTGCCTATACTAAATTTTATACGCAACTTAATTATAGTATAGTTACATTAAAAGACGATCATTGGAATAACAAACAATTTCAAACATTGGAATTAGTTAGCTACTTGATTGTTTGAGGTTCGTTTTATAATAAAGAACGAACTCTTGCCTATACTAATAAATAAAGGATCAAAATAGTTCATTATAAAAATTATAATAAAAAAATTATTTTTGGCTCATTATAAAAATAGTTCATCATCGAATAAAGCTGAAACTAAGTAAAGGGCAATTATGCCTCCAAATATACACAGTGATGTCTAATATTTTCCATTAGATCTGTAAACTTTTCCACAATTGCCAGATCATACCTTGGAAGGTGTCATATTATATAAAATAAAATAATAATTTCATATTAAATAAAATAGTAAGAGACGATCACGTCCAATGTTAAGAAATATAAAAACCCATAGCTCCTAAAGCAGGAGTCAGATCAAAACAAAAAGTACACCATTAGAACCGCCTTGTCCGAAACCCCTGTATAGGAAACTTTCTGTCCAATGGCTTGAACAGCAAGGGAAATATATTGGCTTGAAAATCAAGAAAATTGACTTTAACCACGTTATTCTCCCCAAACGGGATATTTTTTTCTTTTTTTGTATCCAGAGATAGCTTGGCACTGGAACATCATAGAGGGTTGTTCAATAGCTCATTTTAAAGGAAATTAATTGGGTTAAAAATCTATAGTAACTAAAATAAATTATTTCTAAAAGAGAATAAATTTTTCCACCAAAAACTGCATTTTTGATGCAGTGACGTCATAATTACTATATAAGATCATCATAGTTTTATATTAGAGCTATGACGTGAATAGAGTGACGTCATAATTAGGATATAAGGAAAGTCAAAACTGAAAATTCTCTCATTCTTGATTAGAATAATGGTTAGATCAAAGCAGGCTATACGCAAGTTGAAGAAAGAGTACTACACAAACAACACAGATAGTAACTTGAAAAGAAAAAAGCAAAGGTATTCAACCGACCAGGTGTATCGAGAAGTAATAATTGAGAGAGCAAAAGAAAGGTATTCAACCGACCAGGCGTATCGAGAAGTAATAATTGAGAGAGCAAAAGAACGGTATGGTAATGATGAACATTACAGAGAAGCAAGAATTGAGCAGGCTAGACAAAAGAGCAGGGAACGGTATGATAATGATGAAGATTACCGAAACAAACATAAGAAAATATAATAAAGAACGTTCTCTTACCTATATTAATTTATATTCTTTATAAATTATATAAATTAATATTCTTATTAGCTTGTGTAAACTGCAAAAATATCCATGGTATCTGAGCAGTAGTTTGAATATTTCAATACAAGCTATAAAAATACCTTAAAATGTTAAAATTAGTTTTATTTTTGGTTAGGTTCTAACTACCCGATGTGGGATTGACTATGTAGTTTCAGACCAAAAAATTCCATTTTTTAATATATCTTATTTTTCAGTTTAGAATCGCTAAAGTTATTATGTAAACTGCAAAAATATTTATGATATCTGATCAATAATTTTAATCTTTTCATTCAAACTAACAAAATACCTGAAAATTTAAAAATTAGTTTTACTTTTTGTTAGGTTATGGATATTTGATACGAATCATAAGAAGTGTTATGAGTTTAAATAAAGTATTATGACGAGTCATAAGAAGCGAGTTAGTACAAAAACAGAGACAACATCTTGAAAAATGAAATAGTAGAGATGAAAACACAACGACCTTTTGCCTATACTAGATAAATACTTACGCAAAGAAGATAATAAAGACGCCTACTATTCTTCTTAAAAGATACAGTAAAGAACAAGCCTTAGCCCATAGTAGCAGAAATAAGAATATCTAGGTTGCAGTGGTAGCTAGCAACCTAGTAAGAAACGCCAAATTAAAAGTACATTAGAAGAACAAACCATTGCTTATATTGAACTTAGTTAGCTGCCTCATTCTTTGAGGTTCGTCTCTTACTATTCCAAAGAAGAAAAAGCCGTAGGCTTTTTCCTGTTTGTAATAATACATTAAAAGATAACCATATGTGACGTAATATTACATAAAGGATCGATATGATTCATCATAAATCACAGTTAAGAACCAGACTACCAAAATAGCGTATTTTTAATATGACTATCCGGGTTGCAGCGGTAGCTAGTTATAATAAAGAACGACCTCTTGCTTATACTAAATTTTATACGCCACTTAATTATAGTATAGGTTAGTAATTCCACAGATAGCTTGGCACTGGAACATCGTAGAGAGTTGTTTAATGGCTCATTTTAAGGCAAATTAATGGGGTTAAAAACTTTTTGTAGTCCGGGTTGCAGCGGTAGCTAGCAACCTAGTAAGAGACGATCACGTCCAATGTTAAGAAATATAAAAACCCATAGCTCCTAAAGCAGGAGTCAGATCAAAACAAAAAGTACACCATTAGAACCGCCTTGTCCGAAACCCCTGTATAGGAAACTTTCTGTCCCTTGGCTTGAACAGCAAGGGAAATATATTGGCTTGAAAATCGAGAAAATTGACTTTAACCACGTTATTCTCCCCAAACGAGATATTTTTTTCTTTTTTTTTTTCTTTTTTGTATCCAGAGATAGCTTGGCACTGGAACATCGTAGAGGGTTGTTCAATAGCTCATTTTAAAGGAAATTAATTGGGTTAAAAATCTATAGTAACTAAAATAAATTATTTCTAAAAGAGAATAAATTTTTCCAATAAAAACTGTATTTTTAATGCAGTGACGTCATAATTACTATATAAGAAACGTCAAAACTGTAAATGGTCTCATTCATGAATACATAATGGTTAGATCAAAGCAAGCTACACACAAGTTCAAAAATCAGTACTAAAAAATCAAGAAAAGTGGCAGCTACTACAACATTCTGCCTAAACGGGGTATTTTTTTTCTCTTTTCTTTGTTTCCAGTATACTAAACGGGATTTTTCCACCAAAAACTGCATTTTGATGTCTTTTCACACTGCAGTCTTTCAAACATAATCGTATACCAGCGGTAAGAATTGAACCCACGCCTCTGAAGAGACTGGTGGCTAACACCAGTGCCTTGGACCACTCAGCCAGGCTGCCTCTCATAAATAAATATATATGTGAATTTGGGTTGCAGCAGTAGCTAGCAACCTAGTAATAGACGATCAGTCCAATGCTAAGAAATATAAAAACCCAAAACTCCTAAAAATAGAGTCAGATCAAAACAAAAGTACATCATTAGAAATACCTTGTCTGAAACCCTACTAGATAAATAATGAACGTCATCATAGTTTTATATTAGAGCTATGACGTGAATAGAGTGACGTCATAATTAGTATATAAGGAAAGAAAAAACTGAAAATTCTCTCATTCTTGATTAGAATAATGGTTAGATCAAAGCAGGCTATACGCAAGTTGAAGAAAGAGTACTACACAAACAACAGAGATAGTAACTTGAAAAGAAAAAAGCAAAGGTATTCAACCGACCAGGTGTATCGAGAAGTAATAATTGAGAGAGCAAAACAAAGGTATTCAACCGACCAGGCGTATCGAGAAGTAATCAAACAAAACAGCAAGATGTGTTATCACAATGATGAAGATTATAGACATGCAAAAATTCAGACAGCCAAACAAAAGATCAAGGAACGGTATGGTAATGATGAACATTACAGAGAAGCAAGAATTGAGCAGGCTAAACAAAAGATCAAGGAGCGTTATCACAATGATAAACTTTATAGAGAAGCAACAATTGAGCAGGCTAGACAAAAGAGCAGGGAACGGTATGATAATGATGAAGATTACCGAAACAAACATAAGAAAAAAGTTGCTACCAGAATAATGGGTAGATACTGGGGTGACAAAAGCTATAATGAAAAAATTAAATTCTCTGCAGGGTTGTACCGAAGAACGCATAAGGACAAAGGGAAAAATTACATTCAGAAATATAAGAAGATGGCAAAAATGCAGGCTGATCTTCGTAAATTGAGAAACATTTTACGCATGTTTTACCAGGATCACGAAAAGTATTCAAAATTACAGATTAAAATTCTCTTTGAAAGAGCGGATGCTGTTGAAAAGTCGGCTAGAAATTCCTTGGCAAAGCTTCATAGTAATATCCAAAAGAAATGTTGTCAGTTTAATGAAAAGCTTCCAAGGTATGGACTGGCAACTGCGGAACAGTTTACAGATGCAATGGAAAATGTTCGACAACACAGTGAATATACGGAGGCGTACTTCTTTGAAAATTCGTATATTAATTTTGGAAGGAGCAATTGCAGTTTATGTAGCAGCAATAAAAACATATATACAAGCATACCTATCAACAGCGAAGGAAAAGCAATGTTTTTCAATTATGGCGAAAACGAGCCTGTTAGGGTTATTAGTAAATGTGTTTGTAAGACTAATGATTTAGAACAAATTCCTGGAACACCGACTCAAGAAAAAAGCATTTCTAACTGTGTTTTAAACAGTTCTTTTAGTTCTACTGAATATTTGGCAAAAAATTCTCTGTGTAGTAGAACAAACTGTCCTGAAAAGTACGAGACAACTATTGAAGAATGCTCTGAATCTAGATCTGACAAGGAAATTATGATGGCTGAAGTCACCTATAACAATCTGAGTAAACATTCAAAACCAAAAATTGGGCAGCAGGTTACTTGGCAATGTCACCCTGATATCTGCAAGCTCTATCCGACGGATATTGAATTATGTCAAATTCTTTTTGATATCCTTGAAAATAATATAGCATTAAAATTTTCAACTGACAAAGTGGTTAATTTCTACCTTGGCGGCTTGGATTATTGTGAAATCAATTACAGGGACACAAGAAAGCATGGGCATTCGTTATACTGTAGCCCAAATGAGGGATGTCAGAGCTATTTGCGTTCTCTAAGGGCACTAGCTCCACATTTTCCTGTCTTGAACTGTTTCATTAATAGCGTATATAAGGCAGTATCAAAATGTAAGATTATACAACATATTAATCTACTAAAAGTCGAGGGCTCGTACAAGGAACTAAGTCATTACATAGAAGAAGTGTCAAGTAGACTCTGTCGTAATAATAGTCAAGACTTCATTTACGGTGATAGCAATATTAGAGTTTCTGTGGATGAAAATACAATAATAAAATTATTTGGTGAGAGCCTTGATAAGGTAGCGAACATTAGGGATGTATACCCCACAATGCATTGTGACAGTTGTGAGCAGATAAAGACAAAATACCAATTGAAGAGTCTAAGATCCCTTTCAAATAAGAAAGGTTTTGATGTAATGATGGCCACGATTTTAGAACACCTACAACAGGACATACCCAAAGATGACAGAGAACAACTAATTCAATGTACAGGTTGGAAAGAGGATGTCATAGATTCATTCTTTGTCTGTGATTACTGTGCTGGGAAAATGTTGAAAAGTCAGGTAGTATAATAAAGATCAAACTCTTCCCTATACTAACTTCCATACGCAACTTCACTATAGTTAAGATTACAGTATTTATATTTTTACATTAAAAGACGATCACTGAAATAACAAACCATTCCATACATTGAACTTAGTTAGCTACTTGATTGTTTGAGTTTCGTCTCTTACTATTTAAAAGAAGAAAAAGCCGTAGGCTTTTTCCTGTTTGTATTTATAGTTAAAAAACGAACTAAAGTCCAAAGAAACTGAACACTGTGGTTCATTCATATTATCTTCATTATTTTAGCTAGAATGTAAATAAACAAGTTTCTTTTTTAAATTTTTTACAGTAAAGAACGACCTCTCTCCCATACTAACTGATATATGGTGGTTCCAGGTGTAGTTACATTACATAAAGGATCGATGTGGTTCATTATAAATTATAAAAGGTTTAGAGCTTCTAATGTTCGAAGATTATAGAGTTAAAAATTTTCCAATACCGGGAATCAAACCCGGGCCTTCTAGATGAAAGCCAGCTATCCTATCCGCTACACCATATGGGACCTTAATACAGCATGATTTAAGAACCATATGCATATTATTATTTCATCGTACCATTTTACAGTAAAGAACGATCTCTCTCTCATACTAATTGATATATGGTGTTTCCAGGTGTAGTTACATCCGGGTTGCAGCGGTAGCTAGCAACCTAGTAAGAGACGATCACGTCCAATGTTAAGAAATATAAAAACCCATAGTTCCTAAAAAAGGAGTTAGATCAAAACAAAAAGTACACCAGTAGAACCGTATTGTCCGAAACCCCTGTATAGTAAACTTTCTGTCCCTTGGCTTGAACAGCAAGGGAAATATATTGGCTTGAAAATCAAGAAAAGTGGCAGGTACTACAACATTCTGCCTAAACGGGATATATTTTTTTCTTTTTTTCCTTTTTTCTTTTGTATCCAGAGATAGCTTGGCACTGGAACATCGTAGAGAGTTTATAATGAATATCGAACTCTTCCCTATACCAACCTGCATAGGAAACTTCACTATAGTTAAGATTACAGTATTTATATTATACATCATTATAAATTATAAAAGGTTCAAATGTTCGAAGATTATAGAGTTAAAAATTTTCCCACACCAGGAATTGAACCCGGGCCTGTTAAGTGAAAGTTAACTATTCTAGCCACTAGACTATATGGGACAATAAAGAAGCATGATTTAAGAGCCATATGCGTAATATCATTTCACCATTCCAATTATAATTAGGCCAAAACAAAATCGTCGACTTGCAACCTTACTTTTGTTTTACAATAAAGAACGACACCTAGCCCATGTTAACTGGAAAATAAATTGTGAGACTAGTAAGAGACGATCACGTCCAATGTTAAGAAATATAAAAACCCATAGTTCCTAAAAAAATTTTATAATAAAGAACGACCTCTTGCCTATACTAAATTTTATACGCTACTTAATTATAGCATAGGTTAGTAATTCCACAGATAGCTTGGCACTGGAACATCGTAGAGAGTTGTTTAATGGCTCATTTTAAAGGAGATTAATGGGGTTAAAAACCTTTTGCATTTAAAAAAACAAATTATTTTTAAAATAGAATCATTTTTCTCACGAAATTACATTAAAAGAAGATCATTACAATAACAAACCATTACCTACATTGAACTTAGCTAGAGACTTAAGTTTTTGAGCTTCGTCTCTTACTATTTCAAAGAAGAAAAAGCCGTAGGCTTTTTCCTGTTTGTAATGCGGGTTGCAGTGGTAGTTATAATAAATATAATAAAGAACGACCTCTGGTCTATACTAAATTTGATAGGCCACTTAGCTATAGTATAGGTTAGTAAAGTTTACATAAAGGTCTGATATAGTTGATTATAGTAAAGAACGAATTCTATGCCATAATAACTAGTTTAATTTTGAAATGATGATTATCAAGGGCGATATTTCTGTATTTGTATCTTGTACTGATCAATGGGGTTCTCAGAATTTATGTGATTATAAAGTTCGATAATGCGCTGGATACTGAGATTCAAATATAGTGTTACCTGATACGTAATATGGTTCATGGTCGAAGAAACAACGATCAAAGGTAACTGTTGTTTTCATGGACGAATCTGGGATGAAAATTGGCTGGAGTGTATGGAGAGTACTCTTCATTGGTTGAGGTATGATGAAAATAGATGCAACTAGGTTGTATGGGCAACTCATTGTAATGCTCGATATTCCATGTGTCAATCCACTTCCTGTAATAAAAATAACGAGGCAGAATCACACGTTCTTTGAAGTAAATACTTATAGTACAAATAAGTCACGCATTGATCGGGTATATGAATTTTTACGCTATGAGACAGAGTTAAATAAATACACTAATATTAGTACAGAGAACTAAATTTTTTATCGTTTTGGTTATAATAAAACATAATTCCCATTGGGAAATTCAATACATAGAAGTTTCTTCTAAGTTGTTATAGCCTAACGACGTTATAAAATATTAATTCTTCAACTTTAAGTGTGGTCTCTTATCATACTTTCTAATATACACTACTACATACACTTTATTTTAACTTCTTTCAACACTTAGTTAATTTTACATTAGATTTAAAATAATCATTTAAACAGAGTTTATGCTACATGGTTAATTTTGAGTTCTAATTTTACAACATATTTCATGCCTGCATTGTTCACGCACGTCCGTGCTGTTTAAGAAACGCATGTTGCAGCGTCATAACCACACGGTTTTACGTCAACGATACTACAATGAGGGAACAAGATATAACAAGGACGAGTGGAGACCTCTATACCCACTCGTTTTCTAATGTCTTCCCTATTTCTTGGCTTAGACATTCTCATGGGGCTCCGGGTTTAACTTCTGCATTTCAGCTGTTTCCCCGTGCTCTTCTCTTGGTTTTCGTCTTCTTAGTCTTAGGATTTTTCCGTAATTAAAAGTCAATAGGGTTCTTATGGTCAGGGAAGTTGCGAATACGAAACATACGGCCAATAGTATGTTCCACCAGAAATTGGTTGAGAACAATCCGTATCTATTATCCACGTACGTTAATCTCTGGTCTTCATTTGTAAATAGGGGAATCTGTGAATCTAATGCTTCTCTTATTTTTGTAAGCCTTATTGTCTCTTTATTCTTTTCTATTTTTGACCATATCGAGGTTTTTATTTCCTCGTTTTCTATATTGGGAATAGTGTACGACAGGTTGATCGCCTTGAAGTTAGTTATTTTGGGACTTATTATCTTTGTGCTCGTGGTAATTAGCGGCGTTCGGGCGGTTGAATCTTTAGTTACGAGTCGACACCCTTGTTTTATGGTTATCGTACCCACATTTTGTAATAGCAATTCTGTTTTGTAACTTGGGTCTATTTTTTCTGTGTTATTGTAACAAGACAAAGTTCCAACAGTTTCTCTTGGAACAGAGAATAACCAAAGGTCATTTCTAAGGTGTATGAATATTTCTCGCTTAGTACTTCCTATCACGGCTTCGCATGAATTCGGTGTTTCTTCCAGTTGTGTCTTTCAAAAATATATCTAACATACAGGATCCAGACTTGACATTATAAATAGGTAACGTAAGTTGGCATACTAAGTTTTTGAACGGTACGCACTCTTTTAAGTCTTGTGGATTGGCTAGGGCATATTTTCGTCTATCTTGATCAACAAGTCAATACTCTGCTTCAGGCGTGATAGTCATAAATGAATTCGTCTTCTTTAAGTTAGCCGGGAAGGTCGAAATTTTGTACAGGTCGTAAACGGATTGTTGATTTATCAAGGGAATTGTTACTACTACAAATAGCTGTTTGTTTATTTCCGTGACGTGGACCTTTAATTTAGTGTAGTAATGGAATAAATTTGATACGTCTGGCTCTACGGGCAAATGTAAACCAAACGTTAGGTGCGTTTTTATTTTGTCTAACATATTTTTTAGGCTAGAAGGATCTACTAGGTCGTAGGACAAATAGTGCGAACTCGAACTTGCTGACATCTGTCGCCAGATTTAGTAGTGACATGGTAATTGTATCGAGTGAAACCATGGTTAAGCTGGCGTCTATTACCACGCGGTCCACTCCATTCCTTAAATAATTCATTACGTTTATAGTTTTTGAGATTCTCTTAGATATCTTATCAATTTTATCTCTCTGATAATTTGCTACACTGGCTTGTATCTCCTGAACATGTAATAATACATTCATGGCATTGTTCAACTTTCTTACACTTTCCCTTAGGCTGTTTAGGTCGTCCTCTGTTGTTAAGCCGAAGAGGCGGGAGGCGAGTTTTCCAATGATGGGAATTAGGCCTGTAGACCTACGGTATTTATTTCTTCGAAAGAATACTTCGAAAATGTTCGTGGTACTTTGTTTTAATTTTTGTATTGCCGTGTTGAATAATTCAAATAGAGCTTGTAATCTTTGTCTATATAGTATTAAGTAGGCTTGATGAGTTGAAATTTTTTGAGCACTTTTCTCATTTAGATTGGGTAATGGTTGTTCGTCTATCATTGCGTAATTTCCATCATAAGGTTTTCCTTTCCTTGTAGTCAGTAATTTAGGGTTTTGTATCGATTTTATTTCAGCAACGTCTCTCGCTAAGTATTCAATATTATCCTCCAGTCTTTTCCTTCTGTCTTCGCCATGTCAATTCCTGTCCATTGCTCATCAAAGTCATCTATTACGAATTTTGATTTTTGTTTGGGTACAACTGAAGTTGGAAACTCTTTATTATCTTTATTATGCATTATTTTACTGGCCTGTAGTCCTTTGTTCGACCTAAGATATTGAAATATCGATTCCTTGATTTCATTCGTGTTTTTTTCTAGTCTTGTTACTTGTTGGAACAAGGTCTCGAAAGGTTTGGGGTCCAATTGCATAAAGATTTTCCATGCGTCATGGCTAAGTAGCAGTGAATTTTCATGCTTGAATATTACTCCATGTTTTACAATATCTTGGGCCACTGCGTGAACAACGAGGATTATGATGATATTCTTAGGCCTCATCTTATTGTTTGTTTCTAGAATTAATTTATCATTAATTGTACCCATTTTTTTGCAAAATTTGCTTGTTTACTGCTTTGTTATTATTATATTTTTTTTCAAAGGCACTTTAATTTTTACTTAGGTTATTTCTTATTATGTAATCATTTTGTGGTATTGGCCAAAGAAAAACTGATTTGTAGGCGTAAAACAGAATAAATATTTTATGATTAGATAGGTTAGGAAAGTAAAGTTAGGACTCTCGAGCTTTATTCTGGTCGTGATATACCTCTCTGACTGGTTGAGATATAACTTTAAAGCGTAGCTAGTAATCGTTATACCAATTAATTTTACATTATATTTCTCGATTAAGAAACACATGAATAAGCAGGCGTGCAGCACATAGTTACACTGGTATCCTATTTTATGTGTAGGCCTAAAATAATTATAATCTGCACTAAGACAAAATAGTTTATATATATAAGATTAATTTCTTCCACAGTCACATACCAATAGGTAGTTTTGAGTTTAGAATCTTCTTTTAATTTTCTTGCTACTATTTTTATAGGCGTCTCTTTTTCTTTGGTAAGTTTTCATACGTTTCAGGAATAATTTACTACCAAGGGATTTGTATTCTTCAGATTCAGGGTCAAATAAAAATTGCTTTTGATATTGAATTTCCGCTAAAGGATGATGCATGCCTTCATATTTGACACATTGGGGATTTTTTTCGAGGTTATAGCAGATTTTGGGGGCTCTGCATTTATCGAGGAGTAATAAGTCTGTTTGAGTGGGTCCCTTGGAATAGAAATACTTGATATTGAGGTTCTTTTGTAGGCGTCTTATCAATAATTGTAAACAGCCAAGCTGATTCGCGCTTCTTCTCCTATATTTTGTTTTGACCTCCCCTCTAGCCGGACGATACTTTGGGGTATTTGCAAGTGCTAAACCATACTTATAAGTGTGGGGTGCATACCCTTTAAGGCTGTAGGTCAAATCCCATTCTTTCTCATATATTTGATTTCCTTGTTCGTCCACGACTAACATAGCTGCCAAATATATAATGTTTTCCTTCGCGTGCATTATGCTAATGAACTCAGTATCAATTATCGCCTTTCGAGTAGGTTTTGATTCCATTGCCATGATCTGAAAATGCTCACAGTTAGGACCTGGGTCGATTTTTCATAGAAAATCTGAGGGGACCGCCAAAACCCAACGAATTGAAAGCTGCATGGGCTTTGAGTTCCTCCCCAGGCTTCCCACAAAACGTGGTCCATCTATTTAGATTTGATTACACAACTTAATACTGAGTAGGGGATGATTTCCATAGTTCATTTGTAGAATATAAGTTGAATTCCTTAGAGAAATAGGCTACTTGGGCTAGGTGAGCATCCGAAATCCTTTGTTTTCTAAGTCAACATCGTCGACTCCACACGTGCCACTGTTATACTTGGTCATTGGAACCACACATATAGAATCGACGATATTGACCCCGAAAACACGGTCGGTAGGGGAAACCGAACCTCCCCTCCCCATGATATAAGTTCCGTTATTGATCTCAATAACTGGGGGCATTATAGGTTGTCCAACTGATTAATTCACATTTATAGGGGTATATTTGATTTTCGTAAGGTAGTACCTAGTTGGCAGAATGTGCCATACAGGACCTAAAAACACTATTTGTCACCATCGGTCGACCACGAGCTTCCCACCTTGGGCCTTTCTCCCTGATCGCCGACGTTTTGACATCACTTGTATTATATATTTTTTTTCATTAATATTTACTTGGTTAACTTTACTTGCACGCTGTTAAATTTATTATGGTGGATCATAAATTGATTTTCATAAGGGATTTGAAATTTGTCTTTACATTAATTAGGGATATTTCCATCTGTCTGGTTTTTTAACCGTTCTGCCTGACTGTGCCGTTATTTTCTCCTCTGTTTCTTGCGGTTTTTTCTTTTTCGGTTTTTCTAGCGAAATAACTTTTTGAATTGTTTTTCCAAAAATTCTTGCCCTTTTAATCTTGTTTCCTTCACGTGTGCAGCTGCTGAACTCGGTTTTGATTTCCCTATTTCTTTAACTACTATATGGTCTGATTCGCCGTCAGACTCTTCGGAGCTGGTTTCCGACGAATCCGGATTGGAACTTTTAGAGGTGGCACTTTTTGAGGTATCACCTGCCCTTCCTTTGTAAATTTCTACTCCTCTGGAAGTAGAAGGTTTATTCTCTAAGTCCTCACCTTGAGTTCTCAACTCGGGGGATTTGAAAGATTCTTGAGAGCTTTGGGAGGAATCAATAGTTTTTGCGGGGTTCCTCCACTGTTTGAAGGCCATGTCCTCAGGGGGATGGGGCATTTTTAGCACTAAGGTTTCCCTACATGAAATCCAATGTTTAGGCTTGACCTTTGAAACAGTTATATCATGATATTGTCCTTGCTGGTCATCCTTGGGAGTTTTATTCTCGGGCAATGTACTTTGACTCGTTTTTATGGGAAAATTTATTAAATCCATAGCTTCTCGCAGGTTTGTTTTAGTTAAATCTTTGGGAGGAGTTTTCTTTACAGTAATACCGGAGGTTTCTACAGCTCTGTTTAATTCCTCCTGTAAGGACAGGGGCCTATCTATTGGTGTTGCAGGGGAAACCATATCGTCTGGAAATCTTTTGGGGAGACATGGGGTCAAAATTCTATCGGGGAAAAATTGGGTTTTTGGAGATATTGTATAATCTAAATCTCCTGCGCTCGCCGATGAATAACTTTTTGGACTTTTTGACGTTTCTATTCTTACTGGTATTAGGGATTTTTTCTTTGGAATAACAAGATTTTTCATAGCTAAAAATTCTTCAAAATTTTCCTCACCACTGTCATTCTCAAAATAGACTTGCTTGAAATTAAAGGGTTTTAGCTCTGCCAATCTTGATCTAGGGGGCTCATTTTCTGCATCTGACGAATCAGTAGAGGAGGGATGTGATACCCATCTCTCTGGAAACTTGGCTCTTTTTATTCGGCTAACATGTGCCTTGTAAGTTCTTCCGCTATCGGGGTTCTCCATTTTAAAAGTATAATCGTTATCGTACCTTTTGACTATTCTGTACGGTCCAGAATATTTGTTGGAAAGTGTTTTTCCTTCCGTTTTTGCTTCGTTCTTTAGGTAGACGCAGTCTCCTACATTAAAATCTATACTCCCCTTGACTTTGGGTTGGTTTCTTAGCTCTTGGTTTATTTTACATTTTTCCAACTCTTGCCTAACTATTTTATAAGTTTTCCTCGTCCTATTTATGAATTCTTGTTTGTAATCTTCCGAGCTATTATAATACTGCTGAGATTCAATAATCTCATTATACGGGATTCTAAAATCACGACCAAAAAGTAAATAAAATGGATTGTCTTTGGTTGTTGCTGAATAAGTAGTGTTGATTACGTTAGTTAGATAAGGTAAAAATTGATTCCAGTCACTCCTATTGTCTTTCGTATAAATACTTAATACGTTCGAAAATATTTTATGCCTGTTTTCTATTTTACCATTAGCTTCTGGGTGGTACGGAGATGTCACCATTTTCTCTACATTAGGAATACTCATTAAGTCTTTTGTTACTTTTGAAACAAAATTGCTCCTGTTGTCACTCAAAATTTTATTAGGAATGCTAAATTTTAAAAATAATTTTGCTAACGCCTTACTTGTGGCATAAGCACCTTGATTCTTTAATGCTTTAGCAAAAATAAATCTGGAAAAATGATCTATAACCGAAAGAATACAAGTATGGCCTCTGCTAGAGACAGACAAGCCTCCACTTGTTCCGTGTAAGTCAAATGAGATAATATCGAAGGGGTACTTTGCTACCGGGATCCTTCCCATTGGAGGATTAGGATAAGCTGGAGGGATTTTTCTTAAGTTACATGCTTCGCATGTACTTACAAATTCTTTAAGTTTTGTCATTGCAGACGGCAAGTAAAAATACTGTTTTAACTTATGGAACGTTTTCATAACTAGTAAATGTCCACCTGTATCTGAATGAAAATATTCAAGTGCAGGCACTATTAAGTTTTGTGGTAATACAGGTATTATTGAGGTTTGGTTTCTATTTGTCTCAGTAGTCACGATTCTACATAGTATTTCTTCGTCAAGATCATAGTAAAAATTATCTATCTCTTTCTAAGAGTTTTGAATTTATCCGGTAACGCATCGTCATTCACAAAATAATCAATAAGTGCTACACACACTTCGTCCTTTTTTTGCTTTCTTTTTATATTTTCTAAAGACAGGGGACAATAGTTAACCTTATTTTCTTTTACCATGTCCTTGACTTTGTTTTTCTTACGTCCATGTTTGCTCTTAGCATTGATAGCGTTAACTTCATTTTCCTCAGTTTCCGACGGAATATTTTATGGGCATCAACTCAAAAGTCACAAGCTGCATTTTGTTTACCTTTTAAGTGTTCAAATTCGTAATCTAGGTCTTGGATTTTCATAATCCATCTAGCTAGAATGCCCGTGAGGTTTTTAAATGTGCGCAGGTACTGCAAGCTTTTATGGTCTGATCGTAGTATAAATTTTCTACCAATTAAATAATGTCTAAATTTGTCCAAGTGGTGGATAATAGATAATAATTCTAAGTTTGTGGCGGAATAACTACTTTCGCCTTTTCATAAGGTTCTACTCGAATAGCATATACCTTTTTCTACCTGTTTTTGTTTAGGCGATCCCTCTAGAGGATTAGGGTTTTCTACCGGGATTTTTACAGTAAAGAACGAACTTCAGTCCATAGTAACTAAAGTAAGATTATAAATTTAAGACTAAAACAAGTACTTTGTTTGCTTTGGTATGAAATACTGGCAGCGTTGGGATTTGAACCCACACTTCGAAAGATACGGGTGGCTAAAACCAACGCCTTAGACCTCTCGGCCAAGCTGCCTCGGATAACTATGTGTATATCACGTATAGTGACAAAAATGACTACCCAGTATCAAATCATACAGTTCGTAGCAATACGGATTTATATTAAAAGGCGATCATTAGGAGAACAAACAATTGGATACATTGGACTTAGTTCGCTGCCTGATTTTTTGAAAATTGTTTATAATAAAGAACGACCTCTTTCCTATACTAAATTTTATAGGCCGCTTAACTATAGCATAGGCTAGTACAGTTATTATATTTAAGGCCAATATATTAAAATTTTCCACTAAAAGACGGTCATTGGAATAAAAACCCAATACATACATTTGATTTAGTTAGCTACTTGATTGTTTGAGGCTAGTCTCTTACTATTTCAAAGAAGAAAAAGCCGTAGGCTTTTTCCTGTTTGTTATCAATTAGATTATAATAAAGAACGACATCTTGCCTATACTAAATTTTATACGCCACCTAATTATAGTATAGGTTAGTAATTCAACAGATAGCATGGCACTGAAACATTGTAGAGAGTTGTTCAATGGCTCATTTTAAAGGAAATTAATGGGGTTAAAAACCTTTTGTAATTAAAACAAATTATTTTTATTACATTAAGAAATTTTAATTATGTTCCTTAAGAAATAATAGTAAAGAACAAACTTCCAGCCCATATTACAATAAGGAACGAACTGAACCCATAGTAACTTAAGTATTAAATCAAACAGTTCGTTGTCATAATAAAAAGCTGTGTAATGGCTCATTTTAAAGGAAACTGCTGTATATAGAAACCTTTTGTAATTAACAAAATTAATTATTATTAAAAAATATATTGTTACGATATGGGAAAGAACTAATTCTAGGCGATAATAACTAATTTAATATTGAAAAGAAAGAATTACGGCAGAAACCTAAATACTACATTTCATAAAAACCCTCCACCGGGATTTGAACTCGGATTTATAATAAAGATCGAACTCTTCCCTATACTAACTTGCATAGGCAATATAACAAAGAACATCCTCTTGCCTATACTAAATTGTATACGCCATTTAATTATAGTATCGGTTAGTAATTCAACAGATAGCATGGCACTGGAACATCGTACAGAGTTGTTCAATGGCTCATTTTAAAGGAAATTAATGAGGTTTAAAACCTTTTGTAATTAAAACAAATTATTTTTATTACATTAAGAAATTTTAATTATGTTCCTTAAGAAATAATCATAAGTAAAAATTTCCCATACGGAAATCGAACTCAAGCCTACTGGGTGAGAGCTATCCGAACCTCTAGACCATATAGGATATATTAAAATATCCGATTAATGAAGTTTATGTTAAATAACAAATTATAAACCTAGTTAGCTGCCTGATTATTTGAGGATCGTTTCTTACTATTCCAAAGAAGAAAAAGCCGTAGGCTTTTTCCTGTTTGTAATTTATCCGGGTTGCAGCGGTAGCTAGCAACTTAGTAAGAGACAATCACGTCCAAGGTTAAGAAATATAATTTTACGATAAGGAACAAACTGAACCCATAGTAACTTAAGTATTAAATCAAACAGTTCATGGTCATACTAAAAAGCTATGAAATGGCTCATTTTAAAGAAAACTGCTGTATATAGTCACCTTTTGTAATTTACAGTAAAGAACGACCTCTTGCCTATACTAAATTTTTATAGGCCACTTACGTACAGTATAGTCTAGTACAGTTATTTTTTAGGTCAATATTTAAGGTTGCAGCGGTAGCTAGCAACCTAGTAAGAGACGATCACGTCCAATCCGGGTTGCAGCGGTAGCTAGCAACCTAGTAAGAGACGATCACGTCCAATGTTAAGAAATATAAAAACCCATAGTTCCTAACAAAGGAGTCAGATCAAAACAAAAAGTACACCATTAGAACCGCCTTGTCCGAAACCCCTGTATAGGAAACTTTCTGTCCTTTGGCTTGAACAGCAAGGGAAATATATTGGCTTGAAAATCAAGAAAATTGACTTTAACCACGTTATTCTCCACAAACGGGATATTTTTTTCTTTTTTTCTTTTGTATCCAGTTTATAATAAAGATCGAACTCTTCCCTATACTAACTTGCATAGGCAACTTCACTATAGTTAAGATTACAGTATTTATATTATACATCATTATAAATTATAAAAGGTTCAAATGTTCGAAGATTATAGAGTTAAAAATTTTCCCACACCGGGAATCGAACCCGGGCCTGTTAAGTGAAAGCTAACTATCCTAGCCACTAAACCATATGGGACCATAACGAAGCATGATTTAAGAGCCATATGCATATTGTTATTTCACCATATCCGGGTTGCAGCGGTAGCTAGCAACCTAGTAAGAGACGATCACGTCCAATGTTAAGAAATATAAAAACCCATAACTCCTAAAAAAAGAGTCAGATCAAAACAAAAAGTACACCATTAGAATCGCCTTGTCTGACATTCCTATAAGGGAAACTTACTGCCCTTTGGCTTGAATAACAAAGAAAATATATTGGCTTGAAAATCAAGAAAATTGACTTTTACCACGTTATTCTCCACAAAGGGGATATTTTTTTCTTTCTTCTTCTTTTCCACAGATAGCTTGGCACTGGAACATCGTAGAGAGTTGTTCAATGGCTCATTTTAAAGGAAATTAATGGCGTTAAAAACTTTTTGTACTTAAAACAATGTATTTTTAAAATATAATCAGTTTTTTACGAAAAATTGCATATTTCATATTAAAGATTGATCAATGACGTCATAATTGTATACCAGTGGTAGGATTTGAACCCACACCTCAGAAGAGACTGGTGACTATCACCAGCGCCTTGGACCACTCGGCCAAGAAAAATATCCCACAAAAGGGATATTTTTTTCTTTCTTTCTTCTTCTTCTTCTTCTTTTCCACAGATATCTTGGCACTGGGACATTGTAGAGAGTTGTTCAATGGCTCATTTTAAAGGAAATCTCTAGATCTAGTGCCATTTCTACTTAATTTTCTTTTAAATTAATTATTTTTACGGAAAACGTATTTTTTTATCCGGGTTGCAGCGGTAGCTAGCAACCTAGTAAGAGACGATCACGTCCAATGTTAAGAAATATAAAAACCCATAGTTCTTAAAAAAAGAGTCAGATCAAAACAAAAAGTACACCATTAGAACCGCCTTGTCCGAAACCCCTGCATAGTAAAATTTCTGTCCCTTGGCTTGAACAGCAAGGGAAATATATTGGCTTGAAAATCAAGAAAAGTGGCAGCTACTACAACATTCTGCCTAAACGGGATATTTTTTTCTTTTTTTTTTTCTTTTTTTTTTCCACAGATAGCTTGGCACTGGAACATCGTAAAGGGTTGTTCAATAGCGCATTTTCAAGGAAATTAATTGGGTTAAAAATCTATAGTAACGAAAATAAATTATTTCTAAAAGAGAATAAATTTTTCCACCAAAAACTGCATTTTTGATGTCTTTTCACACTGCAGTCTTTCAAACATAATCGTATACCAGCGGTAAGAATTGAACCCACGCCTCCGAAGAGACTGGTGGCTAACACCAGTGCCTTGGACCACTCGGCCAGGCTGCCTCTCATAAATAAATATATATGTGAATTTGGGTTGCAGCAGTAGCTAGCAACCTAGTAATAGACGATCAGTCCAATGCTAAGAAATATAAAAACCCAAAACTCCTAAAAATAGAGTCAGATCAAAACAAAAGTACATCATTAGAAATACCTTGTCTGAAACCCTACTAGATAAATAATGAACGTCATCATAGTTTTATATTAGAGCTATGACGTGAATAGAGTGACGTCATAATTAGTATATAAGGAAAGTCAAAACTGAAAATTCTCTCATTCTTGATTAGAATAATGGTTAGATCGAAGCAAGCTATACGCAATTTGAAGAAAGAGTACTACACAAACAACAGAGCTAGTATCTTGAAAAAAGAAAAGCAAAGGTATTCAACCGACCAGGCGTATCGAGAAGTAAAAATTGAGAGAGCAAAACAAAGGTATTCAACCGACCAGGCGTATCGAGAAGTAATAATTGAGAGAGCAAAAGAAAACAGCAAGATGTGTTATCACAATGATGAAGATTATAGACATGCAAAAATTGAGACAGCCAAACAAAAGATCAAGGAACGGTATGGTAATGATGAACATTACAGAGAAGCAAGAATTGAGCAGGCTAAATTTAATAAAGATCGAACTCTTCCCTATACTAACTTGCATACGCAACTTCACTATAGTTAAGATTACAGTATTTATATTATACATCATTATAAATTATAAAAGGTTCAAATGTTCGAAGATTATAGAGTTAAAAATTTTCCCACACCGGGAATCGAACCCGAGCCTGTTAAGTGAAAGTTAACTATCCTAGCCACTAGACCATATGGGACCATAAAGAAGTATGATTTAAGAGCCATATGTTATAATAAAGAACGACCTCTTACCTATGCTAAATATTATACGCCACTTAATTATAGTATAGGTTATCCGGGTTGCTACAGTAAAGAACGATCTCTCATCCATAGTAACTGATAAATGGTGGTTCCAGGGGTAGTACACTTGAGGTTCGTCTCTTACTATTCAAAAGAAGAAAAAGCCGTAGGCTTTTTCCTGTTTGTAATGATATAGCATAAAAGAAAACCCAAGTGGTAACTGATTACAGTAAAGAACGATCTCTCGCTCATAGTAACTGATTACAATAAAGAACGACACCTAGTCCATGTTAACTGAAACATAAATAGGGACTATGTAATTTCCATCAGTATCTTGGCTTAGAGATTTTCACAGTAAAGAACAAACTTCCACCCATAGTAAATAAAATAAGATTTTAATTTGTGACTCAAACAAGTAATTTGTTTTCTTTGGTCTAAAATACTGTCAGCGATGGGATTCGAACCCATGCCTCCGAAGTGACGGGTGGCTAACACAAGCGCCTTAAATCAGTCTTCCACGCTGCGTCGCATAACCATGAATATTTTATAATAAGAAACACCTCGAATATTTTATAATAAAGAATTATATTAAAAGACCGTCATTAGAAAAACAAACCATTGTATAACTTGGACATATTTAGCTGCCTGATTCTTTGAGAGTCGTCTCTTGCTACTTCAAAGAAGAAAAAGGCGTAGGCTTTTTCCTGTTTTCCGGGTTGCAGCGGTAGCTAGCAACCTAGTAAGAGACTTTCACGTCCAATGTTAAGAAATATAAAACCCATAGCTCCTAAAAAAGGAGTCAGATCAAAACAAAAAGTACACCATTAGAACCGCCTTGTCCGAAACCCCTGTATAGGAAACTTTCTGTCCCTTGGCTTGAACAGCAAGGGAAATATATTGGCTTGAAAATCAAGAAAATTGACTTTAACTGCGTTATTCTCCCCAAACGGGATATTTTTTCTCTTTTCTTTGTATCCAGAGATAGCTTGGCACTGGAACATCGTAGAGGGTTGTTCAATAGCTCATCCTAAAGGAAATTAATTGGGTTAAAAATCTATAGTAACTAAAATAAATTATTTCTAAAAGAGAATAAATTTTTCCAATAAAAACTGTATTTTTCTGTCCCTTGGCTTGAACAGCAAGGGAAATATATTGGCTTGAAAATCAAGAAAATTGACTTTAACTGCGTTATTCTCCCCAAACGGGATATTTTTTCTCTTTTCTTTGTATCCAGAGATAGCTTGGCACTGGAACATCGTAGAGGGTTGTTCAATAGCTCATCCTAAAGGAAATTAATTGGGTTAATATAATAAGGAACGAACTCTTGTCTGTATTAACTTTTATAGGTAATCCGGGTTGCATCGGTAGCTAGCAACCTAGTAAGAGACGATCACGTCCAATGTTAAGAAATATATAAACCCATAGTTCCTAACAAAGGAGTCAGATCAAAACAAAAAGTACACCATTAGAACTGCCTTGTCCGAAACCCCTGTATAGTCAACTTTCTGTCTCTTGAATTGAACAGCAAGGGAAATATATTGGTTTGAAAATCAAGAAAAGTGTTATAATAAAGAACGACCTCTTGCCTATACTAAATTTTATACGTCACTTAATTATAGTATAGGTTAGTAATTCCACAGATAGCTTGGCACTGGAACATCGTAGAGAGTTGTTTAATGGCTCATTTTAAAGCAAATTAATGGGGTTAAAAACTTTTTGTAGTTATAAAACAAATCATTTTTAAATAGAATCATTTTTCTTACGAAATTACATTAAAAGAAGATCATTACAATAACAAACCATTGCATACATTGGACTTAGTTAGTTATAATAAAGAACGAAGCCTCGCTTATACTAACTCAAATATTTAATATATTCCGGGTTGCAATGGTAGTCACATTAAAAGACAATCGTTGGAATAACAAACAATTGCATATATTGGACTTAGTTAGCTGCCTGATTTTTTAAGAGTCGTCTCTTACTACTCCAGAGAAGAAAAAGCCGTAGGATTTTTCCTGTTTGTAATCAGGGTTTACATAATCTGATTTATCAATCTCGGTTGCAGCGGTAGTTATAATAAAGACCGATCTGTAGTCCATAGTAACTAAAGTCTTATAAGATACAGTAAAGTCAAATCTGTGTTGCAGCGGTAGCTAGCAACCTAGTTTATAGTAATTATAATAAAGAACGACCTCTTGCCTATACCTTAGGGTTACTAGTATATGTCTTTGTAAGACTAATGACTTAGAACATCCGGGTTGCAGCGGTAGCTAGCAACCTAGTAAGAGACGATCACGTCCAATGTTAAGAAATATAAAAACCCATAGTTCCTAACAAAGGAGTCAGATCAAAACAAAAAGTACACCATTAGAACCGCCTTGTCCGAAACCCCTGTATAGTAAACTTTCTGTCCCATGGCTTGAACAGCAAGGGAAATATATTGGCTTGAAAATCAAGAAAAGTGGCAGCTACTACAACATTCTGCCTAAAAGGGATATTTTTTTTCTTTGTTTCCAGAGATAGCTTGGCACTGGAACATCGTAGATAGTTGTTCAATGGCTCATTTTAAAGGAAATTAATTGAGTTAAATATCTATAGTAACTAAAATAAACTATTTCTAAAAGAGAATAAATTTTTCCACCAAAAACTGCATTTTTGATGTCTTTTCAGACTGCAGTCTTTCAAATATAATAAATACCAGCGGTAAGATTTGAACCCACGCCTCCGAAGAGACTGGTGGCTAACACAAGTGCCTTGGACCACTCGGCCAGGCTCCCTCTCATAAATAAATATATATGTTATTTTGGGTTGCAGCAGTAACTAGCAACCTAGTAATTACATAAAGGCTCGATCATCGAATTTAAGCTGAAACTAAGTAAAGGACAATTATGCCTCCATACATTCACAGTGATGTATAAGATTTCCCATTACATCTGTAAACTGTTCCACAGTTGCCGGTCCATACCTTGGAAGCTTTTCACTAAACATGCAACATTTCTTTTGGATATTACTATGAAGTTTTGCGAAAGCATCTCTAGCTGACTTTTCAACAAAATCTATCTTTCAGAGATAATTTTAATCTTTAATTTTGAATATTTTTCGTAATCCCGGAAAAACATTCGTAAAATTTTTCTCAATTTACAAAGATCAGCCTGTGCGTTCTTTGCAGCTTGTGTAAACTGCAAAAATATCCATGGTATCCGAGCAATAGTTCGAATATTCAATTCGAGCTAGAAAAACACCTTAAAATGTTAAAATTAGTTTTATTTTTGGTTAGGTTCTAACTACCCAATGTGGGATTGACTACGTAGTTTCAGACCAAAAAATTCCATTTTTTAATATATATTTTAGTTTTCAGTTTAGAATCGCTAAAGTTATTATGTAAACTGCAAAAATATTTATGATATCTGAGCAATAATTTTAAAATTTTCATTCAAACTAACAAAATACCTGAAAATTTAAAAATTAGTTTTACTTTTTGTTAGGTTATGGATACTCGATACGAGTCATAAGAAGTGTTAATTAGATGAAAATATTATTTCTTGTTTTGTAATAAGATGCCTTCTAAGCGAGTTATTATACGTAATTTAAAAAACAGTACTATACGAAAAACAGAGACAACATCTTGAAAAGAAAAAAGCAAAGGTATTCAACCGATCCGGGTTGCAGCGGTAGCTAGCAACCTAGTAAGAGACGATCACGTCCAATGTTAAGAAATATAAAAACCCATAGTTCCTAACAAAGGAGTCAGATCAAAACAAAAAGTACACTATTAGAACCGCCTTGTCCGAAACCCCTGTATAGGAAACTTTCTGTCCCTTGGCTTGAACAGCAAGGGAAATATATTGGCTTGAAAATCAAGAAAATTGACTTTAACCACGTTATTCTCCCCAAACGGGATATTTTTTTCTTTTTTCTTTTTTTTTTTTTCTTTTCCACAGATAGCTTGGCACTGGAACATTGTAGAGGGTTGTTCAATAGCTCATTTTAAAGTAAATTAATTGGGTTAAAAACCTTTTGTAACTAAAATAAATTATTTCTAAAAGAGAATAAATTTTTCCACCAAAAACTGCATTTTCGATGTCTTTTCACACTCCAGTCTTTCAAACATAATCGTATACCAGCGGTAAAATTTGAACCCACGCCTTCGAAGAGACTGGTGGCTAACACCAGTGCCTTGGACCACTCGGCCAGGCTGCCTCTCATAAATAAATATATATGTGAATTTGGGTTGCAGCATCCGGGTTGCAGCGGTAGCTAGCAACCTAGTAAGAGACGATCACCTCCAATGTCAAGAAATATAAAACCCCCCAACTCCTAAAAACAGAGTCAGATCAAAACAAAAAGTACACCATTAGAACCGCCTTGTCCGAATCCTCTATAAAGGAAACTTACCGCCCTTTGGCTTGAATAACAAAGAAAATATATTGGCTTGAAAATCAAGAAAATTGACTTTTACCACGTTATTCTCCACAAACGGGATATTTTTTTCTTTCCGCTTTTTTTTTCTGCTCAGCTAGCTGGGCACTGGAAAATCATAGAGAGCTGTATAATAGCTCATTTTAAAGGAAATTGCAACATCTAGTCACTTTTGTATTTAAAAATAAAATACTTTTTAAAGTAGAATCAATTTTGTAAAAAAAATTGCATTTTTGATGTATTTTCATACTGCAGTCTTTTCAAAGATATTTGAATTTTGAAGCAATAAAACAGTCCATGTAATGAACTCTATAGTAATAATAGCTACTTGTCTCAATAGTAACCGAAACTCCTGGAACCAAAATTTTCTTTTTTGGCTTAATCGCTAAAATTATTATGTAAACTGCAAAAATATTTATGATGCCTAATCAGTAATAGTAATTTTTTAATTTAAACAACAAAAATACATGAAAATTCTAAAATTAGTTTTTGCTTTTTGTCTCCTGGAAGAAATTTTTTTTTCATCTCAGTTCAAATTTATTATTGTATCCTGGAACCAAACTTTTTTTGGTTTGTAACCCGTAAAGTACATTCCATATTATTGTCTCATAATTGCAATTATTTTAGTTTTCAGTCCAGAATCACTAAACTTATTATGTAAACTGCAAAAATATTTATGGTGTCTAACCAATAATACTAATTTTGTAATTCAAACAAGATAAATACCTGAAAATTTTCAAATTAGTTTTGTTTTATGCTAGGTTTTAGATACTCGACACGGGATTTTGTGTGCTTAATAATTTTAAACCTTGAAAAAATATGGTCTCACGCGAGTGGAAAAAAAGAAAGAATAACCAAAAACAATATCAAAATAGAACAATCCAAATTTCTACTAATAGAAAACTTTACTACACAAAAAATAAAGCTAACATCCTGAAATATCAGAAAAGTTTATTTAAAATTATTATATAGAACGATCTCTCGCCCATAGTAACTGATATATGGTGGTTTTATCCGGGTTGCAGCGGTAGCTAGCAACCTAGTAAGAGACGATCACGTCCAATGTTAAGAAATATAAAAACCCCTAACTCCTAAAAAAAGAGTCAGATCAAAACAAAAAGTACACAATTAGAACCGCCTTGTCCGAAACCCCTATGAAGGAAACTTACCGCCCTTTGTCTTGAATAAAAAAGAAAATATATCGGCTTGAAAATCAAGAAAATTGACTTTAACCACGTTATTCTCCACAAACGGGATATTTTTTTCTTTCTTTCTTTTCCACAGATAGCTTGGCACTGGAACATCGTAGAGAGTTGTTCAATGGCTCATTTTAAAGGAAATCTTTAGATCTAGCGCTATTTGTACTTAATTTTTTTTATTAATTATTTCTTACGAAAAACTTAATTTTTTATATACAATATTGATCTTCTGCCAGCAACATGCTTAGCTCGACTTTCAAATCTTTCCTTCTCCTTCAGTTTCTTCTTTCTTACTTGTGAAACCGTTAAAATAAATTATTTTCTTATATAAATAAATATTATCAAACAGTTTTTGTTTAAGTCACGTATTGAGTACCAAGAACCTAACAAAAAATAAAACTAATTTTAAAATTTTCAGGTATTTTTCTAGTATAAATTAAAATATCAGAATTATTTCTAAGATACCATAAATATTTTTGCAGTTTGTAACTTTAGCGATTCTGAACTGAAAATAAAAATAAAATAAAGTTTCACGTCACGTCACTCATTACGTCATATATGCTTATTAGTGCACAATCGGTTTTATATTTTACGTCACGTCGCTTATTAGGCATATATGGATATTAATATACAATCGGTGGTAGAAATCAGACTTGCTGCAAAAATCAAATATCTTTGGAAAGATTGCAGTATGAAAAGACAACAAAAATGCAGTTTTTGTATAAAGGGATTTTATTTTTAAAATGTTTTGTAATAAAGAACGAACTCTATTATAATAAAGAACGAATATTTTACCGATTGTCTACTAATAACCATATATGACGTAATAAGTGACATGACGTAATATCTAAAACCTATTGTGTACTAATAACCATATATGACTTAATGAGCGACGTGACGTAAAAATTGAAAAAATTAATTTTTATTTTATTTTCGTTTTTAGTTCAGAATCGCTAAAGTTATAAACTGCAAAAATATTTATGGTGTCTGAACAATAGTTTTAATCTTTTAATTTAGACTAGAAAAATACCTGAAAATTTAAAATTTAGTTTAATTTTTTGTTAGGTTCTTGATACTTGATACGTGACATAAACATTCAACTAATGGTTACATAATGGTTTCAATCAAGCAAGCTACACGCAAGTTAAAAAAACAGTACTACCAAAAAACAGAAATAGCATCTTGAAAAGAATAAGAAAAAAAGTTGCTACCAGAATAATGGGTAGATACTGGGGTGACAAAAGCTATAATGAAAAAATTAAATTCTCTGCGAGGTTGTACCGAAGAACGCATAAGGACAAAGGGAAAAATTACATTCAGAAATACAAGAAGATGGCAAAAATGCAGGCTGATCTTCGTAAATTGAGAAACATTTTACGTATGTTTTACCAGGATCACGAAAAGTATTCAAAATTACAGATTAAAATTCTCTTTGAAAGAGCGGATGCTGTTGAAAAGTCGGCTAGAAGTGCTTTGGCAAAGCTTCATAGTAATATCCAAAAGAAATGTTGTTAGTTTAATGAAAAGCTTCCAAGGTATGGATTGGCAACTGCGGAACAGTTTATAGATGCAATGAAAAATTTTCGACAACACAGTGAATATACAGAGGCGTACTTCTTAGAAAATTCGTATATCAATTTTGGAAGGAGCAATTGCAGTTTATGTAGCAGCAATAAAAATATATATACAAGCATACCTATCAACAGCGAAGTAAAAGCAATGTTTGTCAATTATGGCGAAAACAAGCTTGATAGGGTTATTAGTATATGTGTTTGTAAGACTAATGATTTAGAACAAATTCCTGGAACACCGACTCAAGAAAAAAGCATTTCTAACTGTGTTTTAAACAGTTCTTTTAGTTCTACTGAATATTTGGCAAAAAATTCTCTGTGTAGTAGAACAAACTGTCCTGAAAAGTACGATACAACTATTGAAAAATGCTCTGAATCTAGATCTGACAAGGAAATTATGATGGCTGAAGTCACCTATAACAATCTGAGTAAACATTCAAAACCAAAAATTGGGCAGCAGGTTACTTGGCAATGTCACCCTGATATCTGCAAGCTCTATCCGACGGATATTGAATTATGTCAAATTCTTTTTGATATCCTTGAAAATAATATAGCATTAAAATTTTCAACTGACAAAGTGGTTAATTTCTACCTTGGCGGCTTGGATTATTGTGAAATCAATTACAGGGACACAAGAAAGCATGGGCATTTGTTATACTGTAGCCCAAATGAAGGATGTCAGAGCTATTTGCGTTCTCTAAGGGCACTAGCTCCACATTTTCCTGTCTTGACCTGTTTCATTAGTAGCGTATATAAGGCAGTATCAAAATCTAAGATTATACAACATATTAATCTACTAAAAGTTGAGGGCTCGTACAAGGAACTAAGTAATTATATAGAAGAAGTGTCAAGTAGACTCTGTCGTAATAATAGTCAAGACTTCATCTACGGTGATTGCAATATTAGAGTTTCTGTGGATGAAAATACAATAATAAAATTATTTGGTGAGAGCCTTGATAAGGTAGCTAACATCAGGGATGTATACCCCACAATGCATTGTGACAGTTGCGAGCAGATAAAGACAAAATACCAATTGAAGAGTCTAAGATTCCTTTCAAATAAGAAAGGTTTTGATGTAATGATGGCCACGATTTTAGAACACCAACAACAGGACATACCCAAAGATGACAGAGAACAGCTAATTCATTGTACAGGTTGGAAAGAGGATGTCATAGATTCATTCTCTGTTTGTGATTACTGTGCTGGGAAAATGTTGAAAAGTCAGGAGAATGTCCGATCAGTATTAAATAACCTTCATATAGACTGTACACCGGAATGTATAAAGTGTTTAAATAATTTTGAAATGGCAATGATTCGATTTGTAATGCCTTGTCTTACGATCGTCAGATTAGGGCAAGTAACTGCATTGAAGAGACCTAGAACAGAACTTGTTGACGATAGATAGATCAATCTATGATTTTCCAGTGCCAAGCTAGCTGAGCAGGAAAATCAAGCGGAAAGAAAAAAATATCCCGTTTGTGGAGAATAACGTGGTAAAAGTCAATTTTCTTGATTTTCAAGCCAATATATTTTCTTTGTTATTCAAGCCAAAGGGCGGTAAGTTTCCTTTATAGAGGATTCGGACAAGGCGGTTCTAATGGTGTACTTTTTGTTTTGATCTGACTCTTTTTTTAGGAGTTGGGGGGGTTTATATTTCTTAACATTGGAGGTGATCGTCTCTTACTAGGTTGCTAGCTACCGCTGCAACCCGGATGATTCCTAAAAAAGTAATAATAAAGAACGATCTCTTGCCTATACTAAATTTTATCCGCTACTTCATTATAGTATAGGTTAGTAATTCAACAGATAGCTTGGCACTGGAACATCGTAGAGAGTTGTTCAATGGCTCATTTTAAAGAAAATTAATAGGGTTAAAAACTTCTTGTAATTAAAATAAATTATATATTTATAATGATTCCTTATAACACTTCAGTTAATATGGACCAAAGATCGTTCTTTAATGTAATGACGTCTTGGCGTAATGATTTTATTTCATGACGTCAGGACGTTATGATATTATTTCATGACGTCTTCAGAAACTACAACATAATGTCGTGTTTTCTACCTCTTACTAGGTTGCTAGCTACCGCTGCAACCCGGATTTCTAATTGATTAAAAACAGGAAAAAGCCTACGGCTTTTTCTTCTTTGAAATAGTAAGAGACTAGCCTCAAACAATCCCATAGGTAACTAAATCAAATGTATGTAATGAGTTTTTATTCCAATGATCGTCTTTTAATGGAAAATTTTAATATATTGACCTTAAACATAACTGTACTAGCCTACACTCTATAGTTAAGTGGCCTATAAAATTTAGTATAGGCAAGAGGTCGTTCTTTATTATACTCTTACTAGGTTGCTAGCTACCGTTGCAACCCAGAATAAAAAATTACAAAAGGTTCTTAGCCCCATTAATTTCCTTTAAAATGAGCTATTAAACAACTCTCTACGATGTTCCAATGCCAAGCTATCTGTGGAATTACTAACCTATACTATAATTAATTGGCGTATAAAATTTAGTATAGGCAAGAGAGCGTTCTTTATTTACTCTCAAAGAATCAGGCAGCTAACTAAGTCTAATGTATGCAATGGTTTGTTCTTCTAATTATCATCTTTTAATATAAAACATGTCCAAAGATGTATTAACCAATTTAATATCATGACTTATATATTATTTATATATTATAAGTCTCTGATAGTACAGTGGTCACTATGCCTGTTTGTCATGCGGAAGACCTGGGTTCGATTCCCCGTCAGAACTTTTTTAATATATTGAATCTAAAGTAGTATCTCTTAAATTTAAAATTTAAAAAAGAAACTCAGTTTCCCTACCTCTTAGCTAAATATATTAACTTTAATATAAATTAATAAAGGCAAGAGGTCGTTCTTTATTATAACCCGGACTAGCTACCACTGCAACCCGGAAACTATCTATTGATTCCTTTTAATACTTTAGTTACTATTGGCTACACTTCGTTCTTTAATGTAATATAGTTCGCCCTTTAATGTAACTAGTTCTAGAGCATTTTTCAATAGTTGTCTCGTACTTTTCAGGACAGTTTGTTCTACTACACAGAGAATTTTTTGCCAAATATTCAGTAGAACTAAACAAACTGTTTAAAACACAGTTAGAAATGCTTTTTTCTTGAGTCGGTGTTCCAGGAATTTGTTCTAAATCATTAGTCTTACAAACACATTTACTAATAACCCTAACAGGCTCGTTTTCGCCATAATTGAAAAACATTGCTTTTCCTTTGCTGTTGATAGGTATGCTTGTATATATATTTTTATTGCTGCTACATAAACTGCAATTGCTCCTTCCAAAATTAATATACGAATTTTCTAAGAAGTACGCCTCCGTATATTCACTGTGTTGTCGAACATTTTCCATTGCATCTATAAACTGTTCCGCAGTTGCCAATCCATACCTTGGAAGCTTTTCTTTAAACTGACAACATTTCTTTTGGATATTACTATGAAGCTTTGCCAAAGAATTTCTAGCCGACTTTTCAACAGCATCCGCTCTTTCAAAGAGAATTTTAATCTGTAATTTTGAATACTTTTCGTGATTCCGATAAAACATGCGTAAAATGTTTCTCAATTTACAAAGATCAGCCTGCATTTTTGCCATCTTCTTGTATTTCTGAATGTAATTTTTCCCTCTGTCCTTATGCGTTCTTCGGTACAACCTCGCAGAGAATTTAATTTTTTCATTATAGATTTTGTCACCCCAGTAACGCTCCTTGATCTTTTGTTTGGCTGTCTCAATTTTTGCTTCTCGATACACCTGGACGGTTGAATACCTTTGCTTTTGGTTTTTCTTATATTTGATGCGGTAATCTTCATCATTGTGATAACTCTCCTTGATCTTTTGTTTGGCTGTCTCAATTTTTGCATGTCTATAATCTTCATCATTGTGATAACACATCTTGCTGTTTTGTTTTGCTCTCTCAATTATTACTTCTCGATACGCCTGGTCGGTTGAATACCTTTGTTTTGCTCTCTCAATTATTACTTCTCGATACGCCTGGTCGGTTGAATACCTTTGTTTTGCTCTCTCAATTATTACTTCTCGATACGCCTGGTCGGTTGAATACCTTTGTTTTGCTCTCTCAATTATTACTTCTCGGTACGCCTGGTCGGTTGAATACCTTTGTTTTGCTCTCTCAATTTTTACTTCTCGATGCGCCTGGTCGGTTGAATATTTTTGCTTTTCTCTTTTCAAGATACTATCTCTGTTGTTTGTGTAGTACTGTTTTTTCAACTTGCGTGCGACTTGCTTGATTGAAACCATTATGTAATTATGAATGAGAACATTTTCATCTTTGTAGTTCTTAAGTAGTAATAATGACGTCACAGCGTAATGATTTTGTTGACGTCATAGAGCAATGATATTATTTCATGACGTCTTCAGAAACAACAATATAATTTCATGTTTTTCTATTCACGTCATAGCTCTAATATAAAACTATGATGACATTCATTATTTATCTAGTAGGGTTTCAAACAAGGTAATTCTAATGATGTACTTTTGTTTTGATCTGACTCTATTTTTAGGAGTTTTGTTATATTTCTTAGCATTGGACTGATCATCTCTTACTAGGTTGCTAGCTACTGCTGCAACCCAAATTCACATATATATTTATTTATGAGAGGCAGCCTGGCCGAGTGGTCCAAGGCACTGGTGTTAGCCACCAGTCTCTTCGGAGGCGTGGGTTCAAATCTTACCGCTGGTATACGATTATGTTTGAAAGACTGGAGTGTGAAAAGACATCGAAAATGCAGTTTTTGGTGGAAAAATTTATTCTCTTTTAGAAAGAATTTATTTTAGTTACAAAAGGTTTTTAACCCAATTAATTTACTTTAAAATGAGCTATTGAACAACCCTCTACGATGTTCCAGTGCCAAGCTATCTGTGGAAAAGAAAAAAAAAAAAGAAAAAAGAAAAAAATATCCCGTTTGGGGAGAATAACGTGGTTAAAGTCAATTTTCTTGATTTTCAAGCCAATATATTTCCCTTGCTGTTCAAGCCAAGGGACAGAAAGTTTCCTATACAGGGGTTTCGGACAAGGCGGTTCTAATGGTGTACTTTTTGTTTTGATCTGACTCCTTTTTTAGGAACTATGGGTTTTTATATTTCTTAACATTGGACGTGATCGTCTCTTACTAGGTTGCTAGCTACCGCTGCAACCCGGATAATTGAAAAACATTGCTTTTCCTTCGCTGTTGATAGGTATGCTTGTATGATAGTTAACTTTCACTCAACAGGCCCGGGTTCGATTCCTGGTGTGGAAAATTTTTAACTCTATAATCTTCGAACAATTTGAACCTTTTATAATTTATAATGATGTATAATATAAATACTGTAATCTTAACTATAGTGAAGTTGCCTATGCAAGTTAGTATAGGTTCGATCTTTATTATAATCCTGGTAGGAAAATATTATGATTTAAACCTGATAAAATGGCGTAACGAGTCACTTTAAGCGAAAGAAAAACCAAATTATTTTTTAGATTTTCAGGTATTTCTCTGGCTCAAATTACAAAATTAAAATTATTGCTTAGAAATCACAAATATTTCTGCAGTTTGCAGTTAAATAAAATTATTATATTTAAAAGTTTCAGGATTTATTCTAGTTTCAGTTAACAAATTAACCGTTAAATTAGTTAAATTAACCCAAAAATTACTGCATTTTACATAATAATGGATAATTATATAAAAAAACCTAATTGACAAACACCACTCATGATGAACTATATCGGTCCTTCATGTAATTTTCTTGATTTTCAAGCCAATATATTTCCCTTGCTGTTCAAGCCAAATGACAGAAAGTTTACAATACAGGGGTTTCGGACAAGGCGGTTCTAATGGTGTACTTTTTGTTTTGATCTGACTCTTTTTTAGGAGCTATGCGTTTTTATATTTCTTAACATTGGACGTGATCGTCTCTTACTAGGTTGCTAGCTACCGCTGCAGCCCGGATTAAAAATTATTATCATATCTTATATGTAACTTTTATTTTATAAGTGTTCGATAGTCTAATGGTAAGCATGCCCACTTGTTACCTGGGAGAATGAGGTTCGATTCCCCGTCAGGGAGAACTTTTAATATGTTGAATTAAAAGCACTATCTTTTCAATTTAAAATTTAAAAAAGAAACTTGTTTATTTACATTCTAGCTAAAATAATGAAGATAATATGAATGAACCACAGGGTTCAGTTTCTTTGGACTTGAGTTCGTTTTTTAACTATAAATACAAACAGGAAAAAGCCTACGGCTTTTTCTTCTTTTAAATAGTAAGAGACGAAACTCAAACAATCAAGCAGCTAACTAAGTTGATGTATGGAATGGTTTGTTATTTCAGTGATCGTCTATTAATGTAAATTTACTAACATATACTATAGTTAAGTGGCCTATATAATTTAGTATAGGCAAGAGGTCGTTCTTTATTATAAAATTGAGAAAAATTTTACGAATGTTTTACCGGGATTACGAAAAATATTCAAAATTAAAGATTAAAATTAACTCTGAAAGAATAGATTTTGTTGAAAAGTCAGCTAGAGATGCTTTCGCAAAACTTCATAATAATATCCAAAAGAAATGTTGCATGTTTAGTGAAAAGCTTCCAAGTTATGGACAGGCAACTGTGGAACAGTTTAAAGATTTAATGGGAAATCTTATACATCACTGTGAATATATGGAGGAATAATTGTCCTTTACTTAGTTTCAGCTTAAATTTGATGATCGAGCCTTTATGTAATTATCTAGTAGGGTTTCAGACAAGGTATTTCTAATGATGTACTTTTGTTTTGATCTGACTCTATTTTTAGGAGTTTTGGGTTTTTATATTTCTTAGCATTGGACTGATCTCTCTTACTAGATTGCTAGCTACTGCTGCAACCCAAATTTACATATATATTTATTTATGAGAGGCAGCCTGGCCGAGTGGTCCAAGGCACTGGTGTTAGCAACCAGTCTCTTCAGAGGCGTGGGTTCAATTCTTACCGCTGGTATACGATTATGTTTGAAAGACTGCAGTGTGAAAAGACATCAAAATGCAGTTTTTGGTGGAAAAATTTATTCTCTTTTAGAAATAATTTATTTTAGTTACTATAGATTTTTAACCCAATTAATTTCCTTTAAAATGAGCTATTGAACAACCCTCTACGATGTTCCAGTGCCAAGCTATCTCTGGATACAAAAAAAAGAAAAAAAAAGAAAAAAAAAAGAAAAAAATATCCCGTTTAGGCAGAATGTTGTAGTAGCTGCCACTTTTCTTGATTTTCAAGCCAATATATTTCCCTTGCTGTTCAAGCCAAGGGACAGAAATTTTACTATGCAGGGGTTTCGGACAAGGCGGTTCTAATGGTGTACTTTTTGTTTTGATCTGACTCTTTTTTTAAGAACTATGGGTTTTTATATTTCTTAACATTGGACGTGATCGTCTCTTACTAGGTTGCTAGCTACTGCTGCAACCCGGATCGATCTTTATTATAAATGTAACAACTAGCAAAACATTTTTTAAGCCTGATGAAGATTTAACTAATGTGTCAAAAGTAAGGTTGCAAGTCGACGATTTTGTTTTGGCCTTATTATAATTGGTATGGTGAAATAATAATATGCATATGGCTCTTAAATCATACTTCTTTATGGTTCCATATGGCCTAGTGGCTAGGATAGTTAACTTTCACTTAACAGGCTCGGGTTCGATTCCCGGTGTGGGAAAATTTTTAACTCTATGATCTTCGAACATTTGAACCTTTTATAATTTATAATGATAAATAATATAAATACTGTAATCTTAACTATAGTGAAGTTGCGTATGCAAGTTATTACAGGGAAGAGTTCGATCTTTATTATAACGGATAAGAGACGAACCTCAGAGAAACAGGCAGCTAATTATGTCCAATGTATGCTAAGCAGTGTTATTTTAATGATCGTCTTGTAATGTAACTTTAATATGAAATATGCAGTTTTTCGCAAAAAACTGATGCTATTTTAAAAATAATTTGTTTTAATTACAAAAGATTTTTAACCCCGTTAATTTTCTTTAAAATGAGCCATTGAACAACTCTCTACTATGTTCCAGTGCCAAGCTATCTATGGAATTACTAACCTATACTATAATTAAGCGGAGTATAAAATTTAGTATAGGCAAGAGGTCGTTCTTTATTTTAATTTTTCTTTACAGGGGTTTCGGACAAGGCGGTTCTAATGGTGTACTTTTTGTTTTGATCTGACTCCTTTTTTAGGAACTATGGGTTTTTATATTTCTTAACATTGGACGTGATCGTCTCTTACTAGGTTGCTAGCTACCGCTGCAACCCGGATTCAGTTAACAAATAAATTTTAATAAAATGAAACAGTATTGACAAACACCATTTATGATGAACTATATTGGTCCTTTATGTAAACTTCACTAACCTATACTATAGTTAAGTAGCCTATAAGATTTAGTATTGGCAAGAGGTCGTTCTTTATTATAATGTAATGCAACCCGGATTATATTTCTTAACATTGGACGTGATTATCTCTTACTAGGTTGCTAGCTACCGCTGCAACCCGGAAAACAAAAAGGAAAATATTACAAACAGGAAAAAGCCTACGGATTTTTCTTCTTTGAAATAGTAAGAGACGAACCTCAAACGATCAAGTAGCTAACTAAGTCTAATGTATGCAATAATTTTTTATTCCAATTATCCTCTTTTAATGTAATAATTGACAAACACCATTTATGATGAGATATATCGGTCCTTTATGTAACTACCCCTGGAACCATCATATATCAGTTACTATGGGCGAGAGATCGTTCTTTACTGTATTATGAATGTGAACATTTACAGTTCTGACGCTTCTTATATAGTAATTATGACGTCACAGCGTAATGATTTTATTGACGTCATAGCGCAATGATATTATTTCATGACGTCTTCAGAAACAACAATATAATTTCGTGTTTTTCTATTCACGTCATAGCTCTAATATAAAACTATGACGACATTCAATATTTATCTAGTAGGGTTTCAGACAAGGTAATTCTAATGATGTACTTTTGTTTTGATCTGACTCTATTTTTAGGAGTTTTGTTATATTTCTTAGCATTGGACTGATCGTCTCTTACTAGATTGCTAGCTACTGCTGCAACCCGGATTCACATATATATTATTTATGAGAGGCAACCTGGCCGAGTGGTCCAAGGCACTGGTGTTAGCCACCAGTCTCTTCGGAGGCGTGGGTTCAAATCTTACCGCTGGTAAACGATTATGTTTGAAAGACTGCAGTGTGAAAAGACATCAAAAATGCAGTTTTTGGTGGAAAAATTTATTCTCTTTTAGAAATAATTTATTTTAGTTACAAAAGGTTTTTAACCCAATTAATTTCCTTTAAAATGAGCTATTGAACAACCCTCTACGATGTTCCAGTGCCAAGCTATCTCTGGAAACAAAGAAAAAAAAAAGAAAAAATATCCCGTTTAGGAAGAATGTTGTAGTAGCTGCCACTTTTCTTGATTTTCAAGCCAATATATTTCCCTTTCTGTTCAAGCCAAGGGACAGAAAGTTTCCTATACAGGGGTTTCGGACAAGGTGGTTCTAATGGTGTACTTTTGAATTTGATCTGACTCCTTTGTTAGGAACTATGGGTTTTTACATTTCTTAACATTGGACGTGATCGTCTCTTACTAGGTTGCTAGCTACCGCTGCAACCCGGATGGGTTTTTATATTTCTTAACATTGGACGTGATCGTCTCTTACTAGGTTGCTAGCTACCGCTGCAACCTGGATCTTCGATAGTCTAATGGTAAGCATGCCCACTTGTTACCTGGGAAAAGGGGGTTCGATTCCCCGTCGAGGAGAACTTTTAATATGTTGAATTAAAAGCACTATCTTTTCAATTTAAAATTTAAAAAAGAAACTTGTTTATTTACATTCTAGCTAAAATAAATGAAGATAATATGAATGAACCAAAGGGTTCAGTTTCTTTGGACTTGAGTTCGTTTTTAACTATAAATACAAACAGGAAAAAGCCTACGGCTTTTTCTTCTTTCAAATAGTAAGAGACGAAACTCAAACAATCAAGTAGCTAACTAAGTCCAATGTATGGAATGGTTTGTTATTTCAGTGATCGTCTTTTAATATAAATTTACTAACCTATACTATAGTTAAGTGGCCTATATAATTTAGCATAGGCAAGTGGTCGTTCTTTATTATAAATAGCTAAACCGGTTTTTCTCATATCTAACAGATCTACTCAGATCAAGAACTGGAGTGGGGTCCCTATAATACATAAGTACCTATTATAGTTTAACTTTATATTTTTTTGGTAAGCTCTAGGGATTGGTTCAATCCGCTCTATCCGATCTTATTTGGTTTTCAAGGTGTTTAGAAGTTTATAGTGCGTTCGAGTATCTCTTATCCGACTTAACTGCTTGCTATCAACTTCCCAGGATGTAGTCAGTAAAAGATACAATATATTTTCCTTGTTTTTCGAGCCAAGGGACAGTTAGTTTTGGTTTATAGGGTTATTGAGCAATATGGTTCTAATAGTGTACTTCGTTTTTTTTTTATTTAATTCTAGTTTTAGGAATTATGGGCTACTTTATTTCTTAGTATGGGACATGATCGTCTCTTACTAGGTTGCAAGCTACCGTTGTAACCCGAATTTATATTAAAAATAATTTTTGTTAATTATATAAAGTTTCTGTATACAACACTTTCCTTTAAAATGAGCCATTATACAGCTCTTAATTATGATGATTAAATACCTACGATTATGACGTCATTCATCAATCTTGACCATGAAAATGCAGTTTTTTTTTAATAAAAAATTATTTTATATTCAAAATAACTTTTTTAATTACAAAAGATTTTTAACCCTATCAATTTCTTTTAAAATGAGCCATTAAACAACTCTCTACGATGTTCCACTACCCCTCTATCTCAGGAAATGAAGAAGAAAAAAAAGATGCCGTATATGCAGAATATTGAGGTTCCAGCCACTTTTTCTAGATTTTCAAGCTAATATATATCACTTGTTGTTAAATCCAAGGGACATTAAGTTTCCTATATAGGGGTTTCGGACAAGGCGGTTCCAATAGTGTACACTGTTTTTCTTTTTTTTTTTATTTTAGTTTTAGGAGCTATGAACTTTTAATTTTTTACTTTGGGGCGTGATCGTCTCTTACTAGGTTGCTAGCTACCGCTGCATCCCGGATAATATTTGAGTTGCTATGAACAACAGCTTGTTATTTAGTGTAATCTTTTCTATAACTTAGTTCGTTCTTTACTTTGAACAAACAGTAAAAAGCCTCTGGCTTTTTCTTCTTTGGAATTGTAAGAGACGACCCTCAAAGATTCAGGCAGCTAACTAATACAAATATCCTTTATGTAATTTTTTGGATCTGAATCTTTTTTAGGAGTTATGGGTTACTTTAATTTTTACTATGGGGCGTGATCATCTCTTACTAGGTTGCTAACTACCGCTGCAACCCGGATTTTGGAATACTTATGTGAAGTGCTATAATACTTCAGTTACTATGGCCTACAGTTTGTCCTTTAATGTAATTTTAATCTGAATCTTTTCCCAGGAGTTATGGGTTACTTTAGTTTTTACTATGGGGCGTGATCGTCTCTCACTATCTTACTAGCTACCGCTGCAACCCGGATTATATTAAAAAAAAACTAATTGACAAATACCATGCATGATGAACTATATCGGTCCTTTATGTGAGTTGCTAGCTACCGCTGCAACCCGGATAATAAACTGATAACAAACAGGAAAAAGCCTACGGCTTTTTGTTCTTTGAAATAGTAAGAGAAGAACCTCAATCAATCAAGTAGCTAACTAATTCAATTGTATGTAATTGTTTGTTATTCCAACGATCGTCTTTTAATGTAAATTATATAAAAATGTATTGACAAACACCATTAATGATGAACTATATCGGTCCTTTACGTAATTACTGTAACTATGGGCGAGAGATTGTTCTTTACTGTAATGAATTCCTAACCTAAACTATAATTAAGTGGCGTATAAGATTTAGTATAGGCAAGAGGTCGTTCTTTATTATAAAAAAAAACTAACTCAGTCCAATATATGCAATGGTGTGCTTTTCTAATGATCGTCCTTTAATATAAACTATGGACTAAAGTTCGTTCTTTAATGTAAAAATTCGATGATCGAGCCTTTATGTAACCCGGATTAAAAAATTATTATCATATCTTATATGTAACTTTTATTTTATAAATCTTCGACAGTCTAATGGTAAGTATGCCCACTTGTTATCTGGGAGAAGAGGGGTCGATTCCCCGTCGGGGAGAAGTTTTAATATGTTGAATTAAAAGCACTATCTTTTCAATTTAAAATTTAAAAAAGAAACTTGTTTATTTACATTCTAGCTAAAATAATGAAGATAATATGAATGAACCACAGTGTTCAGTTTCTTTGGACTTGAGTTCGTTTTTTAACTATATCATTGATCAATCTTTAAAATGAAATTATAATCTTATTTTAGTTTCTATGGGTTGTAAGTTTGTTCTTTACTGTAATGGTTTGTTCTTTACTAGGTTTCAGCCATCTCTACAGCCATGACACTGATGGAAATAAAATAATCCCTATTTATGTTTCAGTTAACATGGGCTAGGTGTCGTTCTTTATTGTAAACCCGGAAAACAGGAAAATATTACAAACAGGAAAAAGCCTACGACTTTTTCTTCTTTGATATAGTAAGAGACGAACCTCAAACGATCAAGTAGCTAACTAAGTCCAATGCATGCAATAACTTTTTATTCTAATGATCAACTTTTAATGTAACATATCAGTTATTATGGGAGAGAGATCGTCCTTTACTGTAAACTAATGGTGTACTTTTTGTTTTGATCTGACTTTTTTTTCAGGAATTTTGGGTTACTTTAGTATTTACTATGGGGCGTGATCGTCTCTTGCTAGGTTGCTAGCTACCGCTGCAACTCGGATAAAATTTTATAATAATTTTATATTCGTTCTTTATTCTAATCATATATAGTATCGATCCTAGAAGTATTACTATGGTATACAGTTCGTTCCTTAATGTAGTACTGCTGCAACCAAAATTCACATATATATTTATTTATGAGAGGCAGCCTGGCCGAGTGGTCCAAGACACTGGTGTTAGCCACCAGTCTCTTCGGAGGCGTGGGTTCAAATCTTACCGCTGGTATACGATTATGTTTGAAAGACTGCAGTGTGAAAAGACATCAAAAATGCAGTTTTTGGTGGAAAAATTTATTCTCTTTTAGAAATAATTTATTTTAGTTACTATAGATTTTTAACCCAATTAATTTCCTTTAAAATGAGCTATTGAACAACCCTCTACGATGTTCCAGTGCCAAGCTATCTCTGGATACAAAAGAAAAAAAGAAAAAAAAAGAAAAAAAATATCCCGTTTGGGGAGAATAACGTGGTTAAAGTCAATTTTCTTGATTTTCAAGCCAATGTATTTCCCTTGCTGTTCAAGCCAAGGGACAGAAAGTTTCCTATACAGGGTTTTCGGACAAGGCGGTTCTAATGGTGTACTTTTTGTTTTGATCTGACTCCTTTGTTAGGAACTATGGGTTTTTATATTTCTTAACATTGGACGTGATCGTCTCTTACTAGGTTGCTAGCCACCGCTGCAACCCGGAAAGAAAAAAAAATATCCCTTTTAGGCAGAATGTTGTAGTAGCTGCCACTTTTCTTGATTTTCAAGCCAATATATTTCCCTTGCTGTTCAAGCCATGGGACAGAAAGTTTACTATACAGGGGTTTCGGACAAGGCGGTTCTAATGGTGTACTTTTTGTTTTGATCTGACTCCTTTGTTAGGAACTATGGGTTTTTATATTTCTTAACATTGGACTCTTACTAGGTTGCTAGCTACCGCTGCAACCCGGATACCACTGCAACCCGGAAAATTCCAGTTAACATTGGCTAGATGTCGTTCTTTACTACAATCCTTTTTTAGGAACTATGGGTTTTTATATTTCTTAACATTGGACGTGATCGTCTCTTACTGGGTTGCTAGCTACCGCTGAGCAGGAAAATCAAGCGGAAAGAAAAAGATATCCCGTTTGTGGAGAATAACTTGGTTAAAGTCAATTTTCTTGATTTTCAAGCCAATATATTTTCTTTGTTATTCAAGCCAAAGAGTGATAAGTTTCCTTAATAGGGGTTTTGGACAAGGTGGTTCTAATGGTGTAATTTTTGTTTTGATCTGACTCTTTTCTCAGGAGTTAGGGGTTTTTATATTTCTTAACATTGGACGTGATCGTCTCTTACTAGGTTGCTAGCTACCGCTGCAACCCGGATTGCTAGCTACCGCTGCAACCCGAAAAATACAATGAAATAATAATATGCATATGGTTCTTAAATCATGCTGTTTTATAGTCCCATATGGTGTAGCGGATAGGATAGCTGGCTTTGATCTAGAAGGCCCGGGTTCGATTCCCGGTATTGGAAAATTTTTAACTCTATAATCTTCGAACATTAGAAGCTCTAAACCTTTTATAATTTATAATGAACCACATCGATCCTTTATGTAACACAAAAAAATGTCATTTATCAATCTTTAACATTAATTATAATCTTATTTTAGTTACTATGGGCTGGAAGTTTGTTCTCTACTGTAATTTAATTTATATCTAATATTCATGTAAACATCTTTAATTCTCTCTTAATAAGATGGGTTCTTAGCTCAGAGGTAGTGCCATCGACTGCAGATCGATAGGTCACCGGTTCGAATCCGGTCGGGCCCTAATTTTTCAGAAAGTAATTATGGTTTAAAATCTAATCACTGCTCTTTTACCCCAAACAAGATTTTAATTTATGTCTAATAATATTAATCATTAAGGAAAATGCATTATCTATATAATGATTTCTTATAATACATCAATTACTATGGATGAAAGTTCGTTCTTTAATGTAATTAGTGGATAATCGGAAAATTATTCGTTCTTTATTATAATTATACTGGAAACAAAGAAAGAGAAAAAAAATATCCCGTTTAGGCAGAATGTTGCAGTAGCTGCCACTTTTCTTGATTTTTTAGTACTGATTTTTTAACTTGCGTGCAGCTTGCTTTGATTTAACCATTATGTATTCATGAATGAGACCTTTTGCAGTTTTGACGTTTCTTATATAGTAATTATGACGTCACTGCATCAAAAATACAGTTTTTATTGAAAAAATTTATTCTCTTTTAAAAATAATTTATTTTAGTTACTATAGATTTTTAACCCAATTAATTTCCTTTAAAATGAGCTATTGAACAACCCTCTACGATGTTCCAGTGCCAAGCTATCTCTGGAAAAGAAAGAAAAAAAAAAAGAAAAAAATATCCCGTTTGGGGAGAATAACGTGGTAAAAGTCTATTTTCTTGATTTTCAAGCCAATATATTTTCTTTGTTATTCAAGCCAAAGGGCGGTAAGTTTCCTTTATGGAGGATTTGGACAAGGCGGTTCTAATGGTGTACTTTTTGTTTTGATCTGACTCTTTTTTTAGGAGCTACGGGTTTTTATATTTCTTAACATTGGAGGTGATCGTCTCTTACTAGGTTGCTAGCTACCGCTGCAACCCGGATAATGCCTTATGTATGATATCCTAATGATCGTCTTTTTGTAATTCTTTATGGTTCCATATGGTCTAGTGGCTAGGATAGTTAACTTTCACTTAACAGGCTCGGGTTCGATTCCCGGTGTGGGAAAATTTTTAACTCTATAATCTTCGAACATTTGAACCTTTTATAATCTATAATGATGTATAATATAAATACTGTAATCTTAACTATAGTGAAGTTGCGTATGCAAGTTAGTATAGGGAAGAGTTCGATCTTTATTATAAAACCCTGGAACCACCGTACATAAGTTACTATGGGCGAGAGATCGTTCTTTACTGTACTATTCGAACATTTGAACCTTTTATAATCTATAATGATGTATAATATAAATACTGTAATCTTAACTATAGTGAAGTTGCGTATGCAAGTTAGTATAGGGAAGAGTTCGATCTTTATTATAATAATAACAAAATTTAATTAGAGTTCGTTCTTTATTGTTATGTTAGCATTGGACGTGATCGTCTCTTATTGTGATATTCATGAATGAGACCATTTACAGTTTTGACGTTTCTTATATAGTAATTATGACGTCACTGCATCAAAAATACAGTTTTTATTGGAAAAATTTATTCTCTTTTAGAAATAATTTATTTTAGTTACAAAAGGTTTTTAACCCAATTAATTTCCTTTAAAATGAGCTATTGAACAACCCTCTACGATGTTCCAGTGCCAAGCTATCTCTGGAAAAGAAAGAAAAAAAAAAGAAAAAAATATCCCGTTTGGGGAGAATAACGTGGTAAAAGTCAATTTGCTTGATTTTCAAGCCAATATATTTCCCTTGCTGTTCAAGCCAAGGGACAGAAAGTTTCCTATACAGGGGTTTCGGACAAGGCGATTCTAATGGTGTACTTTTTGTTTTGATCTGACTCCTTTGTTAGGAACTATGGGTTTTTATATTTCTTAACATTGGACGTGATCGTCTCTTACTAGGTTGCTAGCTACCGCTGCAACCCGGATTAATAACTACTACATGAGATCCCCTTGATTGACACATTTATGAAGAACAATGTCGATCCTTTATGTAAAAAGAAAACTATATCCCGTTTGTGGAGAATAACGTGGTTAAAGTCAATTTTCTTGATTTTCAAGCCAATATATTTTCTTTGTTATTCAAGCCAAAGGGCGGTATGTAGGAGTTTCGGACAAGGCGGTTCTAATGGTGTACTTTTTGTTTTGATCTGACTCTTTTTGTAGGATTTAGGGGTTTTTATATTTCTTAACATTGGACGTGATCGTCTCTTACTAGGTTGCTAGCTACCGCTGCAACCCGGAAAAACCAATACTATAGTTAAGTGGCCTGTAAAATTTAGTATAGGCAAAAAGTCGTTCTTTGTTATAACTTATCGATACGCCTGGTCGGTTGAATACCTTTGCTTTTTCTTTTCAAGATACTATCTCTGTTGTTTGTGTAGTACTGTTTTTTTAACTTGCGTGTAGCTTGCTTTTATCTAACCATTATCTAATTATGAATGAGAACATTTACAGTTTTGACGCTTCTTATATTGTAACGTATTGACAAGAAACCATTTATGATGAGCTATATCGGTCCTTTATGTAAACATGCGTAAAATGTTTCTCAATTTACAAAGATCAGCCTGCATTTTTGCCATCTTCTTGTATTTCTGAATGTAATTTTTCCCTCTGTCCTTATGCGTTCTTCGGTACAACCTCGCAGAGAATTTAATTTTTTCATTATAGATTTTGTCACCCCAGTAACGCTCCTTGATCTTTTGTTTGGCTGTCTCAATTTTTGCTTCTCGATACACCTGGACGGTTGAATACCTTTGCTTTTGGTTTTTCTTATATTTGATGCGGTAATCTTCATCATTGTGATAACTCTCCTTGATCTTTTGTTTGGCTGTCTCAATTTTTGCATGTCTATAATCTTCATCATTGTGATAACACATCTTGCTGTTTTGTTTTGCTCTCTCAATTATTACTTCTCGATACGCCTGGTCGGTTGAATACCTTTGTTTTGCTCTCTCAATTATTACTTCTCGATACGCCTGGTCGGTTGAATACCTTTGTTTTGCTCTCTCAATTATTACTTCTCGATACGCCTGGTCGGTTGAATACCTTTGTTTTTCTCTCTCAATTATTACTTCTCGATACGCCTGGTCGGTTGAATACCTTTGTTTTGCTCTCTCAATTTTTACTTCTCGATGCGCCTGGTCGGTTGAATATTTTTGCTTTTCTCTTTTCAAGATACTATCTCTGTTGTTTGTGTAGTACTGTTTTTTCAACTTGCGTGCGACTTGCTTGATTGAAACCATTATGTAATTATGAATGAGAACATTTTCATCTTTGTAGTTCTTAAGTAGTAATTATGACGTCACAGCGTAATGATTTTGTTGACGTCATAGAGCAATGATATTATTTCATGACGTCTTCAGAAACAACAATATAATTTCATGTTTTTCTATTCACGTCATAGCTCTAATATAAAACTATGATGACATTCATTATTTATCTAGTAGGGTTTCAGACAAGGTAATTCTAATGATGTACTTTTGTTTTGATCTGACTCTATTTTTAGGAGTTTTGTTATATTTCTTAGCATTGGACTGATCATCTCTTACTAGGTTGCTAGCTACTGCTGCAACCCAAATTCACATATATATTTATTTATGAGAGGCAGCCTGGCCGAGTGGTCCAAGGCACTGGTGTTAGCCACCAGTCTCTTCGGAGGCGTGGGTTCAAATCTTACCGCTGGTATACGATTATGTTTGAAAGACTGGAGTGTGAAAAGACATCGAAAATGCAGTTTTTGGTGGAAAAATGTATTCTCTTTTAGAAATAATTTATTTTAGTTACAAAAGGTTTTTAACCCAATTAATTTACTTTAAAATGAGCTATTGAACAACCCTCTACGATGTTCCAGTGCCAAGCTATCTGTGGAAAAGAAAAAAAAAGAAAAAAGAAAAAATATCTCGTTTGGGGAGAATAACGTGGTTAAAGTCAATTTTCTCGATTTTCAAGCCAATATATTTCCCTTGCTGTTCAAGCCAAGGGAAAGAAAGTTTCCTATACAGGGGTTTCGGACAAGGCGGTTCTAATGGTGTACTTTTTGTTTTGATCTGACTCCTTTGTTAGGAACTATGGGTTTTTATATTTCTTAACATTGGACGTGATCGTCTCTTACTAGGTTGCTAGCTACCGCTGCAACCCGGATATGGGCTGGAAGTTTGTTCTTTACTGTAATTTTTATTCCAATGATCGTCTTTTAATGTAATTTAGCTACCTCCTAGCTAAATATAATAATTCTAATAAAAATTAATATAGGCAAGATGTTGTTCTTTATTATAATTTTTTTTTCTGGGTTTAATTAAAAAATGAAAATTTCTGATGAGACACCATAATTATTTTTGCATTTTGCAGTTAGATAAAATTATTTAGTTTAAATTTTTCAGGAATTAATCTAGTTTTATTTGACAAAAAAGATCTTTTACAAGGAATCAGGCAGCTAACAAAGTCCAACATATGCGATGGTAAGTTCTTTGAATGATCGTCTTTTCATGTAATTTTAAAAATAATTTATTTTATAATTACAAAAGGTGTTTAACCCCATTAATTTTCTTTAAAATGAGCCATTAAACAACTCTCTACGATGTTCCATTGCCAAGCTATCTGTGGAATTACTAACCTATACTATAATTAAGTGGCGTATAAAATTTAGTATAGGCAAAAGGTGGTTCTTTATTATAGATCCTTTATGTAAGTTTCTAGCTACCGCTGCAACCCGGATAATAAACTGATTACAAACAGGAAAAATCCTAAGGCTTTTTCTTCTTTGAAATAGTAAGAGACGAACCTCAAACAATCAAGTAGCTAACTAATTCCAATGTATGCAATTGTTTGTTATTCCAATGATCGTCTTTTAATGTAATTAGCCACCAGTCTCTTCGGAGGCGTGGGTTCAAATCTTACCGCTGGTATACGATTATGTTTGAAAGACTGCAGTGTGAAAAGACATCAAAAATGCAGTTTTTGGTGGAAAAATTTATTCTCTTTTAGAAATAATTTATTTTAGTTACTATAGATTTTTAACCCAATTAATTTCCTTTAAAATGAGCCATTGAACAACTCTCTACGATGTTCCAGTGCCAAGCTATCTGTGGAAAAGAAAGAAAAAAAAGAAAAAAAAATATCCCGTTTAGGCAGAATGTTGTAGTAGCTGCCACTTTTCTTGATTTTCAAGCCAATATATTTCCCTTGCTGTTCAAGCCAAGGGACTAAAAGTTTCCTATACAGGGGTTTCCGACAAGGCGGTTCTAATGGTGTTCTTTTTGTTTTGATCTGACTCCTTTTTTAGGAACTATGGTTTTTTGTATTTCTTAACATTGGACGTGATCGTCTCTTACTAGGTTGCTAGCTACCGCTGCAACCCGGATAAAAAACTTGTTTTTTTTATTTAATTTTTGAACGTTTTTGAATAAATGCAGGTTTTGATCTTGGCTCACCGATGTTCCAGTGCCCAGCCATCTGTGGAATTACTAACCTATGCTATAATTAAGTAGCGTATAAAATTTAGTATAGGCAAGAGGTCGTTCTTTATTATCATAATTCTAATGATGTACTTTTGTTTTGATCTGACTCTATTTTTAGGAGTTTTGTTATATTTCTTAGCATTGGACTGATCGTCTCTTACTAGATTGCTAGCTACTGCTGCAACCCGGATTCACATATATATTATTTATGAGAGGCAACCTGGCCGAGTGGTCCAAGGCACTGGTGTTAGCCACCAGTCTCTTCGAAGACGTGGGTTCAAATCTTACCGCTGGTATACGATTATGTTTGAAAGACTGCAGTGTGAAAAGACATCGAAAATGCAGTTTTTGGTGGAAAAATTTATTCTCTTTTAGAAATAATTTATTTTAGTTACAAAAGGTTTTTAACCCAATTAATTTCCTTTAAAATGAGCTATTGAACAACCCTCTACGATGTTCCAGTGCCAAGCTATCTCTGGAAACAAAGAAAAAAAAAAGAAAAAAATATCCCGTTTAGGAAGAATGTTGTAGTAGCTGCCACTTTTCTTGATTTTCAAGCCAATATATTTCCCTTTCTGTTCAAGCCAAGGGACAGAAAGTTTCCTATACAGGGGTTTCGGACAAGGCGGTTCTAATGGTGTACTTTTTGTTTTGATCTGACTCTTTTTTTAGGAGTTGGGGGGTTTTATATTTCTTGACATTGGAGGTGATCGTCTCTTACTAGGTTGCTAGCTACCGCTGCAACCCGGATTTTAATGTAACAAATCCAGCTGGTGTCTTTTTCTTTTAATTTGTAGTTCAGCTATCAATAAAACCCTATCATTACTATATCATTAACTATAATTAAGTTGAGTATCTAATCTATTATAGGCAAGAGTTCGTTCTTTATTATAATGAATAACAAAGAAAATATATTGGCTTGAAAATCAAGAAAATTGATTTTAACCACGATATTCTCCACAAACGGCATCTTTTTTTCCGCTTTTTTTCTCCTCAGCTAGCTGGGCACTGGAAAATCATAGAGAGTTGTATAATAGCTCATTTTAAAGGAAATTGCTACATCTAGTGTCTTTTATATTTAAAAATAAAATAGTTTTTAAAGTAGAATCAATTTTGTCAAAAAACTGCATTTTTGATGTATTTTCATGTTGCAGTCTTTTCAAAGATATTTGAATTTTGAACCAATCAAACAGTTCATGGTAATGAACTCTATAGTAAAAATTTAAATAAGCTAGAGGTCGATCTTTACCATACTATAATGCCTTATGTATGATATCCTAATGATCGTCTTTTTGTAATTCTTTATGGTTCCATATGGTCTAGTGGCTAGGATAGTTAACTTTCACTTAACAGGCTCGGGTTCGATTCCCGGTGTGGGAAAATTTTTAACTCTATAATCTTCGAACATTTGAACCTTTTATAATTTATAATGATGTATAATATAAATACTGTAATCTTAACTATAGTGAAGTTGCGTATGCAAGTTAGTATAGGGAAGAGTTCGATCTTTATTATAAAAACAGGAAAAAGCCTACGGCTTTTTCTTCTTTTAAATAGTAAGAGACGAAACTCAAACAATCAAGTAGCTAACTAAGTCCAATGTATGGAATGGTTTGTTATTTCAGTGATCGTCTTTTAATGTAAATTTACTAACCTATACTATAGTTAAGTGGCCTATATAATTTAGTATAGGCAAGAGGTCGTTCTTTATTATGACTAACCTATACTATAATTAAGTGGCGTATAACATTTAGTATAGGCAAGAGGTCGTTCTTTATTATATTGGAATAGCAAGAGCCGATGCTTGTGCTATATTAGATTTTAGTTACTATGTGCCGTAGTTTGTTCTTTACTAGGTTTCAGCTATATTCAATGAAACTTACATAGTATCCATTTATAATGAACTGTATCGATCCTTCATGTATCATATTGTTAATTTTACAACTTTAATTAATGACGTCATAGTCCAAGCTGCTTGCACGATCGTGCCTCAACCAAAAAGTTGGTCGTTCAATGCCAACCTGGGTCGTTTTCTATTAATTTTTAATTCAGCTATCAATAAAACCATATCATTACTATATCATTAACCATAATTAAGTTGAGTATGCAATTTAGTATAGGAAAGAGTTCGTTCTTTATTATATATAATCAGTTATATCCTTTGAAACTAGAAAATGCCCCACTATAATCAGTTAGATCCTATGAAACTAGCAAAGGCCCCATTTTATAATGAACTGAATCGGTCCTTTATGAATTTATGATGAACAATATCGGTCCTTTAGGTAAACTTTACTAACCTATAATATAGTTAAGTGGCCGATAAAATTTAGTATAGGCAAGAGGTCGTTCTTTATTATAAAATTTTTAACTCTATAATCTTCAAACATTTGAACCTTTTATAATTTATAATGATGTATAATATAAATACTGTAATCTTAACTATAGTGAAGTTGCCTAAGCAAGTTAGTATAGGGAAGAGTTCGATCTTTATTATAATTTTTTTTATTCCAATGACCGTCTTTTAGTGGAAAATTTTAATATATTGACCTTAAATATAATAACTGTACTAGCCTATACTATAGTTAAGTGACCTATAAAATTTGGTATAGGCAAGAGGTCGTTCTTTATTATAATTTCTTAGTAAGTTAACCTTTTTTTTATCATTTCTTATATGTAACATATTTATAATCTTATATGTAACATATTTATCATGATTCTCCAATAGTACAATGGTAAACATACCCACTTGTCACGAGGGCGATCGGGGTTCGATTCCCCGTTGTAGGGAATTTTTAATTTGTTGACTTTAAATATAACTTTACAAGCCTACACTATAGTTAAGCAACCCATACCAGTTAGTATAGGCAAGAGTTGGATCTTTATTGTAAGGATTAAAAAATTATTATCATATCTTATATGTAACTTTTATTTTAAAAGTCATCGATAGTCTAATGGTAAGTATGCCCACTTTTTACTTGGGAGAAGGGGGTTCGATTCCCCGTCGGGAAGAACTTTTAATATGTTGAATTAAAAGCACTATCTTTTCAATTTAAAATTTAAAAAAGAAACTTGTTTATTTACATTCTAGCTAAAATAATGAAGATAATATGAATGAACCACAGTGTTCAGTTTCTTTGGACTTGAGTTCGTTTTTTAACTATAAATACAAACTTGAAAAAGCCTACGGCTTTTTCTTCTTTTAAAAAGTAAGAGACGAAACTCAAACAATCAAGTAGCTAACTAAGTCCAATGTATGGAATGGTTTGTTATTTCAGTGATCGTCTTTTAATGTAATCTTTCCATGAAGTTAGTTTTCATGGGGGAAGGGACATTGCTATGAAGGGGGCGCCGGATTTCCAAGCATTATTTAAAAAAAAGATCAGAAATTAAATATAAAAAAAAACAAGTTTTCCAACTGAAAATAAGGAGTAACATCAAAACTTAAAACGAACAGAAAATATTACGTTTATTATTGGGTTCACCCCCTAGTCAGTACCTCGCTCTTTAAGCCAAAGATTTTTTAGTACTTTCATAAGAGGTATTTATTCTAAATAACGGCCTTTGTGATTAAGGGATCATTTTTAAAGAAATGGAACAAAATTCCGAATAAAATAAAAGTAAAATAAACCAAATAAAAGTAAAATTAATATGCAAATTTTGTTTTAATCATTCATGTACGGTGAGCCAAAATCAAAACCTACATCAATTCAAAAACGTTCAAAAATTAAATAAAAAAACAAGTTTTTTTAACTGAAAGTAAGGAACGACGTTAAAACTTAAAACGAACAGAAATTATTCCGTATACGAAAGGGGCTGTCCCCTCAACGCCTCACTCTTTTCGCTAAAGTTTGACTTTCTCACAGATCTATTTTTTTAAAACAATGAAAGATAATGTATGAGTAATGTAAGAGTTACAATATAAGATAATGTAACTAGCAATTTTTATTGTTACTAAGGGCTTTGGTTTGTCCTTTATTAGGTTGCATCTACCCCTTCAACCATGATGGTTGTAACCTTTGATTATGACGTCACCTAGCATTTTGTTTGCAAATTCATAATGTGTTTAATAATATCTTATTGACTAATAGTTGCTGTAGCGTAATGGCAAGGAGACAATCCTTAAGACACAAAGGATTTGATTTCAAGCCTGTCTACGGTAACGGTTCTAATAGAAATACGCATACAGCCGTGGGATTCTCACCAAAAAGCGGGTCATATGCAAAAAACAGTGCTTTGCCAATTTGGAAGATGACATTAAAAACTTGCATAAAGAAAAAAACTGTTGAAAACTTGCATAAGCAATGGAAATATCTTTCCTTGATTTGTAGAAGTTTTTTCAACTGCTTCTTCTCTTTTTTGCTTGATTTTTTTTCAGTTGTGTTTGAAGATCCAATTTGTCTGGATTCATTTTTGACACGATCAATAATGAATAAAAAAAAGATGAAAGACAAATCAACATCAAAAGCACCCATGACAAAGGAATTCCGTATATTCGCTGTTTTTAAGGTTTTTCCATTTTCATGAATTTTGAATAGAAATTGAATTGCTTTCTCCATATAAAAGCTTTTAAATTTTAGAAGCCACGTTTTCAGACACCACCTGTGACTGCGCTACCTATGACTCTGATTTGAATTTAAAAAAATTAAAATTATTGCTCAGACATCATAAATAATTTTGCAGTTTGCAGTTAAATAAAATTATTTTATTTAAAATTTTCAGGAATTATTCTAGTTTTAGTTAACAAATAAATTTTTGACAAAACCCCCCAAAAATTACTGCATTTTACATAATAATGGATAATTATATAAAAAACCATATTGACAAACACAATTTATGATGAAATATATCGGTCCTTTATGTAATACCTTAGAGAAGTAATTTTCAAAAGATGTTTGTTTGAAGTTATATTGTCAATAGATTACTTCAGTTAACATAGGCATGTCGTTCTTTACTGTAACTATTTTAAAAATAATTTGTTTTAATTACAAAAGGTTTTTAGCCCCATTAGTTTCCTTTAAAATGAGCCATTGAACAACTCTTTACGATGTTCCAGTGCCAAGCTATCTGTGGAATTACTAACCTATACTATAATTAAGCGGCGTAAAAAATTTAGTATATATAGGCAGGAGGTCGTTCTTTATTATAATTAATTTTAGTTACTATAGATTTTTAACCCAATTAATTTCCTTTAAAATGAGCTATTGAACAACTCTCTACGATGTTCCAGTGCCAAGCTATCTCTGGAAAAGAAAGAAAAAAGAAAAAAATTTCCCGTTTAGGCAGAATATTGTAATAGCTGCCACTTTTCTTGATTTTCAAGCCAATATATTTCCCTTGCTGTTCAAGCCAAGGGACAGAAAGTTTCCTTTACAGGGGTTTCTTACAAGGCGGTTCTAATGGTGTACTTTTTGTTTTGATCTGACTCCTTTTTTAGGAACTATGGGTTTTGATCTGATGGGTTTTGATCTATGGGTTTTAATTTTTGTTTTGATCTGACTATTTTCTTAGGAGTTAGGGGTTTTTATATTTCTTAACATTGGGTGTGATCGTCTCTTACTAGGTTGCTAGCTACCGCTGCAACCCGGATTACATAATCCCTATATATGTTTCAGTTAACATGGGCTAGGTGTCGTTCTTTATTGTAACATTTGAACCTTTTATAATCTATAATGATGTATAATATAAATACTGTAATCTTAACTATAGTGAAGTTGCGTATGCAAGTTAGTATAGGGAAGAGTTCGATCTTTATTATAATCCAGTGCCAAGCTATCTGTGGAAAAGAAAGAAAAAAGAAAAAAATTTCCCGTTTAGGCAGAATGTTGTAGTAGCTGCCACTTTTCTTGATTTTCAAGCCAAAATATTTCCCTTGCTGTTCAAGCCAAGGGACAGAAAGTTTACTATACAGGGGTTTTGGACAAGGCGGTTCTAATGGTGTACTTTTTGTTTTGATCTCACTCCTCTGTTAGGAGCTATGGGTTTTATATTTCTTAACATTTGACGTGATCGTCTCTTACTAGGTAAGTAATAAAATACTATAGGCGAGAGATCGCTCTTTACTGTAATCAATTTACAAAGATCAGCCTGCATTTTTGCCATCTTCTTGTATTTCTGAATGGAATTTTTTCCTTTGTCCTTATGCGTTCTTCGGTACAACCTCGCAGAGAATCTAATTTTTTCATTATAGATTTTGTCACCCCAGTAACGCTCCTTGATCTTTTGTTTGGCTGTCACAATTTTTACTTCTCGATACACTTGGACGGTTGAATACCTTTGCTTTTGGTTTTTCTTATATTTGATGCGGTAATCTTCATCATTGTGATAACTCTCCTTGATCTTTTGTTTGGCTGTCTCAATTTTCAATGTCTATAATCTTCATCATTGTGATAACACATCTTGCTGATTTGTTTTGCTCTCTCAATTATTACTTCTCAATACGCCTGGTCGGTTAAATACCTTTGTTTTGCTCTCTCAATTTTTACTTCTCGATACGCCTAGTCAGTTGAATACCTTTGCTTTTCTCTTTTCAAGATACTATCTCTGTTGTTTGTGTAGTACTGTTTTTTCAAATTGCGTATAGCTTGCTTCGATCAAACCATTATTCTAATCAAGAATGAGAGAATTTACATCTTTGTCGTTCATAAGTAGTAATTATGACGTCACGGCGTAATGATTTTATTGACGTCATGGCGCAATGATATTATTTCATGACGTCATCAGAAACAACAATATAATTGCGTGTTTTTCTATTCACGTCATAGCTCTAATATAAAGCTATGACGACATTCATTATTTATCTAGTAGGCTTTCAGACAAGGTAGTTCTAATGATGTACTTTTGTTTTGATCTTACTCTATTTTTAGGAGTTTTGGGTTTTTATATTTCTTAGCATGGGACTGATCGTCTCTTACTAGGTTGCTAGCTACACCTGCAACCCAAATTATAAGAGGCAGCCTGGCCGAGTGGTTCAAGACACTGGTGTTAGCCACCAGTCTCTTCGGAGGCGTGGGTTCAAATCTTACCGCTGGTATACGATTATGTTTGAAAGACTGCAGTGTGAAAAGACATCAAAAATGCAGTTTTTGGTGGAAAAATTTATTCTCTTTTAGAAATAATTTATTTTAGTTACTATAGATTCTTAACCCAATTAATTTCCTTTAAAATGAGCTATTGAACAACCCTCTACGATGTTCCAGTGCCAACCTATCTGTGGAAAAGAAAAAAGAAAAAAAAATATCCCGTTTGTGGAGAATAACGTGGTAAAAGTCTATTTTCTTGATTTTCAAGCCAATAAATTTTCTTTGTTATTCAAGCCAAAGGGCGATAAGTTTCCTTTATAGAGGATTCGGACAAGGCGGTTCTAATGGTGTACTTTTTGTTTTGATCTGACTCTTTTTTTAGGAGTTGGGGGGTTTTATATTTCTTAGCATTGGAGGTGATCGTCTCTTACTAGGTTGCTAGCTACCGCTGCAACCCGGATCGTCTCTTACTAGGTTGCTAGCTACCGCTGCAACCCGGACAAGGTTTCAGCCATCTCTACAGCCATGATACTGATGGAAATTACATAATCCTTATTTGTGTTTCAGTTAACATGGGCTAGGTGTCGTTCTTAATTGTAACATCTATAAGGCGGTTCTAATGGTGTACTTTTTGTTTTGATCTGACTCCTTTCTTAGGAGCTATGGGTTTTTATATTTCTTAACATTGGACGTGATCGTCTCTTACAAGGTTGCTAGCTACTGCTGCATCCCGGATTGATTTTCAAGCCAATATATTTCCCTTGCTGTTCAAGCCAAATGACTGAAAGTTTTCTATACAGGGGTTTTGGACAAGACGGTTCTAATGGTGTACTTTTTGTTTTGACCTGACTCCTTTTTTAGGAGCTATGGGTTTGTATATTTCATAACATTGGACGTGATCGTCTCTTACTAGCTTCCTAGCTACCGCTGCAACCCGTATTTACTAACCTATACTATAGTAAAGTGGCCTATATAATTTAGTATAGGCAAGAGGTCGTTCTTTATTATAAAATTACACAACCATAGGCTAGTTATCGCTCTTTACTATAACACGAACTGTTTGACAACCCAGATTATGTGAGGCCTGATTACAAACAGGAAAAAGCCCAGGGCTTTTTCTTCTTTGGATTAGTAAGAGACAATTTTCAAAAAATCAGGCAGCAAACTAAGTCCAATGTATACAATTGTTTGTTCTCTTAATGATCACCTTCTAATATAAACCCGTATTGCTACGAACTGTATGATTTGATACTGGGTAATCATTTTTGTCACTATACGTGATATACATATAGTTATCCGAGGCAGCTTGGCCGAGAGGTCTAAGGCGTTGGTTTTATCCACCCGTATCTTTCGAAGTGTGGGTTCAAATCCCAACGCTGCCAGTATTTCATGCCAAAGCAAACAAAGTACTTGTTTTAGTCTTAAATTTATAATCTTACTTTAGTTACTATGGGCTGAAGTTCGTTCTTTACTGTAACATAAATTATAATCTTATTTTATTTACTATGGGCTGAAGTTCGTTCTTTACTGTAAATATTATAATAAATTTACACTCGTTCTTTGTTATATTGATTACAAAAGGTTTTTTACTCCATTAGTTTCCTTTAAAATGAGTCATTGAACAACTCTCTACGATGTTCCAGTGCCATGCTATCTGTTGAATTACTAACCTATACTATAATTGACTGGCGTATAAAATTTAGCATAGGCAAGAGGTCGTTCTTTATTATAATTTTTTAACATTGGACGTGATCGTCTATTACTAGTTTGCTAGCTACCGCTGCACCCCGGATAACAAAGGACGTGATCGTCTCTTACTAGGTTGCTAGCTACCGCTGCAACCCGGATGCTGCAACCCAGATTATATGTTATATGATTACAAACAGGAAAAAGCCTACGGCTTTTTCTTCTTTGAAATAGTAAGAGACGAACCTCAAACAATCAAGTAGCTAACTAAGTCCAAAGTCTGCAATGGTTTGTTATTACAATGATCGTCCCTTAATGTAATATTCTCTTTTAGAAATAATTTATTTTAGTTACTGTAGATTTTTAGCCCAATTAATTTCCTTTAAAATGAGCTATTGAACAACTCTCTACGATGTTCCAGTGCCAAGCTATCTGTGGAAAAGAAAGAAAAAAGAAAAAAAAAGAAAAAAATTTCCTGTTTAGGCAGAATGTTGTAGTAGCTGCCACTTTTCTTGATTTTCAAGCCAAAATATTTCCCTTGCTGTTCAAGCCAAGGGACAGAAAGTTTCCTATACAGGGGTTTCGGACAAGGCGGTTCTAATGGTGTACTTTTTGTTTTGATCTGACTCCTTTTTTAGGAACTATGGGTTTTATATTTCTTAACATTTCACGTGATCGTCTCTTACTAGGTAAGTAATAAAATACTATAGGCGAGAGATCGCTCTTTACTGTAATCAATTTACAAAGATCAGCCTGCATTTTTGCCATCTTCTTGTGTTTCTGAATGTAATTTTTCCCTTTGTCCTTATGCGTTCTTCGGTACAACCTCACAGAGAATTTAATTTTTTCATTATAGATTTTGTCACCCCAGTAACGCTCCTTGATCTTTTGTTTGGCTGTCTCAATTTTTACTTCTCGATACACCTGGACGGTTGAATACCTTTGCTTTTGGTTTTTCTTATATTTGATGCGGTAATCTTCATCATTGTGATAACTCTCCTTGATCTTTTGTTTGGCTGTCTCAATTTTCAATGCCCATAATCTTCATCATTGTGATAACACATCTTGCTGATTTGTTTTGCTCTCTCAATTATTACTTCTCGATACGCCTGGTCGGTTAAACACCTTTGTTTTGCTCTCTCAATTTTTACTTCTCGATACGCCTGGTCAGTTGAATACCTTTGCTTTTCTCTTTTCAAGATACTATCTCTGTTGTTTGTGTAGTACTGTTTTTTCAAATTGCGTATAGCTTGCTTCGATCAAACCATTATTCTAATCAAGAATGAGAGAATTTACATCTTTGTTGTTCTTAAGTAGTAATTATGACGTCACGGCGTAATGATTTTATTGACGTCATGGCGCAATGATATTATTTCATGACGTCATCAGAAACAACAATATAATTGCGTGTTTTTCTATTCACGTCATAGCTCTAATATAAAGCTATGACGACATTCATTATTTATCTAGTAGGCTTTCAGACAAGGTAGTTCTAATGATGTACTTTTGTTTTGATCTTACTCTATTTTTAGGAGTTTTGGGTTTTTATATTTCTTAGCATGGGACTAATCGTCTCTTACTAGGTTGCTAGCTACACCTGCAACCCAAATTATAAGAGGCAGCCTGGCCGAGTGGTTCAAGACACTGGTGCTAGCCACCAGTCTCTTCGGAGGCGTGGGTTCAAATCTTACCGCTGGTATACGATTATGTTTGAAAGACTGCAGTGTGAAAAGACATCAAAAATGCAGTTTTTGGTGGAAAAATTTATTCTCTTTTAGAAATAATTTATTTTAGTTACTATAGATTCTTAACCCAATTAATTTCCTTTAAAATGTGCTATTGAACAACCCTCTACGATGTTTCAGTGCCAACCTATCTGTGGAAAAGAAAAAAGAAAAAAAAAATATCCCGTTTGTGGAGAATAACGTGGTAAAAGTCTATTTTCTTGATTTTCAAGCCAATATATTTTCTTTGTTATTCAAGCCAAAGGACGATAAGTTTCCTTTATAGAGGATTCGGACAAGGCGGTTCTAATGGTGCACTTTTTGTTTTGATCTGACTCTTATTTTAGGAGTTGCGGGGTTTTATATTTCTTAGCATTGGAGGTGATCGTCTCTTACTAGGTTGCTAGCTACCGCTGCAACCCGGACAAGGTTTCAGCCATCTCTACAGCCATGATACTGATGGAAATTACATAATCCTTATTTGTGTTTCAGTTAACATGGGCTAGGTGTCGTTCTTAATTGTAACATCTATAAACTCTTCCGCAGTTGCCAATCCATACCTTGGAAGCTTTTCATTAAACTGATAACATTTCTTTTGGATATTAAATAAAAAAAACAAGTTTTTTAAACTGAAAGTAAGGAGCGACATTAAAACTTAAAACGAACAAAAATTATTCCGTATATGAAAGGGACTGTCCCCTCCTCAACGCCTCGCTCTTTACGCTAAAGTTTTTTATTGTTTTAAAAATTAAAGTTGTGAGACAGAGTCAAACTTTAGCGTAAAGAGCGAGGCGTTGAGGAGGGGACAACCCCTTTCATATACGGAATAATTTCTGTTCGTTTTAAGTTTTAATGTCGCTCCTTACTTTCAATTTAAAAAACTTGTTTTTTATTTAATTTCTGATCGTTTTTTAGTTAATGCAGCTTTTATTTGCATAAAAATTTTACTTTTCTTTTGCTAAATGGATGTCTTTACAAATTAACTTACGTAACTAACTTCTATATTCGTATATTTTTCTTCTGGCAAAAAATACAAAGTTGCAGATTTTTGCAGATATGAGCTTGAAACCTATGTAATAGGGTTTTCTGATATGCTGAATCTGACGGTGTGATTTTCATTGAAATTCTTTCACTTGTAGGGGATGTTTCCTCCCTCTTTAAAAAATCGGGTAAATTTTCTCAGGCTCGTAGACTTTGATGAGTAATACTAAACTTAATAAAATTTATATATTTAGAATCAGCACTATAAACGCATTCTTTTGATACATTTATTGACATCAAAATTCCGTTTTTAAAAGTTTCGATTACTATTGAGCCGTATCGCTTGTTTTTTTATTGTTTTTTTTTTATTACGTATATGTTATTACGTATACGAGGGGGTTCTCCCCTTAGTCAATACCACGCTCTTCACGTTAAAAGTTAAAAAAAATTTGATTCACAAACCCCTGAATCACAAAGGCCGTTTAATTAGAATAGATAGCTCTTTTGAAAGCACTAAAAAAACTGTAGCGTAAAGAGCGAGGTATTAACTTGGGGGAGAACCCCCTCACATACGTAATAATTTCTGTTCGTTTTAACTTCTAATATTTCTTCTTACATTTCAGTTGAAAAAACTTGTTTTTTTTATTTAATTAAATAAAAAAAACAAGTTTTTTAAACTGAAAGTAAGGAGCGACATTAAAACTTAAAACGAACAGAAATTATTCCGTATATGAAAGGGGCTGTCCCCTCCTCAACGGCTCGCTCTTTACGCTAAAGTTTTTTATTGTTTTAAAAAATAAAGTTGTGAGACAGAGTCAAACTTTAGCGTAAAGAGTGAGGCGTTGAGGAGGGGACAGCCCCTTTCATATACGGAATAATTTCTGTTCGTTTTAAGTTTTAATGTCGCTCCTTACTTTCAGTTTAAAAAACTTGTTTTTTTTATTTAATTTCTGATCGTTTTTTAGTTAATGCAGCTTTTATTTGCATAAAAATTTTACTTTTCTTTTGCTAAATGGATGTCTTTACAAATTAACTTACGTAATTAACTTCTAAATTCGTATATTTTTCTTCTGGCAAAAAATACAAAGTTGCAGATTTTGCAGATATGAGCTTGAAACCTATGTAATAGGGTTTTCTGATACGCTGAATCTGACGGTGTGATTTTCATTAAAATTCTTTCACTTGTAGGGGATGTTTCCCCCCTCTTTAAAAAATCGAGTAAATTTTCTCAGGCTCGTATTCTTTGATGAGTAATACTAAACTTAATAAAATTTATATATTTTGAATCAGCATTATAAACACATTCTTTTGATACATTTATTGACATCAAAATTCCGTTTTTAAAAGTTTCGATTACTATAGAGCCGTATCGCTTGTTTTTTTATTGTTTTTTTTTATTACGTATATGTTATTACGTATATGAGGGGGCTCTCCCCTTAGTCAATACCACGCTCTTTACGTTAAAAGTTAAAAAAAATTGATTCACAAACCCTGAATCACAAAGGCCGTTTAATTAGAATAGATAGCTCTTTTGAAAGCACTAAAAAAAACTGTAGCGTAAAGAGCGAGGTATTGACTTGGGGGAGAACCCCCTCACATACGTTATAATTTCTGTTCGTTTTAAGTTCTAATATTCCTTCTTATATTTCAGTTGAAAAAACTTGTTTTTTTTTATCTAATTTCTGATCGTTTTTTTAAATAATGCTTGGAAATCCGGCGCCCCCTTCATAGAAATGTCCCTTACCCCAAAGAAACATCCTCCACGGAAATATTCTCCAGAGTCACTCCCTCCTCTAGCCCCCCCCTCCAGAAAAAATCCTTCCTGAAAATGGTTGTATACTTCCCAATAACCAATAAATAATGCTGGCAAGTCCGGCGCCCCCTTCATGGCAATTTCCCTTCCCCCATGAAAACTTCCTTCATGAACAGATCCTCCAACATAACCACCGACCCACCCTTCCCTCCCCCTACCAGAAAAAAAACCTCCTGAAAACTTCTGTATACTTCCCAATAACCAATACTATATGTTAACATTGGGTAAAGTTTATAACTTTTAGCCCTCCCTCTGGGAACTTCGGGGGATTAAATCATCCTAAAAGACATATTTATCATATTTTCGACCATGCTGAACAAAATGGCTATCTCAAAATTTTGATCTGGTGACTTTGGGAAAAAAATAAGCGTGGGAGGGGGCCTAGTTGCCCTCTATTTTTTTTTTGGTCACTTAAAAAGGGCACTAGAACTTTTAATTTCCGTTCCAATGAGCCCTCCAACGATATTCTAGGACCACTGGGTCGATACGATCACCCCTGGGAAAAAAAACAAAAAAAAAAACAAATAAACACGCATCCGTGATCTTTCTTCTGGCAAAAAATGTAAAATTCCACATTTTTGTAGATAGGAGCTTGAAACCTCTACAGTAGGGTTCTCTGATACGCTGAATATGATGGTGTGATTTTCATTAAGGTTTTTAACTTTTAGGGGGTCTTTCCCCCTTTTTTTGAAAATCAGCCAAATTTTCTCAGGCGCGTAACTTTTGATGAGTAGCACTAAACTTGATGAAAGTTATATATTTGAAATCAGCATTAAAATCTGATTCTTTTGATATATCTATTGGTATCAAAAACCCGTTTTCTAGAGTTTCGGTTACCATTGAGCCGGGTCGCTCCTTACTTACAGTTCGTTACCACGAACTGTTTGATTTCTGATCGTTTTTTAAATTATTCTCGGAAATCCGGCGCCCCCTTCATAGAAATGTCCCTTACCCCAAAGAAACATCCTCCATGGAAATATTCTCCAGAGTAACCCCCTCCTTTAGCCCCCCCTCTCCAGAAAAAATGCTTCCTGAAAATGGTTGTATACTTCCCAATAACCAATAAATAATGCTGGCAAGTCCGGCGCCCCCTTCATGGCAATTTCCCTTCCCCCATTAAAACTTCCTTCATGAACAGATCCTCCAACATAACCACCGACCCACCCTACCCTCCCACTACGAGAAAAAAAACCTCCTGAAAACTTCTGTATACTTCCCGATAACCAATACTATATGTTAACATTGGATAAAGTTCATAATTTTTAGCCCTCCCTCTGGGAGCATCGGGGGATTAAGTCATCCTAAAAGATATATTTATCATATTTTCGACCATGCTGAACAAAATGGCTATCTCAAAATTTTGATCGGGTGACTTTTGGAGAAAAATAAGCGTGGGAGGGGGCCTAGTTGCCCTCCATTTCTTTGGTCACTTAAAAAGGACACTAGAACTTTTAATTTCCGTTCTAATGAGCCCTCCCACGATATTCTAGGACCACTGGGTCGATACGATCACCCCTGGAAAAAAAAAAAAAAAAAAAAACAAATAAACACGCATCCGTGATCTTTCTTCTGGCAAAAAATGTAAAATTCCCCATTTTTGTAGATAGGAGCTTGAAACCTCTATAGTAGGGTTCTCTGATATGCTGAATATGATGGTGTGATTTTCATTAAGGTTCTATAGCTTTAGGGGGTCTTTCCCCCTTTTTTTTGAAAATCAGCCAAATTTTCTCAGGCGCGTAGCTTTTGATGGGTAGCACTAAACTTGATGAAAGTTATATATTTGAAATCAGCATTGAAATCTAATTATTTTGATATATCTATTGGTATCAAAAACCCGTTTTCTAGAGTTTCGGTTACCATTGAGCCGGGTCGCTCCTTACTTACAGTTCGTTACCACGAACTCTTTGACTACTATGAAATTTTGCCAGAGCATTTATAGCCGACTTTTCAACAGCGTCCGCTCTTTCAAATAGAATTTTAATCTGTAATTTTGAATGCTTTTAGTGATCCTGGTTAAACATGCGTAAAATGTTCCTCAATTTACGAAGATCCGCCTGCATTTTTGCCATCTTCTTGTATTTCTGAATGTAATTTTTCCCTTTGTCCTTATGCGTTCTTCGGTACAACCTCGCAGAGAATTTAATTTTTTCATTATAGCTTTTGTCACCCCAGTATCTACACATTATTATAGTATCAATTTTTTTCTTATGTTCGTTTCGATAATCTTTATTATTATCATACCGTTTCTTGCTCTTTTGTTTGGCTGTCTCAATTTTCCTTCTCGATACCCCTGATCCGTAACATACCTCTGTCATATTTCATTTTCTTAAATCCTGGATCATAAGACATCTTAGTAGCAATACTTACGCGTGCTCGAGCTTTATTGCGTTCGGTGGCATTTTTATCTCTTTTAAATAAACTTTTCTTTTATTTCAGGATGTTAGCTTAATTTTTTGTATAGTAAAGTTTTCTATTAGTAGAAATTTGAATTGCTCTACTTTGATATTTTTGTTGGTTATTCTTTCTTTTTTCCTTTCAAGTGAGGCCGCATTTTTTCAAGGTTTAAAATTATTAAGTACACAATACCCAGTGTCGAGTAGCTAAAACCTAGCATAAAACAAAAATAATTTTAAAATTTTCAGGTATTTCTCTTATTTGAATTAAAAAATTAATATTATTGGTTAGACACCATAAATATTTTTGCAGTTTAAATAATAAGTTTAGCGATTCTGGACAGAAAACTAAAATAATTGGAATTATAAAACAATAATATGGAGATACGTACTTTACGGGTTACAAACCAAAAAACGTTTGGTTCCAGGATACAATAATAACTTTGAACTGAGATGAAAAAAATATTTGGTTCCAGGAGACAAAAAGCAAAACTAATTTTAAAATTTTCATGTATTTTTGTAGTTTAAATTAAGAAATTACTATTACTGGTTAGACATCATAAATATTTTTGCAGTTTACATAATAACTTTAGCAATTGAGCCAAAAAAGAAAATTTTGGTTCCAGGAGACAAAAAACAAACCTAATTCAAAAATTGTCAGGTATTGCTCTAGTTTTAATTAAAAAATTAGTATTATTGGTTAGACATAATAAATATTTTTGCAGGTTTACATAATAAATTTAGAGATTCTGAACTCAAAACTAAAATAAACAAAAATTGAATATTTCTCATTGGAAATATAGGACAACAATATAGAGATACCTACTTTACGGGTTAAGCCAAAAAAATTTGAACTAATATGATATAAAATTAATGGCGTAAAAAATGGTGTAGCTAGTCTATTGAAGCAAAAGGAAGACCAAACTAATTTTCAAATTTTCAGGTTTTTTTCTGGTTTGAAATAAAAAATGGAAATGATTGTTCAGACACCGTAAATATTTTTGCACTTTGCAGCTAAATAAAATTATTTTGCTTAAAATTTTCAGGAATTATTCTAGTTTCAGTTGACAAATAAGATTTTTTTTTCAAGGAATCGAGCAGCTAACTAAGTCCAATATATATAATGGTATGTTCTTCAAATGATCTCTTTTAATTAGTTTCCTAGCTACCACTGCAAACCGGAACTATTAAAAAAATATTTTATCTTTAATTACAGAAGGAACTAGATGTACCAAGTTTTACTATTGAGACGAGTCGCTCTTACTATATAACATACAGTTCGTTATCATGAACTGTTTGCTTTGATGTATCTATTTGTATCAAAATTTCGTTCTTTAGAGTTTTGATTACTATTGGGACAATTATAAAATATTACTATAGAGTTTATTACCATGAACTGTCTGATTGCTTCAAAATTCAAATATCTTTGAAAAGACTGCAGCATGAAAATACATCAAAAATGCAATTTTTTTGACAAAATTGATTCTACTTTAAAAAGTATTTTATTTTTAATTACAAAAGGCACTAGATGTAACAATTTCCTTTAAAATGAGGTATTATACAGCTCTCTATGATTTTCCAGTGCCCAGCTAGCTGAGGAGAAAGAAAAAGCGGAAAGAAAAAAATATCCCGTTTGTGGAGAATAACGTGGTAAAAGTCAATTTTCTTGATTTTCAAGCCAATATATTTTCTTTGTTATTCAAGCCAAAGGGCGGTAAGTTTTCTTTATAGGGGTTTTGGAAAAGGCGGTTCTAATTGTTTACTTTTTGTTTTGATCTGACTCTTTTTTTAGGAGTTAGGGGGTTTTATATTTCTTAACATTGGACGTGATCGTCTCTTACTAGGTTGCTAGCTACCGCTGCAACCCGGATCTCTTACTAGGTTGCGCTGCAACCCAGATTCTATGCTATATGATTACAAACAGGAAAAAGCCTACGGCTTTTTCTTCTTTGAAATAGTAAGAGACGAACCTCAAACAATCAAGTAGCTAACTAAGTCCAAATTATGCAATAGTTTGTTATTCCAATGATCGTCTCTTAATGTAATCTTCTTTTAAAGAAGGAGAAGCCAATCTTTTAATATTGATCCCTTACTACAGGTGGATTTGAACCCGCAAACCTCGAATCATGAGGCACACTTTCATCCATTGTGCTGTAGTAAGGTATTCATTGATTTGATTTTTCCACAAATCTGTGTATATACGGATAAATAGATTTTGATAAACGTATTCTAACGGCTATACTAACTTGACTATGCCAGTTAGTATAGCCCAGAGTTATTTTATCATTATAATGACGTCATATACACTATACCTCTTTTTCTTTTCTCTGTTGTACTATGAGATAGACTTCGTTCCTTACTGTAAAATGTTCAACCAATGTAGATTTTGCGCTTTCTGTCAGTTTCTGAAGGATTGCAGCTTCCGGTATTTCAGGTAAATTATCAACACCAACCGCTTTTTCAGCAAGACGCGCTTCAAGTATTTTATTTAAATCTTCTAGGGTGTATGCACGTATTGTTTTACAGAGACTGTTGTTCTCTCTTAACCACAACAGTGCTTCATGGACTTTTCTCAGATCTATTAGTGCAGTCCAAACATTCTTGTTGTAAGTAGGCTGACCATTGACAATGACTACAAAACTATCAATGTTAAGAAGTTTTTCAGGCTGAATATCTGCATTTGCTTGCACATCAACAGGTAGATATACTATTCTACCCTTAAGAGCGTCAACAAGTTCTGTTCTAGGTCTCTTCAATGCAGTTACTTGCCCTAATCTGAGGATCGTAAGACAAGGCATTACAAATCGAATCATTGCCATTTCAAAATTATTTAAACACTTTATGCATTCCGGTGTACAGTCGATATGAAGGTTATTTAATACTGATCGGACATTCTCCTGACTTTTCAACATTTTCCCAGCACAGTAATCACAGACAGAGAATGAATCTATGACATCCTCTTTCAAACCTGTACAATGAATTAGCTGTTCTCTGTCATCTTTGGGTATGTCCTGTTGGAGGTGTTCTAAAATCGTGGCCAACATTACATCAAAACCTTTCTTATTTGAAAGGGATCTTAGACTCTTCAATTGGTATTTTGTCTTTATCTGCTCGCAACTGTCACAATGCATTGTGGGGTATACATCCCTGATGTTAGCTACCTTATCAAGGCTCTCACCAAATAATTTTATTATTGTATTTTCATCCACAGAAACTCTAATATTGCTATCACCGTAGATGACGTCTTGACTATTACGACAGATTCTACTTGACACTTCTTCTAAATAATGACTTAATTCCTTGTACGAGCCCTCGACTTTTAGTAGATTAATATGTTGTATAATCTTAGATTTTGATACTGCCTTATATACGCTATTGATGAAACAGGTCAAGACAGGAAAATGTGGAGCTAGTGCCCTTAAAGAACGCAAATAGCTCTGACATCCCTCATTTGGGCTACAGTATAACGAATGCCCATGCTTTCTTGTGTCCCTGTAATTGATTTCACAATAATCCAATTCGCCAAGGTAGAAATTAACCACTTTGTCAGTTGAAAATTTTAATGCTATATTATTTTCAAGGATATCAAAAAGAATTTGACATAATTCAATATCCGTCAGATAGAGCTTGCAGATATCAGGGTGACATTGCCAAGTAAACTGCTGCCCAATTTTTGGTTTTGAATGGTTACTCAGATTGTTATAGGTGACTCCAGCCATCATAATTTCCTTGTCAGATCTAGTTTCAGAGCATTTTTCGATAGTTGTCTCGTACTTTCTAGGACAGTTTGTTCTACTACACAGAGCATTTTTTGCCAAATATTCAGTAGAACTAAAAGAACTGTTTAAAGCACAGTTAGAAATACTTTTTTCTTGAGTCGGTGTTCCAGGAATTTGTTCTAAATCATTAGTCTTACAAACACATATACTAATAACCCTTACAGGCTCGTTTTAGCCATAATTGAAAAACATTGCTTTTCCTTCGCTGTTGAGAGGTATGCTTGTATATATATTTTTATTGCTGCTGCATAAACTGCAATTGCTACTTCCAAAATTAATATACGAATTTTCTAAGAAGTACGCCTACGTATATTCACTGTGTTGTCGAACATTTTCCATTGCATCTATAAACTGTTCCGCAGTTGCCAATCCATACCTTGGAAGCTTTTCATTAAACTGACAACATTTCTTTTGGATATTACTATGAAGCTTTGCGAAAGCATTTCTAGCCGACTTTTCAACAGCATCCGCTCTTTCAAAGAGAATTTTAATCTGTAATTTTGAATACTTTTCGTGATCCTGGTAAAACATGCGTAAAATGTTTCTCAATTTACGAAGATCAGCCTGCATTTTTGCCATCTTCTTGTATTTCTGAATTTAATTTTTCCCTTTGTCCTTATGCGTTCTTCGGTACAACCTCGCAGAGAATTTAATTTTTTCATTATAGCTTTTGTCACCCCAGTATCTACCCATTATTCTAGTAGCAATTTTTTTCGTATGTTCATTTCGATAATCTTTATTATTATCATACCGTTCCCTGCTCTTTTGTTTGGCTGTCTCAATTTTCCCTTCTCGATACCCCTGATCCGTAAGATACCTCTGTTTTGCTCTGTCATATTTCATTTTCTTAAATCCTGGATCACAAGACATCTTAGTAGCAATCTTTACGCGTGCTCGAGCTTTATTGCGTTCGGTGGCATTTTTATCTCTTTTAAATAAACTTTTCTGATATTTCAGGATGTTAGCTTTATTTTTTGTGTAGTAAAGTTTTCTATTAGTAGAAATTTGGATTGCTCTATTTTGATATTTTTTTTGGTTATTCTTTCTTTTTTTCCTTTCAAGCGAGACCATATTTTTTTAAGGTTTAAAATTATTAAGTACACAATACCCCGTGTCGAGTAGCTAAAACCTAGCATAAAACAAAACTAATTTTAAAATTTTCAGGTATTTATCTTGTTTGAAGTATTATTGGTTAGACACCATAAATATTTTTGCAGTTTACATAATAAGTTTAGCGATTCTGAACAGAAAACTAAAATAATTGGAATTATAAGACAATAATACGGAGATACGTACTTTACGTTTTACAAACCAAAAAAAGTTTGGTTCCAGGATACAATAATAACTTTGAACTGATATGAAAAAAATTTTTCTTCCAAGAGACAAAAAGCAAAACTAATTTTAGAATTTTCATGTATTTTTGTTGTTTAAATTAAAAAATTACTATTACTGATTAGGCTTCATAAATATTTTTGCAGTTTACATAATAATTTTAGCGATTAAGCCAAAAAAGAAAATTTTGGTTCCAGGAATTTCGGTTACTATTGAGACAAGTAGCTATTATTACTATAGAGTTCATTACCATGAACTGTTTTATTGCTTCAAAATTCAAATATCTTTGAAAAGACTGCAGTATGAAAATACATCAAAAATGCAATTTTTTTTGACAAAATTGATTCTACTTTAAAAAGTATTTTATTTTTAATTACAAAAGGCACTACATGTAGCAATTTCCTTTAAAATGAGCTATTATACAGCTCTCTATGATTTTCCAGTGCCCAGCTAGCTGAGGAGAAAAAAAAGCGGAAAGAAAAAAATATCCCGTTTGTTGAGAATAACGTGGCTAAAGTCAATTTTCTTGATTTTCAAGCCATTATATTTTCTTTGCTATTCAAGCCAAAGGGTGGCAAGTTTCCTTTATAGGGCTTTCGGACAAGGCGGTTCTAATGGTGTACTTTTAGTTTTGATCTGACTCTTTTTTAGGAGTTGGGGGGTTTTATATTTCTTAACATTGGAGGGGATCGTCTCTTACTAGGTTGCTAGCTACCGCTGCAACCCGGATATCCAAAAGAAATGTTGCATGTTTAGTGAAAAGCTTCCAAGGTATGGACCGGCAACTGTGGAATAGTTTACAGATGTAATGGGAAATCTTATACATCACTGTGAATATATGGAGGCATAATTGTCCTTTACTTAGTTTCAGCTTAAATTCGATGATCGAGCCTTTATGTAATGCTAACTACATCCAACGACTATGACGTCATTGATCAATGATCAATATTGTATATAAAAAATTAAGTTTTTCGTAAAAATAATTAGTTTAAAAAAAAATTAAGTAAAAATAGCACTAGATCTAGAGATTTCCTTTAAAATGAGCCATTGAACAACTCTCTACGATGTTCCAGTGCCAAGCTATCTGTGGAAAAGAAGAAAGAAAGAAAAAAAATATCCCGTTTGTGGAGAATAACGTGGTTGAAGTCAATTTTCTTGATTTTCAAGCCAATATATTTTCTTTGTTATTCAAGCCAAAGGGCGGTAAGTTTCCTTTATAGGGGTTTCGGACAAGGCGGTTCTAATGGTGTACTTTTTGTTTTGATCTGACTCCTTTTTTAGGAGCTATAGGTTTTTTATATTTCTTAACATTGGACGTGATCGTCTCTTACTAGGTTGCTAGCTACCGCTGCAACCCGGATTTTGTTCTTTATTAGGTTTATGATACCGATGAAAATTACATAATCCCCATTTATTTTCAAGTTAACATTGGCTAGATGTTGTTCTTTACTATAATAAGACTTTGAATCCTACTATCCGAGTTCAAATCCTGGTGGACGGTTGTTATTATATGTAGCTTACTTGTAATACCATTTAGGATTCTGCTGTAATTCTTTCTTTTCAAAATTAGATTAGTTACTATCGCCTAGAGTTAGTTATTTACCACATCGTAATAATTTGTTTTATAATAATAATTAATTTTGTTAATTACAAAAGGTTTCTATATACAGCAATTTCCTTTAAAATGAGCCATTACACAGCTCTTTACTATGACAACGAACCGTTTGATTTAATACTTAAGTTACTATGGGTTAAAGTTCGTTCCTTATTGTAAACCGCTGCAGCCCGGATTCTTTAACATAAACTTCATTAATCGTATATTTTAATATATCCTATATGGTCTAGAGGTTGGGATAGCTCTCACCCAGTGGGCTTGAGTTCAATTTCCGTATGGGAAATTTTTACTTATGATGATTTCTTAAGGAACATAATTAAAATTTCTTAATGAAATAAAAATAATTGGTTTTAATTACAAAACAAATTTAATTTTTAACCCCATTAATTTCCTTTAAAATGAGCCATTGAACAACTCTCTACGATGTTCCAGTGCCAAGCTATCTGTTGAATTACTAACCTATACTATAATTACGTGGCGTATAAAATTTAGTATAGGCAAGAGGTCGTTCTTTATTATAATTTCTTCTTTTAAATAGTAAGAGACGAAACTCAAACAATCAAGTAGCTAACTAAGTCCAATGTATGGAATGGTTTGTTATTTCAGTGATTTACTAACCTATACTATAGTTAAGTGGCCTATATAATTTAGTATAGGCAAGAGGTCGTTCTTTATTTTAATTTTTTAGGAACTATGGGTTTTTAAATTTCTTAACATTGGACGTGATCGTCTCTTACTAGGATGCTAGCTACCGCTGCAATCCGGATCTTTGAATGATCGTCTTTTAATGTAATTTTAAAAATAATTTATTTTATAATTAGAAAAGGTGTTTAACCCCATTAATTTTCTTTAAAATGAGCCATTAAACAACTCTCTACGATGTTCCATTGCCAAGCTATCTGTGGAATTACTAACCTATGCTATAATTAAGTGGCGTATAAAATTTAGTATAGGCAAAAGGTCGTTCTTTATTATAAAATTTTTTAAGCCTGATGAAGATTTAACTAATGTGTCAAAAGTAAGGTTGCAAGTCGACGATTTTGTTTTGGCCTTATTATAATCCGCCACTTTTCAATATTTTCAAGCCAATATATTTTCCTTGTTGTTCAAGCCATGGGACGACTATATAGAGGTTTTGGACAAGGTGGTTCTAATATTGCACTCTTTGTTTTGATCTGACTCTATTTTTAGGAGTTATGGGTTACTTTAGTTTTAACTAATATGGGACAGGATCGTCTCTTACTAGGTTGCTAGCTACCGCTGAAACCTGGACTAGCTACCACTGCAACCCGGATCAGAGAATGAGGCATTTAATCAAGTCCAGTATGTGCCATGGTTTGTTCTCTACTAGGTTTCAGCTATCTCTGTAGTCATGATACCAAAGAAACTTACATAATTCCCATTTATAACTAATCGATCCTTTGTGTAATCCTAATGATCGTCTTTTAATATAAATCTAGTAAATTTATCATTTACTATATCATTTACTATATTTATCATTTACTATTAATTGAAGTTTTACAACTTCAATTAATGATGTCATAATGCAATTGGTTAGCACGATCGGCCGTTAACCGAAAGGTTGTTGGTTCAAAGCTACCCGGGGTCAATTTCTTTTAGTTTGTAATTCAGCTATCAATAAAACCATGATACCGACGATACTTACGAAATTCCAATTTACAGTCTCGATCCCTTATGTATGATCTCCTAATGATCGTCTTTTAATATAACTTTAGTTACTATGGACTAAAGTTCATTCTTTAATGAAAATTGATCTTTATTATACTACAACCTACACTTATGACATCATTGATCTATCTTTAATGTTGATTATAATCTTATTTTAGTTACTATGTGCTGGAGGTTTGTTCTTTACTGTAATTTACTATAACAACCAGGATGACATCAGTTACAACTTGGAATTCGTTTTATGCTATATCATTACAAACAGGAAAAAGCCTACGGCTTTTTCTTCTTTGAAATAGTAAGAGACGAACCACAAGTAACTACCCCTGAAACCACCATATATCATTTACTATGCATAAGCAATCGTTCTTTACTGTAAATATGGGTTTTTATATTTCTTAACATTGGACGTGATCGTCTCTTACTAGGTTGCTAGCTACCGCTGCAACCCGGATTATTATAAAGCTTTTAACCCCATGAATTTCCTTTAAAATGAGCCATTGAACAATTCTCTACGATGTTCCGGTACCAATCTATCTGTTGAATTACTAACCTATACTATAAATAAGTGGCGTATAAAATTTAGTATAGGCAAGAAGTCGTTCTTTATTATATCTTCCAATGATCGTCTTTTAATGTAACATATCAGTTACTATGGGAGAGAGATCGTTCTTTACTGTAAATGTCTGTTGAATTAATAACCTATACTATAATTAGGTGGCATATAAAATTTAGTATAGGCAAGAGGTCGTTCTTTATTATTATTGTATGCAAGTTAGTATAGGGAAGAGTTCGATCTTTATTATAATATTTTAGTACTGATTTTTTAACTTGCGTGTAGCTTGCTTTGATCTAACCATTATGTATTCATGAATGAGACCATTTACAGTTTTGACGTTTCTTATATAGTAATTATGACGTCACTGCATCAAAAATACAGTTTTTATTGGAAAAATTTATTCTCTTTTAGAAATAATTTATTTTAGTTACAAAAGGTTTTTAACCCAATTAATTTCCTTTAAAATGAGCTATTGAACAACCCTCTACGATGTTCCAGTGCCAAGCTATCTCTGGAGACAAAGAAAAAAGAAAAAAATATCCCGTTTGGGGAGAATAACGTGGTAAAAGTCTATTTTCTTGATTTTCAAGCCAATATATTTTCTTTGTTATTCAAGCCAAAGGGCGGTAAGTTTCCTTTATGGAGGATTTGGACAAGGCGGTTCTAATGGTGTACTTTTTGTTTTGATCTGACTCTTTTTTTAGGAGCTACGGGTTTTTATATTTCTTAACATTGGAGGTGATCGTCTCTTACTAGGTTGCTAGCTACCGCTGCAACCCGGATAACGTGGTAAAAGTCTATTTTCTTGATTTTCAAGCCAATATATTTTCTTTGTTATTCAAGCCAAAGGGTGGTAAGTTTCCTTTATAGAGGATTCGGACAAGGCGGTTCTAATGGTGTACTTTTTGTTTTGATCTGACTCTTTTTTTAGGAGTTGGGGGGTTTTATATTTCTTAACATTGGAGGTGATCGTCTCTTACTAGGTTGCTAGCTACCGCTGCAACCCGGATGTAACATTGATCAATCTTTAACGTAAACAAAGTCTAATGTTTGCAATGGTTTGTTATTCAAATGATCGTCCTTTAATGTAATTTCATGACGTCATGGCGTAATGATATTATTTCATGACGTCTTCAGGAATAACAACATAATGTCGTGTTTTTCTATTCACCTCATAGTTCTAACAAAACTATGAAGACATTCATTACTTATCTAGTAGGGTTTCAGACAACGTGGCTCTAATGATGTACTTTTGTTTTGATCTGACTCTATTTTTAGGAGTTCTGGGTTTTTATATTTCTTAGCATTGGGCGTGATCGTCTCTTACTAGTTTCCTAGCGACTTCTGCAACCCGGATTCACATATATAATTATGAGAGGCAGCTTGGCCGAGTGGTCTAAGGCGCTGGTGTTAGTCACCAGTCTCTTCGGAGGCACGGATTCTAATCCTACCGCTGGTATACGATTATGCCGTCATTGATCTATCTTTAATATGAAATATGCAGTTTTTCGTAAAAAAACTGATTCTGTTTTAAAAATAATTTGTTTTAATTACAAAAGGTTATTAACCTTTTTAATTTTCTTTAAAATGAGCCATTGGACAAGTCTCTACGATATCCCAGTGTCAAGCTATTTTTGGAAATACTAACCTATACTATAATTAAGGGGCGTATAAAATTTAGTATAGGCAAGAGGTCGTTCTTTATTATAAAACCTAAAACAATCAAGTAGCTAAATTAAGCCTAATGTATGCAATGGTTTGTTCTTCCAATGATCGTCTTTTAATGTAATTATGATGATAATTAAAATTTCTTAATGTAATAAAAATAATTTATTTTAGTTACAAAAGGTTTTTAATCCCTTTAATTTCCTTTAAAATGAGTCATTGAACAACTCTCTACGATGTTCCAGTGCCATGCTATCTGTTGAATTACTAACCTATACTATAATTAAGTGGCGTATAAAATTTAGTATAGACAAGAGGTCGTTCTTTATTATAGGTGTTAGCCACCAGTCTCTTCAGAGGCGTGGGTTCAAATCTTACCGCTGGTATACGATTATGTTTGAAAGACTGCAGTGTGAAAAGACATCAAAATGCAGTTTTTGGTGGAAAAATTTATTCTCTATTAGAAATCATTTATTTTAGTTACTATAGATTTTTAACCCAATAAATTTCCTTTAAAATGAGCTATTGAACAACCCTCTACGATGTTCCAGTGTCAAGCTATCTCTGGAAACAAAAAAAGAAAAAAAAAGAAAAAAATATCCCGTTTAGGCAGAATGTTGTAGTAGCTGCCACTTTTCTTGATTTTCAAGCCAATATATTTCCCTTGCTGTTCAAGCCAAGGGACAGAAAGTTTACCATACAGGGGTTTCGGACAAGGCGGTTCTAATGGTGTACTTTTTGTTTTGATCTGACTCCTTTGTTAGGAACTATGGGTTTTTATATTTCTTAACATTGGACGTGATCGTCTCTTACTAGGTTGCTAGCTACCGCTGCAACCCGGATTTTAACCCCATTAATTTCCTTCAAAATGAGCCATTGAACAACTCTACAATGCTCCAGTGCCATGCTATCTGTTGAATTACTAACCTATACTATAATAATTAAGTGGCGTATAAAATTTAGCATAGGTAAGAGGTCGTTCTTTATTATAAATTAAAAGCACTATCTTTTCAATTTAAAATTTAAAAAAGAAACTTGTTTATTTACATTCTAGCTAAAATAATGAAGATAATATGAATGAACCAGAGTGTTCAGTTTCTTTGGACTTGAGTTCGTTTTTTAACTATAAATACAAACAGGAAAAAGCCTACGGCTTTTTCTTCTTTTAAATAGTAAGAGACCAAACTCAAACAATCAAGTAGCTAACTAAGTCCAATGTATGGAATGGTTTGTTATTTCAGTGATCGTCTTTTAATGTAAAAATATAAATACTGTAATCTTAACTATAGTGAAGTTGCGTATGCAAGTTAGTATAGGGAAGAGTTTGATCTTTATCATATTTTAGGAGTTTTGGGTTTTTATATTTCTTAGCATTGGACTGATCGTCTCTTACTTGGTTGCTAGCTACTGCTGCAACCCAAATTCACATATATATTTATTTATGAGAGGCAGCCTGGCCGAGTGGTCCAAGGCACTGGTGTTAGCCACCAGTCTCTTCAGAGGCGTGGGTTCAAATCTTACCGCTGGTATACGATTATGTTTGAAAGACTGCAGTGTGAAAAGACATCAAAATGCAGTTTTTGGTGGAAAAATTTATTCTCTATTAGAAATCATTTATTTTAGTTACTATAGATTTTTAACCCAATAAATTTCCTTTAAAATGAGAAATCATTTATTTTAGTTACTATAGATTTTTAACCCAATAAATTTCCTTTAAAATGAGCTATTGAACAACCCTCTACGATGTTCCAGTGTCAAGCTATCTCTGGATACAAAAAAAGAAAAAAAAAGAAAAAAATATCCCGTTTAGGCAGAATGTTGTAGTAGCTGCCACTTTTCTTGATTTTCAAGCCAATGTATTTCCCTTGCTGTTCAAGCCAAGGGACAGAAATTTTACTATGCAGGGGTTTCGGACAAGGCGGTTCTAACGGTGTACTTTTTGTTTTGATCTGACTCTTTTTTTTAAGAACTATGGGTTTTTATATTTTTTAACATTGGACGTGATCGTCTCTTACTAGGTTGCTAGCTACCGCCGCAACCCGGATTTGATTTATGTCTAATATTCATGTAAACATCTTTAATTCTCTGTTAATTGCAAGGGTTCGTAGCTCAGAGGTAGAGCAATTGACTGCAGATCGATAGGTCACCGGTTCGAATCCGGTCGGACCCTTATTTTTCAGAAAATAATTATGGTTTAAAATCTATTAACTGGTCTTTTACCCTAAACAAGATTTTAATTTATGTCTAATATTAATCATTAAGGAAAATTCATCATCTATATAATGATTTCTTATAATGTTAATGTAATTTTATTTCTAGCTCTCTACAACGAGTTTGACAAGAATTGTATTTACTAAAAAAATCCCTTTGCAAGAATAAGAGAATGAATAAAGATTAAGTAGGGTATGGGGATCGATCTCACGACTCCAGACAGAGCTAATTCTCTTACAATGCCATACCTAATTTAGTATAGCCAAGAGGTCGTTCTTTATTATAATTTGAACCCGCAAACCTCGAATCATGAGGCACACTTTCATCCATTGTGCTGTAGTAAGGTATTCATTGATTTGATTTTTCCACAAATCTGTGTATATACGGATAAATAGATTTTGATAAACGTATTCTAACGGCTATACTAACTTGACTATGCCAGTTAGTATAGCCAAGAGTTATTTTATCATTATAACATTTGAACCTTTTATAATCTATAATGATGTATAATATAAATACTGTAATCTTAACTATAGTGAAGTTGCGTATGCAAGTTAGTATAGGGAAGAGTTCGATCTTTATTATAATATTTTAGTACTGATTTTTTAACTTGCGTGTAGCTTGCTTTGATCTAACCATTATGTATTCATGAATGAGACCATTTACAGTTTTGACGTTTCTTATATAGTAATTATGACGTCACTGCATCAAAAATACAGTTTTTATTGGAAAAATTTATTCTCTTTTAGAAATAATTTATTTTAGTTACAAAAGGTTTTTAACCCAATTAATTTCCTTTAAAATGAGCTATTGAACAACCCTCTACGATGTTCCAGTGCCAAGCTATCTCTGGAGACAAAGAAAAAAGAAAAAAATATCCCGTTTGGGGAGAATAACGTGGTAAAAGTCTATTTTCTTGATTTTCAAGCCAATATATTTTCTTTGTTATTCAAGCCAAAGGGCGGTAAGTTTCCTTTATGGAGGATTTGGACAAGGCGGTTCTAATGGTGTACTTTTTGTTTTGATCTGACTCTTTTTTTAGGAGCTACGGGTTTTTATATTTCTTAACATTGGAGGTGATCGTCTCTTACTAGGTTGCTAGCTACCGCTGCAACCCGGATCCCGGTGTGGGAAAATTTTTAACTCTATAATCTTCGAACATTTGAACCTTTTATAATCTATAATGATGTTTAGTATATAATAATAACAAAATTTAATTAGAGTTCGTTCTTTATTGTTATGTTAGCATTGGACGTGATCGTCTCTTATTGTGATATTCATGAATGAGACCATTTACAGTTTTGACGTTTCTTATATAGTAATTATGACGTCACTGCATCAAAAATACAGTTTTTATTGGAAAAATTTATTCTCTTTTAGAAATAATTTATTTTAGTTACAAAAGGTTTTTAACCCAATTAATTTCCTTTAAAATGAGCTATTGAACAACCCTCTACGATGTTCCAGTGCCAAGCTATCTCTGGAAAAGAAAGAAAAAAAAAAAGAAAAAAATATCTCGTTTGGGGAGAATAACGTGGTAAAAGTCAATTTGCTTGATTTTCAAGCCAATATATTTCCCTTGCTGTTCAAGCCAAGGGACAGAAAGTTTCCTATACAGGGGTTTCGGACAAGGCGATTCTAATGGTGTACTTTTTGTTTTGATCTGACTCCTGCTTTAGGAGCTATGGGTTTTTATATTTCTTAACATTGGACGTGATCGTCTCTTACTAGGTTGCTAGCTACCGCTGCAACCCGGATTTCCTAACATTGGACGTGATCGTCTCTTACTAGGTTGCTAGCTACCGCTGCAACCCGGATTACTATGGGCGAGAGATCGCTCTTTACTGTAAATTTAATTTTAGAATTAACTATACCGATCGTTTATATAACTGTATAGTTACTACAGGCAAGAGTTTGTTCTCTATTATAATTCTGATTAACTATATCGGTATTTTATGTAAGTTGCTAGCTACCGCTGCAACCTTGATAATAAACTGATTACAAACAGGAAAAAGCCTACGGCTTTTTCTTATTTGACATAGTAAAAGACGAACCTCAAACAATCAAGTAGCTTTTCAAATAATCGTCTTTTAATGTAATTTAACCCCATTAATTTCCTTCAAAATAGGCCATTGAACAATTCTCTACAATGTTCCAGTGCCATGGTATCTGTTGAATTACTAACCTATACTATAATTAAGTGGCGTATAAAATTTAGTATAGGTAAGAGGTCGTTCTTTATTATAATTGCTATAAATCAAATTTTTTTTTACTTGAAAAAATCAAACAAAACGCACCATTCTCTTCAAAAATGTTGCAAGCACGCAAGAAACAAAATAACGTGCTTATGCCCCTCCCCTTTTCTAGCCATACATGCACTTATTCTGTCCATAAACTTATATAGCCGTAAAAATTTGCCAGAGTTTCTACAAAGGGATAACAACCCGAAAAATTCACGGAATCTTGATGAAAATTACACGACATGTTTAGCGTATCAAAAAACCTAATGTAGAGGTTTCAAGGTCCTATCGGCGAAAATGGGGAATTTTGATTTTTTTTTTTTTTTTTTTTTTTTGCCAGAGATAAATGGTCATATGCAAAAAAAGAAAAAAAGACATTTTCACAGATTGGAGCCTGAAACCTTTAAAGTCTGATACGCTGAATATAATGGCGCAATTTCAATTAAGATTCTGTGACTGTTTGGGGGTGTTTTCCCCCTTCATCGCAAATCCTGTAAATTTTCTCAGGCTCTATTTCATGGACAGAATAAGTTTCTGTCGGGCTATCACGTGGGGGCAGGAGCTTATGCCCGATGTTGTATTTCACGTATAATTGCAACTTCTGTACCGGGAGTAAAACACGATGTATTTAAAATACCAAAATAAAGTTCCTTTCTAAAGATAATTCCGATTTCTTATAATTAAGCTAAATCTAGTTGGAAAAATGAAAAGTCCTTAATCAGCAAAGAGAGAAATTGCATTTCTAGCTTCAGTCAGACAACGGCGCTAGTCGTTCGAATTTCGCTAAGATAATTGTAGCAAGAAAATGCAATGCATAAAATTTCCAAGGAAGTTTAAAAGGCAAAGAACCGTGTGAACGCCTAAATCATCAAAAATATTTAAGACGTATTATTGGACGAGGGTGCGCGTCCTTGGGCCACGTAAGCCAATGGCAGACAGTCCCTAGAGCGCAGGACGAAAGAACTGCGTTTGGGAGTGGGGCAAATGTGCCTTTTTAATTTGAATCTCTATCCAGATTTGAAGCGATTAGTACCGCAAATAATCTCGGACACCATTTTTATTGTCATTGAAGTGACCCGTTGCTGTACAACTAAGCATGTAAGTTCAATAAATCTATTGTCTTTTTATATGTGTTTGTTTCTCTTATATGTCTGAGTCTAGTCCGATAATAGGTAACTAGTTCGCCAGTCTCCATGGTAAATGCTCCCAAAGGAATCTGATCTCCAGATAGCTCAAGAAAGAAGAAGCCACATTTGTATGTCTACATATTCAATTTTCTCTCATTAATTGAGAGCGGCGCTAGCCTAGTTGACACAATCTCCAGCGCTATAAGTGGCGCTATAGGAGAAATCTCTATCGCCACGAGCAAATCTTTTCTATTACCACAAATAAAAACTTCAATGGTACAAATGGCGCGTGTCGGAAATTGGAGGAAAACTGCGAACTAGTTAGGCTATTTAAACTTTGTAATTCAAATTTGATTTTTGGAGAGATACAGACATATAAGAAAATTGATTAGGCCTATTGTCGCTAAGCTACTACAGGGAAACCCTTTAGAATATCTCATAGGAGATAATAGAGTCCCCCAAAATAGGTTAAGTACAATTTTAAGTTGATATAAACGCAAAAAAAGATGGAAGAAATCAGTGAGTTATTAATAGTGCAAAAGTTAGTCGCCAAAAATATAGAGATTGCAAAATCTATCCCGGAATACAATGGTCAATCAGATATTGACGAATTTAATATCCAATTGACCCAGTTTGTACAATTAACAAAAACAGACGTTGGAGCATTAAAAGACATGCTGCTTCTACGATTAAGAGGCCAGGCCTTAACTTTTCTAAAACAGGTCGAACATACCATAGGAAATAACGCCAACTTGCCAATAAATACGGTTGATGACTTGTTAAAAGCATTCAAAGAGAGATTTATAGAAACCAGTTCAATAAATAAATTAAAACATGGAGTAGTGAACTTTGATTTTTCACAAAATATAAGGGAATATCTGGATAATATACGCATTTCTGTAGAAGCAAAATACGGAAGTGGTTCTGGGCAACTGTATGAAAAAGTCATACTAAATACCTTTTTGCAAGGGCTACCCCCGAAACTATATAGAGTAGTAATATCCAAGAATATTCAGACGTTGGATCTTGCAGTCCAAGAGGTAGAACGATTAATCGAAGTTAATAAAATGGTTGCTAATCATAGTAATGCAAAAATAAATAGCTTAGGCGACTCAAACGCGAACCCAATCTTCAAGGGCGATCAAGCATCCCCCAATTTCTTTTCAAGGGATAACTCCCCAGTAGCACAAAGAAACAAAACGCCAGAACCCGCTAGGCAGAAAACAGTACGTTTTCAGCCCATTAACCCTACAATAATAAGGTGCTATAACTGCAATCGTGTTGGCCACATAGCAAGAGAGTGCCACTACGTCACCAATCCCATACCAAGAAATGCTGTCGGTAATACGCAAAATTACGGTAACCATTTGTTCAGAAGAACAAATTTTAGCACCGGTCGTGCAATAGGCTATAGCCAGGGGGGATTGCGCCAATCAGTACCTTATAATGCGTACCAACCAAATTTGTATAGCCCTTTCCCCAACAGGCAAATTAATTACCTGTTTGAAAACCCAAATACTCGCCAAGGTCAATATAATGCGAGAATGCAATATAGAAATCATGAAAATTTGCCGATGAGAAATGAAAATTTTACAAGCCAACGGCACTGGCAGTCAACCCCAGCAAATGGCACTGACACGAGACATCCACGCTACCATAATAATACATGGCAAAGACAGGTAGACGTAAATCATTTAAATATGCCTACGGAACCTAATACGTCTGAATATCTATTACAGGCACCGACAAATGAAATAAATTCTCAGGGAAACGCTTCAGGCCCCTCAGAAACATAAGTTGGACCCCGAGGGTGCCAGGGATATTTAATAGGTCCAAAACAATACTAGTGCCTTCTTGTAGTGATGTTATTAACAAGTTACCTATATTTAATGATTTTTGTGTAGAAAACGTTTACTTTACGGCCTTAGTTGACAGTGGTGCTACTGTAAATATCATAAACTCTTGCGTATTTAATACGTTACCTCTGCACATTAGGCGACAAAAGAACCCTAATAATCCCAATTTAACAAGTGTTACAGGCCATAAATTAAATGCAAAAGGGTCAATTTGCCTAAACGTAAAAAGAGACAACAGAACCTTCATGACAAATTTTATTATATGCGATAATCTCCCATATGATGCTATTATAGGGGCAAATTTTCTAAGGTCTAATAGAATACTATTAGACGTAGCCAACGAGAGGTTGGTCTACCCAGCTAAGGTGGAGGAAAAAGTTTCTACCTTAAGAAATCGTAACAGAGGTTACGAAGATAACATAACAGTAAACAAAATTTCTAATGGTACAATGTCGAAGTATTTTGAACCTCATGTCTCGCAAAGACAGGGCATAATTGGAAATTTATTCAATTATCCTGAAAGATATCGCAGAAATGAAGTAAATTTAAATAATAACAGCATTGAATCTGCGAAAGTAAAAATAGGAGATATGCGACAGTACAGATCAAATGAAATTAAGAAAATAGTGGAATTGTGGAAAAACATAGTAAAACCCAACGTGACGCCACAAGATGCCGCAATGGCGCAGCATAGCGCCAGTATGAATCTAATAAACAATGAAAATGAAGAGAAATATTACGGATTTGCGATAAGGAAAACAAAAATCCCTCCCAAAACGATGCAAAAAATCCAAATATCACAAATGATCGAGCCAATAATTAGCAAATCAGAAATATGGTTTGCGACACCGTCTGAAATACCTGAAAATCTGTTATGCGAGGAACAGATTATATCTTATGACAAAGGGGAAGGTTTTATTTGGGTAACCAATAACCATGAAAACGATACAATTACAATTAAAAAGGGGACGTGTTTAGTCCAAATCGAGGTTTTAACGGAAAATGATTTAAATACATGGGAAAATTCTAAAAGAAACCTAGTTAACGGTATTAAAACTTCAAATAACGAATATCCTTTGACTAAATCGCAATTTTTAAACAAATTTAAAATGGATCATATTACGGATATGGAACTTAAAAAAAAATTATGCGAATTATTATGGAATTTTAAGGATGTATTTTCTGCATCTGAAAATGATATCGGTCTGATTCCATTTTATCAGCATTCAATTTTAACGACTGGTAATCCCGTAGCAAAACAGCCATATCGTGTGCCATATAAGCACAAAGAGTGGTTAAAAAATAAAATCCATGAATTAGAAAGAAACGAAATCATACGCCCAAGTATAAGTCCGTATAGTGCACCAGTGATCTTAGTACCAAAAAAGAATGGAGATTTTAGGCTCGTTGTAGATTATAGGGCTCTCAACAAACAAGTAGTTAGCGATAAATTTCCTCTACCAAGAATAGACGAAATTCTTGACTCAATTTCAAGCAAAAACAAAATTTTTACTTCTTTGGACCTTACCCAAGGCTACCACCAAGTGAAAATAGCCGAAAAGGATGTCCATAAAACTGCATTTTCAGCATCCGAATATGGATCTTATGAATACTTGAGAGTACCATTTGGGCTTAAAACAAGTTCAAGCGCGTTATGTAGACCCCTATTGCACCTGTTAAGAGGATTAAAGAATATAATTCATTTTGTTGATGATATTATATGCGTGGGGGAAAACGCTGAGCAACACTTAGCAACTTTAGCTAAGGTGTTCGAGAAGTTCAGGCAAGGCAATTTAAAATGCCGGCCTGAGAAAGTAAATTTATTTCAATCCAAAATTAAATTTTTAGGAGTAGTAGTGACCCAGGGAGAGATATCCCCAGACCCTGATAAAATAAGATGTGTTGAAAACCTCAAGCCCCCCAGAACTATGAAAGAATTAAGGGGAATTTTAGGACTTACTGGCTACTTTAGAAAATTCGTACGCAATTATGCCCAAATTGCGAAACCCCTCACGGAATTAACCAAAGGAAACTCCCATAATGTTACCTGGTCCCAGGAAGCTCAAACTTCCCTAGACCGTCTCAAAAAGGCACTCACTTCTGAACCAATTTTATCACTCCCTGATTTCGAAAACGGAAAATTCATCGTTACCACTGATGCTAGCTCAAAGGGCATAGGCGCTATCCTTTCGCAAACAATCCCAGTAGAAAACCCTAACCCTCTACAGGGAACACCTAAACAAATAGAAAAAGTTATATGCTATTCAAGTAAAACTTTATCAAAAGGCGAAAGTAGTTATTCCGCCACAAACTTAGAATTACTATCTATTATCTACCACTTGGACAAATTTAGACATTATTTAATTGGTGGAAAATTTATATTACGATCAGACCATAAAAGCTTGCAGTACCTGCGCACATTTAAAAACCCCACGGGCATTCTAGCTAGATGGATTATGAAAATCCAAGACCTAGATTATGAATTTGAACATTTAAAGGGAAAACAAAACGCAGCTTGCGACTTTTTGAGTAGATATCCAGAAAATGATCCGTCGGAAGCTGAAGAAAATGAAGTTAATGCTATTAATGCTAAAAGCAAACATGGATGTAAGAAAAACAAAGTCAAAGACGCAGTAAAAGAAAATAAGATTAACTATTGTCCCTTATCTTTGGAAAATATAAAAAGAAAGCAAAAAAAGGACGAAATGTGCGTAGCACTAATTAATTATTTTGTGAATGATGAGGCGTTACCGGATAAATTCAAAACTCTTAGAAAAGAGATAGATAATTTTTACTACGACCTTGATGAAGAAATACTGTGTAGGATGGTGACTGCTGAGACAAATAGAAACCAAACCTCGATAATACCTGTGTTACCACAAAACTTGATAGGGCCTGCATTTGAATATTTTCATTCGGACACAGGTGGACACAGTTGAGAACTCAAGGCGAGGACTTAGAGAATAAACCTTCTACTTCCAGGGGAGTAGAAATTTACGAAGGAATGGCAGGTGATACCACAAAAAGTGCCACCTCTAAAAGTTCCAATCCGGATTCGTCAGAAACTAGTTCCGAAGAGTCTGATGGTGAATCAGGCCAAATAGTAGCTAAAGAAATAGGGAAATCAAGGCCGACCTCAGCAGCCGCACACGGGAAACAAACGAAATTAAAAGGGCAAGAATTTTTGAAAAAACAATACAAAAAGTTTGACCTTATTTCGCTAGACAAACCGAAAAAGAAAAAACCGCAAGAAACAGAGGAGAAAATAACGACACAGTCAGGTAGAACTGTTAAAAAACCTGACAGATGGAAATATCCCTAATTAATGTAAAGACAAATTTCAAAGATATGAATTTAACACCATAATAAATTCAAAAGTGTGCAAGTAAAGTTAACCAAGTCAATATTAATGAAAAAAAAAATAAATAAATAAAATAAAATAATACGAGTAATGTCAAAACGTTGACGATCACAGAAAATAACCAAAGGTAGGAAGCTAGTGGTCTACTGAAAACGACAACTGGCGTTGGACCACGTCTTGTGGGAAGCCTGGGGAGGAACTCAAGGCCCATGATTGTTTTTTGTAATTTCTTTTTTTAACGACCGTAGGAAGGGATATTTCTCAGTCCTTCAAGTGTAAGAAATTAGTATTTTTATGCCAATCAGGGCCAGTCAAAACAATACTTAAAGGTTGAATAGAAACTTCTGTGAGCTAGCTAAGTTTTCGTTTTTGGATCAGAATGCTTTGAAAGAGAAACAGAGAGTTTACTTTCTTATAGCTCCGAGGCGAAAAAAAAAAAGAAAAAAAAAAGAAAAGCTTTTTAATTTCATTATATTATATCTATGACGTATGCTGTCCTACGGCTCTGTGTTAAACATTACTTCCAAAGAGAAACAGAGACATTAATGTCTTTAGCTCCTTGGCGAAAAATTTAATTTCACTAGTTTATATCTATGACATATACAATAACAGAGAGATCACTGTTCTATAGTTCTGTGACAAAAATGTCCTTTAATTTCATTGGTTTACCTATGACATATATTGTGCTCTAATTTTTGTGAAATATTTTCGCAAGTCAGTCACGTTATATCTTACCTATACTGACTCAGGTCCCCTCAGATTTTCTATGAAAAATCGACCCATGTCCTAACCAAGATGGATATTATCAAAAAAAAAACAAGAAATTATCAGTACAGAAGCGTCTAATTATATGAAATATTTTATCTTAGTGCAGATTATAATTATTTTAGGCCTACCAGTGTAATTATGCGCCGCAAGTTTGCTTATTCATGTGTTTCTTACTCGAGAAATATAATGTTTCTTACTCGAGTAATATATGTACCAATAGCCAACTATTGGTAACTATAACCAAACAACCTATTGGTACGTTTATATGTAGAATTTCACGGCGGATGTGAAATTATATCTCAATAATAATATGTAAAATTCTAAAACCATTTAATCAGTTAAGATATATGGATTGAAACCCTGTGAATGTCCAATGGCGACTAAGTAAAACCCACAAGGAATTCCCTATTAATGTGAAGGTGTTTCTCGCTTAACGGATTCTAATAAGACTTTAATATAATATTTATTTATTTAGTGCTGAAGGATTTGCTCAAACAATAGCCTTCTAAAAAGATATTGATGTCAGTTCTTCATTATGCTTATATTCTTTGCCAAGCATTAACTGGAATCTACGGAGGCAAGCTTGGAAATCCTGCATCTAATGACCTTATTCGAAAGGCGAATACGAGGCACCAATGTTGACTTGCAATTACGGAAAAATCCTGAGACTAAGAACCTCGGCATTTCAGCCGTTAAACCCGGAGCCCCATGAGAACGTCTAAGCCAAGAAATAGGGAAGACATCAGAAAACTAGTGGGTATAGAGGTCTCCACTAGTCCTTGTTATGTCTTGTTCCCTCATTGTAGTATCGTTTTCGTAAAACCTTGCGGTTATGACGCTGCAACATGCGTTTCTTATACAGCACGGACTTGCGTGAGCAATGCAGGCATGAAAAAATATTGTAAAAACAGACCTCAAACTTAATAATGTAGGGTAAATTATGTTTATTTAATATCGATATTTTCGTTATCAAAACAAATTTGAAGAAATTTCTGTTTTAGATTTTCATTGTGAGTACTAATATTAGTGTATTTATTTAATTCTGTCTCATAGCTAAGAAATTATAACCCAATTAATGCGTGAATTATTGTATGTGTATTTACTTAAAAGAACATGTGATTCTGCCGCGTTGTTTTTATTACAGGAATGTAAATGGACACTTTGGTCATCGAGTATTTCAATAAGCTGCCCAGTACAGATACGACCCAGTAACATCTATTTTCATCATATCTCAACCAACGAAGAGTACTCACCATGACTCCAGGCAACTTCATCCCAGCTTCGTCTACGAAAACAACAGTTACCTTCGATCGTCGTTTCTTCGACTATGAACCATATTATGTATCAGGTAACACTATATTTGAACCTCAGTATCAAGTGCTTTAACGAACTATATAATCGCATAAACGCTGAGAAACCCATCGGCTAGGACAAGATATAAATACGTAGATATCGCTGTTGATACTCACTATGGACCCCATAATAATTTGACAGTATAGTGATGATACTTGAAGCTAAACGATATTAAACAATATTTAAAGTTAAATGATACTTAAAGACATTTGAAGATATTTGAAGATGAAATTAAAGACAATTTGAAGTTTAATTCTGAGAACTCCATCAATCAGCACATGATAAACGATATTCGAAGTTAAAAGATACTTAAAGACATTTGAAGATATTTGAAGATGAAATTAAAGACAATTTGAAGTTTAATTCTGAGAACTCCATCAATCAGCACACGATAGACGATATTTGAAGTTAAATGACACTTAAAGACATTTGAGGATATTTGAAGACAAAATTAAAGAAAATTTGAAGTTTAACTCTGAGAACACCATCGAGCAGTACAAGATAAACGATATTTAACGATATTTGAAGTTAGCTGATAGTTGAAGAGGTTCGAAGTTGAATTTAAAGACAATATATTAAGAGAGTCACTATAATATGACGGCAACCCGTTTCAAAAGGCACAAACGAACAATTTTACTGGAGAATACATTCTCTATGTGCCTCAAAAATCCTAAAAATGATATGCTAAGAAGAAAAACACCAACACCTGTAGTGGGAAGAATCATTTCCCAGTTGACTATTAGAACGATATTTAACGGTCATTTCCCAGTTGACTATTAGGGAAAACATACCGTGTAAAGACAACTAGACTCGAACTGTTCCATGAAGAAACCATAACGTACGTGCTTCGAAATTTTGCCACGACAAAAGGAGTGAAGGACAGTAATTTACAACAGAAGGGTGTAGTACACTAAGGACACGAAAGGTGATGAATAGATGTGAAGCTACATGTGTTACTTCCTAACAGCTTTGACAATGCAAAAATCTAAATAGTGAAAGTGTTTTAATGTCATCTGTGAATATGTTGAACCAAATATTGTATGTTATAAATCATTTATGTATGTACCACAAGTAGAATTAGGTGTAATATTATTATGTTATTCATTTAACGTTGTGTAGATAGTATGTAGTACGTCATATAGACAGCAAAATCAAAAAAAAAGAGAACTAATATAAAAGTAGAATAGTCCCAACCTTATTGGAAAAGTAAAAGTAATCAGTGTTAGATATAGAAAAAAAAAAAAAATCTTTAGTATAGTAGCTAACCTAGAACCAAAAATAATCTTAGTCCGGTAGATGAATTTTAGATAAGGATGTAGAACAAAATAAGAAAAATAATTGAAAAATTTTAAAACTCCTGATGGGCAGTAACTAATGACGGGACGTCATTAATTGACGGGAAGGGTGATATGTACCGGGAGTAAAACACGATGTATTTAAAATACCAAAATAAAGTTCCTTTCTAAAGATAATTCCGATTTCTTATAATTAAGCTAAATCTAGTTGCAAAAATGAAAAGTCCTTAATCAGCAAAAGAGAAATTGCATTTCTAGCTTCAGTCAGACAACGGCGCTAGTCGTTCGAATTTCGCTAAGATAATTGTAGCAAGAAAATGCAATGCATAAAATTTCCAAGGAAGTTTAAAAGGCAAAGAACCGTGTGAACGCCTAAATCATCAAAAATATTTAAGACGTATTATTGGACGAGGGTGCGCGTCCTTGGGCCACGTAAGCCAATGGCAGACAGTCCCTAGAGCGCAGGACGAAAGAACTGCGTTTGGGAGTGGGGCAAATGTGCCTTTTTAATTTGAATCTCTATCCAGATTTGAAGCGATTAGTACCGCAAATAATCTCGGACACCATTTTTATTGTCATTGAAGTGACCCGTTGCTGTACAACTAAGCATGTAAGTTCAATAAATCTATTGTCTTTTTATATGTGTTTGTTTCTCTTATATGTCTGAGTCTAGTCCGATAATAGGTAACTAGTTCGCCAGTCTCCATGGTAAATGCTCCCAAAGGAATCTGATCTCCAGATAGCTCAAGAAAGAAGAAGCCACATTTGTATGTCTACATATTCAATTTTCTCTCATTAATTGAGAGCGGCGCTAGCCTAGTTGACACAATCTCCAGCGCTATAAGTGGCGCTATAGGAGAAATCTCTATCGCCACGAGCAAATCTTTTCTATTACCACAAATACAACTTCAATGGTACACTTCTCCTTAAGAAACTGGGGTGTTTGGTTTGCTTCTTTCAGAAAAATAAGTTCGATTTATAGTGGATTCAAATCTGGAGTTTTTTTTGGACACCCTGTATATAGAGAAAAAAACAGTTACAACCTGATTTTTTAATTGTTCGAATTAAAAGAATATATTTATTTCATTACAAATAATTCTCCCCATGTGATTGTGCTGCATTTTCTGTTTCTAAAGATGTAGTTAGCGTCTTAATAACCTTAAATGTTTCACTCATAGTTTAGAAGATTCGCTTGATTGGGTTACACCAAAAATAAAATCAATGCAACTTATTATAATAAAAGAAAATACTTAAAAGATATGCGATTTGGAGATACAACATATACAATGAAATTCTCCCAGTCAAAGCATGGCCTAAAAATAGTTTGGATTGTGTTTTCCTGATGGCGTTTTCGTATTTTGGAATTTCCTACTGTCTTCAATGCTGCAACGAATAGTCCTCTCGTGAATATATCGTCTCTTCCGACAAGTGTCTGACTAACTACGTTTTAATGATTACAAGGGCCTTATAAGTAATCTCACTATTTACGATGTACAATATGAGTATACATTCTCTTGTATTAGAAAAAAAGACATTCTCTTCAATGTAAATAAAAGTCACTTTCTCTAAATACACTGGTTTAGGTAGCCTGTGTATTGCACAGGGGCAATACCGGCACCAAATAAGTAAGTGCCATCTTTCTGCATTATTTAATTTTATTTTCTAAATTCACTTGATATATTTGCTAAGATAATGTAAGAAAAATGACAAATAAATCGAGAAATGTAGGCTGACCGCCTCGAATCAGTCTGAAAAACATTATTTCCGGAATAAGTTTTTTTTTACACTTAATCGTTGCCAGCGTAATAGCACTGCCTATGTAAAGAGCGAAGTGGGCTCCATCTTTTATTTTCTTCTATTGCACTCCGTATGAAAGGAATTGTAGAAACTTTGGAAGGGGCTTTGCAATGGCATTGGAGGTCAATCAGCTCCCTTCCAAACTTATTTTACCAAAATACAGCTAATCAGATTTTAAGACTACCATGTTGTTCAGTATAGTTGAAATGTTTAATGGAGGCATAGCTAATCCAGCGGGGATGAAAAGTCATAACCCATAACTGTCCCTGGGCGAAGGTCTTTAAGTTAATTTGCTCATTGCTTACATGTAGTATTGATCATTTGGAATTGGGGAGGGGGGGCTTGTTTGATCCTTGGTCTTTAAAAAATCCAAGGGTATTCAGATGAAAGGATCGATCCTTTATGTAACGAACTGATTGACAAAACTGATGATTATAGTTTGGTCTTTAAGTCATCATATACTGTTAAAATCCTTTTTTATATGAATGTTTCTTGGTGTAGGGGATAGCACTTAGTTCGGTGTTTAAGTTATCATATACTGTTAAAATTCTTTTTTATATGGACGTTTCTTGGTGTAGTGGTTAACACATAAGACTTTGAATCCGGCGATTCGAGTTCAAATCCCGGTGGGCGGTTCTTAAGAAATTTAGCTTACTTATGCTACCATTTAGGTTTCTGCCGTAATTCTTTCTTTTCAAAATTATATTAGTTACTATCGCCATGAGTTAGTTCTTTACCATGTCGTAACAATTTATTTTTTAATAATAATTAAGTTTGTTAATTACAAAAGGTTTCTATATATAGCAGTTTTCTTTAAAATGAGCCATTACACAGCTCTTTATTATGACCACGAACTGTTTGATTTAATACTTAAGTTACTATGGGTTCAGTTCGTTCCTTATTGTAACCATTGAACAACTCTCTACGATGTTCCAGTGCCAAGCTATCTGTTGAATTACTAACCTATACTATAATTAAGTGGCGCATAAAATTTAGTATAGGCAAGAGGTCGTTCTTTATTATATGCAACCCGGATCTTATATGCGGCAGTTTCCTTTAAAATTAGCCATTACACTCAATATTATGACCACAAACTGTTTGATTTAATACTTAAGTTACTATTGGTTACAGTTCGTTCCTTATTGTAACAATGATAGTTTTTTAATATCTTTTCAACACATTGTAAACAGTAACCTTTGATTACTGTAAGCATCATCTATTTAATGGTTCCTTATAACACTCCAGTTACTATGGACTGAAGATCTTTCTTTAATGTAATATATTTTAATTAAAATTTTCAGCAATTACTCTAGTTTCAATTCACCAATCAATTTTTTTATCTGCGTTGCAGCGGTAGCTAGCAACCTAGTAAGAGACGATCATGCCCAAAAGTAAAAAATAAAAAATTCCATAACTTCTAAAACTAGAATCAGATCAAAAAACAAAGCTCACTTTTAGAACCGCATTGTCCAGTACCCCTATATAGGAACCATCCATTGGCTTGAAAAACAAGGAAAATATATAGGCTGATCTGGGTTGCAGCGGTAGCTAGCAATCCGGGTCGCAGCGGTAGCTAGCAACCTAGTAAGAGACGATCACGTCCAATGTTAAGAAATATAAAAACCCATAGTTCCTAAAAAAGGAGTCAGATCAAAACAAAAAGTACACCATTAGAACCGCCTTGTCCGAAACCCCTGTATAGAAAACTTTCTGTCCCTTGGCTTGAACAGCAAGGGAAATATATTGGCTTGAAAATCAAGAAAAGTGGCAGCTACTACAACGTTCTGCCTAAACGGGATATTTTTTCTTTCTTCTTTTCCACAGATAGCTTGGCACTGGAACATCGTAGAGAGTTGTTCAATGGCTCATTTTAAAGGAAATCTCTAGATCTAGCAACTTTTGCACTTAATTTTTTTTTCAATTAATTATTTTTTACGAAAAACTTAATTTTTTATATACAATATTGACCAATGACGTCATAGTCGTCGGATGTAGTTAGTATTACATAATTTTATAATAAAGAACGAATATTTTACCGATTATCTACTAATAACCATATATGACGTAATAAGTGACATGACGTAATATCTAAAACCTATTGTGTACTAATAATAGTACACAATAGGTTTATGACTTAATGAGCGACATGACGTAAAAATGGAAAAAATTAATTTTTATTTTATTTTCGTTTTTATTTTAGAATCGCTAAAGTTATAAACTGCAAAAATATTTATGGTGTCTGAACAATAGTTTTAATCTTTTAATTTAGACTAGAAAAATACCTGAAAATTTAAAAATTAGTTTAATTTTTTATTAGGTTCTTGATACTTGATACGGGATATAAAAAATTTCTTCTTTTAGGGGCGATTTAATCATGGCACAGCAAGTTCAACAACCACAATTCCAATTTCCTAAGCTTTCTAAATAAGATCAGAAAATTTATTCAGAATGTAGATCGGAAAGTTTCTACTACAGATGTGTTCCTTTTGCATTTGGCTTTAGTGCCGCCACGTTGTATGCTATAAGGAGCGGTTTTTTACAAGCTAGCCTTCGTTTTGGTGTTGTACCAAAAGTACTTGCTGCATCTTGTCTAGGCTATATTGCTGGAAAAGCATCCTACTCCAAAGCATGTGCAGATAAATTTATTCGATCTCCTACGAGTGAGCTGGGTGATCAGTTGCGTCGTCAAAAGGTTTAAAGACAGCCGAATCTGACATAGATACTCCTGTGGATTTTGGAGTCCGTGTTGTCGCACCTCAGAAAACCCCTGATTATGAGAGCTATGGTGATCGTCCTTTATCAGGATTTCCAGACACATACACTCCATCATTGGATTTGGACTCGCGGTTCCTTGACAAAGGGGTAAATAACCCAGAGCCAGAAAAGACTGTTAACTACGACGAGCTGCGTCGCCGAAACAGAGAGGAATACGAAGAGCGTTTGAAGAGACCTATTATGCAAGAAAGGGACGTCCCTGCTATGCGTCCACCTCCCGGAGTCTTTGAACCTCGGCAACCAAAAAACAAATATGGTGATAATTGGGAAGGTTAATAATCCATTCTGACTTTGGGACTTATAATTACTAGACTTGTGATTAATAGAGTTACTCAGAAGCAGGAAAACTGGACGTTATATTTTGTTTTTTTAATAAATAGAAACTTGATGATGAGCAGGTTTTTCTCTTCTTTTTTTTTAAAAAAAAGCTTCAAAATATTGAATAGCTTGTTATTACCTGTTAGCAGATTTTGTTGAAAACATTATTGTTGTTTCCTCATAAATGTTTTAGCTTATGTTCTAGGCGGTAATATAAACAACACTCACAATTCCAGTATATTTCTATTTGACATTTTCCCATTATCCCACAGCTTAAAATCCTATATAGCTTTGATGATAATTTCAGCAGCAATGGAAAAAACGGTCTCCTAAGCACCGAAATCGTTTTCTGACCTGCAAAAACTTTACTGTTGACCTTTTTCCAGTAGAGAAAAGTTTGGTACTTATTTAGAATCCGGTAAACACGCGAGAAAACCGCATCGAAATATCGAAGATGCTACATGAAAAATAGGTTTTCGCTGCCTAGTGAGGTATTGCTCACTCCGTGATAAAGATTTAAACTTCGGTTTTTTGGGGTTAAAGGGGCGAAAAAGGTACCTAGGTTAGGTAACGTAGTTAGGTAACGGTTAGGTAACGTAATATATGCTATGCTTTGCCACACCCCCTAATGTGCAAATATATAGCCCAAATTTGTTTCTGAACTATTATATTTTTATCATACTTTGTTTTATTTCATTAGCATTAACCAAACCTCACATAAAGGATCGATGTGGTTCATTATAAATTACAAAAAGTTTGGAGCTTCTAATGTTCGAAGATTATAGAGTTAAAAATTTTCCAATACTGGGAATCGAACACGGGCCTGCTAGATGAAAGCCAGCTATCCTATCCGCTACACCATATGGGACTATAAAACAGCTAGATTTAAGAACCATATGCATATTATTATTCCATCATACCAATTATAATAAGGTCAAAACAAAATCGTCGACTTGCAACCTTACTTTTGACACATCAGTTAAATCTTCATTAGACTTAAAATACGTTTTGCTAGTATATATCTATGAATTCAGTTGTATTTGGTCAACGCTACTCATAAAATCACGTGTTGAATTGCTGGAACATAACAAAACCAAAACTAATTTTGAAGTTTTCAGGAATTTTTCTAGTTATAATTTAAAAATTGAACATTAATTACAATTTATCCGGGTTGCAGCGGTAGCTAGCAACCTAGTAAGAGACGATCACGTCCAATGTTAAGAAATATAAAAACCCATAGTTCCTAACAAAGGAGTCAGATCAAAACAAAAAGTACACCATTAGAACCGCCTTGTCCGAAACCCCTGTATAGGAAACTTTCTGTCCCTTGGCTTGAACAGCAAGGGAAATATATTGGCTTGAAAATCAAGAAAAGTGGCAGCTACTACAAGATTCTGCCTAAACGGGATATTTTGTTTTTCTCTTTTCTTTTGTATCCAGAGATAGCTTGGCACTGAAACATCGTAGAGAGTTGTTCAATAGTTATAATAAAGAACGACCTCTTGCCTATACTAAATTATATAGGCCACTTAACTATAGTATAGGTTAGTAAATTTACATTAAAAGACGATCACTGAAATAACAAACCATTCCTTACATTGGACTTTGTTAGCTACTTGATTGTTTGAGTTTCGTCTCTTACTATTTAAAAGAAGAAAAAGCCGTAGGCTTTTTCCTGTTTGTATTTATAGTTAAAAACGAACTCAAGTCCAAGGAAACTGAACCCTGTGGTTCATTCATATTATCTTTATTATTTTAGCTAGAATGTAAATAAACAAGTTTCTTTTTTAAATTTTAAATTGAAAAGATAGTTTACAATAAAGAACGACATCTAGCCCATATTAACTGAAACATAAATAGGGATTATATAATTTCTATCAGTATCATGGCTGTAGAGATGGCTGAAACATAGTAAAGAATAAACCATTACAGTAATCCGGGTTGCAGCGGTAGCTAGCAACCTAGTAAGAGACACTCACGTCCAATGTTAAGAAATATAAAAACCCAGAGTTCCTAACAAAGGAGTCAGATCAAAACAAAAAGTACACCATTAGAACCGCCTTGTCCGAAACCCATGTATAGGCAACTTTCTGTCCCTTGGCTTGAACAGCAAGGGAAATATATTGGCTTGAAAATCAAGAAAAGTGGCAGCTACTACAACATTCTCATATGGTCTAGTGGCTAGGATAGTTAACTTTCACTTAACAGGCTCGGGTTCGATTCACGGTGTAGGAAAATTTTTAACTCTATAATCTTCGAACATTTGAACCTTTCATAATTTATAATGATGCATAATATAAATAATGTAATCTTAACTATAGTGAAGTTGCGTATGCAAGTTAGTATAGGGAAGAGTTCGATCTTTATTATAAATAAGGCGGAATGTTGTAGTAGCTGCCACTTTTCTTGATTTTTTAGTACTGATTTTTTAACTTGCGTGTAGCTTGCTTTGATCTAACCATTATGTATTCATGAATGAGACCATTTACAGTTTTGACGTTTCTTATATAATAATTATGACGTCACTGCATCAAAAATGCAGTTTTTGGTGGAAAAATTTATTCTCTTTTAGAAATAATTTATTTTAGTTACTATAGATTTTTAACCCAATTAATTTCCTTTAAAATGCGCTATTGAACAACCCTTTACGATGTTCCAGTGCCAAGCTATCTGTGGAAAAGAAAAAAGAAAAAAAAAAAAGAAAAAAATATCCCGTTTGGGAAGAGTGTGTGTGTGTGTGTGTGTGTGTGTGTGTGTGTGTGTGTGTGTGTGTGTGTGTGTGTGTGTGTGTGTGTGTGTGTGTGTGTGTGTGTGTGTGTGTGTGTGTGTGTGGTGTGTGTGTGTGTGTGTGTGTGTGTGTGTGTGTGTGTGTGTGTGTGTGTGTGTGTGTGTGTGTGTGTGTGTGTGTGTGTGTGTGTGTGTGTGTGTGTGTGTGTGTGTGGTGTGTGTGTGTGTGTGTGTGTGTGTGTGTGTGTGTGTGTGTGTGTGTGTGTGTGTGTGTGTGTGTGTGTGTGTGTGTGTGTGACCTGGAACCACCATATATCAGTTAGTATGGGAGAGTGATCATTCTTTACTGTAACTTTACCATAAAACACGGAAAATCGTCTCTTACAAGGTTGCTTGCTACCACTGCAACCCGGATAGTTTGTTCTTTACTAGAAAATCCCCCAAACATTACTGAATTTTGCATAATAATTGATAATTAGATAAAATGAAACCGTATTGACAAACATCATTTATGATGAACTATTTCTGTCCTTTATGTGGACTTTACTAACCTATACTATAGTTAAGTGGCATATAAAACTAAGTATAGGCAAGAGGTCGTTCTTTATTATAAATATGATGAACTATATCGGTCCTTTATGTAATAATAAAAATAATTTGTTTTAATTACAAGAAGTTTTTAACCCCATTAATTTTCTTTAAAATGACCCATTGAACAACTCTCTACGATGTTCCAGTACCAAGCTATCTATTGAATTACTAACCTATACTATAAATAAGTGGCGTATAAAATTTAGTATAGGCAAGAGGTCGTTCTTTATTATAATTACATTCTAGCTAAAATAATGAAGATAATATGAATGAACCACAGTGTTCAGTTTCTTTGGACTTGAGTTCGTTTTTTAACTATAAATACAAACAGGAAAAAGCCTACGGCTTTTTCTTCTTTTAAATAGTAAGAGACGAAACTCAAACAATCAAGTAGCTAACTAAGTCCAATGTATGGAATGGTTTGTTATTTCAGTGATCGTCTTTTAATGTAATAAGGGCAAGAGTTCGTTCTTTACTATAATTATACAGCTCTCTATGATTTTCCAGTGCCCAGCTAGCTGAGCAGAAAGAAAAAGCGGAAAGAAAAAAATATCCCGTTTGTGGAGAATAACGTGGTAAAAGTCAATTTTCTTGATTTTCAAGCCAATATATTTTCTTTGTTATTCAAGCCAAAGGGAGGTAAGTTTCCTTTATAGAGGATTCGGACAAGGCGGTTCTAATGGTGTACTTTTTGTTTTGATCTGACTCTTTTTTTAGGAGTTGGGGGGTTTTATATTTCTTGACATTGGAGGTGATCGTCTCTTACTAGGTTGCTAGCTACCGCTGCAACCCGGATTTATGGTGAACTATATCGGTCCCTTATGTAAGTTGCTAGCTACCGCTGCAACCCGGATAATAAACTGATTACAAACAGGAAAAAGCCTACGGCTTTTTCTTCTTTTAAATAGTAAGATACGAACCTCAAACAATCAAGTAGCTAACTAATTCCAATGTATGCAATTGTTTGTTATTTCAACGATCGTCTTTTAATGTAAAATTACATAATCCATATTTATGTTTCAGTTAACATGGGCTAGGTGTCCTTCTTTATTGTAATTCGTTCTTTATAATATTTAATGTTCGTTCTTTACTGTAATAAAATTATTAAGCACACAAAATCCCGTGTCGAGTATCTAAAACCTAGCATAAAACAAAACTAATTTTAAAATTTTCAGGTATTTATCTTGTTTGAATTACAAAATTAGTATTATTGGTTAGACACCATAAATATTTTTGCAGTTTAAATAATAAGTTTAGTGATTCTGGACTGAAAACTAAAATAATTGCAATTATGAGACAATAATATGGAGATATGTACTTTACGGGTTACAGGATACAATAATAAATTTGAACTGAGATGAAAAAAAAATTTCTTCCAGGAGACAAAAAGCAAAACTAATTTTAGAATTTTCATGTATTTTTGTTGTTTAAATTAAAAAATTACTATTACTGATTAGGCATCATAAATATTTTTGCAGTTTACATAATAATTTTAGCGATTAAGCCAAAAAAGACAATTTTGGTTCCAGGAGTTTCGGTTACTATTGAGACAAGTAGCTATTATTACTATAGAGTTCATTACATGGACTGTTTTATTGCTTCAAAATTCAAATATCTTTGAAAAGACTACAGTATGAAAATACATCAAAAATGCAATTTTTTTGACAAAATTGATTCTACTTTAAAAAGTATTTTATTTTTAAATACAAAAGTGACTAGATGTTGCAATTTCCTTTAAAATGAGCTATTATACAGCTCTCTATGATTTTCCAGTGCCCAGCTAGCTGAGCAGAAAGAAAAAGCGGAAAGAAAAAAATATCCCGTTTGTGGAGAATAACGTGGTAAAAGTCAATTTTCTTGATTTTCAAGCCAATATATTTTCTTTGTTATTCAAGCCAAAGGGAGGTAAGTTTCCTTTATAGAGGATTTGGATAAGGCGGTTCTAATGGTGTACTTTTTGTTTTGATCTGACTCTTTTTTTAGGAGTTGGGGGGTTTTATATTTCTTGACATTGGAGGTGATCGTCTCTTACTAGGTTGCTAGCTACCGCTGCAACCCGGATTACAAAAGGTTTTTAACCCCATGAATTTCCTTTAAAATGAGCCATTGAACAACTCTCTACGATGTTCCAGTGCCATGCTATCTGTTGAATTACTAACCTATACTATAATTAAGTGGCGTATAAAATTTAGTATAGGCAAGAGGTCGTTCTTTATTATACTACTAATACCTTTCATTGACAACTTCAAACCTTATTGAATCCCGTCACTAGCACTGGATTATTTTGATAGATGTATTATAACAAAAACTTCGGCTACTCTACGACTGGTTCTTTGCTGACAAGAAAAAACAACAACAGAAAACAGAAAAAAGAAGACACGTCACTGCTTACCAGCGAAAGTGATTTTCCTTGTGGCTAAAGGTGGGGGACTGTAATTGTCTTAAATGCGGGTTTCGGCTATGGTGATTCCAATAGCACAATTTTCATTTCGATTTGACGCCATCTATTTAAGGTTTCAGGCTTTTTTTCTAAATTCCCATAAATTTGTTTTCGCAACATACTTTTACCGCTGAGAATAGTCGAAATAATAATAATCTCCTGAATTAGATTGAAATGGAAATTCTTCATTGATAGTTTTCTTTTTAAAGCACTTTTATTTTTCTCGCTTAATATCGACGAGACTTGGTTCTATACTTGGTTGCGGCAAATGCCTCAACTGTGATTCGTTGCCAAAAACTGTTTACTTTATGAGGTTCCTATGCCCAAACTTTGAATGGGAGCACAACTACATTTTTAACTTGAACAAAACTTCAGCTTTAAGATCAGAACCAGGAAGTTTACCCTTTCCTTCTTTGCAAATTTATTTCTTCTTGTGACTTTTCTTGTTATTTTCCATATAAAAACCCTTTCAAAACGCCACCGTCTCTTTGGGTCACCGATGAAACTATAGGAAATAGCTCCTTTTTTATTCTTGTAAATTTGTAGGAAATCAGACAAATTATAGTACTTTAAACTATTTTGTAACTTGTGTTTGCAAATCTTCTTTTTTTGGCCTTCAAATTTCTTGAGACACAGAAGTTTCATCTATGAGGTTTCGTCTATAGTTTCATCTATGAAGTTTCATCGAAGTTTCATCTATAGTTTCATCATAGTTTCATCATATGAAGTTTCATCTATAGAAGTTTCATCATATATACCGTTCAATTTTTCAGACTATTTAGAGGCAGCTCTATTTGTTTGCTGTTTCAAATCTGTGTAACAAAAACAGCGAGATAAATGGTACGATACTTATAAAAAAATATTATATAAATCCTCACGTGAGAATTCTATTAAATGAAGACAAATAAGCTCATTTTGTGTGGAGACAAAATATAAAACTCGTTCTAAATAAAAATAATTAAAAAAAAATGAAGCACAAATAGCACTAGATCTAGAGATTTCCTTTAAAATGAGCCATTGAACAACGCTCTACGATGTTCCAGTGCCAAGATATCTGTGGAAAAGAAGAAGAAGAAAGAAAAAAATATCCCGTTTGTTGAGAATAACGTGCTTAATGGTGTACTTTTTGTTTTGATCTGACTCTTTTTTTTTAGGAACTATGGGTTTTTACATTTCGTAACATTGGACGTGATCGTCTCGTACTAGGTTGCTAGGCTGCTTACTAGGTAGTTAGTATGGGAGAGAGATCGTTCTTTACTGTAATTCTCACTTATGAGTTTTCAAAGCGACTCAAAGACCTACGTAACTCATTTTAAAGGTAGAACTCTTTGTAATTGATTACAAACAGGAAAAAGCCTACGGCTTTTTCGTTTTTGAAATAGTAAGAGACTAGCCTCAAACAATGAATTAGCTAACTAAATCAAATGTATAAACTCTGTTTTTACTCCAATGATCGACTTTTAATGGAAAGTTTTAATATATTGACCTTAAGTATAACTGTAATAGCCTAAGCTATAGTTAATTGGCCTATAAAATTTAGTAAAGGCAAGAGGTCGTTTTTTATTATAATTAGTTTTTACTATGGGGCGTGATCGTCTCTTACTAGGTTGCTAGCTACCGCTGCAACCCTGATGGTATCCAAATGATCGACTTTTACTATAATTTGCTGATCAAGCCAAATGACAGAAAGTGTCCTATACAGGGGTTTCGGACAAGGCGGTTCTAATGGTCTACTTTTTGTTTTGATCTGACTTTTTTTTAGGAGTTATGGGTTTTTATATTTCTTAACATTGGACTTGATCGTCTCCTACTAGGTTGCTAGCTACCGCTGCAACCCGGACATTCCCTTGCTGATCAAGCCAAATGACAGAAAGTGTCCTTTACAGGGGTTTCGGACAAGGCAGTTCTAATGGTGTACTTTTTGTTTTGATCTGACTGTTTTTTAGGAGTTATGGGTTTTTATATTTCTTAACATTAGACGTGATCGTCTCTTACTAGGTTGCTAGCTACCGCTGCAACCCGGACATAGGACGTGATCGTCTCTTACTAAGTCACTAGCTACCGCTGCAACCCGGTTAAACTACATTATATCCTCTTGACTGACGTCGAACTTTTATGTATTGTTCTTTACTAGGCTTCAGCCATCTCTACAGCCATCATATTGATAGAAATTATGTAATCCCTATTTATGTTTCAGTTAACATGGGCTAGGTATCGTTCTTTATTGTAAACCTTAATAAAAATAGTGGCTTATTTAGTATAGGAAAGAGTTCGTTCTTTATTATATAAATATAAATATTGCATTCACTTATTACGTCACATATGGTTATCTTTTAATGTATTATTACAAACAGGAAAAAGCCTACGGCTTTTTCTTCTTTGGAATAGTAAGAGACGAACCTCAAGGAATCAGGCAGCTAACTAAGTCCAATATAAGAAATTGTTTGTTCTTCTAATGATCATCTTTTAATTTGGCGTTTCTTACTAGGTTGTCTAGCTACCACTTAAACCCGGATTAGGTAATAGGTTGCTAGCTACCGCTGCAACCTAGATATTCTTATTTCTGCTACTATGGGCTAAGGTTCGTTCTTTCATGTAAAACTAGCAAAACATTTTTTAAGCCTGATGACGATTTAACTAATGTGTCAAAAGTAAGGTTGCAAGTCGACGATTTTGTTTTGGCTTTATTATAATTGGTATGGTGAAATAATAATATGCATATGGCTCTTAAATCATACTTCTTTATGATTCCATATGGTCTAGCGGCTAGGATAGTTAACTTTCACTTAACAGGCTCGGGTTCGATTCCCGGTGTGGGAAAACTCTATAATCTTCGAACATTTGAACCTTTTATAATTTATAATGATGTATAATATAAGTACTGTAATCTTAACTATAGTGAAGTTGCGTATGCAAGTTAGTATAGGGAAGAGTTCGATCTTTATTATAATCCAATGACCGACTTTTAATGGAAAGTTTTAATATATTGACCTTAAGTATAACTGTAATAGTCTTTATTATAACTACCGCTGCAACCCGGATTATACCATAATTAAGTGGCGTATAAAATTTAGTATAGGCAACAGGTCGTTCTTTATTATAATTACACAGCTCTTTACTATGACAACGAACTGTTTGATTTAATACTTAAGTTACTATGGGTTAAAGATCGTTCCTTATTGTAACATTTAGTTACTATAGATTTTTAACCCAATTAATTTCCTTTAAAATGAGCCATTGAACAACTCTCTACGATGTTCCAGTGCCAAGCTATCTGTGGAAAAGAAACAAAAAAAGAAAAAAATATCCCGTTTAGGCAGAATGTTGTAGTAGCTGCCACTTTTCTTGATTTTCAAGCCAATATATTTCCCTTGTTGTTCAAGCCAATGGACAGAAAGTTTACTATACAGGGGTTTCGGACAAGGCGGTTCTAATGGTCTACCTTTTGTTTTGATCTGACTCCTTTGTTAGGAACTATGGGTTTTTATATTTCTTTACATTGGACGTGATCGTCTCTTACTAGGTTGCTAGCTACCGCTGCAACCCGGATAAATACTCTAGAATAGTTTACCGATGATAATACTGCCACTAAAGCTAGAGCTACTACTTTTAATTAATATTTCAGTTACTATGAGCAAGCGTTCGTTCTTTATTATAATTGCTAGCTACCGCTGCAACCCGGATACAATTTAGTATAGGCAAAAGGTCGTTCTTTATTATATTTTTGCAAAAAAACTGATTCTATTTTAAAAATAATTTGTTTTAATTACAAAAGGTTTTAACCCCGTTAATTTTCTTTAAAATGAGCCATTGAACATCTCTCTACGACGTTCCAGTGCCAGCTATCTGGGGAATTACTAACCTATACTATAATTAAGTGGCGTATAAAATTTAGTTTAGACAAGAGGTCGTTCTTTATTAAAATTAGAAATAATTTATTTTAGTTACTATAGATTTTTAACCCAATTAATTTCCTTTAAAATGAGCTATTGAACAACCCTCTACGATGTTCCAGTGCCAAGCTATCTGTGCAAAAGAAAAAAAAAGAAAAGAGAAAAAAATATCCCGTTTGGGGAGAATAACGTGGTTAAAGTCAATTTTCTTGATTTTCAAGCCAATATATTTCCCTTGCTGTTCAAGCCAAGGGACAGAAAGTTTCCTATACAGGGGTTTCGGACAAGGCTGTTCTAATGGTGTACTTTTTGTTTTGATCTGACTCCTTTGTTAGGAACTATGGGTTTTTATATTTCTTAACATTGGACGTGATCGTCTCTTACTAGGTTGCTAGCTATCGCTGCAACCCGGAAAAAAAACACATTGTGCCCACATCGTTCTTTACTCAGGCAGTGCTAGCGCGCTGCCTATGATAATAAACTGATTACACACAGGAAAAAGCCTACGGCTTTTTCTTCTTTTAAATAGTAAGAGACGAGTCTCAAATAATCAAGTAGCTAGCTAATTCCAAAGGTATTCAATTTTTGTTATTCCAATGATCGTTTTTTATTGTAACTAGGTTTCAGCCATCTCTACAGCCATGATACTATTGGAAATTACATAATCCCTATTTATGTTTTAGTTAACATGGGCAAGGTGTCGTTCTTTATTGTATATGGACTAAGGTTCGTTCTTTCATGTAAAACTAGCAAAACATTTTTTAAGCCTGATGAAGATTTAACTAATGTGTCAAAAGTAAGGTTGCAAGTTGACGATTTTGTTTTGGCCTTATTATAATTGGTATGGTGAAATAATAATACGCATATGGCTCTTAAATCATACTTCTTTATGGTTCAATATGGTCTAGTGGCTAGGATAGTTAACTTTCTCTTAACAAGCTCGGGTTCGATTCCCGGGGTGGGAAAATTTTTAACTCTATAATCTTCGAACATTTGAACCTTTTATAATTTATAATGATGCATAATATAAATACTGTAATCTTAACTATAGTGAAGTTGCGTATGCAATTTAGTATAGGGAAGAGTTCGATCTTTATTATAATTTTTAACCCCATTAATTTCCTTTAAAATGAGCCATTGAACAACTCTCTACGATGTTCCAGTGCCATGCTATCTGTTGAAGTACTAACCTATACTATAATTAAGTGGCGTATAAAATTTAGTATAGGCAAAAGGTCGTTCTTTATTATAATTTTGTTTTGATCTGACTCCTTTTTTAGGAACTATGGGTTTTTATATTTCTTAACATTGGACGTGATCGTCTCTTACTAGGTTGCTAGCTACCGCTGCAACCCGGAAAAACAAGCAAAACATTTTTTAAGTCTGATGAAGATTTAACTAATGTGTCAAAAGTAAGGTTGCAAGTCGACGATTTTGTTTTGGCCGTATTATAATTGGTATGGTGAAATAATAATATGCATATGGCTCTTAAATCATACTTCTTTATGGTCCCATATGGTCTAGTGGCTAGGATAGTTAACTTTCACTTAACAGGCTCGGGTTCTATTCCCGGTGTGGGAAAATTTTTAACTCTATAATCTTCGAACATTTGAACCTTTTATAATTTATAATGATGTATAATATAAATACTGTAATCTCAACTATAGTGAAGTTGCCTATGCAAGTTAGTATAGGGAAGAGTTCGATCTTTATTAAATTAGATCCTATGAAACTAGCAAAGGCCCCATTTTATAATGAACTGAATCGGTCCTTTATGAATTTATGATGAACAATATCGGTCCTTTAGGTAAACTTTACTAACCTATAATATAGTTAAGTGGCCGATAAAATTTAGTATAGGCAAGAGGTCGTTCTTTATTATAATATTGTGATATTCATGAATGAGACCATTTACAGTTTTGACGTTTCTTATATAGTAATTATGACGTCACTGCATCAAAAATACAGTTTTTATTGGAAAAATTTATTCTCTTTTAGAAATAATTTATTTTAGTTACAAAAGGTTTTTAACCCAATTAATTTCCTTTAAAATGAGCTATTGAACAACCCTCTACGATGTTCCAGTGCCAAGCTATCTCTGGAAAAGAAAGAAAAAAAAAAGAAAAAAATATCTCGTTTGGGGAGAATAACGTGGTAAAAGTCAATTTGCTTGATTTTCAAGCCAATATATTTCCCTTGCTGTTCAAGCCAAGGGACAGAAAGTTTCCTATACAGGGGTTTCGGACAAGGCGATTCTAATGGTGTACTTTTTGTTTTGATCTGACTCCTGCTTTAGGAGCTATGGGTTTTTATATTTCTTAACATTGGACGTGATCGTCTCTTACTAGGTTGCTAGCTACCGCTGCAACCCGGATTAATGTACCTTCAAAATTCAAACATCTTTGAAAAAATGCAGTATGAAAATACATCAAAAATGCAGTTTTTTGACAAAATTGATTCTACTTTAAAAACTATTTTATTTTTAATTACAAAAAGCACTAGATGTAGCAATTTCCTTTAAAATGAGCTATTTTACAGCTCTCTATGATTTTTCAGTGCCCAGCTAGCTGAGGAGAAAAAAAAAGCTTTCAGTTAACATGGGCTAGGTGTCGTTCTTTATTGTAATTCAAAACGTGTTTTTTAACTTTTGGTTACTATGGGTTGTGGTTTGCCTCTTAGTAGGTTGCGCAGCTGCTACAACCATGATCTTTAAAAAAATATTCTATTATCTTTTCGAAAGATAAGTGTTTGCCGCATCATCATGTATGTAATCATTTATTAAAATTTTCAGTTACTATGGGATATAGCTCGTCCTTTAATATAAAAACAAAAAAAAACCCACGGCTTTTTCTTCTTTGGAATATTAAGAGACGAACCTCAAAGAATCAGGCAGCTAACTAAGTCCAATATAAGCAATTGTTTGTTCTTCTAATGATCATCTTTTAATTTGGCGTTTCTTACTAGGTTGCTAGCTACCACTTAAACCCGGATTATGTAATTAATAAGTTGCTAGCTACCGCTGCAACCTAGATATTCTTATTTCTGCTACTATGGGCTAATGTTCGTTCTTTCATGTAAAACTAGCAAAACATTTTTTAAGTCTGATGAAGATTTAACTAATGTGTCAAAAGTAAGGTTGCAAGTCGACGATTTTGTTTTGGCCTTATTATAATTGGTATGGTGAAATAATAATATGCATATGGTTTCTTAAATCATTCTTCTTTATGGTCCCAAATGGTCTAGTGGCTAGGATAGTTAACTTTCACTCAACAGGCCCGGGTTCGATTCCCGGTGTGGAAAATTTTTAACTCTATAATCTTCGAACAATTTGAACCTTTTATAATTTATAATAATGTATAATATAAATACTGTAATCTTAACTATAGTGAAGTTGCCTATGCAAGTTAGTATAGGGAAGAGTTCGATCTTTATTATAAACTATAAATACAAACGGGAAAAAGCCTACGGCTTTTTCTTCTTTGAAATAGCAAGAGACGAACCTCAAATAATCAAGTAGCTAACTAAGTCCAATGTATGGAATGGTTTGTTATTTCAGTGATTTACTAACCTATACTATAGTTAATTGGCCTATGTAATTTAGTATAGGCAAGAGGTCGTTCTTTATTATATCTTGTTTTGATCTGTTACTTTTTTAGGAGTTATGGGTTACTTTAGTTTTTACTACGGGGCTTGATCATCTCTTACTAGGTTGCTAGCTACCGCTGCAACCCGGATATTGACAAACACCATTTATGATGAACTATATCGATCCTTTATGTAATTTAGGATGAGCTATTGAACAACCCTCTACGATGTTCCAGTGCCAAGCTATCTGTGGAAAAGAAAGAAAGAAAAAAAAATATCCCGTTTGGGGAGAATAATGTGGTTAAAGTCAATTTTCTTGATTTTCAAGCCAATATATTTCCCTTGCTGTTCAAGCCAGGGGACAGAAAGTTTACTATACCGGGGTTTCGGACAAGGCGGTTATAATGGTGTACTTTTTGTTTTGATCTGACTTCTTTGTTAGGAACTATGGGTTTTTATATTTCTTAACATTGGACGTGATCGTCTCTTACTAGGTTGCTAGCTACCGCTGCAACCCGGATTGACTGACAAAATTTAAGATGAAATATATCGATTCTTTATGTAATTAAAAATAACTATCTTGTCTTATATGTAACTTTTATTTCATAAGTGTTTGATAGTCTAATGGTAAGGATACCAACTTGTAACGTGGGAGAACGGGGTTCGATTCCCCGTCGGGTAGAACTTTTAGTGTGTTGAATTAAAAGCAATATCTTTCAAATTTAAAATTTAAAAAAGAAACTCGTTTTATATACATCCTAGCTAAAATAATCAAGATAATATGAATGAACCACAGGGTTCAGTTTCTTTGGGCTTTAGTTCGTTCTTTACTATATTACATAATCCCTATTTCTGTTTTGGTTAACATGGGCTAGGTGTCGTTCTTTATTGTAAAAATTGCTATTCAAGCCAATATATTTCCCTTGCTATTCAAGTCAAGGAGCAGAAAGTTTCCTATATAGTAGTTTCGGACGAGGCGGTTCTTTTGATGTACTTTTTGTTTTTATTTGACTCTATTTTTAGGAGTTGCGTGTTATTATATATCTTAACAAGTACGTGATCGCCTCTTACCTGGTTGCTAGCTACCGCTGCAACCCTGCTTCGTTCTTTATTATAACTACCACTGCAACCCGGATTACAAACAGGAAAAGTCCAATGTATGCAATGGTTTGTTATTGTAATGATCTTCTTTTAATGTAACCACTTTTCTTGATTTTCAAGCCAATATATTTCCCTTGCTGTTCAAGTCAATGGACAGAAAGTTTACTATACAGGGGTTTCGGACAAGGCGGTTCTAATGGTGTATTTTTTGTTTTGATCTGACTCTTTTTTTAGGAACTATGGGTTTTTATATTTCTTAACATTGAACGTGATCGTCTCTTACTAGGTTGCTAGCTACTGCTGCACTCCGGATTTCGTAAGAACAATGATTCTATTTTAAAAATAATTTGTTTTATAAATACAAAAGGTTTTTAACCCGATAACTTTCCTTTAAAATGAGCCATTAAACAACTCTCTACGATTTTCCAGTGCCAAGCTATCTGTAGAATTACTAACCTATGCTATAATTAAGTAGCGTATAAAATTTAGTATAGGTAAGAGGTCGTTCTTTATTATAACCACTTTTCTTGATTTTCAAGCCAATATATTTTCCTTGCTGTTCAAGCCAAGAGACAGAATGTTTACTATACAGGGGTTTCGGACAAGGTGGTTCTAATGGTGTACTTTTTGTTTTGATCTGACTCCTTTTTTAGGAACTATGGGTTTTTATATTTCTTAATATTGGACGTGATCGTCTCTTACTAGGTTGCTAGCTACCGCTGCAACCCGGATCTTGCAATAATTCAACTATTGTGGACTACAGTTTGGTTCTTCAATGTAATGTAATAAAATCTAATGTATACAGTAATTTGTTATTCCAATGATCGTCTTTTAATGTAAATTTGACGCTTCTTATATTGTAACGTATTGACAAGAAACTATTTATGATGAGCTATATCGGTCCTTTATGTAATACTATGGGCTGGAAGTTTGTTCTTTACTGTAATTTTTATTCCAATGATCGTCTTTTAATGTAATGTTTTTTAGTGTGTATGTGTTTTTTTATGTGTGTGCGTGGTTGTGTTTTTGTGTGTGTGGTTGTGTTTTTTGTGTGTTTTGTGTGTGCGTGTGTTTTTGTGAGTGTGTGTATATGAGAGTGCGTGTGTCTGTTCTTTTCTTTTTATTTTGTTGTGTTTTTGTGTGTTTGTGTTTTTGTGTGTGTGTGTATGTGTGTGTTTTTGTGTGTTTGTTTTTGTGTGTGTGTTTGTGGGTGTGTGCTTTTGTGTGTGTGTGTGTTTTTTTGTGTTTGTGTTTGTGTGTGTGTGTGTGTGTGTGTGTTTGTGTGTGTGTGTGTGTGTGTGTGTGTGTGTGTGTGTGTGTGTGTGTGTGAGTGTATGTGTATGAGTGTGTGTGAGTGTTTGTGTGTGTGTGTGTTTTTGTGTGTTTCTGTGTTTTTGTGTGTGTATGTGCTTTTTTGTGTGTTTTTGTGTGTGTGTGTGTGTGTGTGTGTTTTTGTGTTTATGTGTGTTTGGGTGTGTATGTTTGTGTGTTTGTGTATGTGTGTTATGTGTGTGTGTGTGTGTTTTGTGTGTGTGTGTATGTTTTGTGTGTGTGTGTGTTTGTGTGTGTGTGTGTCTCTTAGAGTGTGTTTGTGTGTGCTTTTTGTGTGTGTTTGTGTGTGTGTGTGTTTGTGTGTTTGTGTGCTTTTGTGTGTGTGTGTGTGTGTGTTTCAAACTTTTGAAGACTCTTAGAATGAACTAATGGGCTACAGTTTGTTCTTTAATGAATGAAGCTAACTAAATCAAATGTATGTAATGGGTTTTTATTCCAATAAGTGGCCTATAAATTTAGTTAGGCAAGAGGTCGTTCTTTATTATAAAATATAAAAAAACAGTATTGACAAACACCATTTATGATGAACTATATCGGTCCTTTATGTAATAATAAAAATAATTTGTTTTAATTACAAGAAGTTTTTAACCCCATTAATTTTCTTTAAAATGAGCCATTGAACAACTCTCTACGATGTTCCAGTACCAAGCTATTTATTGAATTACTAACCTATACTATAATTAAGTGGCGTATAAAATTTAGTATAGGCAAGAGGTCGTTCTTTATTATATATTATAATACTGTATTAAAATTTTAAAGTATTTTTCTGATTTAAATTACAAAATTAAAATTATTGCTCTGACACCATAAATATTTTTGCCGTTTTCAGTTAAATAAAAAAAAGTATTCAAAAATTTTCAGGAATTATTCTAGTTTCAGTTGACAAATAAGATATTTTTGTAATTATTTAATAATTTATTTTTATATTTTAGTTACTATAGGCTAGAGTTTGTTCCTTATTGTAATTAAAATGAGTCATTGAACAACTCTCTACGATGTTCGAATGCCAAGCTATCTGTTGAATTACTAACCTATACTATAATTAAGTGGCGTATAAAATTTAGTATAGGCAAGAGGTCGTTCTTTATTATAATCTAGACACGTCAACTCTGCTGGGGTCATTTTTGCCACACCAGGTAAGTTCTTATGGACAGTCCGTAAATAGTCAATAAATTCAGGAGAGTACCACTCAGCACATGAAACTGTCAAAAACAAAGTCGGTGGACCCAATTGCTCAATCATTGACTTTACTTTATAGGAAAGAGATTGAAAATACTGCTGAGATCCTCTGATTTTTGATTGAACAGAAAACAAAGTTGCTTCCATCTCTCCATCACGGGAATGAAGCCTGTCTATAAATTGACGAGCATTTTGATTTGGTTTCACAGTCCGCAACATATGACCAACGCTATTACACATGTAAGAGAATTCTTGCAATTGGAAGCTGTGAAAAAGAAACTGTTTGTCAAGACGAAACTTAGTATGTCTGCTAAGAAGCCTTGATTTAAAATATTCTGCATTCCTAATCCGAAATGGTCTTGCCTTGTCACGCAAGCCATATTTGCCTTTCGGGAAAAGATTTGGAAACACTTTTAGATCAAGTTCTTCCTGAAATAAGTCTTCGCTCTCACCTTTTAGTTTCTTGATTTGAAATTGGTCAGTACCAAGATCTTTCATTTGCTTAAAATCTTCAATGAAGTCTTTTGGAACCGCTGAATTGAGAGGCTGGACAGAAAAATGTTCAACCAATGTAGATTTTGCACTTTCTGTCAGTTTCTGAAGGATTGCAGCTTCCGGTATTTCAGGTAAATTATCAATACCAACCGCTTTTTCAGCAAGACGGGCTTCAAGTATTTTTTTTAAATCTTCTAGGGTGTATGCATGTATTGTTTTATAGAGACTGTTGTTCTCTCTTAACCACAACAGTGCTTCATGGACTTTTCTCAGATCTATTAGTGCAGTCCAAACATTCTTGTTGTAAGTAGGCTGACCATTGACAATGACTACAAAACTATCAATGTTAAGAAGTTTTTCAGGCTGAATATCTGCATTTGCTTGCACATCAACAGGTAGATATACTATTCTCCCCTTAAGAGCGTCAACAAGTTCTGTTCTAGGTCTCTTCAATGCAGTTACTTGCCCTAATCTGACGATCGTAAGACAAGGCATTACAAATCGAATCATTGCCATTTCAAAATTATTTAAACACTTTATACATTCCGGTGTACAGTCTATATGAAGGTTATTTAATACTGATCGGACATTCTCCTGACTTTTCAACATTTTCCCAGCACAGTAATCACAGACAAAGAATGAATCTATGACATCCTCTTTCCAACCTGTACATTGAATTAGTTCTTCTCTGTCATCTTTGGGTATGTCCTGTTGTAGGTGTTCTAAAATCGTGGCCATCATTACATCAAAACCTTTCTTATTTGAAAGGGATCTTAGACTCTTCAATTGGTATTTTGTCTTTATCTGCTCACAACTGTCACAATGCATTGTGGGGTATACATCCCTAATGTTAGCTACCTTATCAAGGCTCTCACCAAATAATTTTATTATTGTATTTTCATCCACAGAAACTCTAATATTGCCATCACCGTAAATGAAGTCTTGACTATTATTACGACAGAGTCTACTTGACACTTCTTCTATGTGATGACTTAGTTCCTTGTACGAGCCCTCGACTTTTAGTAGATTAATATGTTGTATAATCTTACATTTTGATACTGCCTTATATACGCTATTAATGAAACAGTTCAAGACAGGAAAATGTGGAGCTAGTGCCCTTAGAGAACGCAAATAGCTCTGACATCCCTCATTTGGGCTACAGTATAACGAATGCCCATGCTTTCTTGTGTCCCTGTAATTGATTTCACAATAATCCAAGCCGCCAAGGTAGAAATTAACCACTTTGTCAGTTGAAAATTTTAATGCTATATTGTTTTCAAGGATATCAAAAAGAATTTGACATAATTCAATATCCGTCGGATAGAGCTTGCAGATATCAGGGTGACATTGCCAAGTAACCTGCTGCCCAATTTTTGGTTTTGAATTTTTACTCAGATTGTTATAGGTGACTTCAGCCATCATAATTTCCTTGTCAGATCTAGTTTTAGAGCATTTTTCAATAGTTGTCTCGTACTTTTCAGGACAGTGTGTTCTACTACACAGAGAATTTTTTGCCAAATATTCAGTAGAACTAAACGAACTGTTTAAAACACAGTTAGAAATGCTTTTTTCTTGAGTCGGTGTTCCAGGAATTTGTTCTAAATCATTAGTCTTACAAACACATTTACTAATAACCCTAACCGGCTCGTTTTCGCCATAATTGAAAAACATTGCTTTTCCTTCGCTGTTGATAGGTATGCTTGTATATATATTTTTATTGCTGCTACATAAACTGCAATTGCTCCTTCCAAAATTAATATACGAATTTTCTAAGAAGTACGCCTCCGTATATTCACTGTGTTGTCGAACATTTTCCATTGCATCTATAAACTGTTCCGCAGTTGCCAATCCATACCTTGGAAGCTTTTCGTTAAACTGACAACATTTCTTTTGGATATTGCCATGAAGCTTTGCCAAAGCATTTCTAGCCGACTTTTCAACAGCATCCGCTCTTTCAAAGAGAATTTTAATCTGTAATTTCGAATACTTTTCGTGATCCCGATAAAACATGCGTAAAATGTTTCTCAATTTACAAAGATCAGCCTGCATTTTTGCCATCTTCTTGTATTTCTGAATGTAATTTTTCCCTTTGTCCTTATGCGTTCTTCGGTACAACCTCGCAGAGAATTTAATTTTTTCATTATAGCTTTTGTCACCCCAGTATCTACCCATTATTCTGGTAGCAACTTTTTTCTTATGTTTGTTTCGGTAATCTATATCGTTATCATACCGTTCCTTGCTCTTTTGTTTCGCTGTCTCAATTTTCCCTTCTCGATACCCCTGATCCGTAAGATACCTCTGTTTTGCTCTGTCATATTTCATTTTCTTAAATCCTGGATCACAAGACATCTTAGTAGCAATCCTTACGCGTGCTCGAGCTTTATTGCGTTTGGTGGCATTTTTATCTCTTTTAAATAAACTTTTCTTATATTTCAGGATGTTAGCTTTATTTTTTGTGTAGTAAAGTTTTCTATTAGTAGAAATTTGGATTGTTCTATTTTGATATTGTTTTTGGTTATTCTTTCTTTTTTTCCACTCGCGTGAGACCATATTTTTTCAAGATTTAAAATTATTAAGCACACAAAATCCCGTGTCGAGTATCTAAAACCTAGCATAAAACAAAACTAATTTTAAAATTTTCAGGTATTTATCTTGTTTGAATTACAAAATTAGTATTATTGGTTAGACACCATAAATATTTTTGCAGTTTAAATAATAAGTTTAGTGATTCTGGACTGAAAACTAAAATAATTGCAATTATGAGACAATAATATGGAGATATGTACTTTACGGGTTACAGGATACAATAATAAATTTGAACTGAGATGAAAAAAAAATTTCTTCCAGGAGACAAAAAGCAAAACTAATTTTAGAATTTTCATGTATTTTTGTTGTTTAAATTAAAAAATTACTATTACTGATTAGGCATCATAAATATTTTTGCAGTTTACATAATAATTTTAGCGATTAAGCCAAAAAAGAAAATTTTGGTTCCAGGAGTTTCGGTTACTATTGAGACAAGTAGCTATTATTACTATAGAGTTCATTACATGGACTGTTTTATTGCTTCAAAATTCAAATATCTTTGAAAAGACTGCAGTATGAAAATACATCAAAAATGCAATTTTTTTGACAAAATTGATTCTACTTTAAAAAGTATTTTATTTTTAAATACAAAAGTGACTAGATGTTGCAATTTCCTTTAAAATGAGCTATTATACAGCTCTCTATGATTTTCCAGTGCCCAGCTAGCTGAGCAGAAAGAAAAAGCGGAAAGAAAAAAATATCCCGTTTGTGGAGAATAACTTGGTAAAAGTCAATTTTCTTGATTTTCAAGCCAATATATTTTCTTTGTTATTCAAGCCAAAGGGAGGTAAGTTTCCTTTATAGAGGATTCGGACAAGGCGGTTCTAATGGTGTACTTTTTGTTTTGATCTGACTATTTTTTTAGGAGTTGGGGGGTTTTATATTTCTTGACATTGGAGGTGATCGTCTCTTACTAGGTTGCTAGCTACCGCTGCAACCCGGATTCATTATGTAATAAAATTGTGAAAGAACACACCGAGCCTTGGCTATTCTATTTTTAACATCTTCTCTGATCTCTCCGTCTTTACTAATAAAAAATCAAATGTAACCTCATACTTGAACTATACCAAATACCCCTTTTTCTATTCTCTGTTGCATCAGTTACTCTGAGATAGACTTCGGTCCTTACTGTAACTTCAGTTACTAGGGACTACAGTTCGTTCCTTAATGAAATTTGTTATTCAAATGGTTCTCTTTTAATGTAATTTTATTACTTCAGTTATTATGGGCTAGAGTTCGTTCCTTAATGTGATCGTTCTTTACTGTAAATCCGTATATTCACTGTGTTGTCGAACATTTTCCATTGCATCTATAAACTGTTCCGCAGTTGCCAATCCGTACCTTGGAAGCTTTTCATTAAACTGACAACAGTTTAATGTCAACTGACTTCAGCTTATATTCGATGATCGAGCCTTTATGTATACCACTGCAACCCGGAAATAGTTACTATGTGCCGTGGTTTCTTCTTTACTAGGTTTCAGCTATATCCTATGAAATTTATGCTATAAGAGATCATAAAACAATTAATTAGCTTTCTATATATATTTCATATGGTTTAGTGGTTTAGGGTAGTTGGCTTTCAATTAATTGTCTTGGGTTCGAATCCCGGTGTGGGAATTATTTTTAAACAAAATTAGATGAAATTAATTAACTAATTTGACATGACATAGCAGGTAACTAAGGGCAAGAGTTCGTTCTTTACTATAACAACCAGGATGACGTCAGTTACAACTTGGAATTCGTTTTATGCTACATCATTACAAACAGGAAAAAGCCTACGGCTTTTTTTCTTTGAAATAGTAAGAGACGAACCACAAGTAACTACCCCTGTAACCACCATATATCAGTTACTATGCATGAGCGATCCTTCTTTACTGTAAAACCGCTGCAACCCGGATGATGGTTAGAGTTCGGTCTTTAAGTTATAATATCATATACTGTTAAACTTCTTACGTATATGAACGTTTCTTGGCGTAGTGGTTAGCACTTAGGACTTTGAAACAAGCAATCCGAGTTCAAATCCCGGTGGACAGATTTTATGAAATGTAGCTTACTTGTACTACCATTTAGGTTTCTGCCGTAATTCTTCCTTTTCAAAATTAAATTTGTTACTATGGCCTAGAGTTAGTTCTTTACCATATCGTAACAATTTATTTTATAATAATAACTATTTTAGTTAATTACAAAAGGTTTCTATATGTTTCTATATAAGGTTTCTACAGCAGTTTCCTTTAAAATGAGCCATTACACAGCTCTTTATTATGACCACGAGCTGTTTAATTTAATACTTCAGTTACTAGGGGTTACAGTTCGTTCCTTATTGTATTGAATTACTAACCAATACTATAATTAAGTGGCGTATAAAATTTAGTATAGGCAAGAGGTCGTTCTTTATTATAATACTTTTGTTTTGATCTGACTCTATTTTTAGGAGTTTTGGGTTTTTATATTTCTTAGCCTTGGACTGATCGTCTCTTACTAGGTTGCTAGCTACTGCTGCAATCCAAATTCACATATATATTTATTTATGAGAGGCAGCCTGGCCGAGTGGTCCAAGGCACTGGTGTTAGCCACCAGTCTCTTCAGAGGCGTGGGTTCAATTCTTACCGCTGGTATACGATTATATTTGAAAGACTGCAGTGTGAAAAGACATCAAAATGCAGTTTTTGGTGGAAAAATTTTTTCTCTTTTAGAAATAATTTATTTTAGTTACTATAGATTTTTAACCCAATTAATTTCCTTTAAAATGAGCTATTGAACAATCCTCTAAGATGTTCCAGTGCCAAGCTATCTCTGGATACAAAAGAAAAAAAAAAGAAAAAAAGAAAAAAATATCCCGTTTAGGCAGAATGTTGTAGTAGCTGCCACTTTTCTTAATTTTCAAGCCAATATATTTCCCTTGCTGTTCAAGCCAAGGGACAGAAATTTTACTATGCAGGGGTTTCGGACAAGGCGGTTCTAATGGTGTACTTTTTGTTTTGATCTGACTCGTTTTTTAAAAACTATGGGTTTTTATTTTTCTTAACATTGGACGTGATCGTCTCTTACTAGGTTGCTAGCTACCGCTGCAACCCGGATAGCATTGGACTAAAGGTTTCTTACTAGGTTACTAGCTACCGCTTTAACCCAGATTCTGTGCTATAATATTACAAACAGGAAAAAGCCTACGGCTTTTTCCTCTTTGAAATAGTAAGAGACGAATCTCAAACATTCAAGTAGCTAACTAAGTCTAAAGTATGCAACAGTTTGTTATTCCAATGATCGTCTCTTTATGTAACCTCAAACAATCAAGTAGCTAACTAATTCCAATCTATGCAATTGTCGTCTTTTAATTTATATAGGCAAGAGGTCATTCTTTATTATAAAAATGAGCCATTGAACAACTCTCTACGATGTTCCAGTGCAAAGCTATCTGTTGAACTTATACGATAATTAAGTGGCGTATAAAATTTAGTATAGGCAAGAAGTCGTTCTTAATTATAATGAAAAGACATCGAAAATGCAGTTTTTGGTGGAAAAATTTATTCTCTTTTAGAAATAATTTATTTTAGTTACAAAAGGTTTTTAACCCAATTAATTTACTTTAAAATGAGCTATTGAACAACCCTCTACGATGTTCCAGTGCCAAGCTATCTCTGGATACAAAAGAAAAAAGAAAAAAATATCCCGTTTGTGCAGAATAACGTGGTTAAAGTCAATTTTCTTGATTTTCAAGCCAATATATTTCCCTTGCTGTTCAAGCCAAGGGACAGAAAGTTTCCTATACAGGGGTTTCGGACAAGGCGGTTCTAATGGTGTACTTTTTGTTTTGATCTGACTCCTTTGTTAGGAACTATGGGTTTTTATATTTCTTAACATTGGACGTGATCGTCTCTTACTAGGTTGCTAGCTACCGCTGCAACCCGGAGAACAGGAAAAAGCCTACGCCTTTTTCTTCTTTGAAGTAGCAAGAGACGACTCTCAAAGAATCAGCAGCTAACTAAGTCCAAGTTATACAATGGTTTGTTTTTCTAATGACGGTCTTTTAATATAATTCTTTATTATAAAATATTCGAGGTGTTTCTTATTATAAAATATGCGGTAGTTGCTAGCTACCGCTGCAACCCGGATTATAATGAACTATATAGATCCTTTATGTAATTTGCCAAGACGAAAGGAGTGAAGGACCATAATTTACAACAGAAGGATTGAGTACGCTAAAAAGACATGAATGGTGATGAAATAGGTGTGAATTTACATATGTTACATTTTAATAACTTCGATAACTTAAAAATTCCAATATCCTATCAGTAATGTTACATGGCAAACATTCCCGGTGAAAGTGTTCTAATATTTATCAGTGGACGTGGCAAACATAATATTGTGTGTTTTAAATCACTCTTATATGTAACCTTTTTTAGGAACTATGGGTTTTTATATTTCTTAACATTGGACGTGATCGTCTCTTACTAGGTTGCTAGCTACCGCTGCAACCCGGATAGTTACTATGGAACAAAGTTCGTTCTTTAATTTATCAGTAGCTAACTAAGTCTGATGCGTGCAATGTTTTGTTATTCCAATGTTCGTCTTTTAATGTATCCCAGCCTAAACAAGACTTAGCAGCTTCCTTATTCATCATGAGCCCTACTCCCTGTCTATGTAACCCATCCTTCCTGCCTGAGTAAACAAATTCTATATCACCTAATTTCATGCTTCCTACCCCTGGGATATGAGTTTCTGAAACTTCTAATAAATCCAGTTCAAATCGTCTGAATTCGTCAGTCAAAATGTCGATACGATAATCATTTTTTAATGTCGTAACATTCCAAGTTCCAATTTTCATGTTCTTTAAATCATTGACAAAAATCATTTATGATGAACTATATCGATCCTTTATGTAATTTCTTAGAGAAGCAACTTTCAAAAGATGTTTGCTTGAAGTTATATTGTCAGTAGAATATTTCAGTTGACATGGGCATGTCGTTCTTAACTGTAATGTAAGTTTCCTACATAGGGTTTTCGGAAAAGACATTATAATTATAATGGTCTACTTTGTGTTTCGATCTGACTCTATTTTTACGAATTATGGGCTATTTTATTTTTTACCATGGAACATGATCGATCCTTTATGTAATTTATTATACAAAGCTATCTCTGGAAAACAAGAAAGAAAAAAAAATATCCCGTTTAGGCAGAATTTTGTAGTAGCTGCCACTTTTCTTGATTTTCAAGCCAGTATATTTCCCTTGCTGTTCAAGCCAAGAGACAGAAAGTTTCCTATACAGGGGTTTCGGACAAGGCGGTTCTAATGGTGTACCTTTTGTTTTGATCTGACTCCTTTTTTAGGAACTATGGGTTTTTATATTTCATAACATTGGACGTGATCGTCTCTTACTAGGTTGCTAGCTACCGCTGAAACCCGGATAATATTTTTCACCCCATTAATTTCCTTTAAAATGAGCCATTGAACAACTCTCTACGATGTTCCAGTGCCAAGCTATCTGTGGAATTACTAACCTATACTATAATTAAGTGGCGTATAAAATTTAGTATAGGCAAGAGGTCGTTCTTTATTATAACCCTGATTACAAACAGGAAAAAGCCTACGGCTTTTTCTTCTCTGGAGTAGTAAGAGACGACTCTTAAAAAATCAGGCAGCTAACTAAGTCCAATGTATGCAATTGTTTGTTATTCCAACGATTGTCTTTTAATGTGACTACCATTGCAACCCGGAATATATTAAAGATTTGAGTTAGTATAAGCGAGGGTTCGTTCTTTATTATAACTAACTAAGTCCAATGTATGCAATGGTTTGTTATTGTAATGATCTTCTTTTAATTTAATTTCGTAAGAAAAATGATTCTATTTAAAAATAATTTGTTTTATAACTACAAAAAGTTTTTAACCCCATTAATTTGCTTTAAAATGAGCCATTAAACAACTCTCTACGATGTTCCAGTGCCAAGCTATCTGTGGAATTACTAACCTATACTATAATTAAGTGGCGTATAAAATTTAGTATAGGCAATAGGTCGTTCTTTATTATAACACTGCATCAAAAATGCAGTTTTTGGTGGAAAAATCTATTCTCTTTTAGAAATAATTTATTTTAGTTACTATAGATTTTTAACCCAATTAATTTCCTTTAAAATGCGCTATTGAACAACCCTTTACGATGTTCCAGTGCCAAGCTATCTGTGGAAAAGAAAACAGAAAAAAAAGAAAAAAATATCCCGTTTGGGGAGAATAACGTGGTAAAAGTCTATTTTCTTGATTTTCAAGCCAAATATATTTTCTTTGTTGTTCAAGCCAAAGGGCGGTAAGTTTCCTTTATGGAGGATTTGGACAAGGCGGTTCTAATGGTGTACTTTTTGTTTTGATCTGACTCTTTTTTTAGGAGCTACGGGTTTTTATATTTCTTAACATTGGAGGTGATCGTCTCTTACTAGGTTGCTAGCTACCGCTGCAACCCGGATTTTTCTATTCACGTCATAGCTCTAATATAAAGCTATGACGACATTCATTATTTATCTAGTAGGGTTTCAGACAAGGTAGTTCTAATGATGTACTTTCGTTTTGATCTTACTCTATTTTTAGGAGTTTTGTTATATTTCTTAGCATGGGACTGATCGTCTCTTACTAGGTTGCTAGCTACTGCTGCAACCCAAATTCACATATATATTTATTTATGAGAGGCAGCCTGGCCGAGTGGTCCAAGACACTGGTGTTAGCCACCAGTCTCTTTGGAGGCGTGGGTTCAAATCTTACCGCTGGTATACGATTATGTTTGAAAGACTGCAGTGTGAAAAGACATCAAAAATGCAGCTTTTGGTGGAAAAATTTATTCTCTTTTAGAAATAATTTATTTTAATTACTATAGATTTTTAACCCAATTAGTTTCCTTTAAAATGAGCTATTGAACAACCCTCTACGATGTTCCAGTGCCAAGCTATCTGTGGAAAAGAAAAAAAAAAGAAAAGAGGAAAAAATATCCCGTTTGGGGAGAATAACGTGGTTAAAGTCAATTTTCTTGATTTTCAAGCCAATATATTTCCCTTGCTGTTCAAGCCAAGGGACAGAAAGTTTCCTATACAGGGGTTTCGGACAAGGCGGTTCTAATGGTGTACTTTTTGTTTTGATCTGACTCCTTTTTTAGGAACTATGGGTTTTTACATTTCTTAACATTGGACGTGATCGTCTCTTACTAGGTTGCTAGCTACCGCTGCAACCCGGATTTATTGTAACAACCCGGAAAACCTTAACTATAATTAAGTGACGCATAAAATTTAGTATAGGTAAGAGGTGGTTCTTTATTATAAATACCCCTGATTACAAACAGGAAAAAGCCTACGGCTTTTTATTCTCTGAAATAGTAAGAGACGAACCTCAAACAATCAATTAGCTAACTAAGTCGAATGTATGCAAAGGTTTATTATTCTAATGATCGTCTTTTAATGTAAAATAGATTATTTCACTTAGCATGGTCATGTCGTTCTTTACTGTAATACTAATGGTGTACTTTTTGTTTGGATCTGACTTTTTTTAGGAGTTAGGGATTTTTATATTTCTTAACATTGGACGTGATCGTCTCTTACTAGGTCGCTAGCTACCGTTGCAAGCCGGATATTTTCAACCCCATTAATTTCCTTTAAAATGAGCCATTGAACAACTCCCTACGATGTTCCAGTGTGTAGCTATCTGTGGAATTACTAACCTATACTATAATTAAGTGGTGCATAAAAATTAGTATAGGCAAGAGGTCGTTCTTTATTATAAAATAATGAAATAGTAAGAGACGAACCTCAAAAACTCAAAGGGCTAACTAATTCCAATATGTGCAATGGTTTTTTATCCCAATGATCGTCTTTTAATGTAACTTCAAAATTCAAACATCTTTGGAAACAATGCAGTATGAAAATACATCAAAAATGAAGTTTTTGGACAAAATTGATTCTACTTCAAAGACTATTTTATTTTTAATTACAAAAAGCACTAGATGTAGCAATTTCCTTTAAAATGAGCTATTATACAGCTCTCTATGATTTTCCAGTGCCCAGCTAGCTGAGGAGAAATAAAAATCTTTCAGTTAACATGGGCTAGGTGTCGTTCTTTATTGTAAAAAGAAAAAAAGAAAAAAAAATATCCCGTTTAGGCAGAATGTTGTACCCGGATAATTATTAGTACACAATAGGTTTTAGATATTACGTCATGTCACTTATTGCGTCATATATGGTTATTAGTAGATAATCGGTAAAATATTCGTTCTTTATTATAAAATCTTAACTATAGTTAAGTTGCCTATGCAAGTTAGTATAGGGAAGAGTTCGATCTTTATTATAAAACCCCTAAAAGTCATATAACCTTAATAAAAATAGTGGCTTATTTAGTATAGGAAAGAGTTCGTTCTTTATTATAAACCGCTGCAACCCGGATTCTTTACTGTAAATAGTTACAAAAGGTTTTTAACCCAATTAATATCCTTTAAAATGAGCTATTGAACAACCCTCTACGATGTTCCAGTGCCAAGCTATCTCTGGAAACAAAGAAAAAAAGAAAAAAATATCCCGTTTAGGAAGAATGTTGTAGTAGCTGCCACTTTTCTTGATTTTCAAGCCAATATATTTCCCTTGCTGTTCAAGCCAAGGGACAGAAAGTTTCCTATACAGGGGTTTCGGACAAGGCGGTTCTAATGGTGTACTTTTTGTTTTGATCTGACTCCTTTTTTAGGAACTATGGGTTTTTATATTTCTTAACATTGGACATGATCGTCTCTTACTAGATTGCTAGCTACCGCTGCAACCCGGATGTTTTGGCCTTATTATAATTGGTATGGTGAAATAATAATATGCATATGGTTCTTAAATCATACTTCTTTATGGTCCCATATGGTCTAGTGTCTAGGATAGTTAACTTTCACTTAACAGGCCCGGGTTCGATTCCCGGTGTGGGAAAATTTTTAACTCTTATAAATACTGTAATCTTAACTATAGTGAAGTTGCCTATGCAAGTTAGTATAGGGAAGAATTCGATCTTTATTATACTACCGCTGCAACCCGGATAAGATCCTCTTGACTAACACCATTTATGATCAATCCTTATGTCCCACTATACAAGTTTGTATAGGCAAGAGTTCGTTCTTTATTGTAATTGTTAGGAACTATTGGTTCTTATGTTTCTTAACATTGGACGTGATCGTCTCTTACTAGTTTTCTAAGGAGTACTGGGTTTTTATATTTCTTAACATTGGACGTGATCATCTCTTACTATTTTGCTATTATAATTAAATCCTAGCTAAAGTAAGGAAGATAATATGAATGAACCACAGGGTTCAGTTTCTTTGGGCTTGAGTCTGTTCTTTAATATAACTACCGATTGAACCCGGATTATAAATCACAAACAGGAAAAAGCCTACGGCTTTTTCTTCTTTGGAATAGTAAGAGACGATCCTCAAATAATCAGACAGCTAACTAGGTTGATAATCTGTTCTTTAACATAAACTTCATTAATCGGATATTTTAATATATCCTATATGGTTTAGAGGTTGGGATAGCTCTCAGACAGTTGGCTTGAGTTCAATTACCGTATGGTAAATTTTTACTTATGATGATTTCTTAAGAAATTATAATTAAAATTTCTTAATGTAATAAAAATAATTTGTTTTAAGTACAAAAGTTTTTTAACCCCATTAATTTCCTTTAAAATGAGCCATTGAACAACTCTCTACGATGTTCCAGTGCCAAGCTATCTGTTGAATTACTCTCCTATACTATAATTAAGTGGCGTATAAAATTTAGTATAGGCAAAGGGTCGTTCTTTATTATAAATTGGACGTGATCGTCTCTTTCTAGGTTGCTAGCTACCGCTTCAACCCGGATCCTAGATACCCCTGGAGCCACCGTATATCAGTTACTATTGGCGAGAGATCGTTCTTTACTGTAATTACAAACAGGAAAAAGCCTACGGCTTTTTCTTCTTTTGAGTAGTAAGAAACGAACCTCAAAGAATCAGGCAGCTAACTAAGTCCAATATAAGCAATTGTTTGTTCTTCTAATGATCACCTTTTAATTTGGCGTTTCTTACTAGGTTGCTAGCTACAATTTAAACCCGGATTGTGTAATAGGTTGATAGCTACCGCTGCAACCTAGATATTCTTATTTCTGTTACTATGGGCTAAGGTTCGTTATTTCATGTAAATTCAAGCCAAGGGACAGAAAGTTTCCTATACAGGGGTTTCGGACAAGGCGGTTCTAATGGTGTACTTTTTGTTTTGATCTGACTCCTTTGTTAGGAACTACGGGTTTTTATATTTCTTAACATTGGACGTGATCGTCTCTTACTAGGTTGCTAGCTACCGCTGCAACCCGGATTTTATCTGACTATTTTCTTAGGAGTTAGGGGTTTTTATATTTCTTAACATTGGACCTGACCGTCTCTTACTAGGTTGCTAGCTACCGCTGCAACCCAGATTTAAATATTCATCTATATAATGATTCATTTTATTACTTCATCGTTCCTTAAGGTAAAAGGCGGTTCTAATGGTGTACTTTTTGTTTTGATCTGACTCCTTTGTTAGGAACTACGGGTTTTTATATTTCTTAACATTGGACGTGATCGTCTCTTACTAGGTTGCTAGCTACCGCTGCAACCCGGATTGTTACTATATACTGTATATTACCTATACTATAGTTAAGTGGCCAATAAAATTTAGTATAGGCAAAAGGTCGTTCTTTATTATAAACTACAGGTGGATTTGAACCCGCAAACCTCGAATCATGAGGCACACTTTCATCCATTGTGCTGTAGTAAGGTATTCATTGATTTGATTTTTCCACAAATCTGTGTATATACGGATAAATAGATTTTGATAAACGTATTCTAACGGCTATACTAACTTGACTATGCCAGTTAGTATAGCCAAGAGTTATTTTATCATTATAACATTTGAACCTTTTATAATCTATAATGATGTATAATATAAATACTGTAATCTTAACTATAGTGAAGTTGCGTATGCAAGTTAGTATAGGGAAGAGTTCGATCTTTATTATAATATTTTAGTACTGATTTTTTAACTTGCGTGTAGCTTGCTTTGATCTAACCATTATGTATTCATGAATGAGACCATTTACAGTTTTGACGTTTCTTATATAGTAATTATGACGTCACTGCATCAAAAATACAGTTTTTATTGGAAAAATTTATTCTCTTTTAGAAATAATTTATTTTAGTTACAAAAGATTTTTAACCCAATTAATTTCCTTTAAAATGAGCTATTGAACAACCCTCTACGATGTTCCAGTGCCAAGCTATCTCTGGATACAAAGAAAAAAGAAAAAAATATCCCGTTTGGGGAGAATAACGTGGTAAAAGTCTATTTTCTTGATTTTCAAGCCAATATATTTTCTTTGTTATTCAAGCCAAAGGGCGGTAAGTTTCCTTTATGGAGGATTTGGACAAGGCGGTTCTAATGGTGTACTTTTTGTTTTGATCTGACTCTTTTTTTAGGAGCTACGGGTTTTTATATTTCTTAACATTGGAGGTGATCGTCTCTTACTAGGTTGCTAGCTACCGCTGCAACCCGGATAAGACAAGGCATTACAAATCGAATCATTGCCATTTCAAAATTATTTAAACACTTTATACATTCCGGTGTACAGTCTATATGAAGGTTATTTAATACTGATCGGACATTCTCCTGACTTTTCAACATTTTCCCAGCACAGTAATCACAGACAAAGAATGAATCTATGACATCCTCTTTCCAACCTGTACATTGAATTAGTTGTTCTCTGTCATCTTTGGGTATGTCCTGTTGTAGGTGTTCTAAAATCGTGGCCATCATTACATCAAAACCTTTCTTATTTGAAAGGGATCTTAGACTCTTCAATTGGTATTTTGTCTTTATCTGCTCACAACTGTCACAATGCATTGTGGGGTATACATCCCTAATGTTCGCTACCTTATCAAGGCTCTCACCAAATAATTTTATTATTGTATTTTCATCCACAGAAACTCTAATATTGCTATCACCGTAAATGAAGTCTTGACTATTATTACGACAGAGTCTACTTGACACTTCTTCTATGTAATGACTTAGTTCCTTGTACGAGCCCTCGACTTTTAGTAGATTAATATGTTGTATAATCTTACATTTTGATACTGCCTTATATACGCTATTAATGAAACAGTTCAAGACAGGAAAATGTGGAGCTAGTGCCCTTAGAGAACGCAAATAGCTCTGACATCCCTCATTTGGGCTACAGTATAACGAATGCCCATGCTTTCTTGTGTCCCTGTAATTGATTTCACAATAATCCAAGCCGCCAAGGTAGAAATTAACCACTTTGTCAGTTGAAAATTTTAATGCTATATTATTTTCAAGGATATCAAAAAGAATTTGACATAATTCAATATCCGTCGGATAGAGCTTGCAGATATCAGGGTGACATTGCCAAGTAACCTGCTGCCCAATTTTTGGTTTTGAATGTTTACTCAGATTGTTATAGGTGACTTCAGCCATCATAATTTCCTTGTCAGATCTAGATTCAGAGCATTCTTCAATAGTTGTCTCGTACTTTTCAGGACAGTTTGTTCTACTACACAGAGAATTTTTTGCCAAATATTCAGTAGAACTAAAAGAACTGTTTAAAACACAGTTAGAAATGCTTTTTTCTTGAGTCGGTGTTCCAGGAATTTGTTCTAAATCATTAGTCTTACAAACACATTTACTAATAACCCTAACAGGCTCGTTTTCGCCATAATTGAAAAACATTGCTTTTCCTTCGCTGTTGATAGGTATGCTTGTATATATGTTTTTATTGCTGCTACATAAACTGCAATTGCTCCTTCCAAAATTAATATACGAATTTTCAAAGAAGTACGCCTCCGTATATTCACTGTGTTGTCGAACATTTTCCATTGCATCTGTAAACTGTTCCGCAGTTGCCAATCCATACCTTGGAAGCTTTTCATTAAACTGACAACATTTCTTTTGGATATTACTATGAAGCTTTGCCAAGGAATTTCTAGCCGACTTTTCAACAGCATCCGCTCTTTCAAAGAGAATTTTAATCTGTAATTTTGAATACTTTTCGTGATTCCGATAAAACATGCGTAAAATGTTTCTCAATTTACGAAGATCAGCCTGCATTTTTGCCATCTTCTTATATTTCTGAATGTAATTTTTCCCTCTGTCCTTATGCGTTCTTCGGTACAACCTCGCAGAGAATTTAATTTTTTCATTATAGATTTTGTCACCCCAGTAACGCTCCTTGATCTTTTGTTTGGCTGTCTCAATTTTTGCTTCTCGATACACCTGGACGGTTGAATACCTTTGCTTTTGGTTTTTCTTATATTTGATGCGGTAATCTTCATCATTGTGATAACTCTCCTTGATCTTTTGTTTGGCTGTCTGAATTTTTGCATGTCTATAATCTTCATCATTGTGATAACACATCTTGCTGTTTTGTTTGATTACTTCTCGATATGCCTGGTCGGTTGAATACCTTTGTTTTTTTCTTTTCAAGATACTATCTCTGTTGTTTGTGTAGTACTGTTTTTTCAATATCCGTGCAGCTTGCTTGATTGAAACCATTATGTAATTATGAATGTGAACTTTTACAGTTCTGAAGCTTCTTATATAGTAATTATGACGTCACAAGGTAATGATTTTATTGACGTCATAGCGCAATGATATTATTTCATGACGTCTTCAGAAACAACAATATAATTTCGTGTTTGTCTATTCACATCATAGCTCTAACAAAATTTAATTAGAGTTCGTTCTTTATTGTTATGTTAGCATTGGACGTGATCGTCTCTTATTGTGATATTCATGAATGAGACCATTTACAGTTTTGACGTTTCTTATATAGTAATTATGACGTCACTGCATCAAAAATACAGTTTTTATTGGAAAAATTTATTCTCTTTTAGAAATAATTTATTTTAGTTACAAAAGGTTTTTAACCCAATTAATTTCCTTTAAAATGAGCTATTGAACAACCCTCTACGATGTTCCAGTGCCAAGCTATCTCTGGAAACAAAGAAAAAAGAAAAAAATATCCCGTTTGGGGAGAATAACGTGGTAAAAGTCAATTTGCTTGATTTTCAAGCCAATATATTTCCCTTTCTGTTCAAGCCAAGGGACAGAAAGTTTCCTATACAGGGGTTTCGGACAAGGCGGTTCTAATGGTGTACTTTTTGTTTTGATCTGACTCCTTTGTTAGGAACTATGGGTTTTTATATTTCTTAACATTGGACGTGATCGTCTCTTACTAGGTTGCTAGCTACCGCTGCAACCCGGATTCCAGTGCCAAGCTATCTGTGGAAAAGAAAGAAAAGAGAAAAAAAGAAAAAAATATCCCGTTTAGGCAGAATGTTGTAGTAGCTGCCACTTTTCTTGATTTTTAAGCCAATATATTTCCCTTGCTGTTCAAACCAAGGGACAGAAATTTTTCTATACAGGGGTTTCGGACAAGGCGGTTCTAATGGTGTACTTTTGTTTTGATCTGACTCCTCTGTTAGGAACTATGGGTTTTTATATTTCTTAACATTGGACGTGATCGTCTCTTACTAGGTTGCTAGCTACCGCTGCAACCCGGAAAGACGAGTCTCAAAAAATCAAGTAGCCAGCTAATTCCATTGTATGCAATTGTTTGTTATTCCAATGATCGTCTTTTATCGTAATATTAAACAGAAAATGAGCAAAAATAATATCAAACAATCTACCAAGCGTGAAACTACCACAAATCAGCATCGATAAATAAATGAAACCCAAAACGAACAGAAACTACAATAAATAACCGAGTCAAACTCAAAACGAGCAGAAATTAACATAAGTTGGGCGCGAAACCCCTATGCCTTCCCAAGGCCAGAACAAATTTGCACTTTACTGAAAAAATACAAATGAATGTGCACATTGTCAGTTAATATATATACACTGATATTTAGTAATAAAATGTTAATATTATTTGATTTATTAAAGTTATAAAAGCAAATAACTTATTTTGTGGAAAATTTTTTTTTTAATTAATCTAGTAACTAGTAATTTAATTGTTCACTTTAGAGTAATTACTTAAAACTATTAAAACAGTAGAGCTAGTTCCAACTTTTTAGGGAGTAGTAATTCGACTGTTTTCTGCTTGTATCCAAAGAAGGCACAATTTAGCTAGTAACCTTAGAGTTTTATCAGTTTTACCCCTGTAGTGAATTCCGTAAGTGGTCTATGAAGGAATAAATTGCTGAAGAAAATAATTACATCAGTTTGATATTTTCAATCGCGAAAATTTCTTTCCTGAATACACTTGAAACCTGCAAATATGTGCCATCAAAGGAAAATCGTATAGTCCACTAAATATCATTTTAGGGTTCTTACAAAACTTAAAGTGAAAAATGGAATGATATTAATAATGACATACAAATAGCTTTTGTTTTTAATATTCATGTAAATTACCATTTTCGAGCAAAAAATAATACTCTGAGCAAAAGTACTGAAAAAAGTACTACCTTGTTTTAAGCAGAGCCAATTCTGGGGCTGGTGGTGCCCGATAAAATATAATATAAATTACAGCGTCCATCTATATAAGCAAATATAAGCAAAAAAGGAACCGAAGAATTTTTTTTATCAAAGTGAGCCATACCCCAGCCACCTCCCCCCCCCCTACTGTGGCACTCGGGGCATGCGACCCAGTGCTCCCCTTGAAACGGCTCTGCTTCTCAGGAAGTATTCAAGACGTAATATTTCAACCAAAAGCATTGAAAGTATTACTTTGGTGTTACCTTAGCACAGATCACTGACCGATATACGTTCTTTGCGGAACTCTATTTTTAAAATTATTTTTGTTAATTACAAAAGGCACTAGATGTGGCAATTTCCTTTCAAATAAGCCAATAAATAGCTCTCTATGACGTTCCAGTGCCCTGCTAGCTGCAAAGAACAAAAAAAAAAATGGAAAAAAGATGCTGTAGATGCAGAATATGGTGGTTGCAGCTACTTATCTAGTTTTTCAAGCCAATGAATATTCTTCGTTATTGAAGCCAAGGGACAGTAAGTTTCCTGTATAGGGGTTTCAGACAAAGCGATTCTAATAGGGTACCTTGTGTTTCGATCTGACTCTATTTTTAGGAGTTATGGGTTATTTTGTTTTTTTTTACTATGGCACGTGATCGCCTCTTACTAGGTTGCTAGCTACTGCTGCAATCCGAATTGGACAAAAACTTCTTTTCTTCCAATGAATTATCATTTGAACACTTTTTAATTTTAATTATTTGGATCTTGTCTCATTTGATGGTCCAAATTATTGATTTGGACATTAAATTAAATCTTAAAACGAACAGAAATTATTCCGTATATGAAAGAGGCTGTGCCCTCCTCAACGCCTCGCTCTTTACGCTAAAGTTTGACTTTTTCACAACTCTTTTTTCTAAACAATAAAAACTTTAGCGTAAAGAGCGAGGCGTTGAGGAGGGCACAGCCTCTTTCATATACGGAATAATTTCTGTTCGTTTTAAGATTTAATGTCGCTCCTTACTTTCAGTTTAAAAAACTTTTTTTTTATTTAAAGGCTGCGAAAGTTGGGGGTTTGGGGGGCGGCAGCCCCCCAATTGTTCCTCCTAACCCCTGTACGTTTTAAGGTTCGACCTTCTAACTCAGCCTCTTTAACTCTTTAGAAAACGTAGTTTTTTCAAATAATTTCTGCACGTTTTTGTACAGTTTATTACTTATTATTGCTTGACTAACTGTTAGCTGATCGTGTCAGGAGTTAAAGTTGGGGGGCTGCCGCCCCCCAAATCCCCCGCTCTTGAAAATTCTTGTGTTAAGGCTTTTAATTCCTGAATACTCAAATCACGTCGTACAGGGCACCTCCTAATCCCTGTATGTTTTAAGGTTCGAACTTGTGACTCAGCCTCTTTAACAGCCCCCCAACTGTGCCTCCTAATCCCTGTACGTTTTAAGGGTCGACCTTGTAACTCAGCCTCTTTAACTCTTTAGAAAACGTAATTTTTTTCAAATAATTTAAAAAAGAAACTGAGTTTCTTTTTTAAAGTTTAAATTCAGCATATAAAAAATTTGCTCTGACAGTGAATCGAACCCGGGTTTTCCGCCTGACAGTCTGAAGTATCAACCGCTGGACTAATGAGACACAATTGCAATTGTTTTTTAGTAAATGGAATCTATTTTCGCAAAGCAAATTCCCACAAAACTTGATATTTGGTTTTTGGAAAACAGGGAAGGAGTAATCAGATTGAGCTGAAATTTCGAGGATAAGCTCCCAGGCCCCAGGAAAGCTTATCCTCTAAATTTCAGCCCGATCAGACAACGTTAAAGGGGGGTTGTGGTTGGAAAAATTAACATGGGCTATTATAGGAAAACGGGGTTTTTCGTAAATGTAAATTCGGGGGATAATTTTTTCGGTCTGAAAATATCAAAAGGCCCTAACAGGTCGAATTCTGCTTCGAATGAGTCCTCATTCACCCGGATCAGTTGCCAACTGTGGCCTGTAGGCGTGGATAAGAAAAAAAAGAAATGATGATGATGAATTTTAAGTGGCTATATTTGGTTTTTTGAAAACAGGGAAGGAGTGATCAGATTGAGCTGAAATTTCGAGGATGAGCTCCCGGGCCCTAGGAAAGCTTAACCTCAAAATTTCAGCCCAATCGGCCAACGTAAAAGGGGGGCTGTGGTAGGAGGGTCGAAACTTCCGGCCCAGTTTACCCCATGAAGATAAAGTCGGAGGAGGATGAAATTTTGCAAGTTTCTTAGTTTGAGCTTGGGCTACAAAATGCGATTACCGCCGTCTCTCTGCGACCTCTAGGACCTGAAATCGCTTAACATTGTGGTGGGTCGCCTCTTTATAGAGGCACAAGTGTGCCTCCTTGATCTTCAGTTTCTATGGGCTACAGATCGGTCTTTACTGTAATACCGCTGGTATACGATTATGTTTGAAAGACTGCAGTGTGAAAAGACATCAAAATGCAGTTTTTGGTGGAAAAATTTATTCTCTTTTAGAAATAATTTATTTTAGTTACTATAGATTTTTAACCCAATTAATTTCCTTTAAAATGAGCTATTGAACAACCCTCTACGATGTTCCAGTGCCAAGCTATCTCTGGATACAAAAAAAGAAAAAAAAAGAAAAAAAAAAGAAAAAAAATATCCCGTTTAGGCAGAATGTTGTAGTAGCTGCCACTTTTCTTGATTTTCAAGCCAATATATTTCCCTTGCTGTTCAAGCCAAGGGACAGAAATTTTACTATGCAGGGGTTTCGGACAAGGCGGTTCTAATGGTGTACTTTTTGTTTTGATCTGACTCTTTTTTTAAGAACTATGGGTTTTTATATTTCTTAACATTGGACGTGATCGTCTCTTACTAGGTTGCTAGCTACCGCTGCAACCCGGATATTGAACAACTCTCTACGATGTTCCAGTGCCAAGCTATCTGTGGAATTACTAACCTATACTATAATTCAGTGGCGTATAAAATTTAGTATAGGCATGAGGTCGTTCTTTATTATAAAACCTTTATGTAACTAGCTACCTTGCAACCCGGAAATATTACATTTCTTAGTATTAGATGTAATCCTCTCTTGCTACGTTGCTAGCTACCGCTGTGACATGGATATTAAGTGATAATATCTTAATATTTCAATTACTATGGGCTAGAGTTCGTTCTTTACTATAAATTTACTAACCTATACTATAGTTAAGTGGCCTATATAATTTAGTATAGGCAAGAGGTCGTTCTTTATTATAATAATCCCTATTTATGTTTTAGTTAACATGGGCAAGGTGTCGTTCTTTATTGTATATTACTTCTCGATACGCCTGGTCGGTTGAATACCTTTGTTTTGCTCTCTCAATTATTACTTCTCGATACACCTGGTCGGTTGAATACCTTTGCTTTTTTCTTTTCAAGTTACTATCTCTGTTGTTTGTGTAGTACTCTTTTTTCAACTTGCGTATAGCCTGCTTTGATCTAACCATTATTCTAATCAAGAATGAGAGAATTTTCAGTTTTGACTTTCCTTATATACTAATTATGACGTCCCTCTATTCACGTCATAGCTCTAATATAAAACTATGATGACGTTCATTATTTATCTAGTAGGGTTTCAGACAAGGTATTTCTAATGATGTACTTTTGTTTTGATCTGACTCTATTTTTAGGAGTTTTGGGTTTTTATATTTCTTAGTATTGGACTGATTGTCTCTTACTAGGTTGCTAGCTACTGCTGCAACCCAAATTCACATATATATTTATTTTTGAGAGGCAGCCTGGCCGAGTGGTCCAAGGCACTGGTGTTAGCCACCAGTCTCTTCAGAGGCGTGGGTTCAATTCTTACCGCTGGTATACGATTATGTTTGAAAGACTGCAGTGTGAAAAGACATCAAAATGCAGTTTTTGGTGGAAAAATTTATTCTCTTTTAGAAATAATTTATTTTAGTTACTATAGATTTTTAACCCAATTAATTTCCTTTAAAATGAGCTATTGAACAACCCTCTACGATGTTCCAGTGCCAAGCTATCTCTGGATACAAAAAAAGAAAAAAAAGAAAAAAAAAAGAAAAAAATATCCCGTTTAGGCAGAATGTTGTAGTAGCTGCCACTTTTCTTGATTGTCAAGCCAATATATTTCCCTTGCTGTTCAAGCCAAGGGACAGAAATTTTACTATGCAGGGGTTTCGGACAAGGCGGTTCTAATGGTGTACTTTTTGTTTTGATCTGACTCTTTTTTTAAGAACTATGGGTTTTTATATTTCTTAACATTGGACGTGATCGTCTCTTACTAGGTTGCTAGCTACCGCTGCAACCCGGATAAACTTAAAAACAAAATATATATTAAAAAATGTAATTTTTTGGTCTGAAAATACATAGTCAATCCCACATTGGGTAGTTAGAACCTAACCAAAAATAAAACTAATTTTAACATTTTAAGGTATTTTTCCAGCTTGTATTGAAATATTCAAACTATTGCTCGGATACCATGGATATTTTTGCAGTTTACACAAGCTGCAAAGAACGCACAGGCTGATCTTTGTAAACTGAGAAAAATTTTACGAATGTTTTACCGGGATTACGAAAAATATTCAAAATTAAAGATTAAAATTATCTCTGAAAGAATAGATTTTGTTGAAAAGTCAGCTAGAGATGCTTTCGCAAAACTTCATAGTAATATCCAAAAGAAATGTTGCATGTTTAGTGAAAAGCTTCCAAGGTATGGACCGGCAACTGTGGAACAGTTTACAGATGTAATGGGAAATCTTATACATCACTGTGAATATATGGAGGCATAATTGTCCTTTACTTAGTTTCAGCTTAAATTCGATCATCGAGCCTTTATGTACTACATCCAACGACTATGACGTCATGGATCAATATTGTATATACAAAATTAAGTTTTTCGTGAAAAATAATTAATAAAAAAAATTAAGTGCAAAAGGCGCTAGATCTAGAGATTTCCTTTAAAATGAGCCATTGAACAACTCTCTACGATGTTCCAGTGCCAAGCTATCTCTGGAAACAAAAGAAAGAAAAAAATATCCCGTTTGTGCAGAATAACGTGGTTAATGTCATTTTTTTTGATTTTCAAGCCAATATATTTTCTTTGTTACTCAAGCCAAAGGGTGGTAAGTTTCCTTTATAGGGGTTTTGGACAAGGCGGTTCTAATGGTGTGCTTTTTGTTTTGATATGACTATTTTTCTAGGAGTTAGGGGTTTTTATATTTCTTAACATTGGACGTGATCGTCTCTTACTAGGTTGCTAGCTACCGCTGCAACCCAGATTCTTATTCAAGCCAAAGGGCGGTAAGTTTCCTTTATAGAGGATTCGGACAAGGCGGTTCTAATGGTGTACTTTTTGTTTTGATCTGACTTTTTTTTAGGAGTTGGGGGGTTTTATATTACTTAACATTGGAGGTGATCGTCTCTTACTAGGTTGCTAGCTACCGCTGCAACCCGGACTACCCCTGGAACCACCATATATTAGTTACTACGGGTGAAAGATCGTTCTTTACTGTAATACTTTATTATGAAATAAATTACAAACAGGAAAAAGCCTACGGCTTTTTCTTCTTTGGAATAGTAAGAGACGATCCTCAAATAATCAACAGCTAACTAGGATTATAATTTGTTCTTTAACATAAACTTCATTAATCGGATATTTTAATATATCCTATATGGTCTAGAGGTTGGGATAGCTCTCACCCAGTAGGCTTGAGTTCAATTTCTGTTTGGGAAATTTTTACTTATGATGATTTCTTAAGGAACATAATTAAAATTTCTTGATGTAATAAAAATAATTTGTTTTAATTACGAAAGGTTTTTAACCCCATTAATTTTCTTTAAAATGAGCCATTGAACAACTCTCTACGATGTTCCAGTGCCATGCTATCTGTTGAATTACTAACCTATACTATAATTAAGTGGCGTATAAAATTTAGTATAGGCAAGAGGTCGTTCTTTATTATATTTTGACTTGAGATCGTTTTTTAATTATAAATACAAACAGGAAAAATCCTACGGATTTTTCTTCTTTTAAATAGTAAGAGACGAAACTCAAACAATCAAGTAGCTAACTAAGTCAAATGTATGGAATGGTTTGTTATTTCAGTGATCGTCTTTTAATGTAAATTTAACCCAATTAATTTACTTTAAAATGAGCTATTGAACAACTCTCTACGATGTTCCAGTGCCAAGCTATCTGTGGAAAAGAAAAAAAAATATGCCGTTTGTGGAGAATAACGTGGTTAAAGTCAATTTTCTTGATTTTCAAGCCAATATATTTCCCTTGCTGTTCAAGCCAAATGACAGAAAGTTTCCTATACAGGGTTTTCGAACAAGGCGGTTCTAATGGTGTACTTTTTGTTTTAATCTGACTCCTTTTTTAGGAGCTATGTGTTTTTTTATTTCTTAACATTGGACGTGATCGTCTCTTACTAGGTTGCTAGCTACCACTGCAACCCGGATAACTACACCTGGAACTACCATATATCAGTTAGTATGGTAGAGAGATCGTTCTTTAGTTTAATCAAGCCAAATAACAGAAAGTTTCCTGTACATGGGTTTCGGACAAGGTGGTTCTAATGGTGTACTTTTTGTTTTGATCTGACTCCTTTTTTAGGAGCTATGGGTTTTTATATTTCTTAATTTTATATTATCTCTTTATATTGGACGTGATCGTCTCTTACTAGGTTGCTAGCTACCGCTGCAACCCGGATAGCAATTACATAATCCCTATTTATGTTTCAGTTAATATGGGCTAGGTGTCGTTCTTTATTGTAAACCTAAAAGAATCAGGCAGCTAAGTCCAATATAAGCAATGGTTTGTTCTTCTAATGATCATCTTTTAATTTGGGGTTTCTTACGAGGTTGCTAGCTACCACTGCAACCCGAACTATGTAATTAATAGGTTGCTAGCTACCGCTGCAACCTAGATATTCTTATTTCTGCTACTATGGGCTAAGGTTCGTTCTTTACTGTAACTTTTAATGTAAATCTTATGATCGTCCAATGATCGTCTTTTAGTGTAACTAGCTATCGCTGCAACCCGAAAAAAAAACACATTGTGCCCACATCGTTCTTTACTCAGGCAGTGCTAGCGCGCTGCCTATGATGATAAACGGATTACACACAGGAAAAAGCCTACGGCTTTTTCTTCTTTTAAATAGTAAGAGACGAGTCTCAAATAATCAAGTAGCTAGCTAATTCCAAAGGTATGCAATTTTTGTTATTCCAATGATCGTTTTTTATTGTAACTAGGTTTCAGCCATCTCTACAGCCATGATACTATTGGAAATTACATAATCCCTATTTATATTTTAGTTAAAATGGGCAAGGTGTCGTTCTTTATTGTAGGTGGAAAAATTTATTCTCTTTTAGAAATAATTTATTTTAGTTACTATAGATTTTTAACCCATTTAATTTCCTTTAAAATGAGTTATTGAACAACCCTCTACGATGTTCCAATGCCAAGCTATCTGTGGAAAAGAAAAAAAAAAGAAAAAAATATCCCGTTTGGGGAGAATAACGTGGTTAAAGTCAATTTTCTTGATTTTCAAGCCAATATATTTCCCTTGCTGTTCAAGCCAAGGGACAGAAAGTTTCCTATACATTCGGACAAGGCGGTTCTAATGGTGTACTTTTCGTTTTGATCTGACTCCTTTGTTAGGAACTATGGGTTTTTATATTTCTTAACATTGTACGTGATCGTCTCTTACTAGGTTGCTAGCTACCGCTGCAACCCGGATATGGACTAAGGTTCGTTCTTTCATGTAAAACTAGCAAAACATTTTTAAGCCTGATGAAGATTTAACTAATGTGTCAAAAGTAAGGTTGCAAGTCGACGATTTTGTTTCGGCCTTATTATAATTGGTATGGTGAAACAATAATACGCATATGGCTCTTAAATCATACATACTTCTTTATGGTTCAATATGGTCTAGTGGCTAGGATAGTTAACTTTCACTTAACAGGATCGGGTTCGATTCCCGGGGTGGGAAAATTTTTAACTCTATAATCTTCGAACATTTGAACCTTTTATAATTTTTAATGATGCATAATATAAATACTGTAATCTTAACTATAGTGAAGTTGCGTATGCAAGTTAGTATAGGGAAGAGTTCGATCTTTATTATAATAACTGGTATACGATTATGTTTGAAAGACTGCAGTGTGAAAAGACATCAAAAATGCAGTTTTTGGTGGAAAAATTTATTCTCTTTTAGAAATAATTTATTTTAGTTACTAAAGATTTTTAACCCAATTAATTTCCTTTAAAATGAGCTATTGAACAACCCTCTACGATGTTCCAGTGCCAAGCTATCTGTGGAAAATAAAAAAGAAAAAAATATCCCGTTTGGGGAGAATAACGTGGTTAAAGTCAATTTGCTTGATTTTCAAGCCAATATATTTCCCTTGCTGTTCAAGCCAAGGGACAGAAAGTTTCCTATACATTCGGACAAGGCGGTTCTAATGGTGTACTTTTCGTTTTGATCTGACTCCTTTGTTAGGAACTATGGGTTTTTATATTTCTTAACATTGTACGTGATCGTCTCTTACTAGGTTGCTAGCTACCGCTGCAACCCGGATATGGACTAAGGTTCGTTCTTTCATGTAAAACTAGCAAAACATTTTTTAAGCCTGATGAAGATTTAACTAATGTGTCAAAAGTAAGGTTGCAAGTCGACGATTTTGTTTCGGCCTTATTATAATTGGTATGGTGAAACAATAATACGCATATGGCTCTTAAATCATACATACTTCTTTATGGTTCAATATGGTCTAGTGGCTAGGATAGTTAACTTTCACTTAACAGGATCGGGTTCGATTCCCGGGGTGGGAAAATTTTTAACTCTATAATCTTCGAACATTTGAACCTTTTATAATTTTTAATGATGCATAATATAAATACTGTAATCTTAACTATAGTGAAGTTGCGTATGCAAGTTAGTATAGGGAAGAGTTCGATCTTTGTTATAATAACTGGTATACGATTATGTTTGAAAGACTGCAGTGTGAAAAGACATCAAAAATGCAGTTTTTGGTGGAAAAATTTATTCTCTTTTAGAAATAATTTATTTTAGTTACTATAGATTTTTAACCCAATTAATTTCCTTTAAAATGAGCTATTGAACAACCCTCTACGATGTTCCAGTGCCAAGCTATCTGTGGAAAATAAAAAAGAAAAAAATATCCCGTTTGGGGAGAATAACGTGGTTAAAGTCAATTTGCTTGATTTTCAAGCCAATATATTTCCCTTGCTGTTCAAGCCAAGGGACAGAAAGTTTCCTATACAGGGGTTTCGGACAAGTCGGTTCTAATGGTGTACTTTTTGTTTTGATCTGACTCCTTTGTTAGGAACTATGGGTTTTTATATTTCTTAACATTGGACGTGATCGTCTCTTACTAGGTTGCTAGCTACCGCTGCAACCCGGATTTAGGAGTTAGGGGTTTTTATATTTCTTAGCATTGGACGAGAGCGTCTCTTACTAGGTTGCTAGCTACCGCTGCAACCCGGATAACTCTAATATAAAACTATGATGACTGATATTCATTATTGATCTAGTAGGGTTTCAGACAAGGTAGTTCTAATGATGTACTTTTGTTACTATACACTATATACTACCTATACTATAGTTAAGTGGCCTATAAAATTTAGTATAGGCAAAAGGTCGTTCTTTATTATATCATACTTTTAAATAGATTCAGAGACACCAGAAACAGCAAAACGCTACCCAACCAAGCAGGATTCAGGCCGGGTATGGGTTGCTGTGATCAGATTTTTAGCCTGCGACAGATCCTTTAACACCGGTTTAAACACGAGCAGGAAACAATCCAAATCTTCATAGACTTCATTACCGCGTTTGATTCAGTCCATCGTGATGCAATATGGGAGGCAATGAGAGAGGACAGTGTACCTGAGAAGATCATCAATCTGCTCAAGGCATACTATGCTGGAACAAAGGCCCGGGTAAGAGTCGATGGCGATCTTTCAGATCTGGTCCTGATCGAGAAAAGTTGTACGTCAAGGCTGTGTCCTTTCACCAACTTTGTTCAACTTCGTCATCGATTGGATCCTCAGGGTCCTGGACAATTATAGAGGCGTTGCAGTGAGCCCGTCCTTCTCCGTCACAGATCTTGACTATGATGGCCTATAAAACTTAACATAGGCAAGAGGTCGTTCTTTATTATACAATGTATGAAATTGTTTGTTATTCCAATGATCGTCTTTTATTGTAAAAACTGTCTGGATTGAAGTGCAGGTGACTTGTGTGTGTTTTGAAGCTACACCTCCCTCTTCTGGATTTGAGTAAGTCATATCTTCATCTCCTTTTGGTTGTTTCTTTTTATAGAACCAAAACAAAGTAGCCAACATTCAAAGGAGAAAAAGTAGGGCTCCTCCTTTGGGCTGTGGTCACTAAAAAAAACAAACAATTTCTTATGATTTTTGGATTTTAAACAGGGGTTTGTGAGAGCCTCTTTTTTGGCTTCTTAGCTTTTTGAAGCAGTATTCTGCAGACTCCTTTTGGTTGACCTCTTTATGTTGCCTTTCTCAGACGAGCTTTTAGGTATTGTGTGTGTCTTCTTCTGGATTTGAGGAAGTCATATCTTCATTTTTTTTTTGTTTGCTTTTCTTTTTGAAGAACTAAAACAAAATAGCCAACATTTAAAGCAGAAAAAGGACGGCTCTTCTTGGGCTTCTGTCACTTTCAAAAAAGAGCGATTTCTTATGATTGTTGGATTTTAAACAAAGGTTTGTGAGAGCCTCTTTTTTGGATTCTTAGATTTTCGAAGCATAGCCTTGAAAACCTGCAGTGATGTTTGATGGGTTGAAGAGGTGTAAGTAACACCGAGAAACCGGGGATTTCTCAAGAAACTTTCACCTCTATTTCACGAAACTTTCAATTCTATTTCACGAAGATTTAATAAATAAGGAAGTGAAAGAAAATGGTCACTTCTTACATCACCCCAAATAGTTCACAGAACTTCTCAAAATATTTTTGAGAATGTATCTGAAATTTAAGACCCATCCACTAAAAGAAAAATGGTGACTTCGGATTTGGAACTTCTGCCGATGTCACCTGTTGCAAAGATGTGTTATTTTTTTTTCGCAATATAGCATGGGTGTCTTTTTAGGGCTGTCCCAAATATGGAACGTCCTGAATATGGACAATCTTCCCTACCAATACTAAAAATGTGACAAATCGAAACCAACAAAATTAATGAAAAAAATTCAAAAATTTAATGACAGAAGAAGAAAAATAGATAGCCAAAAGTACCAATAATTTGTATATTAAAGCTACGAAACATTTTATTATAGTTTAAAATGGTGATTAGCTCTTTGGCTAAGTGGGTGTGTGACTGGGCTAGTCCGGGGAGGGGGCTTTAGAGGGGGCAGGACCCCGGAATTTCCTACAGAGAAACTAGAAATAGTATTGTTTGAATGGGATTTCTGAGAGTAGAAGACCCCAAGATCAAGTGGTTGTAGTTTGTTTGGCGTATGTGGAGGCAAGCTTAACATGATCAACTGACTCTTTTTCGCTACCTGGATGGCTTCAACTGATAAGTGAGATTCGTGACTATCTATAATGAGTAGCTGGGACTTCTCTTTGCTTGGCAGTACAGTGGAGACGAAGTGATAAAGAAAATTAAATTACAAGCTGGTGTCCAGCCACTGTCGCTAACACAAGCAACATTACCAGGTTGAACCCTAAAGTCATCCTATTTAATGTCTTTTTCCTTTGGAAGACCAGCATTGATGGAATTGAGTTTCCAGATTCTGAAACACAGGCAAGAATTGTCACAGACTGTCCTCTATCTGCAGAAGTTGCTCTTTCAACTTGACGTAATCTAATCTTGGCAGCAATATTGAGTGACTTTTTTATGGTGTTCAAGGCACCCTCATCCATATTATATATATTCTGGAGAGAGAAGGTATACCTGGTATATGTTAGCATAGATGCTAACATTGTAGTGTTTGAATCTGGCTCCCCTAGAGGGGATAGTTGCTTCAAGTTTTCTGAGTGAAAGGACTTGGTTTCGCTACATAGTCCATAATACCATTTCTCGCCTGCTCTTTTCTTGTCATCCCAACTTGAAGGATACAGCAATCAATTTTTCCTTGCATACTTGTAGGCTAACTCACGAACTTCCATGTCAAGAAATCTTAACATGTCAAAGCAAAGTAAACCCTGGCTATTTTATTTCTGTTTATAGTTGTGATACATAGGACATGTCTCAAGGACCAATACTTGGTCCTTGAGATCCTTGTCGGTCCTTGGGCCGACACCCCTCGGCCCATTTCTCTTTCATTTAGTTTCACCAACAATGCCTAAAAAAAGAAGGTATTGAAGCATAATACGTACAACTATCTTATCATTGTAGGCGGAAAAATCTCATTTAACATGGCTACACATTAGGGTTTGTGTTGTGCGATAGCACATAAATCAAAACATAGGGTTCCTAAAGAATTTTGGTAGTTATTGTACTGGTAAAATGAATATGAATTTTTAGTAAAGTAAATGCTAAGAAACTACTATTGTTTTGGCGTTAATGACAGCGCAGCTAACTCCCAGTTTTCAATAAACACAATATATTGTCACGGCTGTTGAACAAAAGGGGGAAATAATACTAAAAATAAACAAAATCCAAAAAGCAGTACATAAACATTTTGTTACCTTTCCTACAAGTAAATTCTTTTTAAAATTTCCATGTCATTCTTTTTATATTTAAGTCCTTTTTATACTAGCAACGCTAAAGAAGTTGATTGTATAACAATCTGAAATGCTTAAAAAAAATGATATTTATAAAGATACACATAGACCTGGCTAAGGGGACAGACACTCTTGGTCTTTGGGCATGGGGATAAAGGCTTTAGCATTGTTTTTAGTTATTGCTCTCGTAAATGGGTTTTACACAAGGAAATTGGAAAGCTGTGACGTCAAACTGCATCAGTTAAGGAAAAAGGGGAAAACTGTCACCAGACCGGTCAGAAGGACCACACGTGAGTCACTTATATGACACAGAAAACTTATAAAAACCAGTATCTTTTATTTCAGAAAATTACTGTGTTTATACACCCATGAACATTGCTTACGTATATAGCATAACAATTAATTCTTTTTAAATTTCTGCTTATAATATTTTTCTGGAACACTGGCAGCTTGTAAGGCAGAGTATAACCAAAATCCAAACATTAATAATACAGTAACCAAATACGTAGGAAAAGCTATTGCCCAATACCTCCTTGGGTAATAGGTGACCCTCATCATGGCTAACCAAGAGTCTGGCAAAAAAGCCTATAGTAAATACAAAATAATGACACAGGTAATAAAAATAAAAGCGGCAAATCCATACGTAGCTCGAAGTGGCGTAGGGTTTGTTGCAGCTCCGGAGAGTTTTGACGCCTTCGCATTAACTTAGAGGAGTAAAAAATGGCGTAGCGAGTCAATTGAAGCAAAGGGAAAACCAAACTAAATTAAAAATTTTCAGGTTCTTTTCTGGTTTGAATTAATAAATGGAAATTGTTGTTCAGATACCATGAATATTTTTGCACTTTGCAGCTAAATAAAATTATTTAATTTAAAATTTTCAGGAATTATTCTATTTTCAGTTGACAAATAAGATTTTTTTTTCAAGGAATCGAGCAGCTAAGTCCAATATATGCAATGGCATGTTCTTTGAATGAAATATAGCTTCAGTTACTATAGACTAAAGTTCGTTCTTTAATGTAATTATTTTTAATTACAAAAAGCACTAGATGTAGCAATTTCCTTTAAAATGAGCTATTATACAGCTCTCTATTATTTTCCAGTGCCCAGCTAGCTGAGGAGTAAGAACAAGCTTTCAGTTAACATGGGCTAGGTGTCGTTTTTATTTTATTTAAAATGAGTCATTGAACAACTCTCTACGATGTTCCAGTACCATGTTATCTGTTGAATTACTAACCTATACTACAATTAAGTGGCGTGCAAAATTTAGTATAGGCAAGAGGTCGTTCTTTATTATAATTTTTTAACTTGCGTGCAGCTTGCTTTGATCTAACCATTATGTATTCATGAATGAGACCTTTTGCAGTTTTGACGTTTCTTATATAGTAATTATGACGTCACTGCATCAAAAATACAGTTTTTATTGAAAAAATTTATTCTCTTTTAAAAATAATTTATTTTAGTTACTATAGATTTTTAACCCAATTAATTTCCTTTAAAATGAGCTATTGAACAACCCTCTACGATGTTCCAGTGCCAAGCTATCTCTGGATACAAAAGAAAAAAAAAAAGAAAAAAGAAAAAAATATCCTGTTTGGGGAGAATAACGTGGTAAAAGTCTATTTTCTTGATTTTCAAGCCAATATATTTTCTTTGTTATTCAAGCCAAAGGGCGGTAAGTTTCCTTTATGGAGGATTTGTACAAGGCGGTTCTAATGGTGTACTTTTTGTTTTGATCTGACTCTTTTTTTAGGAGCTACGGGTTTTTATATTTCTTAACATTGGAGGTGATCGTCTCTTACTAGGTTGCTAGCTACCGCTGCAACCCGGATTGCTGTTCAAGCCAAGGGACTGAAAGTTTCCTATACAGGGGTTTCGGACAAGGCGGTTCTAATGGTGTACTTTTTGTTTTGATCTGACTCCTTTTTTAGGAACTATGGGTTTTTATATTTCTTAACATTGGACGTGATCGTCTCTTACTAGGTTGCTAGCTACCGCTGCAACCCGGATCTCTCAATTATTACTTCTCGATACGCCTTGTCAGTTGAATACCTTTGCTTTTTTCTTTTCAAGAAATTGTGTCTGTTTTTTGTATAGTACTTTTTTTTAACTTGCGTGTAGCTTGCTTGATTGAAATCATTTCGTAACCATTAGTTGAATGTTTAAGTCAAGTATCAAGTATCAAGAACCTAACAAAAAATTAAACTAATTTTTAAATTTTCAGGTATTTTCCTATTCTAAATTAAAAGATTAAAGCTATTGTTCAGACACCACAAATATTTTTGCAGTTTATAACTTTAGCGATTCTGAACTAAAAACGAAAATAAAATAAAAATAAATTTTTTCAATTTTTACGTCATGTCGCTCATTAAGTCATATATGGTTATTAGTACACAATAGGTTTTATATATTACGTCATGTCACTTATTACGTCATATATGGTTATTAGTAGATAATCGGTAAAGTATTCGTTCTTTATTATAAACTTTGTGGAGAATAACGTGGTTAAAGTCAATTTTCTTGATTTTCAAGCCAATATATTTTCTTTGTTATTCAAGCCAAAGGGCGGTAAGTTTCCTTTATAGGGGTTTCGGACAAGGCGGTTCTAATGGTGTACTTTTTGTTTTGATCTGACTCTTTTTTTAGTAGTTATGGGTTTTTATATTTCTTAACATTGGACGTGATCGTCTCTTACTAGGTTGCTAGCTACCACTGCAACACGGATTCTAATGGTGTACTTTTTGTTTTGATCTGACTCCTTTGTTAGGAACTATGGGTTTTTATATTTCTTAACATTGGACGTGATCGTCTCTTACTAGGTTGCTAGCTACCGCTGCAACCGGATAAATTGTCATAATATAAATACTCAATTTTTGCATGTCTATAAACTACATCATTATAATAACGCTGTTTGTCACTATCAATTTTCGCATCTCGATACGCCTGGTCGGTTGAATACCTTTGCTTTTCTCTTTTCAAGATGCTATCTCTGTTTTTTTGGTAGTACTGTTTTTTTAACTTGCGTGTAGCTTGCTTGATTGAAACCATTATGTAACCATTAGTTGAATGTTTATGCAACGTATCAAGTATCAAGAACCTAACAAAAAATTAAACTAATTTTTTAATTTTCAGGTATTTTTCTAGTCTAAATTAAAAGATTAAAACTATTGTTCAGACACCGTAAATATTTTTGCAGTTTATAACTTCAGCGATTCTGAACTAAAAACGAAAATAAAATAAAAATTAATTTTTTCAATTTTTACGTCACGTCGCTCATTAAGTCATATATGGTTATTAGTACACAATAGGTTTTAGATATTACGTCATGTCACTTATTACGTCATATATGGTTATTAGTAGATAATCGGTAAAATATTCGTTCTTTATTATAAATACCGTTAAAATTCTTTCTTAAATGAACGTTTCTTGGTGTAGTGGTTAAAACATAAGACTTTGAATCCGGCGATCTGAGTTCAAATTCCGGTGGGCAGTTCTTAAGAAATGTAGCTTACTTATGCTACCATTTAGGTTTCCGCCGTAATTCTTTCTTTTCAAAATTAAATTAGTTACTATGGCCATGAGTTAGTTCTTTACCATGTCGTAACAATTTGTTTTATAATAATAATTAAGTTTGTTAACTACAAAAGGTTTCTATATTCAGCAGTTTTCTTTAAAATGAGCCATTACACAGCTCTTTATTATGACCTCGAACTGTTTGATTTAATACTTAAGTTACTATGGGTTCAGTTCGTTCCTTATTGTAATACGTCACGTCGCTCATTAAGTCATGTATGGTTATTAGTACACAATAGGTTTTAGATATTACGTCATGTCACTTATTACGTCATATATGGTTATTAGTAGATAATCGGTAAAATATTCGTTCTTTATTATAATCTTTACTATAACTACCGCTTGAACCCGGTTTATAAATCACAAACAGGAAAAAGCCTACGGCTTTTTCTTCTTTTGAATAGTAAGAGATGATCCTCAAATAATCAGACATCTAACTAGGTTGATAATCTGTTCTTTAACATAAACTTCATTAATCGGATATTTTAATATATCCTATATGGTTTAGAGGTTGGGATAGCTCTCAGCCAGTTGGCCTGAGTTCAATTTCCGTATGAGAAATTTTTACTTATGATGATTTCTTAAGAAATTATAATTAAAATATCTTAATGTAATAAAAATAATTTGTTTTAATTACAAAAGGTTTTTAACCCCATTAATTTCCTTTAAAATGAGCCATTGAACAACTCTCTACGATGTTCCAGTGCCAAGCTATCTGTTGAATTACTAACCTATACTATAATTAAGTGGCGTATAAAATTTAGTATAGGCAAAGGGTCGTTCTTTATTATAATGATTCTGGACTGAAAACTAAAATAATTGCAATTATGAGACAATAATATGGAGATATGTACTTTACGGGTTACAGGATACAATAATAAATTTGAACTGAGATGAAAAAAAAATTTCTTCCAGGAGACAAAAAGCAAAACTAATTTTAGAATTTTCATGTATTTTTGTTGTTTAAATTAAAAAATTACTATTACTGATTAGGCATCATAAATATTTTTGCAGTTTACATAATAATTTTAGCGATTAAGCCAAAAAAGAAAATTTTGGTTCCAGGAGTTTCGGTTACTATTGAGACAAGTAGCTATTATTACTATAGAGTTCATTACATGGACTGTTTTATTGCTTCAAAATTCAAATATCTTTGAAAAGACTGCAGTATGAAAACACATCAAAAATGCAATTTTTTTGACAAAATTGATTCTACTTTAAAAAGTATTTTATTTTTAAATACAAAAGTGACTAGATGTTGCAATTTCCTTTAAAATGAGCTATTATACAGCTCTCTATGATTTTCCAGTGCCCAGCTAGCTGAGCAGAAAGAAAAAGCGGAAAGAAAAAAATATCCCGTTTGTGGAGAATAACGTGGTAAAAGTCAATTTTCCTGATTTTCAAGCCAATATATTTTCTTTGTTATTCAAGCCAAAGGGAGGTAAGTTTCCTTTATAGAGGATTCGGACAAGGCGGTTCTAATGGTGTACTTTTTGTTTTGATCTGACTCTTTTTTTAGGAGTTGGGGGGTTTTATATTTCTTGACATTGGAGGTGATCGTCTCTTACTAGGTTGCTAGCTACCGCTGCAACCCGGATTACGTCATGTCACTTATTACGTCATATATGGTTATTAGTGGATAATCGGTAAAATATTCGTTCTATATGGTTATTAGTGGATAATCGGAAAATTATTCGTTCTTTATTATAATTATACTGGAAACAAAGAAAGAGAAAAAAAATATCCCGTTTAGGCAGAATGTTGCAGTAGCTGCCACTTTTCTTGATTTTTTAGTACTGATTTTTTAACTTGCGTGCAGCTTGCTTTGATCTAACCATTATGTATTCATGAATGAGACCTTTTGCAGTTTTGACGTTTCTTATATAGTAATTATGACGTCACTGCATCAAAAATACAGTTTTTATTGAAAAAATTTATTCTCTTTTAAAAATAATTTATTTTAGTTACTATAGATTTTTAACCCAATTAATTTCCTTTAAAATGAGCTATTGAACAACCCTCTACGATGTTCCAGTGCCAAGCTATCTCTGGATACAAAAGAAAAAAAAAAGAAAAAAAGAAAAAAATATCCCGTTTGGGGAGAATAACGTGGTAAAAGTCTATTTTCTTGATTTTCAAGCCAATATATTTTCTTTGTTATTCAAGCCAAAGGGCGGTAAGTTTCCTTTATGGAGGATTTGTACAAGGCGGTTCTAATGGTGTACTTTTTGTTTTGATCTGACTCTTTTTTTAGGAGCTACGGGTTTTTATATTTCTTAACATTGGAGGTGATCGTCTCTTACTAGGTTGCTAGCTACCGCTGCAACCCGGAAAAATCTTCAAAAATTTGAACCTTTTATAATTTATAATGATGCATAATATAAATTCTGTAATCTTAACTATAGTGAAGTTGCGTATGCAAGTTAGTATAGGGAAGAGTTCGATCTTTATTATAATCAAGCCAATATATTTCCCTTGCTGTTCAAGCCAAGGGACAGAAAGTTTCCTATACAGGGGTTTCGGACAAGGCGGTTCTAATGGTGTACTTTTTGTTTTGATCTGACTCCTGCTTTAGGAGCTATGGGTTTTTATATTTCTTAACATTGGACGTGATCGTCTCTTACTAGGTTGCTAGCTACCGCTGCAACCCGGATGCTGGTATACGATTATGACGTCATTAATCAATCTTTAATATGAAATCTGTTAATGTAATAACCTATACTATAATTAAGTGGCGTATAAAATTTAGTATAGGCAAGAGGTCGTTCTTTATTATAATCCAGTGCAAAGCTATCTCTGGATAACAAGAAAGAAAAAAATATCCCGTTTAGGCAGAATGTTGTAGTAGCTGCCACTTTTCTTGATTTTCAAGCAAATATATTTCCCTTGCTGTTCAAGCCAAATGACAGAAAGTTTCCTATACAAGGGTTTCGGACAAGGCGGTTCTAATGGTGTACTTTTTGTTTTGATCTGACTCCATTTTTAGGAACTATGGGTTTTTACATTTCTTAACATTGGACGTGATCGTCTCTTACTAGGTTGCTAGCTACCGCTGCGACCCGGATAATTGGTATGGTGAAATAATAATATGCATATGGTTTTTAAATCATACTCCTTTATGGTCCCATTTGGTCTAGTGGCTAGGATAGTTAGCTTTCACTTAAGAGGACCGGGTTCGATTCCCGGTGTAGGAAAATTTTTAACTCTATAATCTTCAAACATTGGAACCTTTTAATAATTTATAATGATGTATAATATAAATACTGTAATCTTCACTACAGTGAAGTTGCCTATGCAAGTTAGTATAGGGAAGAGTTCGATCTTTATTATAAATATTTAATATCTTCAGGGATTATTCTAGTTCCAGTTAACAAATAATTTTTTTGTTAAAACCCCCAAAACATTACTGCATTTTATATAATAATGAATAATTATATAAAATGAAACCGTATTGACAAACAACATTTATGATAAACTATATCGTTCTTTTATGTAAATACTAGCTACCGCTACAACCCTGCTTCGTTCTTTATTATAACTACCACTGCAAACCGCATTACAAACAGGAAAAAGCCTACGGGTTTTTCTTCTTTGAAATAGTAAGAGACGAACCTCAAAAAATCAAGTAGCTAGCCAAGTCCAATGTATGGAAAGGTTTGTTATTGTAATGATCTTCTTTTAATGTAATTTCGTGAGAAAAATGATTCTATTTTAAAACTAATTTGTTTTTTAAAGGCAAAAGGTTTTTAACCCCATTAATTTTCTTTAAAATGAGCCATTAAACAACTCTCTACGATGTTCCAGTGCCAAGCTATCTGTGGAATTACTAACCTATGCTATAATTAAGTAGCGTATATAAATTTAGTATAGGCAAGAGGTCGTTCTTTATTATAATTACAGATGTAATGGGAAATCTTATACATCACTGTGAATATATGGAGGCATTATTGTCCTTTACTTAGTTTCAGCTTAAATTCGATGATCAAGCCTTTATGTAAATGAGCCATTGAACAGCTCTCTACAATGTCCCAGTGCCAAGCTATCTGTGGAAAAGAAGAAGAAGAAGAAAGAAAGAAAAAATATCCCGTTTGTGGGATATTTTTCTTGGCCGAGTGGTCCAAGGCGCTGGTGTTAGTCACTAGTCTCTTCGAAAATGTGGGTTCAAATCCTACCACTGGTATACGATTATGACGTCATTGATCAATCTTTAATATGAAATATGCGATTTTTCGTAAAAAACTGATTCTATTTTAAAAATACATTGTTTTAAGTACAAAAGGTTTTTAACCCAATTAATTTCCTTTAAAATGAGCTATTGAACAACCCTCTACGATGTTCCAGTGCCAAGCTATCTCTGGAAACAAAGAAAAAAAAAAGAAAAAAATATCCCGTTTAGGAAGAATGTTGTAGTAGCTGCCACTTTTCTTGATTTTCAAGCCAATATATTTCCCTTTCTGTTCAAGCCAAGGGACAGAAAGTTTCCTATACAGGGGTTTCGGACAAGGCGGTTCTAATGGTGTACTTTTTGTTTTGATCTGACTCCTTTTTTAGGAACTATGGGTTTTTATATTTCTTAACATTGGAAGTGATCGTCTCTTACTAGGTTGCTAGCTACCGCTGCAACCCGGATTCTTATATAGTAATTATGACGTCACTGCATCAAAAATACAGTTTTTATTGGAAAAATTTATTCTCTTTTAGAAATAATTTATTTTAGTTACTATAGATTTTTAACCCAATTAATTTCCTTTAAAATGAGCTATTGAACAACCCTGTACGATGTTCCAGTGCCAAGCTATCTCTGGATACAAAAGAAAAAAAAAGAAAAAAATATCCCGTTTGGGGAGAATAACGTGGTTAAAGTCAATTTTCTTGATTTTCAAGCCAATATATTTCCCTTGCTGTTCAAGCCAAGGGACAGAAAGTTTCCTATACAGGGGTTTCGGACAAGGCGGTTTTAATGGTGTACTTTTTGTTTTGATCTGACTCCTTTTTTAGGAGCTATGGGTTTTTATATTTCTTAACATTGGACGTGATCGTCTCTTACTAGGTTGCTAGCTACCGCTGCAACCCGGAAAATATATTAACTATAGTGAAGTTGCGTATGCAAGCTAGTATAGGGAAGAGTTCGATCTTTATTATAACAATTTAAAATTTAAAAAAGAAACTTGTTTATTTACAATCTAGCTAAAATAATGAAGATAATATGAATGAACCACAGTGTTCAGTTTCTTTGGACTTGAGTTTGTTTTTTAACTATAAATACAAACAGGAAAAAGCCTACGGCTTTTTCTTCTTTTAAATAGTAAGAGACGAAACTCAAACAATCAAGTAGCTAACTAAGTCCAATGTATGGAATGGTTTGTTATTTCAGTGATCGTCTTTTAATGTAAAAATATAAATACTGTAATCTTAACTATAGTGAAGTTGCGTATGCAAGTTAGTATAGGGAAGAGTTCGATCTTTATTATAAAAAATTATTTTATTTAAAATTTTAAGGAATTATTCTAGTTTTAATTGACGAACCAGATTTTCTTTGCGTCAAGTAGTTAAAACCCAACAAAAAACAAAACTAATTTAAATTTTTTTGGTTCTTTTCTGGTTTGGATTAAAAAAATAAAATTATTGCTCAGACATCTTAAATAGTTTTGCAGTTTGCAGCTAAATAAAATTATTTTATTTAAAATTTTCAGGAATTAATCTAGTTTCAGTTGACAAATCACTTTTTTTTATACAACCCTAAAAGAGAATTAGATTTTTTACTAAGACCCTAAAAGAATTACTGCATTTTACATAAATATATGTACATGCTTTTTATAATGTTGAAAATACTATTTCTATTTTCGTTTGCAATAGGATGTTAATAACATTAGCTACTACAGGTATATCTGATGATTCCTGATGATTCCTTTATATATAAATAAAAACGTATTGAAAAACACCATTTATAATGAACTATATCGGTCCTTTATGTAAATTATGATGATTTCTTAAGAAATTATAACTAAAATTTCTTAATGTAATAAAAATAATTTGTTTTAATTACAAAACGTTTTTCACCCCATTAATTTCCTTTAAAATGAGCCACTGAACAACTCTCTACGATGTTCCAGTGCCAAGCTATCTGTTGAATTACTATCCTATACTATAATTAAGTGGCTTATAAAATTTAGTATAGGCAAGGGGTCGATCTTTATTATAAAAAAAAAAAATTAAGTGCAAAAGACGCTAGATCTAGAGATTTCCTTTAAAATGAGCTATTGAACAACTCTCTACGATGTTCCAAAAAAAATATCCCGTTTGTGGAGAATAACGTGGTTAAAGTCAATTTTCTTGATTTTCAAGCCTTGCTGTTCAAGCCAAATTACAGAAAGTTTCCTATACAGAGTTTTTGGACAAGGCGGTTCTAATGGTGTACTTTTTGTTTTGATCTGACTGCTGTTTTAGGAGCTATGGTTTTTTTTTATTTCTTAGCATTGGACTCGATCGTCTCTTATTAGGTTGCTAGCTCCCGCTGCAACCCGGATGTTCTTTATTATAAAATCCTTTATGCTACTATAGTTAAGTGGCCTATAAAATTTAGTATAGGCAAGAGGTCGTTCTTTATTATAAATGTATTCATGAATGAGACCTTTTGCAGTTTTGACGTTTCTTATATAGTAATTATGACGTCACTGCATCAAAAATACAGTTTTTATTGAAAAAATTTATTCTCTTTTAAAATAATTTATTTTAGTTACTATAGATTTTTAACCCAATTAATTTCCTTTAAAATGAGCTATTGAACAACCCTCTACGATGTTCCAGTGCCAAGCTATCTCTGGATACAAAAAAAGAAAAAAAAAAAGAAAAAAAGAAAAAAATATCCCGTTTGGGGAGAATAACGTGGTAAAAGTCTATTTTCTTGATTTTCAAGCCAATATATTTTCTTTGTTATTCAAGCCAAAGGGCGGTAAGTTTCCTTTATGGAGGATTTGTACAAGGCGGTTCTAATGGTGTACTTTTTGTTTTGATCTGACTCTTTTTTTAGGAGCTACGGGTTTTTATATTTCTTAACATTGGAGGTGATCGTCTCTTACTAGGTTGCTAGCTACCGCTGCAACCCGGACTAGGTTTCAGCCATCTCTACAGCCATGATACTGATGGAAATTATATAATTCCTATTTATGTTTTAGTTAACATGGGCAAGGTGTCGTTCTTTATTGTAATGGCGTATAAAATTTAGTATAGGCAAGAGGTCATTCTTTATTATATTTTTTCAAGATTTAAAATTATTAAGCACACAAAATCCCGTGTCGAGTATCTAAAACCTAGCATAAAACAAAACTAATTTTAAAATTTTCAGGTATTTATCTTGTTTGAATTACAAAATTAGTATTATTGGTTAGACACCATAAATATTTTTGCAGTTTAAATAATAAGTTTAGTGATTCTGGACTGAAAACTAAAATAATTGCAATTATGAGACAATAATATGGAGATATGTACTTTACGGGTTACAGGATACAATAATAAATTTGAACTGAGATGAAAAAAAATTTCTTCCAGGAGACAAAAAGCAAAACTAATTTTAGAATTTTCATGTATTTTTGTTGTTTAAATTAAAAAATTACTATTACTGATTAGGCATCATAAATATTTTTGCAGTTTACATAATAATTTTAGCGATTAAGCCAAAAAAGAAAATTTTGGTTCCAGGAGTTTCGGTTACTATTGAGACAAGTAGCTATTATTACTATAGAGTTCATTACATGGACTGTTTTATTGCTTCAAAATTCAAATATCTTTGAAAAGACTGCAGTATGAAAATACATCAAAAATGCAATTTTTTTGACAAAATTGATTCTACTTTAAAAAGTATTTTATTTTTAAATACAAAAGTGACTAGATGTTGCAATTTCCTTTAAAATGAGCTATTATACAGCTCTCTATGATTTTCCAGTGCCCAGCTAGCTGAGCAGAAAGAAAAAGCGGAAAGAAAAAAATATCCCGTTTGTGGAGAATAACGTGGTAAAAGTCAATTTTCTTGATTTTCAAGCCAATATATTTTCTTTGTTATTCAAGCCAAAGGGAGGTAAGTTTCCTTTATAGAGGATTCGGACAAGGCGGTTCTAATGGTGTACTTTTTGTTTTGATCTGACTCTTTTTTTAGGAGTTGGGGGGTTTTATATTTCTTGACATTGGAGGTGATCGTCTCTTACTAGGTTGCTAGCTACCGCTGCAACCCGGATTAAGTGGCGTATAAAATTTAGTGTAGGCAAGAGGTCGTTCTTAATTATAATTTTGTTTTGATCTGACTCTGTTTTTAGGAGTTGGGGGGTTTTATATTTCTTGACATTGGAGGTGATCGTCTCTTACTAGGTTGCTAGCTACCGCTGCAACCCGGATACTAGGTTGCTAGCTACTGCTGCAACCCAAATTCACATATATATTTATTTATGAGAGGCAGCCTGGCCGAGTGGTCCAAGACACTGGTGTTAGCCACCAGTCTCTTCGGAGGCGTGGGTTCAAATCTTACCGCTGGTATACGATTATGTTTGAAAGACTGCAGTGTGAAAAGACATCAAAAATGCAGTTTTTGGTGGAAAAATTTATTCTCTTTTAGAAATAATTTATTTTAGTTACTCTAGATTCTTAACCCAATTAATTTCCTTTAAAATGAGCTATTGAACAACCCTCTACGATGTCCCAGTGCCAAGCTATGTGTGGAAAAGAAAAAAAAAGAAAAGAGAAAAAATATCCCGTTTGGGGAGAATAACGTGGTTAAAGTCAATTTTCTTGATTTTCAAGCCAATATATTTCCCTTGCTGTTCAAGCCAAGGGACAGAAAGTTTCCTATACAGGGGTTTCGGACAAGGCGGTTCTAATGGTGTACTTTTTGTTTTGATCTGACTCCTTTGTTAGGAACTATGGGTTTTTATATTTCTTAACATTGGACGTGATCGTCTCTTACTAGGTTGCTAGCTATCGCTGCAACCCGGAAAAAAAACACATTGTGCCCACATCGTTCTTTACTCAGGCAGTGCTAGCGCGCTGCCTATGATAATAAACTGATTACACACAGGAAAAAGCCTACGGCTTTTTCTTCTTTTAAATAGTAAGAGACGAGTCTCAAATAATCAAGTAGCTAGCTAATTCCAAAGGTATTCAATTTTTGTTATTCCAATGATCGTTTCTTATTGTAATTTCAACAGCATCCGCTCTTTCAAAGAGAATTTTAATCTGTAATTTCGAATACTTTTCGTGATCCCGATAAAACATGCGTAAAATGTTTCTCAATTTACAAAGATCAGCCTGCATTTTTGCCATCTTCTTGTATTTCTGAATGTAATTTTTCCCTTTGTCCTTATGCGTTCTTCGGTACAACCTCGCAGAGAATTTAATTTTTTCATTATAGCTTTTGTCACCCCAGTATCTACCCATTATTCTGGTAGCAACTTTTTTCTTATGTTTGTTTCGGTAATCTATATCGTTATCATACCGTTCCTTGCTCTTTTGTTTCGCTGTCTCAATTTTCCCTTCTCGATACCCCTGATCCGTAAGATACCTCTGTTTTGCTCTGTCATATTTCATTTTCTTAAATCCTGGATCACAAGACATCTTAGTAGCAATCCTTACGCGTGCTCGAGCTTTATTGCGTTTGGTGGCATTTTTATCTCTTTCAAATAAACTTTTCTTATATTTCAGGATGTTAGCTTTATTTTTTGTGTAGTAAAGTTTTCTATTAGTAGAAATTTGGATTGTTCTATTTTGATATTGTTTTTGGTTATTCTTTCTTTTTTTCCACTCGCGTGAGACCATATTTTTTCAAGATTTAAAATTATTAAGCACACAAAATCCCGTGTCGAGTATCTAAAACCTAGCATAAAACAAAACTAATTTTAAAATTTTCAGGTATTTATCTTGTTTGAATTACAAAATTAGTATTATTGGTTAGACACCATAAATATTTTTGCAGTTTAAATAATAAGTTTAGTGATTCTGGACTGAAAACTAAAATAATTGCAATTATGAGACAATAATATGGAGATATGTACTTTACGGGTTACAGGATACAATAATAAATTTGAAGTGAGATGAAAAAAAAATTTCTTCCAGGAGACAAAAAGCAAAACTAATTTTAGAATTTTCATGTATTTTTGTTGTTTAAATTAAAAAATTACTATTACTGATTAGGCATCATAAATATTTTTGCAGTTTACATAATAATTTTAGCGATTAAGCCAAAAAAGAAAATTTTGGTTCCAGGAGTTTCGGTTACTATTGAGACAAGTAGCTATTATTACTATAGAGTTCATTACATGGACTGTTTTATTGCTTCAAAATTCAAATATCTTTGAAAAGACTGCAGTATGAAAATACATCAAAAATGCAATTTTTTTGACAAAATTGATTCTACTTTAAAAAGTATTTTATTTTTAAATACAAAAGTGACTAGATGTTGCAATTTCCTTTAAAATGAGCTATTATACAGCTCTCTATGATTTTCCAGTGCCCAGCTAGCTGAGCAGAAAGAAAAAGCGGAAAGAAAAAAATATCCCGTTTGTGGAGAATAACGTGGTAAAAGTCAATTTTCTTGATTTTCAAGCCAATATATTTTCTTTGTTATTCAAGCCAAAGGGAGGTAAGTTTCCTTTATAGAGGATTCGGACAAGGCGGTTCTAATGGTGTACTTTTTGTTTTGATCTGACTCTTTTTTTAGGAGTTGGGGGGTTTTATATTTCTTGACATTGGAGGTGATCGTCTCTTACTAGGTTGCTAGCTACCGCTGCAACCCGGATAATTGACAAATCAGTTACTATGAGCGAGAGATCGTTCTTTACTGTAATCAGTTACCACTTGGGTTTTCTTTTATGTTATATCATTACAAACAGGAAAAAGCCTACGGCTTTTTCTTCTTTTAAATAGTAAGAGACGAACCTCAAGTGTACTACCCCTGGAACCACCATTTATTAGTTACTATGGATGAGAGATCGTTCTTTACTGTAGCAACCCAGATAACCTATACTATAATTAAGTGGCGTATAATATTTAGCATAGGTAAGAGGTCGTTCTTTATTATAATCTTTCATTTGCTTAAAATCTTCAATGAAGTCTTTTGGAACCGCTGAATTGAGAGGCTGGACAGAAAAATGTTCAACCAATGTAGATTTTGCACTTTCTGTCAGTTTCTGAAGGATTGCAGCTTCCGGTATTTCAGGTAAATTATCAATACCAACCGCTTTTTCAGCAAGACGGGCTTCAAGTATTTTTTTTTTATCTTCTAGGGTGTATGCATGTATTGTTTTATAGAGACTGTTGTTCTCTCTTAACCACAACAGTGCTTCATGGACTTTTCTCAGATCTATTAGTGCAGTCCAAACATTCTTGTTGTAAGTAGGCTGACCATTGACAATGACTACAAAACTATCAATGTTAAGAAGTTTTTCAGGCTGAATATCTGCATTTGCTTGCACATCAACAGGTAGATATACTATTCTCCCCTTAAGAGCGTCAACAAGTTCTGTTCTAGGTCTCTTCAATGCAGTTACTTGCCCTAATCTGACGATCGTAAGACAAGGCATTACAAATCGAATCATTGCCATTTCAAAATTATTTAAACACTTTATACATTCCGGTGTACAGTCTATATGAAGGTTATTTAATACTGATCGGACATTCTCCTGACTTTTCAACATTTTCCCAGCACAGTAATCACAGACAAAGAATGAATCTATGACATCCTCTTTCCAACCTGTACATTGAATTAGTTCTTCTCTGTCATCTTTGGGTATGTCCTGTTGTAGGTGTTCTAAAATCGTGGCCATCATTACATCAAAACCTTTCTTATTTGAAAGGGATCTTAGACTCTTCAATTGGTATTTTGTCTTTATCTGCTCACAACTGTCACAATGCATTGTGGGGTATACATCCCTAATGTTAGCTACCTTATCAAGGCTCTCACCAAATAATTTTATTATTGTATTTTCATCCACAGAAACTCTAATATTGCCATCACCGTAAATGAAGTCTTGACTATTATTACGACAGAGTCTACTTGACACTTCTTCTATGTGATGACTTAGTTCCTTGTACGAGCCCTCGACTTTTAGTAGATTAATATGTTGTATAATCTTACATTTTGATACTGCCTTATATACGCTATTAATGAAACAGTTCAAGACAGGAAAATGTGGAGCTAGTGCCCTTAGAGAACGCAAATAGCTCTGACATCCCTCATTTGGGCTACAGTATAACGAATGCCCATGCTTTCTTGTGTCCCTGTAATTGATTTCACAATAATCCAAGCCGCCAAGGTAGAAATTAACCACTTTGTCAGTTGAAAATTTTAATGCTATATTGTTTTCAAGGATATCAAAAAGAATTTGACATAATTCAATATCCGTCGGATAGAGCTTGCAGATATCAGGGTGACATTGCCAAGTAACCTGCTGCCCAATTTTTGGTTTTGAATTTTTACTCAGATTGTTATAGGTGACTTCAGCCATCATAATTTCCTTGTCAGATCTAGTTTTAGAGCATTTTTCAATAGTTGTCTCGTACTTTTCAGGACAGTGTGTTCTACTACACAGAGAATTTTTTGCCAAATATTCAGTAGAACTAAACGAACTGTTTAAAACACAGTTAGAAATGCTTTTTTCTTGAGTCGGTGTTCCAGGAATTTGTTCTAAATCATTAGTCTTACAAACACATTTACTAATAACCCTAACAGGCTCGTTTTCGCCATAATTGAAAAACATTGCTTTTCCTTCGCTGTTGATAGGTATGCTTGTATATATATTTTTATTGCTGCTACATAAACTGCAATTGCTCCTTCCAAAATTAATATACGAATTTTCTAAGAAGTACGCCTCCGTATATTCACTGTGTTGTCGAACATTTTCCATTGCATCTATAAACTGTTCCGCAGTTGCCAATCCATACCTTGGAAGCTTTTCGTTAAACTGACAACATTTCTTTTGGATATTGCCATGAAGCTTTGCCAAAGCATTTCTAGCCGACTTTTCAACAGCATCCGCTCTTTCAAAGAGAATTTTAATCTGTAATTTCGAATACTTTTCGTGATCCCGATAAAACATGCGTAAAATGTTTCTCAATTTACAAAGATCAGCCTGCATTTTTGCCATCTTCTTGTATTTCTGAATGTAATTTTTCCCTTTGTCCTTATGCGTTCTTCGGTACAACCTCGCAGAGAATTTAATTTTTTCATTATAGCTTTTGTCACCCCAGTATCTACCCATTATTCTGGTAGCAACTTTTTTCTTATGTTTGTTTCGGTAATCTATATCGTTATCATACCGTTCCTTGCTCTTTTGTTTCGCTGTCTCAATTTTCCCTTCTCGATACCCCTGATCCGTAAGATACCTCTGTTTTGCTCTGTCATATTTCATTTTCTTAAATCCTGGATCACAAGACATCTTAGTAGCAATCCTTACGCGTGCTCGAGCTTTATTGCGTTTGGTGGCATTTTTATCTCTTTTAAATAAACTTTTCTTATATTTCAGGATGTTAGCTTTATTTTTTGTGTAGTAAAGTTTTCTATTAGTAGAAATTTGGATTGTTCTATTTTGATATTGTTTTTGGTTATTCTTTCTTTTTTTCCACTCGCGTGAGACCATATTTTTTCAAGATTTAAAATTATTAAGCACACAAAATCCCATGTCGAGTATCTAAAACCTAGCATAAAACAAAACTAATTTTAAAATTTTCAGGTATTTATCTTGTTTGAATTACAAAATTAGTATTATTGGTTAGACACCATAAATATTTTTGCAGTTTAAATAATAAGTTTAGTGATTCTGGACTGAAAACTAAAATAATTGCAATTATGAGACAATAATATGGAGATATGTACTTTACGGGTTACAGGATACAATAATAAATTTGAACTGAGATGAAAAAAAATTTCTTCCAGGAGACAAAAAGCAAAACTAATTTTAGAATTTTCATGTATTTTTGTTGTTTAAATTAAAAAATTACTATTACTGATTAGGCATCATAAATATTTTTGCAGTTTACATAATAATTTTAGCGATTAAGCCAAAAAAGAAAATTTTGGTTCCAGGAGTTTCGGTTACTATTGAGACAAGTAGCTATTATTACTATAGAGTTCATTACATGGACTGTTTTATTGCTTCAAAATTCAAATATCTTTGAAAAGACTGCAGTATGAAAATACATCAAAAATGCAATTTTTTTGACAAAATTGATTCTACTTTAAAAAGTATTTTATTTTTAAATACAAAAGTGACTAGATGTTGCAATTTCCTTTAAAATGAGCTATTATACAGCTCTCTATGATTTTCCAGTGCCCAGCTAGCTGAGCAGAAAGAAAAAGCGGAAAGAAAAAAATATCCCGTTTGTGGAGAATAACGTGGTAAAAGTCAATTTTCTTGATTTTCAAGCCAATATATTTTCTTTGTTATTCAAGCCAAAGGGAGGTAAGTTTCCTTTATAGAGGATTCGGACAAGGCGGTTCTAATGGTGTACTTTTTGTTTTGATCTGACTCTTTTTTTAGGAGTTGGGGGGTTTTATATTTCTTGACATTGGAGGTGATCGTCTCTTACTAGGTTGCTAGCTACCGCTGCAACCCGGATTAATTAATGGCGTTATAGTGCAAGTGTCTAGCACGATCGGCGGTTAATCGAAAGGTTGGTCGTTCAAGGCCATCGGGGGTCAATTTTCTTTAGTTTGTAATTCAGCTATAAATGAAACCATGATAACGATGATGCTTACAGCATTCCAATTTACACTATTGATCATTTATGTAAAAAATCAAATATCTTTGAAAAAACTGCAGCGTGAAAAGACATCAAAAATGCAATTTTTGGTGGAAAAATTTATTCTGTTTTAGAAATAATTTATTTTAGTTTCTATAAATTTTTAACCCAATTAATTTCCTTTAGGATGAGCTATTGAACAGCCCTCTACGATGTTCCAGTGCCAAGCTATCTGTGGAAAAGAAAGAAAGAAAAAAAAAATATCCCGTTTGGGGAGAATAACGTGGTTAAAGTAAATTTTCTTGATTTTCAAGCCAATATATTTCCCTTGATGTTCAAGCCAAGGGACAGAAAGTTTACTATACAGGGGTTTCGGACAAGGCGGTTCTAATGGTGTACTTTTTGTTTTGATCTGACTCCTTTGTTAGGAACTATGGGTTTTATATTTCTTAACATTGGACGTGATCGTCTCTTACTGGGTTGCTAGCTACCGCTGCAACCCAGATTCATTCTTTACTTTAAACATATCGATTCTTTATGTAATATGTTTACAAACAGGAAAAAGCCTAAGGCTTTTTCTTCTTTGAAATAGTAAGAGACGAACGTCAAACAATTCAGTAGCTAACTAAGTCTGATGCGTGCAATGTTTTGTTATTCCAATGTTCGTCTTTTAATGTATTAAAGATTAAAATTATCTCTGAAAGAATGGATTTTGTTGAAAAGTCAGCTAGAGATGCTTTCGCAAAACTTCATAGTAATATCCAAAAGAAATCTTGCATGTTTAGTGAAAAGCTTCCAAGGTATGAACCGGCAACTGTGGAACAGTTTATAGATGTAATGGGAAATTTTATAGATCACTGTGAATATATGGAGGCATAATTGTTCTTTACTTAGTTTCAGCTTTAATTCGATGATCCAGACTTTATGTACTAACTACATCCAAAGACTATGACGTCATTGTTTAATATTGTATATAAAAAATTAAGTTTTTCGTAAAAAAAATTAATTAAAAAAAAAATTAAGTACAAATAGCGCTAGATCTAGAGATTTCCTTTAAAATGAGCCATTGAACAACTCTCTACGATGTTCCAGTGCCAAGCTATCTGTGGAAAAGAAAAAAAAATATCCCGTTTGTGGAGAATAACGTGGTTAAAGTCAATTTTCTTGATTATCAAGCCAATATATTTTCTTTGTTATTCAAGCCGCAGGGCGGTAAGTTTCCTTTATAGGGGTTTTGGACAAGGCGGTTCTAATGGTGTACTTTTTGTTTTGATCTGACTCTGTTTTTCGGAGTTAGGGGTTTTTATATTTCTTAACATTGGACGTGATCGTCTCTTACTAGGTTGCTAGCTACCGCTGCAACCCGGATAACATTGGACGTGATCGTCTCTTACTAGGTTGCTAGCTACCGCTGCAACCCAGACTAGGTTGCTAGCTACCGCTGCAACCCAGATAATTGACAAACACCATTTATGATGAGCTATAATCGTCCTTTATGTAACTACACCTGGAACCACCATACATCAGTTAGTATGGGAGAGAGATCGTTCTTTACTGTAATTGCTGTTCAAGCCAAGGGACAGAAAGTTTCCTATACAGGGGTTTCGGACAAGGCGGTTCTAATGGTGTACTTTTTGTTTTGATCTGACTCCTCTGTTAGGAACTATGGGTTTTTATATTTCTTAACATTGGACGTGATCGTCTCTTACTAGGTTGCTAGCTACCGCTGCAACCCGGACTATAATCTTCGAACATTTGAACCTTTTATAATCTATAATGATGTATAATATAAATACTGTAATCTTAACTATAGTGAAGTTGCGTATGCAAGTTAGTATAGGGAAGAGTTCGATCTTTATTATATGAATGAGACCATTTACAGTTTTGACGTTTCTTATATAGTAATTATGACGTCACTGCATCAAAAATACAGTTTTTATTGGAAAAATTTATTCTCTTTTAGAAATAATTTATTTTAGTTACTATAGATTTTTAACCCAATTAATTTCCTTTAAAATGAGCTATTGAACAACTATCTACGATGTTCCAGTGCCAAGCTATCTCTGGATACAAAAAGAGAAAAGAGAAAAAAATATCCCGTGTGGGGAGAATAACGTGGTTAAAGTCAATTTTCTTGATTTTCAAGCCAATATATTTCCCTTGCTGTTCAAGCCAAGGGACAGAAAGTTTCCTATAAAGGGTTTTCGGACAAGGCGGTTCTAATGGTGTACTTTTTGTTTTGATCTGACTCCTTTTTTAGGAGCTATGGGTTTTTATATTTCTTAACATTGGACGTGATCGTCTCTTACTAGGTTGCTAGCTACCGCTGCAACCCGGATATAAAGTTTATCATTGTGATAACGCTCCTTGATCTTTTGTCTAGCCTGCTCAATTCTTGCTTCTCTGTAATCTTCATCATTACCATACCGTTCCTTGATCTTTTGTTTGGCTGTCTCAATTTTTGCATGTCTATAATCTTCATCATTGTGATGACACATCTTGCTGTTTTGTTTTGCTCTCTCAATTATTACTTCTCGATACGCCTGGTCGGTTGAATACCTTTGTTTTTTTCTTTTCGAGATACTATCTCTGTTGTTTGTGTAGTACTGTTTTTTTTAACTTGCGTATAGCTTGCTTTGATCTAACCATTATCTAATTATGAATGAGAACATTTACAGTTCTGACGCTTCTTATATAGTAATTATGACGTCACGGCGTAATGATTTTATTTCATGACGTCATGGCACAATGGTATTATTTCATGACGTCTTCAGAAACAACAATATAATTTCGTGTATTTCTATTCACGTCATAGCTCTAATTTATCTAGTAGGGTTTCAGACAAGGTAGTTCTAATGATGTAATTTTGTTTTGATCTGACTGTATTTTTAGGAGTTTTGGGTTTTTACATTTCTTAGCATTGGACTGATCGTCTCTTGCTAGGTTGCTAGCTACTGCTGCAACCCAAATTATGAGAGGCAGCCTGGCTGAGTGGTCTAAGGCACTGGTGTTAGCCACCAGTCTCTTCGGAGGCGTGGGTTCAAATCTTACCGCTGGTATACGATTATGTTTGAAAGACTGCAGTGTGAAAAGACATCAAAAATGCAGTTTTTGGTGGAAAAATTTATTCTCTTTTAGAAATAATTTATTTTAGTTACTATAGATTTTTAACCCAATTAATTTCCTTTAAAATGAGCCATTGAACAACTCTCTACGATGTTCCAGTGCCAAGCTATCTCTGGATACAAAAGAAAAAAAAAAGAAAAAAATATCCCGTTTAGGCAGAATGTTGTAGTAGCTGCCACTTTTCTTGATTTTCAAGCCAATATGTTTCCCTTGCTGTTCAAGCCAAGGGACAGAAAGTTTACTATACAGGGGTTTCGGACAAGGCGGTTCTAATGGTGTACTTTTTGTTTTGATCTGACTCCTCTGTTAGGAACTATGGGTTTTTATATTTCTTAACATTGGACGTGATCGTCTCTTACTAGGTTGCTAGCTACCGCTGCAACCCGGACTATAATCTTCGAACATTTGAACCTTTTATAATCTATAATGATGTATAATATAAATACTGTAATCTTAACTATAGTGAAGTTGCGTATGCAAGTTAGTATAGGGAAGAGTTCGATCTTTATTATATGAATGAGACCATTTACAGTTTTGACGTTTCTTATATAGTAATTATGACGTCACTGCATCAAAAATACAGTTTTTATTGGAAAAATTTATTCTCTTTTAGAAATAATTTATTTTAGTTACTATAGATTTTTAACCCAATTAATTTCCTTTAAAATGAGCTATTGAACAACTATCTACGATGTTCCAGTGCCAAGCTATCTCTGGATACAAAAAGAGAAAAGAGAAAAAAATATCCCGTGTGGGGAGAATAACGTGGTTAAAGTCAATTTTCTTGATTTTCAAGCCAATATATTTCCCTTGCTGTTCAAGCCAAGGGACAGAAAGTTTCCTATAAAGGGTTTTCGGACAAGGCGGTTCTAATGGTGTACTTTTTGTTTTGATCTGACTCCTTTTTTAGGAGCTATGGGTTTTTATATTTCTTAACATTGGACGTGATCGTCTCTTACTAGGTTGCTAGCTACCGCTGCAACCCGGATATAAAGTTTATCATTGTGATAACGCTCCTTGATCTTTTGTCTAGCCTGCTCAATTCTTGCTTCTCTGTAATCTTCATCATTACCATACCGTTCCTTGATCTTTTGTTTGGCTGTCTCAATTTTTGCATGTCTATAATCTTCATCATTGTGATAACACATCTTGCTGTTTTGTTTTGCTCTCTCAATTATTACTTCTCGATACGCCTGGTCGGTTGAATACCTTTGTTTTTTTCTTTTCGAGATACTATCTCTGTTGTTTGTGTAGTACTGTTTTTTTTAACTTGCGTATAGCTTGCTTTGATCTAACCATTATCTAATTATGAATGAGAACATTTACAGTTCTGACGCTTCTTATATAGTAATTATGACGTCACGGCGTAATGATTTTATTTCATGACGTCATGGCACAATGGTATTATTTCATGACGTCTTCAGAAACAACAATATAATTTCGTGTATTTCTATTCACGTCATAGCTCTAATTTATCTAGTAGGGTTTCAGACAAGGTAGTTCTAATGATGTAATTTTGTTTTGATCTGACTGTATTTTTAGGAGTTTTGGGTTTTTACATTTCTTAGCATTGGACTGATCGTCTCTTGCTAGGTTGCTAGCTACTGCTGCAACCCAAATTATGAGAGGCAGCCTGGCTGAGTGGTCTAAGGCACTGGTGTTAGCCACCAGTCTCTTCGGAGGCGTGGGTTCAAATCTTACCGCTGGTATACGATTATGTTTGAAAGACTGCAGTGTGAAAAGACATCAAAAATGCAGTTTTTGGTGGAAAAATTTATTCTCTTTTAGAAATAATTTATTTTAGTTACTATAGATTTTTAACCCAATTAATTTCCTTTAAAATGAGCCATTGAACAACTCTCTACGATGTTCAAGTGCCAAGCTATCTCTGGATACAAAAGAAAAAAAAAGAAAAAAATATCCCGTTTAGGCAGAATGTTGTAGTAGCTGCCACTTTTCTTGATTTTCAAGCCAATATGTTTCCCTTGCTGTTCAAGCCAAGGGACAGAAAGTTTACTATACAGGGGTTTCGGACAAGGCGGTTCTAATGGTGTACTTTTTGTTTTGATCTGACTCCTCTGTTAGGAACTATGGGTTTTTATATTTCTTAACATTGGATGTGATCGTCTCTTACTAGGTTGCTAGCTACCGCTGCAACCCGGATTGCTAGCTACCGCTGCAACCCGGATGGTATACGATTATGTTTGAAAGACTGCAGTGTGAAAAGACATCGAAAATGCAGTTTTTGGTGAAAAAATTTATTCTCTTTTAGAAATAATTTATTTTAGTTACAAAAGGTTTTTAACCCAATTAATTTCCTTTAAAATGAGCTATTGAACAACCCTCTACGATGTTCCAGTGCCAAGCTATCTGTGGAAAAGAAAAAAGAAAAGAGAAAAAAATATTCCGTTTGGGGAGAATAACGTGGTTAAAGTCAATTTTCTTGATTTTCAAGCCAATATATTTCCCTTGCTGTTCAAGCCAAGGGACAAAAAGTTTCCTATACAGGGGTTTCGGACAAGGCGGTTCTAATGGTGTACTTTTTGTTTTGATCTGATTCCTTTGTTAGGAACTATGGGTTTTTATATTTCTTAACATTGGACGTGATCGTCTCTTACTAGGTTGCTAGCTACCGCTGCAACCCGGATCTCGATACACCTGGTCGGTTGAATACCTTTGCTTTTTTCTTTTCAAGATACTATCTCTGTTGTTTGTGTAGTACTGTTTTTTCAACTTGCGTATAGCTTGCTTCGATCTAACCATTATCTAATCAAGAATGAGAACATTTACATCTTTGTCGTTCTTAAGTAGTAATTATGACGTCATGGCGTAATGATTTTATTGACGTCATGGCGCAATGATATCATTTCATGACGTCTTCAAAAACAACAATATATTTTCGTGTTTTTCTGTTCACGTCATAGCTCTAATATAAAAAACTATGATGCCATTCATTATTTATCTAGTAGGGTTTCAGACAAGGTAGTTCTAATGATGTACTTTTGTTTTGATCTGACTCTATTTTTAGGAGTTTTGGGTTTTTATATTTCTTAGCATGGGACTGATCGTCTCTTGCTAGGTTGCTAGCTACTGCTGCAACCCAAATTATAAGAGGCAGCCTGGCCGAGTGGTCCAAGGCACTGGTGTTAGCCACCAGTCTCTTCGGAGGCGTGGGTTCAAATCTTACCGCTGGTATACGATTATGTTTGAAAGACTGCAGTGTAAAAAGACATCGAAAATGCAGTTTTTGGTGGAAAAATTTATTCTCTTTTAGAAATAAGTTATTTTAGTTACTATAGATTTTTAACCCAATGAATTTCCTTTAAAATGAGCTATTGAACAACTCTCTACGATGTTCCAGTGCCAAGCTATCTCTGGAAACAAAGAAAAGAGAAAAAAAAAGAAAAAAATATCCCGTTTAGACAGAATATTGTAATAGCTGCCACTTTTCTTGATTTTCAAGCCAATATATTTCCCTTGCTGTTCAAGCCAAGGGACAGAAAGTTTCCTTTACAGGGGTTTCTGACAAGGCGGTTCTAATGGTGTACTTTTTGTTTTGATCTGACTCCTTTTTTAGGAACTATGGGTTTTTATATTTCTTAACATTGGACGTGATCGTCTCTTACTAGGTTGCTAGCTACCGCTGCAACCCGGATTTCTTACTCGCTTGCACTAATGCACTAGTTGCAAGTAAGTTTTAACCAATATCAACGAGTATTAATAAATTGGTGATACTTCTGTAAAAAAACATGCCTAGACCACTACCTGACAGTTCGTGTAGAAAAGTTTTTTTTTTAAGGTAATATATGTGCTTGTATAATGAATTGATGGTTTTGGGCTTTTACTCTCCCCCTCCCCTGCAGAAAAAATCATCCTCCCCTACAGAAAAATGAACTCTTGAATTCTAATATATAAGAAAACCTAATTGACAAATACTATTTATGATGAACTATATCGGTTGTTGTTGCTAGCTACCGCTGCAACCCGGATAAAAACTGATTACAAACAGGAAAAAGCCTACGGCTTTTTCTTCTTTGAAATAGTAAGAGACGAACCTCAAACAATCAAGTAGCTAACTAATTCCAATGTATACAATTGCTCGTTATTCCAATAATCGTCTTTTAATGTAATAATTAAGTGGCGTATAAAATTTAGCATAGGGAAGAAGTCGTTCTTTATTATAATTTTAACCCCATTAATTTCCTTCAAAATGAGCCATTGAACAACTCTCTACAATGCTCCAGTGCCATGCTATCTGTTGAATTACTAACCTATACTATAATAATTAAGTGGCGTATAAAATTTAGCATAGGTAAGAGGTCGTTCTTTATTATAACACAGTCCTGGTGAAATCAAATCGCAAATTAAAAGTGTTGAATTCGGTGTCCCTCAAAGGTCTGTTTTGGCACCACTACTGTTTCTTATATATATATTGATGACCTGCAAAATGCTATCAATGGACTGGCTTTTGATTTAAAACGTAGTGATACTGGAGCATCAAAATCTATTTTGCCTAATTTTGCTGATGATACGTATCTAACTGTTGCTGCAAAAATTGGGGAAATGCTTATACAGAATTTTCAGACTGGCATGTTGAACATTGAAAAATGGATGAGGGTTAACAAAATTCAGCTAAACCCTGCAAAACCCCATTTTTTAATGTACGGGAGAAGTAGCAATTACCACCCTTGGATTGCCAAAATACAGTTCGGTGAAAATATTCTGCCTCGGGAAGTTTCGACAAGTATCTAGGGGTGATTTTTGATGAATCCCTTAACTTCAAAAAGCACATTTCACTTGTTAGCGGCAAGGTTGCAAGAAATGTTGGGATGATGAGGAAACTGAAGCACTTTTTTCCGAAACTTATAATGAGATTGCTTTATTTTTCTTTTGTTCAACCATACCTTCTATATGGTTGTCTTGTGTGGTCAAGTTCGTTTTTAATTCACCTTCGTCCCGCTAGAAGTTTAAAAAATATTGCCCTACGTGTTTTAAGTAGAGATCATCATAGTATGTCTGTTATACATAGATATAATCAGGCAAATATACTACTGATCGCTGGATTATTCCATTTTTATAATGCTCTTTTTATGTTTAAACTGTATTTCAAACAGGAAAAAGCCTATGGCTTTTTCTGAATTGGTATAGTAAGAGACGACCTGGCTAAAACCTATGATTATGAAATCAATTATCAATCTTTAACATGAAATTATAATCTTATGTTAGTTACTATGGGCTGGAAGTCTGTTCTTTACTGTAATTACTAGGTTGCTAGGTACCGCTGCAACCTGGAATGGTTTGTTCTTTACTAGGTTTCAGCCATCTCTACAGCCATGATACTAATATAAATCACATAATCCCTATTTATGTTTCAGTTAACATGGGCTAGGTGTCATTCTTTATTGTAATAATTGCAAAAGTGACTAGATGTTGCAATTGCCTTTGAAATGAGCTATTATACAACTCTCTATGATTTTCCAGGGCCCAGCTAGCTGAGCAGGAAAAAAAAGTGGAAAGAAAAAAATATCCCGTTTGTGGAGAATAATGTGGTAAAAGTCTATTTTCTTGATTTTCAAGCCAATATATTTTCTTTGTTATTCAAGACAAAGGACGGTAAGTTTCCTTTATAGAGGATTCGGACAAGGCGGTTCTAATGGTGTACTTTTTGTTTTGATCTGACTCTTTTTTTAGGAGTTGGGGGGTTTTATATTTCTTAACATTGGAGGTGATCGTCTCTTACTAGGTTGCTAGCTACCGCTGCAACCCGGATCAAGCCAATATATTTTCTTTGTTATTCAAGACAAAGGAGGGTAAGTTTCCTTTATAGAGGATTCGGACAAGGCGGTTCTAATGGTGTACTTTTTGTTTTGATCTGACTCTTTTTTTAGGAGCTACGGGTTTTTATATTTCTTAACATTGGAGGTGATCGTCTCTTACTAGGTCTAAGTCCAATGTATGGAATGGTTTGTTATTTCAGTGATCGTCTTTTAAAGTAAAAAAAAATATATATACTGTAATCTTAACTATAGTAAAGTTGCGTATGCAAGTTAGTATAGGGAAGAGTTTGATCTTTATTATACTGGAAACAAAGAAAAGAGAAAAAAATATCCCGTTAAGGCGGAATGTTGTAGTAGCTGCCACTTTTCTTGATTTTTTAGTACTGATTTTTTAACTTGCGTGTAGCTTGCTTTGATCTAACCATTATGTATTCATGAATGAGACCATTTACAGTTTTGACGTTTCTTATATAGTAATTATGACGTCACTGCATCAAAAATACAGTTTTTATTGGAAAAATTTATTCTCTTTTAGAAATAATTTATTTTAGTTACAAAAGGTTTTTAACCCAATTAATTTCCTTTAAAATGAGCTATTGAACAACCCTCTACGATGTTCCAGTGCCAAGCTATCTCTGGAAACAAAGAAAAAAAAAAAGAAAAAAATATCCCGTTTGGGGAGAATAACGTGGTAAAAGTCTATTTTCTTGATTTTCAAGCCAATATATTTTCTTTGTTATTCAAGCCAAAGGGTGGTAAGTTTCCTTTATGGAGGATTTGGACAAGGCGGTTCTAATGGTGTACTTTTTGTTTTGATCTGACTCTTTTTTTAGGAGCTACGGGTTTTTATATTTCTTAACATTGGAGGTGATCGTCTCTTACTAGGTTGCTAGCTACCGCTGCAACCCGGATTCGGTACAACCTCGCAGAGAATTTAATTTTTTCATTATAGCTTTTGTCACCCCAGTATCTACCCATTATTCTGGTGGCAACTTTTTTCTTATGTTTTTTTCGGTAATCTTCATCATTATCATACCGTTCCTTGCTCTTTTGTCTAGCCTGCTCAATTGTTGCTTCTCTATAAAGTTTATCATTTTGATAACGCTCCTTGATCTTTTGTTTGGCTGTCTCAATTTTTACTTCTCGATACACCTGGACGGTTGAATACCTTTGCTTTTGGTTTTTCTTATATTTGATGCGGTAATCTTCATCATTTTGATAACTCTCCTTGAACTTTTGTTTGGCTGTCTCAATTTTTGCATGTCTATAATCTTCATCATTGAGATAACACATCTTGCTGTTTCGTTTTGCTCTCTCAATTATTACTTCTCGATACGCCTGGTCGGTTGAATACCTTTGCTTTTTTCTTTTCAAGCTACTATCTCTGTTGTTTGTGTAGTACTGTTTTTTCAACTTGCGTATAGCTTGCTTGATTGAAACCATGATGTAACCATTAGTTGAATGTTTATGTCACGTATCAAGTATCAAGAACCTAACAAAAACTTAAACTAAATTTTCAGGTATTTTTCTAGTCTAAATTAAAAGATTAAAACTATTGTTCAGACACCATAAATATTTTTGCAGTTTATAACTTTAGCGATTCTGAACTAAAAACGAAAATAAAATAAAATAAAATTTTTCAATTTTTATGTCAAGTCGGTAATTAATTCATATATGGTTATTAGTACACAATAGGTTTTAGATATTACGTCATGTCACTTATTACGTCATATATGGTTATTAGTAGATAATCGGTAAAATGTTCGTTCTTTAATATAATCTTAACTATAGTAAAGTTGCGTATGCAACTTAGTATAGGGAAGAGTTTGATCTTTATTATACTGGAAACAAAGAAAAGAGAAAAAAATATCCCGTTTAGGCAGAATGTTGTAGTAGCTGCCACTTTTCTTGATTTTTTAGTACTGATTTTTTAACTTGCGTGTAGCTTGCTTTGATCTAACCATTATGTATTCATGAATGAGACCATTTACAGTTTTGACGTTTCTTATATAGTAATTATGACGTCACTGCATCAAAAATACAGTTTTTATTGGAAAAATTTATTCTCTTTTAGAAATAATTTATTTTAGTTACTATAGATTTTTAACCAAATTAATTTCCTTTAAAATGAGCTATTGAACAACCCTCTACGATGTTCCAGTGCCAAGCTATCTGTGGAAAAGAAAAAAGAAAAAAAAAAGAAAAAAATATCCCGTTTGGGGAGAATAACGTGGTTAAAGTCAATTTTCTTGATTTTCAAGCCAATATATTTCCCTTGCTGTTCAAGCCAAGGGACAGAAAGTTTCCTATACAGGGGTTTCGGACAAGGCGGTTCTAATGGTGTACTTTTTGTTTTGATCTGATTCCTTTGTTAGGAACTATGGGTTTTTATATTTCTTAACATTGGACGTGATCGTCTCTTACTAGGTTGCTAGCTACCGCTGCAACCCGGATAAGTATTGGTCCTTTATGTATTTAATGTAATAACCAATGATCGTCTTTTATTGTAAATCTTAATGTAATAAAAATAATTTATTTTAATTACAAGAAGTTAAGTGGAGTATAAAATTTAGTATAGGCAAGAGGTCGTTCTTTATTATAAGCATGTTTCTATAACTATTATGGATCTTAATAAAGATTAGTCATATTAAAAATACGCTATTTTGGTAGTCTGGTTCTTAACTGTGATTTATGATGAATCATATCGATCCTTTATGTAATATTACGTCACATATGGTTATCTTTTAATGTATTATTACAAACAGGAAAAAGCCTACGGCTTTTTCTTCTTTGGAATAGTAAGAGACGAACCTCAAAGAATCAGGCAGCTAACTAATTTCAATATAAGCAATGGTTTGTTCTTCTAATGTTCATCTTTTAATTTGGCGTTTCTTACTAGGTTGCTAGCTACCACTGCAACCTAGATATTCTTATTTCTGCTACTATGGGCTAAGGCTTGTTCTTTACTGTATTTTATTGCTGCTACATAAACTGCAATTGCTCCTTCCAAAATTAATATACGAATTTTCTAAGAAGTACGCCTCCGTATATTCACTGTGTTGTCGAACATTTTCCATTGCATCTATAAACTGTTCCACAGTTGCCAATCCATACCTTGGAAGCTTTTCGTTAAACTGACAACATTTCTTTTGGATATTACTATGAAGCTTTGCCAAAGAATTTCTAGCCGACTTTTCAACAGCATCCGCTCTTTCAAAGAGAATTTTAATCTGTAATTTTGAATACTTTTCGTGATTCCGATAAAACATGCGTAAAATGTTTCTCAATTTACAAAGATCAGCCTGCATTTTTGCCATCTTCTTGTATTTCTGAATGTAATTTTTCCCTCTGTCCTTATGCGTTCTTCGGTACAACCTCGCAGAGAATTTAATTTTTTCATTATAGATTTTGTCACCCCAGTAACGCTCCTTGATCTTTTGTTTGGCTGTCTCAATTTTTGCTTCTCGATACACCTGGGCGGTTGAATACCTTTGCTTTTGGTTTTTCTTATATTTGATGCGGTAATCTTCATCATTGTGATAACTCTCCTTGATCTTTTGTTTGGCTGTCTCAATTTTTGCATGTCTATAATCTTCATCATTGTGATAACACATCTTGCTGTTTTGTTTTGCTCTCTCAATTATTACTTCTCGATACGCCTGGTCGGTTGAATACCTTTGCTTTTTTCTTTTCAAGTTACTATCTCTGTTGTTTGTGTAGTACTGTTTTTTCAACTTGCGTATAGCTTGCTTGATTGAAACCATTATGTAATTATGAATGAGAACATTTTCATCTTTGTAGTTCTTAAGTAGTAATTATGACGTCACAGCGTAATGATTTTGTTGACGTCATAGAGCAATGATATTATTTCATGACGTCTTCAGAAACAACAATATAATTTCATGTTTTTCTATTCACGTCATAGCTCTAATATAAAACTATGATGACATTCAATATTTATCTAGTAGGGTTTCAGACAAGGTAATTCTAATGATGTACTTTTGTTTTGATCTGACTCTATTTTTAGGAGTTTTGTTATATTTCATAGCATTGGACTGATCGTCTCTTACTAGATTGCTAGCTACTGCCGCAACCCAGATTCACATATATATTTATTTATGAGAGGCAGCCTGGCCGAGTGGTCCAAGGCACTGGTGTTAGCCACCAGTCTCTTCGGAGGCCTAGGTTCAAATCTTACCGCTGGTATACGATTATGTTTGAAAGACTGCAGTGTGAAAAGACATCGAAAATGCAGTTTTTGGTGGAAAAATTTATTCTCTTTTAGAAATAATTTATTTTAGTTACAAAAGGTTTTTAACCCAATTAATTTACTTTAAAATGAGCTATTGAACAACCCTCTACGATGTTCCAGTGCCAAGCTATCTCTGGATACAAAAGAAAAAAGAAAAAAATATCCCGTTTGTGCAGAATAAGCTATCTGTGGAAAAGAAAAAAAAAAAAAAAAGAAAAAAATATCCCGTTTGGGGAGAATAACGTGGTTAAAGTCAATTTTCTTGATTTTCAAGCCAATATATTTCCCTTGCTGTTCAAGCCAAGGGACAGAAAGTTTCCTATACAGGGGTTTCAAGCCAACTATTGAAAATTTTCATCTTTGTAGTTCTTAAGTAGTAATTATGACGTCACAGCGTAATGATTTTGTTGACGTCATAGAGCAATGATATTATTTCATGACGTCTTCAGAAACAACAATATAATTTCATGTTTTTCTATTCACGTCATAGCTCTAATATAAAACTATGATGACATTCATTATTTATCTAGTAGGGTTTCAGACAAGGTAATTCTAATGATGTACTTTTGTTTTGATCTGACTCTATTTTTAGGAGTTTTGTTATATTTCTTAGCATTGGACTGATCATCTCTTACTGGGTTGCTAGCTACTGCTGCAACCCAAATTCACATATATATTTATTTATGAGAGGCAGCCTGGCCGAGTGGTCCAAGGCACTGGTGTTAGCCACCAGTCTCTTCGGAGGCGTGGGTTCAAATCTTACCGCTGGTATACGATTATGTTTGAAAGACTGGAGTGTGAAAAGACATCGAAAATGCAGTTTTTGGTGGAAAAATTTATTCTCTTTTATAAATAATTTATTTTAGTTACAAAAGGTTTTTAACCCAATTAATTTACTTTAAAATGAGCTATTGAACAACCCTCTACGATGCTCCAGTGCCAAGCTATCTGTGGAAAAGAAAAAAAAAGAAAAAAGAAAAAAATATCCCGTTTGGGGAGAATAACGTGGTTAAAGTCAATTTTCTTGATTTTCAAGCCAATATATTTCCCTTGCTGTTCAAGCCAAGGGACAGAAAGTTTCCTATACAGGGGTTTCGGACAAGGCGGTTCTAATGGTGTACTTTTTGTTTTGATCTGACTCCTTTGTTAGGAACTATGGGTTTTTATATTTCTTAACATTGGACGTGATCGTCTCTTACTAGGTTGCTAGCTACCGCTGCAACCCGGATAGATATTACGTCATGTCACTTATTACGTCATATATGGTTATTAGTAGATAATCGGTAAAATATTCGTTCTTTATTATAATGGGCTGGAAGTTTGTTCTTTACTGTAAAATTAAAATTTCTTAATGTAATAAAAATAATTTGTTTTAATTACAAAAGGTTTTTAACCCAAATAATTTCCTTTAAAATGAGGCATTGAACAACTCTCTACGATGTTCCAGTGCCAAGCTATCTGTGGAAAAGAAGAAGAAAGAAAAAAATATCCCCTTTGTGGAGACTAACGTGGTAAAAGTCAATTTTCTTGATTTTCAAGCCAATATATATTCTTTGTTATTCAAGCCAAAGGGCGGTAAGTTTTCCTTATAGGAATTTTGGACAAGGCGATACTAATGGTGTACTTTTTGTTTTGATCTGACTCTTTTTTTTAGGAGTTATGGGTTTTTATATTTCTTAACATTGGACGTGATCGTCTCTTACTAGGTTGCTAGCTACCGCTGCAACCCGGATTGCTAGCTACCGCTGCAACCCGGCTTTAGCTATCAATAAAATCATAGCATTACTGTATCATTAACTAGTATAGGCTTATTTAGTATAGGAAAGAGTTCGTTCTTTATTATAACATGTTAAACAGTGTTAACCAGTTTAACAGTGTTAACATGTGTAAATGTATCAGTAATCAGTTCAATACGTAAATGTGCCAGTGTTTGTTCTCTAAGTAAATTTATTACCCCAGTTACTATGGGCTACAGTTCGTTTCTTAATGTAAAACCATAAGGATCCTTTATGTATTCTTTTAATGAACTAGATGGAGCTTTTATGTAATAAAGAGACATTTAATGGCTCATTCAAATGGAAATGAAATTTGGGGCAGCTAGCCCCCTTCCCCAAAAGTTGTCCAATTAAAATTTTGAGATAACCATTTTGTTAGACATAGTTAAAAGGTCCAATAACTATGGGTTTAGTGATGATTTATTATACTAATCAATTACAAACAGGAAAAGCCTATGGCGTTTTCTTAATCGGAATAGTAAGAGACGACATGGCTACAACCTAAAATTATGACATCATTGATCAATCTTTAACATTAAATTATAATCTTAGTTTAGTTACTATGGGCTGGAAGCTTGTTCTTTACTGTAATACTATTGAGACAAGTGGCTATTATTACTATAGAGTTCATTACCATGAACTGTTTGATTGCTTCAAAATTCAAATATCTTTGAAAAGACTGCAGTATGAAAATACATCAAAAGTGCAGTTTTTTGACAAAATTGATTCTACTTTAAAAACGATTTTATTTTTAATTACAAAAGGCACTACATGTTGCAATTTCCTTTAAAATGAGCTATTATACAGCTCTCTATGATTTTTCAGTGCCCAGCTAGCTGAGGAGAAAGAAAAAGCGGAAAGAAAAAAAGATGCCGTTTGCGGAGAATATCGTGGTTAAAGTCAATTTCTTGATTTTCAATCCAATATATTTTCTTTGTTATTCAAGCCAAAGGACGGTAAGTTTGCTATATAGAAGTTTCGGATAAGGCGGTTCTAATAGTGTACTTCTTGTTTTGATTTTAATCTTTTTTCAGGAGGTATGGGTTACTTTAGTTTTTAATATGGGGCGTGATCGTCTCTTACTAGGTTGCTAGCTGCCGCTGCAACCCGGACCATGAACTGTTTGATTGCTTCAAAATTCAAATATATTTGAAAAGACTGCAGTATGAAAATACATCAAAAATGCAGTTTTTTGACAAAATTGATTCTACTTTAAAACTATTTTATTTTTAATTACAAAAGGCGCTAGATGTAGCAGATGCTAGCTACCGCTGCAACTCGGATTAGTATAGACAGGAGGCCGTTCTTTATTATAACTACCGCTGCAACCCGGATGCTAGCTACCGCTGCAACCCGGATAGGTTGCTAGCTACCACTTAAACCCGGATTATGTAATAGGTTGCTAGCTACCGCTGCAACCTAGATATTCTTATTTCTGCTACTATGGGCTAAGGTTCGTTCTTTCATGTAAAACTAGCAAAAAAAATTTTAAGCCTGATGAAGATTTAACTAATGTGTCAAAAGTAAGGTTGCAAGTCGACGATTTTGTTTTGGCCTTATTATAATTGGTACGATGAAATAATAATATGCATATGGCTCTTAAATCATACTTCTCTATGGTTCCATATGGTCTAGTGGCTAGGATAGTTAACTTTCACTTAACAGGCTCGGGTTCGATTCCCGGTGTGGGAAAATTTTTAACTCTATAATCTTTGAACATTTGAACCTTTTATAATCTATAATGATGTATATTATAAATACTGTAATCTTAACTATAGTGAAGTTGCGTATGCAAGTTAGTATAGGGAAGAGTTCGATCTTTATTATAATTTGTTTTGATTTGAATCTTTTTTAAGGAGTTATGGGTTTTTATACTTCTTAACATTGGACGTGATCGTCCCTTATGGGGTTGCTAGCTACCGCTGCAACCCGGTCTAGTATGATCATTAAGGAAAATACATCATCTATATAATGATCCCTTATAATACTTCAGTTACTATGGAATAAAGTTCGTTCTTTAATGTAACATTGTGATAACTCTCCTTGATCTTTTGTTTGGCTGTCTCAATTTTTGCATGTCTATAATCTTCATCATTGTGATAACACATCTTGCTGTTTTGTTTTGCTCTCTCAATTATTACTTCTCGATACGCCTGGTCAGTTGAATACCTTTGTTTTGCTCTCTCAATTATTACTTCTCGATACGCCTGGTCGGTTGAATACCTTTGTTTTGCTCTCTCAATTTTTACTTCTCGATGCGCCTGGTCGGTTGAATATTTTTGCTTTTCTCTTTTCAAGATACTATCTCTGTTGTTTGTGTAGTACTGTTTTTTCAACTTGCGTGCGACTTGCTTGATTGAAACCATTATGTAATTATGAATGAGAACATTTTCATCTTTGTAGTTCTTAAGTAGTAATTATGACGTCACAGCGTAATGATTTTGTTGACGTCATAGAGCAATGATATTATTTCATGACGTCTTCAGAAACAACAATATAATTTCATGTTTTTCTATTCACGTCATAGCTCTAATATAAAACTATGATGACATTCATTATTTATCTAGTAGGGTTTCAGACAAGGTAATTCTAATGATGTACTTTTGTTTTGATCTGACTCTATTTTTAGGAGTTTTGTTATATTTCTTAGCATTGGACTGACCATCTCTTACTGGGTTGCTAGCAACTACTGCAACCCAAATTCACATATATATTTATTTATGAGAGGCAGCCTGGCCGAGTGGTCCAAGGCACTGGTGTTAGCCACCAGTCTCTTCGGAGGCGTGGGTTCAAATCTTACCGCTGGTATACGATTATGTTTGAAAGACTGGAGTGTGAAAAGACATCGAAAATGTAGTTTTTGGTGGAAAAATTTATTCTCTTTTAGAAATAATTTAGTTTAGTTACAAAAGGTTTTTAACCCAATTAATTTACTTTAAAATGAGCTATTGAACAACCCTCTACGATGTTCCAGTGCCAAGCTATCTGTGGAAAAGAAAAAAAAAGAAAAAAGAAAAAAATATCCCGTTTGGGGAGAATAACGTGGTTAAAGTCAATTTTCTTGATTTTCAAGCCAATATATTTTCCTTGCTGTTCAAGCCAAGGGACAGAAAGTTTCCTATACAGGGGTTTCGGACAAGGCGGTTCTAATGGTGTACTTTTTGTTTTGATCTGACTCCTTTGTTAGGAACTATGGGTTTTTATATTTCTTAACATTGGACGTGATCGTCTCTTACTAGGTTGCTAGTTACCGCTGCAACCCGGATCCTTTAAAATGTGCCATTGAAAAATGCTCTACTATGTTCCAGTACAAAGCTATCTGTGGAAAAGAAAAAACAAAGAAAGAAAAAAATATGCCGTTTGTGGAGAATAACGTGGTTAAAGTCAATTTCTTGATTGTCAAGCCAATATATTTCCCTTGCTGTTCAAGCCAAGGGACAGAAAGTTTCCTATACAGGGGTTTCGGACAAGGCGGTTCTAATGGTGTACTTTTTGTTTTAATCTGACTCCTTTTCTTAGGAGCTATGGGTTTTTATATTTCTTAACATTGGACGTAATCGTCTCTTACTAGGTTGCTAGCTACTGCTGCAAACTTGATATGTAATTTTGAATGCTTTTTATGATTCTGGTTAACATTGGACGTGATCGTCTCTTACTATGTTGATAGCTACCTCTGCAAATCGGATAGCTACCCCTGATACCTCCGTATATCAGTTACTATGGGCGAGAGATCGTTCTTTACTGTAAGTTGTAAGTTTGTTCTTTACTGTAATTTTTAGGAGCTATGGGTTTTTATATTTCTTAACATTGGACGTGATCGTCTCTTACTAGGTTGCTAGCTACCGTTGCAATTTGTTCTTTACTAGGTTTCAGCCATCTCTACAGCCATGATACTGATGGAAATTAAATAATCTCTATTTATGTTTCAGTTAACATGGGCTAGGTGTCGTTCTTTATTGCAATGCTGCAACCTGTATTACTGTAATCGTCCTTTAATATAAAATATAGGCTAGAGTTCATTCTTTGCTATACCTTACTGTATTACAAACAGGAAAAAGCCTATGGCTTTTTCTTAATTGGAATAGTAAGAGACGACCTGGCTACAACCTACGCTTATGACATCATTGATCTATCTTTAATATTAAGTAGAATCTTATTTTGGTTATATTATTACGTCATATATGGTTATTAGTATTAAAATATTCGTTCTTTATTATAATTATTACTATAGAGTTCATTACCATGAACTGTTTGATTGCTTCAAAATTCAAATATCTTTGAAAAGACTGCAGTATGAAAATACATCAAAAATGCAATTTTTTGACAAAATTGATTCTACTTTAAAAAGTATTTTATTTTTAATTACAAAAGGCACTAGATGTTGCAATTGCCTTTAAAATGAGCTATTATACAGCTCTATATGATTTTCCAGTGCCCATCTAGCTGAGCAGGAAAAGAAAGCGGAAAGTAAAAAATATCCTGTTTGTGGAGAATAACGTGGCAAAAGTCAATTTTCTTGATTTTCAAGCCAATATATTTTCTTTGTTATTCAAGCCAAAGGGCGGTAAGTTTCCTTTATAGAGGATTCGGACAAGGCGGTTCTAATGGTGTACTTTTTGTTTTGATCTGACTCTTTTTTTAGGAGTTGGGGGGTTTTATATTTCTTAACATTGGAGGTGATCGTCTCTCACTAGGTTGCTAGCTAGCGCTGCAACCCGGATGATCACAAACAGGAAAAAGCCTATGGCTTTTTCTTCTTTGAATTAGTAAGAGACTAGCCTCAAACAATCAAGTAGGTAACTAAATCAAATGTATTTAATGAGTTTTTATTCCAATGATCGTCTTTTAATGGAAAATTTTAATATATTGACCTTATATATAACTGTACTAGCCTATACTTTATAGTTAAGCGGCCTTTAAAATTTAGTATAGGCAAGAGGTCGTTCTATATTATAACCACAGAGACGAAACTTTTCGAAAGTTACTTTTTTTTTATAATATTTATATTAGAGACTTCAGTTAGTACAGGCTAGAGCTCTTTCTATATTGCTACATATTTATAATGATTCCTTATAACACTTCAGTTAATATGGACTAAAGATCGTTCTTTAATGTAAATTCACATATATATTATTTATGAGAGGCTGCCTGGCCGAGTGGTTCAAGGCACTGGTGTTAGCCACCAGTCTCTTCGGAGGCGTGGGTTCAAATCTTACCGCTGGTATACGATTATGTTTGAAAGACTGCAGTGTGAAAAGACATCAAAAATGCAGTTTTTGGTGGACAAATTTATTCTCTTTTTGAAATAATTTATTTTAGTTACTATAGATTTTTAACCCAATTAATTTCCTTTAGAATGAGCCATTGAACAACTCTATACGATGTTCCAGTGCCAAGCTATCTCTGGAAAAGAAGAAAAGAGAAAAAAAAATATCCCGTTTAGGCAGAATGTTGTAATAGCTGCCACTTTTCTTGATATTCAAGCCAATATATTTCCCTTGCTGTTTCAAGCCAAGGGACAGAAAGTTTCCTATACAGGGGTTTCGGACAAGGCGGTTCTAATGGTGTACTTTTTGTATTGATCTGACTCCTTTTTTAGGAACTATGGGTTTTTATATTTCTTAACATTGGATGTGATCGTCTCTTACTAGATTGCTAGCTACCGCTGCAACCCGGATAACTATGATGACTGACATTCATTATTAATCTAGTAGGATTTCAGACAAGGTAGTTCTAATGATGTACTTTTGTTACTATATACTATATATTACCTATACTATAGTTAAGTGGCCTATAAAATTTAGTATAGGTAAAAGGTCGTTCTTTATTATAAATTTTGTCACCCCAGTAACGCTCCTTGATCTTTTGTTTGGCTGTCTCAATTTTTGCATGTCTATAATCTTCATCATTGTGATAACACATCTTGCTGTTTTGTTTTGCTCTCTCAATTATTACTTCTCGATACGCCTGGTCGGTTGAATACCTTTGTTTTGCTCTCTCAATTATTACTTCTCGATACGCCTGGTCGGTTGAATACCTTTGTTTTGCTCTCTCAATTTTTACTTCTCGATACGCCTGGTTGGTTGAATACCTTTGCTTTTCTCTTTTCAAGATACTATCTCTGTTGTTTGTGTAGTACTGTTTTTTTCAAATTGCGTATAGCTTGCTTCGATCTAACCATTATTCTAATCAAGAATGAGAGAATTTACATCTGTGTCGTTCTTAAGTAGTAATTATGACGTCACGGCGTAATGATTTTATTGACGTCAAGGCGCAATGATATTATTTCATGACGTCATCAGAAACAACAATATAATTTCGTGTTTTTCTATTCACGTCGTAGCTCTAATATAAAGCTACGACATTCATTATTTATCTAGTAGGGTTTCAGACAATGTAGTTCTAATGATGTACTTTTGTTTTGATCTTACTCTATTTTTAGGAGTTTTGTTATATTTCTTAGCATGGGACTGATCGTCTCTTACTAGGTTGCTAGCTACTGCTGCAACCCAAATTCACATATATATTTATTTATGAGAGGCAGCCTGGCCGACTGGTCCAAGACACTGGTGTTAGCCACCAGTCTCTTCGGAGGCGTGGGTTCAAATCTTACCGCTGGTATACGATTATGTTTGAAAGACTGCAGTGTGAAAAGACATCAAAAATGCAGTTTTTGGTGGAAAAATTTATTCTCTTTTAGAAATAATTTATTTTAGTTACAAAAGGTTTTTAACCCAATTAATTTCCTTTAAAATGAGCTATTGAACAACCCTCTACGATGTTCCAGTGCCAAGCTATCTGTGGAAAAGAAAAAAAAAGAAAAGAGAAAAAAATATCCCGTTTGGGGAGAATAACGTGGTTAAAGTTAATTTTCTTGATTTTCAAGCCAATATATTTCCCTTGCTGTTCAAGCCAAGGGACAGAAAGTTTCCTATACAGGGGTTTCGGACAAGAAGGTTCTAATGGTGTACTTTTTGTTTTGATCTGACTCCTTTGTTAGGAACTATGGGTTTTTATATTTCTTAACATTGGACGTAATCGTCTCTTACTAGGTTGCTAGCTATCGCTGCAACCCGGAAAAAAAACACATTGTGCCCACATCGTTCTTTACTCAGGCAGTGCTAGCGCGTTGCCTATGATAATAAACTGATTACACACAGGAAAAAGCCTACGGCTTTTTCTTCTTTTAAATAGTAAGAGACGAGTCTCAAATAATCAAGTAGCTAGCTAATTCCAAAGGTATGCAATTTTTGTTATTCCAATGATCGTTTTTTATTTTAACTAGGTTTCAGCCATCTCTACAGCCATGATACTATTGGAAATTACATAATCCCTATTTATGTTTTAGTTAACATGGGCAAGGTGTCGTTCTTTATTGTATATTAAAATGAGCTACTATACAGCTCTATATGATTTTCCAGTGCCCATCTAGCTGAGCAGGAAAAGAAAGCGGAAAGAAAAAAATATCCCGTTTGTGGAGAATAACGTGGCAAAAGTCAATTTTCTTGATTTTCAAGCCAATATATTTTCTTTGTTATTCAAGCCAAAGGGCGGTAAGTTTCCTTTATAGAGGATTCGGACAAGGCGGTTCTAATGGTGTACTTTTTGTTTTGATCTGACTCTTTTTTTAGGAGTTGGGGGGTTTTATATTTCTTAACATTGGAGGTGATCGTCTCTTACTAGGTTGCTAGCTACCGCTGCAACCCGGATGATCACAAACAGGAAAAAGCCTATGGCTTTTTCTTCTTTGAATTAGTAAGAGACTAGCCTCAAACAATCAAGTAGGTAACTAAATCAAATGTATTTAATGAGTTTTTATTCCAATGATCGTCTTTTAATGGAAAATTTTAATATATTGACCTTATATATAACTGTACTAGCCTATACTCTATAGTTAAGTGGCCTTTAAAATTTAGTATAGGCAAGAGGTCGTTCTTTATTATAACCACAGAGAAGAAACTTTTCGAAAGTTACTTTTTTTTATAATATTTATATTAGAGAATTCAGTTAGTACAGGCTAGAGCTCTTTCTATATTGCTACATATTTATAATGATTCCTTATAACACTTCAGTTAATATGGACTAAAGATCGTTCTTTAATGTAAATTCACATATATATTATTTATGAGAGGCAGCCTGGCCGAGTGGTCCAAGGCACTGGTGTTAGCCACCAGTCTCTTCGGAGGCGTGGGTTCAAATCTTACCGCTGGTATACGATTATGTTTGAAAGACTGCAGTGTGAAAAGACATCAAAAATGCAGTTTTTGGTGGAAAAATTTATTCTCTTTTTGAAATAATTTATTTTAGTTACTATAGATTTTTAACCCAATTAATTTCCTTTAAAGTGAGCCATTGAACAACTCTCTACGATGTTCCAGTGCCAAGCTATCTCTGGAAAAGAAGAAAAGAGAAAAAAAAATATCCCGTTTAGGCAGAATGTTGTAATAGCTGCCACTTTTCTTGATATTCAAGCCAATATATTTCCCTTGCTGTTTCAAGCCAAGGGACAGAAAGTTTCCTATACAGGGGTTTCGGACAAGGCGGTTCTAATGGTGTACTTTTTGTTTTGATCTGACTCCTTTTTTAGGAACTATGGGTTTTTATATTTCTTAACATTGGATGTGATCGTCACTTACTAGGTTGCTAGCTACCGCTGCAACCCGGATAACTATGATGACTGACATTCATTATTAATCTAGTAGGATTTCAGACAAGGTAGTTCTAATGATGTACTTGTGTTACTATATACTACATATTACCTATACTATAGTTAAGTGGCCTATAAAATTTAGTATAGGTAAAAGGTCGTTCTTTATTATAAATGCTGCTGATCCCAAAAAAGAATCATCTCCTCAAGAGTCTGCTGGAACACAATTAAAGAAGGAGGAATTGGATTCAATTGTATTGAAAATTGGAAATCTAATGCCCCACTCATATCGTGAACAAAGTAAACGACTCCTAGCCTATCTCTTGGAAAGTGGTCAAGATCATATTCAAGTTGAGAGCAATGGGGAAGGGATTATAATTCAGGGCAATAGCTATAATCTTCTTGATTTAATCTATGACATGGTTACAAATCGTAAAGGACTATTATCATTTGACACTCATCTATACAACTTTCTAAATACATTAAACTTCCCCAAAAGTCTTATTGGCAATAGACAAATTCTAAAAAAATTAAATGAACATGCATCATTGTCAACACCCCCACCATTAAAATATGAAGAAGAAGAAGATTTTAAATTAATTTTGGAAAATACTAGCACACCACTGATAGCTAGACAAAAGCGAAGACGTATCAAGTCAACGTCACCACCACCACCACCACCAACCGCCAGTATACAAAAGGGTACTGGACGTTACACAACGTGTTTACGTTCAAAATGGTTGAAGTTCTGAAAGGTGTTTATGAAAATATTGGTGAGGTGGGGAGTTTAAGTTCACCCACCACTCTTTCCAAGGTCACTGGTGTTCACACTAAAAGTGTACAAGACTATCTACAAAATGAATCAAGTTACACTCTGCATAGAAATCATAGACTTCGTGCCAATCAATATCGAAAAACTAAAGCCTTTTACCCACTGCATATAATGCAAGCAGATCTCCTGACTCTAGATGAGGTTCAATGACGTCACAATACACCGTACAAGTACATTCTACTTGCAATCAGTGTTTTTAGTCGGTATGCATATGCAATTCCATTGCGATCAAAGAGAGGCGTTGAAGTTGCTCAGGCCATTGAAAGTATTCTCGAACAGGATTCATATAAAAAAATTCAAACGGATCGTGGTAGTGAATTTGTTAATCCCCATGTTGCAAAAGTACTAGTAAAATATAGTACACTGCTCTATCATAGTCATAGTCCTATAAAGGCTGCATTGGCCGAACGATTGATAAGAACTATTCGACTTTTAATTTCAAGATATTGTACATTGAAAAATACACCGGCTTTTATTCATGATTTAGATAAAATCATGTTGATTTATAATCAACGACCTCATCGATCACTGTCCAACTCTACGCCAACGGAAGTTCATCATTCTGATCATGATACAATTGACACCTTTCTTAAACAGTATTCCAATGAAACGATTGTCAAGAAGAAAAATAAATTCAATGTTGGTGATACCGTTCGAATTAATAGAACAACTAATGTTTTTGAAAAGGGGAATTACTTGTGGTCCACCGAACTTTTTAAAGTGGGAAAAATCCTAGACACTAAACCCATAACTTATCGTTTGCGCGATACCAAAGATGAAGAGATTCTCGGCCGCTTTTATGACTATGAACTACAAAAAGTTAAAAATAATAGTGAAATCTATCAAATTGAAAAGATATTAAAGACTCGTACTAGCAGGGGTAGGAAACAGTTACTTGTTCGGTGGCTAGGATACAACTCTGATTTTGATTCTTGGATCGGTGTTGAAGATATTGACAATGCCCAATGATTTTTATGTAACTTTTATGTCCAATGTTTCCGATCCTCTCTACAACGACTTGAATACGACAAGTGATTTTTGGACAAAACTCTTCCCCGCCATCAAATTTGACGGTGCGTATGAAGTGGCTCTTGTCGACTGTATTCTCAAAAATACCTATGACATCCTGAGAAAGGATCGTGAATATGAAATAAAAATTAGACCCCATGATTGGCCACTCATTAGCGATCAACATGATGATTGGCCACTCGTTAACGATCGAGAAAAAATTGAAAAGATCAATTCATTTGAATATCCATATGTTGTATTACCCTACGAGGAGCTCACCTGTATGAATGATTTATGTCGTTCTATTAATAAAAGAATTTCCACTCGTAAAAAAGGAGCTTTTCATTTCAACTATTCAAAGGAGGAGGGCAAGATCTACATTAGTTCACCTATTGCCAGCGAAAAGGTTATTCTCAATGATAATCTAAAGGATGTTCTTGGCTTTAAGCTCAATATAATCAACGGTAAAAGTGCCGGAAACAATGATTTCATTTTTGCTGACTACCCACCTCCCTTCTCCACAGACACTTGTATATTTCTCTACGGTTCGTTTGTGGAAACATCGAGAGTCGGTAATTCAAATGTTCCCCTCCTACGAGTTCTTGAACGAAAAACCAATCAAGAGCATATTCATCACTGCAATATAAAGCATCTTAAGTATATTCCCGTAAACACTTCCTATTTGGAACTCTGTCAGTTAACACTAAGAACTGAATTAGGTGATCCTCTAGCAATTTCAAAAGGCTTAGCAGTGATTACATGTCATTTTTGACCCATTGTCGGCGACAGCACAATCACCTAAAATGAACAATAGAAGAATTCCATTTGTCTGCCCCGATATCGATTGCTATGTTGGTGCTTTGAGTCCACGTCAAATAGGCAATGGATTGGACTACTACAAGGGTCGTACTACAATGTCTGGCTACGGTCGTGGTAGCTGGTTTGCTAGGCTATTTCGTTCTGCACTACCCCTTGCCAGAAAATATCTTGTACCTGCTGCGTCAAATTTTGCTGCCTCCACACTACAGGACTGGGGGTCGGGCAAGAATTTCAAGGAGAGTGTTAAGGAAAATATTGGATCTTCAGCAAGAGCCGTTGGTGAGCAATTAAAATCTCGACAAAATGGGGAGGGATTGAAAAGGATGCGTGCACGTCATTCACTCATCAGTCTCCACCCGGGCGGGAAGCGAAGGACATCAACAAGGACTTTGAGGAATAAAACAAGGAAGAGCAATAAGCAGAAGAAGAAAAAGAAAAAGATTGTTAGATCAAAGAAGGATTTCTTCTCTTAAGATGACTTATCTCCCCCACAAGGAATCATATCCATCAATTAGTTCCTCATTGAATCTATTCAATGCTGAAAATGTTGATGTCAGTGTCAAGTATGGCTACTATGAACAATTTCACCCCCAACAACCCCTCTCGGAAAATATACACTTTCAAATATTTTCCAATGAAGACTAATTCATTGATTTGTCATCAACATTTATTGATTTAAATGTTGCGGTGAAGAAAATGTCAGATAATACAACTACAGATGCTGGTGATGGTCTCTCCTACGAGAACTGTATTCTACACAACCTATTCAAACAAATTAATGTATTCATTAATGGAACATTGGTGAGCACTAGCAATAATTTATCCAACTATGCAAGCTACATACAATTTATGATGATGACACCAAAGGCATACAAGGAGTTGAGAGGACAATCATTGGGCTATGAATATCGATCAGGTGTTGATACTGACGGCGAGTTGACTACTGCAGTGACCCAAGAGTATCATCTGGTGGAAAATTAAATCATGAGATATTCAATATATCCCAATGGTTACCCCCCAATGTCAAGATTGACATAAAGCTACAGATGGCCCCATCGAATTTCATTTTGAGAAAAACACTTCCTGCAGCACCCGATGCAAATGTCATTATCACATCGGCAATTCTCCACGTCCGAAAACAACAGGTTATGAGCTCTGTTGCATTGGCAGTGGAAAAGCTAAGAGCCAATGGTAACAACATTAAACTTCTTGTCCCCCATACGATCACCAATCAACGTCACATTGCCACCGGCTCTTGTAGCTATAGCGATTCATCATTTATCAATGGAGAAATCCCATCAAAATTGGCTTTGGCCTTTGTAAAGAGTGGCAGTGCCGTTGGATCCTGGACTGAATCCCCCATGATTTTAATTTTTTCGGTCTCTCTAGCCTTGTTTGCAAAGTGAATGGTATTCCACTGTACACTCTATCTTTTGACAAAAAATCCTATAGAACTCTGTACGAGTTGACCATGCAATCCCTAGATCATGACTCTCAACTATTTGAAAATGGAATAACCGATTCAATGTTTTCAAAAAATCATGGGGTTATTGTTTTGGACTTGTCAGGGACTCAGGATATGAGCATAGTACGAACAGGGAATGTACGTTTAGAGTGCACATTTGCCAATGCTCTGACTGAGAGTATCACGCTAATATCACTGAGTCAATTTGAAACCTATTGGGAAATCACGCCCGACGGCAGTGTTCTACTAGACCTAGCACCATGAACACAAACCAAATGATCAACGTATTTAATATGGATCCATACATGTCCCAGTACAAGTCCTATTGCATACCTTCGGACTTCATTGAAAAAATTCCAAGTGTTAACAATACCCTTATCATTGTTAATAGCAGTCATCGACTTTGAAGACCGGTCATTGGCTATGTATCTTTCAAACAGCGAAGAATATTGAATTTTTTGATCCTCTTGGCCTATCGTATAAATTCTACGCTCCATACATCAGCAACTTTATTGAAAGCAGGGGGAAAACCATTATCCAAAATCAACGAAGAGTACAGGATTTAACGACTAAGACATGTGGCTTTCATGCACTACTCTTTTTCATGTTCAGATGTCGTGGCTACACCTACAAGCAGTTTCTCAACATCTACGTTGACTTACCTCCATTGAACGACTTTCTAGTGGAGAATATACTTACAAGTGTATTTAATATTGATTTTAGTGCCCTAAGAATAAAATGTTCTAAAGATGTATGTGAAATTGTTTATTAATAAAAAAAATTTATATACATGATAAAACGACTTTTCTACTCTTTAGATTTCATCCACTACTAGGTATTTGTCGACAACAACTATTGCAGGTAGATTATCTGAATTCACAGTGTACTGATCCTGATGTACTGCAATGTCAGGGTCACATTTTCTACAGTAGAGTGTGACTTCACTCTTGTTTTATCTCTTTTTATAGTCAATGATACTATTCTCATTCATTCTATAGAATTCACATGTTTCAATTTGCTTATTTGAAGCAATTTCACAAACAGTGTCCTCAAGTGTCGAATCACATTCTGTCACAGCCAAATAAAAAACAGTGGGCTTATAATCATAACACCCAGTGTCTTCACAACGATGACGTAGAAACCATATTCTTTTGTTGTTCCAACAGTTGAATCGTTGACCCGGTTCCTCCTCCCAGAACAATCTAAAACCACGACGATACCAATCTCGTAGCAATAAACTAAAATCACGGTTAGGATTCTTTCCAATCATACTGGGATATGTATTCTCCCACTGATTACATTTATCATAATGACAATTGGAGCATAGGTAGCCTCTAGGATGAGATTCACACACCTCTTCAAGACAGGAATTACAACCTTTAATTTGTACAGCATATCCTCTATGCAATTTACACGGGTTGCATAATCTACACTTTTCATCATAGTCGTCAATCATTGTGCAATTCTCACATGATGATGACCAGCTGCCCAGTGTGTACATACATAACGGACATGTATGGAACATTTTGTCATGTGTTGACACTCTCACTACCACAATGAAACTGAGCTAGCAACAACAAAAATTGTCTGAGATAGAGAGAGAGAGAGGAGTAAATCATCCTTGAGCACCATCTTTCTCATGAAAAAAGTCCTAAATTTCAAAACTAATGTTTAAAAGCATATCCACAATATCATTTTGCCGTGTCGTGATCAATATATCAATAAATTGTGTAAATGCATTTGGACCACGACGTAGAAGCTTCATACAATAGCCTAATGATGGAGAATCAGTTTTCATTATATCAACAAGCATCCCCCGAGAAAATATCTTCCTTTGAATAGACAACTCTAGAAAATCATCATCTAGAATCAAACGTTTTTCCATAAGAACTAGATTCCTCATGATTCGCTCTTTCTCGAATCTATCCATTTTTTAGAGTCCTAACTCTCTCACAACCAACTTCAGACTAACCAGAATTTCTTTTTGTACTCTAGAAAATATACGCTAGTCTACTATAGAAAGAAAAAAAATACCATTGATTTAGAAACATTTTTATTGAACATAATTACAATAATAATATTCACTGATGCATTTTGTTCTCATCAATATATTTCGATAGGACATCTAATGCTGACCGAAGTTTATTTATATGGAGAATATTCACTTTTCCAGCAAAACATAGTTGCTCCTTCTGCTTAAACTTGCTTAATGATGTCACGTATCTAGCATACATACTATCCCATTCAAGGCATAGTCTACAGCCAGCGGTTATTTCCACAGCTACATTGGGTACTCGTATATCATTGCTGCTGTCGGTTCCATCATTAATCTCCAATAATGTAAATGCACCACTCATTTTTTCTCCCCTAATACCCTCTCAAATAAACTATTCTCTCTCTGAATTCTATTCTCTTACTAATATGAACTACAATGAAAATTACTCCTTATATTTGAACAAGTTTTTTAAAAAAAACCTACTAATCAAGTTACCGTATATGCAGTAACCGCCGCTCTCTCTCTCTCTGTTTGACCCCAAAAAAATGGGTGTTACCTTAGAAACCCGTCTGGTAAGGCATGTACCGTTCGTAGTAATAGGTGATTGACCCGTGGTAAGGCATACTACGCAATCACTCGTCGGATGTATAGATGCATGCCCGTGGTAAGGCATATTTACGGAATCACGTCCAGTATTCCCTATGGCCTTACTACTAACACATTTTTTGCGAATGGTATCAAGTTTTCCATTTCAGGTCAACTAGAGGAGGTATGAAACTAAATTAAACAGTACTATTTGTGTCGAGATTTTTAAAGGGTGTATATTGTTAAAAATTGCGGAAAATTTTTCTCCAGCATACAAACAGCAGGCCAAACTATAAAGTCTTAAAAAACGAAAAGATTTAAAGTGTTATTTTCTTTTTCCCTGAAATAACTATGTCAATATAAAACGAACAGAAATTAATTAAAAATCAAATTTTTGCACAAAATAAGTTTTTCAAACTCTAATAAACAGAAAATGAGCAAAAATAATATCAAACAATCTACCAAGCGTGAAACTACCACAAATCAGCATCGATAAATAAATGAAACCCAAAACGAACAGAAACTACAATAAATAACCGAGTCAAACTCAAAACGAGCAGAAATTAACATAAGTTGGGCGCGAAACCCCTATGCCTTCCCAAGGCCAGAACAAATTTGCACTTTACTGAAAAAATACAAATGAATGTGCACATTGTCAGTTAATATATATACACTGATATTTAGTAATAAAATGTTAATATTATTTGATTTATTAAAGTTATAAAAGCAAATAACTTATTTTGTGGAAAAATTTTTTTTTAATTAATCTAGTAACTAGTAATTTAATTGTTCACTTTAGAGTAATTACTTAAAACTATTAAAACAGTAGAGCTAGTTCCAACTTTTTAGGGAGTAGTAATTCGACTGTTTTCTGCTTGTATCCAAAGAAGGCACAATTTAGCTAGTAACCTTAGAGTTTTATCAGTTTTACCCCTGTAGTGAATTCCGTAAGTGGTCTATGAAGGAATAAATTGCTGAAGAAAATAATTACATCAGTTTGATATTTTCAATCGCGAAAATTTCTTTCCTGAATACACTTGAAACCTGCAAATATGTGCCATCAAAGGAAAATCGTATAGTCCACTAAATATCATTTTAGGGTTCTTACAAAACTTAAAGTGAAAATGGAATGATATTAATAATGACATACAAATAGCTTTTGTTTTTAATATTCATGTAAATTACCATTTTCGAGCAAAAAATAATACTCTGAGCAAAAGTACTGAAAAAAGTACTACCTTGTTTTAAGCAGAGCCAATTCTGGGGCTGGTGGTGCCCGATAAAATATAATATAAATTACAGCGTCCATCTATATAAGCAAATATAAGCAAAAAGGAACCGAAGAATTTTTTTTATCAAAGTGAGCCATACCCCAGCCACCTCCCCCCCCCCCTACTGTGGCACTCGGGGCATGCGACCCAGTGCTCCCCTTGAAACGGCTCTGCTTCTCAGGAAGTATTCAAGACGTAATATTTCAACCAAAAGCATTGAAAGTATTACTTTGGTGTTACCTTAGCACAGATCACTGACCGATATACGTTCTTTGCGGAACTCTATTTTTAAAATTATTTTTGTTAATTACAAAAGGCACTAGATGTGGCAATTTCCTTTCAAATAAGCCAATAAATAGCTCTCTATGACGTTCCAGTGCCCTGCTAGCTGCAAAGAACAAAAAAAAAAATGGAAAAAAGATGCTGTAGATGCAGAATATGGTGGTTGCAGCTACTTATCTAGTTTTTCAAGCCAATGAATATTCTTCGTTATTGAAGCCAAGGGACAGTAAGTTTCCTGTATAGGGGTTTCAGACAAAGCGATTCTAATAGGGTACCTTGTGTTTCGATCTGACTCTATTTTTAGGAGTTATGGGTTATTTTGTTTTTTTTTACTATGGCACGTGATCGCCTCTTACTAGGTTGCTAGCTACTGCTGCAATCCGAATTGGACAAAAACTTCTTTTCTTCCAATGAATTATCATTTGAACACTTTTTAATTTTAATTATTTGGATCTTGTCTCATTTGATGGTCCAAATTATTGATTTGGACATTAAATTAAATCTTAAAACGAACAGAAATTATTCCGTATATGAAAGAGGCTGTGCCCTCCTCAACGCCTCGCTCTTTACGCTAAAGTTTGACTTTTTCACAACTCTTTTTTCTAAACAATAAAAACTTTAGCGTAAAGAGCGAGGCGTTGAGGAGGGCACAGCCTCTTTCATATACGGAATAATTTCTGTTCGTTTTAAGATTTAATGTCGCTCCTTACTTTCAGTTTAAAAAACTTTTTTTTTATTTAAAGGCTGCGAAAGTTGGGGGTTTGGGGGGCGGCAGCCCCCCAATTGTTCCTCCTAACCCCTGTACGTTTTAAGGTTCGACCTTCTAACTCAGCCTCTTTAACTCTTTAGAAAACGTAGTTTTTTTCAAATAATTTCTGCACGTTTTTGTACAGTTTATTACTTATTATTGCTTGACTAACTGTTAGCTGATCGTGTCAGGAGTTAAAGTTGGGGGGCTGCCGCCCCCCAAATCCCCCGCTCTTGAAAATTCTTGTGTTAAGGCTTTTAATTCCTGAATACTCAAATCACGTCGTACAGGGCACCTCCTAATCCCTGTATGTTTTAAGGTTCGAACTTGTGACTCAGCCTCTTTAACAGCCCCCCAACTGTGCCTCCTAATCCCTGTACGTTTTAAGGGTCGACCTTGTAACTCAGCCTCTTTAACTCTTTAGAAAACGTAATTTTTTTCAAATAATTTAAAAAAGAAACTGATTTTCTTTTTTAAAGTTTAAATTCAGCATATAAAAAATTTGCTCTGACAGTGAATCGAACCCGGGTTTTCCGCCTGACAGTCTGAAGTATCAACCGCTGGACTAATGAGACACAATTGCAATTGTTTTTTAGTAAATGGAATCTATTTTCGCAAAGCAAATTCCCACAAAACTTGATATTTGGTTTTTTGAAAACAGGGAAGGAGTAATCAGATTGAGCTGAAATTTCGAGGATGAGCTCCCGGGCCCCAGGAAAGCTTATCCTCTAAATTTCAGCCCGATCAGACAACGTTAAAGGGGGGTTGCGGTTGGAAAAATTAACATGGGCTATTATAGGAAAACGGGGTTTTTCGTAAATGTAAATTCGGGGGATAATTTTTTCGGTCTGAAAATATCAAAAGGCCCTAACAGGTCGAATTCTGCTTCGAATGAGTCCTCATTCACCCGGATCAGTTGCCAACTGTGGCCTGTAGGCGTGGATAAGAAAAAAAAGAAATGATGATGATGAATTTTAAGTGGCTATATTTGGTTTTTTGAAAACAGGGAAGGAGTGATCAGATTGAGCTGAAATTTCGAGGATGAGCTCCCGGGCCCTAGGAAAGCTTAACCTCAAAATTTCAGCCCAATCGGCCAACGTAAAAGGGGGGCTGTGGTAGGAGGGTCGAAACTTCCGGCCCAGTTTACCCCATGAAGATAAAGTCGGAGGAGGATGAAATTTTGCAAGTTTCTTAGTTTGAGCTTGGGCTACAAAATGCGATTACCGCCGTCTCTCTGCGACCTCTAGGACCTGAAATCGCTTAACATTGTGGTGGGTCGCCTCTTTATAGAGGCACAAGTGTGCCTCCTTGATCTTCAGTTTCTATGGGCTACAGATCGGTCTTTACTGTAATACCGCTGGTATACGATTATGTTTGAAAGACTGCAGTGTGAAAAGACATCAAAATGCAGTTTTTGGTGGAAAAATTTATTCTCTTTTAGAAATAATTTATTTTAGTTACTATAGATTTTTAACCCAATTAATTTCCTTTAAAATGAGCTATTGAACAACCCTCTACGATGTTCCAGTGCCAAGCTATCTCTGGATACAAAAAAAGAAAAAAAAAGAAAAAAAAAAGAAAAAAATATCCCGTTTAGGCAGAATGTTGTAGTAGCTGCCACTTTTCTTGATTTTCAAGCCAATATATTTCCCTTGCTGTTCAAGCCAAGGGACAGAAATTTTACTATGCAGGGGTTTCGGACAAGGCGGTTCTAATGGTGTACTTTTTGTTTTGATCTGACTCTTTTTTTAAGAACTATGGGTTTTTATATTTCTTAACATTGGACGTGATCGTCTCTTACTAGGTTGCTAGCTACCGCTGCAACCCGGATATTGAACAACTCTCTACGATGTTCCAGTGCCAAGCTATCTGTGGAATTACTAACCTATACTATAATTCAGTGGCGTATAAAATTTAGTATAGGCATGAGGTCGTTCTTTATTATAAAACCTTTATGTAACTAGCTACCTTGCAACCCGGAAATATTACATTTCTTAGTATTAGATGTAATCCTCTCTTGCTACGTTGCTAGCTACCGCTGTGACATGGATATTAAGTGATAATATCTTAATATTTCAATTACTATGGGCTAGAGTTCGTTCTTTACTATAAATTTACTAACCTATACTATAGTTAAGTGGCCTATATAATTTAGTATAGGCAAGAGGTCGTTCTTTATTATAATAATCCCTATTTATGTTTTAGTTAACATGGGCAAGGTGTCGTTCTTTATTGTATATTACTTCTCGATACGCCTGGTCGGTTGAATACCTTTGTTTTGCTCTCTCAATTATTACTTCTCGATACACCTGGTCGGTTGAATACCTTTGCTTTTTTCTTTTCAAGTTACTATCTCTGTTGTTTGTGTAGTACTCTTTTTTCAACTTGCGTATAGCCTGCTTTGATCTAACCATTATTCTAATCAAGAATGAGAGAATTTTCAGTTTTGACTTTCCTTATATACTAATTATGACGTCCCTCTATTCACGTCATAGCTCTAATATAAAACTATGATGACGTTCATTATTTATCTAGTAGGGTTTCAGACAAGGTATTTCTAATGATGTACTTTTGTTTTGATCTGACTCTATTTTTAGGAGTTTTGGGTTTTTATATTTCTTAGTATTGGACTGATTGTCTCTTACTAGGTTGCTAGCTACTGCTGCAACCCAAATTCACATATATATTTATTTTTGAGAGGCAGCCTGGCCGAGTGGTCCAAGGCACTGGTGTTAGCCACCAGTCTCTTCAGAGGCGTGGGTTCAATTCTTACCGCTGGTATACGATTATGTTTGAAAGACTGCAGTGTGAAAAGACATCAAAATGCAGTTTTTGGTGGAAAAATTTATTCTCTTTTAGAAATAATTTATTTTAGTTACTATAGATTTTTAACCCAATTAATTTCCTTTAAAATGAGCTATTGAACAACCCTCTACGATGTTCCAGTGCCAAGCTATCTCTGGATACAAAAAAAGAAAAAAAAGAAAAAAAAAGAAAAAAATATCCCGTTTAGGCAGAATGTTGTAGTAGCTGCCACTTTTCTTGATTGTCAAGCCAATATATTTCCCTTGCTGTTCAAGCCAAGGGACAGAAATTTTACTATGCAGGGGTTTCGGACAAGGCGGTTCTAATGGTGTACTTTTTGTTTTGATCTGACTCTTTTTTTAAGAACTATGGGTTTTTATATTTCTTAACATTGGACGTGATCGTCTCTTACTAGGTTGCTAGCTACCGCTGCAACCCGGATAAACTTAAAAACAAAATATATATTAAAAAATGTAATTTTTTGGTCTGAAAATACATAGTCAATCCCACATTGGGTAGTTAGAACCTAACCAAAAATAAAACTAATTTTAACATTTTAAGGTATTTTTCCAGCTTGTATTGAAATATTCAAACTATTGCTCGGATACCATGGATATTTTTGCAGTTTACACAAGCTGCAAAGAACGCACAGGCTGATCTTTGTAAACTGAGAAAAATTTTACGAATGTTTTACCGGGATTACGAAAAATATTCAAAATTAAAGATTAAAATTATCTCTGAAAGAATAGATTTTGTTGAAAAGTCAGCTAGAGATGCTTTCGCAAAACTTCATAGTAATATCCAAAAGAAATGTTGCATGTTTAGTGAAAAGCTTCCAAGGTATGGACCGGCAACTGTGGAACAGTTTACAGATGTAATGGGAAATCTTATACATCACTGTGAATATATGGAGGCATAATTGTCCTTTACTTAGTTTCAGCTTAAATTCGATCATCGAGCCTTTATGTACTACATCCAACGACTATGACGTCATGGATCAATATTGTATATACAAAATTAAGTTTTTCGTGAAAAATAATTAATAAAAAAAATTAAGTGCAAAAGGCGCTAGATCTAGAGATTTCCTTTAAAATGAGCCATTGAACAACTCTCTACGATGTTCCAGTGCCAAGCTATCTCTGGAAACAAAAGAAAGAAAAAAATATCCCGTTTGTGCAGAATAACGTGGTTAATGTCATTTTTTTTGATTTTCAAGCCAATATATTTTCTTTGTTACTCAAGCCAAAGGGTGGTAAGTTTCCTTTATAGGGGTTTTGGACAAGGCGGTTCTAATGGTGTACTTTTTGTTTTGATATGACTATTTTTCTAGGAGTTAGGGGTTTTTATATTTCTTAACATTGGACGTGATCGTCTCTTACTAGGTTGCTAGCTACCGCTGCAACCCAGATTGTTATTCAAGCCAAAGGGCGGTAAGTTTCCTTTATAGAGGTTTCGGACAAGGCGGTTCTAATGGTGTACTTTTTGTTTTGATCTGACTTTTTTTTAGGAGTTGGGGGGTTTTATATTACTTAACATTGGAGGTGATCGTCTCTTACTAGGTTGCTAGCTACCGCTGCAACCCGGACTACCCCTGGAACCACCATATATTAGTTACTACGGGTGAAAGATCGTTCTTTACTGTAATACTTTATTATGAAATAAATTACAAACAGGAAAAAGCCTACGGCTTTTTCTTCTTTGGAATAGTAAGAGACGATCCTCAAATAATCAACAGCTAACTAGGATTATAATTTGTTCTTTAACATAAACTTCATTAATCGGATATTTTAATATATCCTATATGGTCTAGAGGTTGGGATAGCTCTCACCCAGTAGGCTTGAGTTCAATTTCTGTTTGGGAAATTTTTACTTATGATGATTTCTTAAGGAACATAATTAAAATTTCTTGATGTAATAAAAATAATTTGTTTTAATTACGAAAGGTTTTTAACCCCATTAATTTCCTTTAAAATGAGCCATTGAACAACTCTCTACGATGTTCCAGTGCCATGCTATCTGTTGAAGTACTAACCTATACTATAATTAAGTGGCGTATAAAATTTAGTATAGGCAAGAGGTCGTTCTTTATTATATTTTGACTTGAGATCGTTTTTTAATTATAAATACAAACAGGAAAAATCCTACGGATTTTTCTTCTTTTAAATAGTAAGAGACGAAACTCAAACAATCAAGTAGCTAACTAAGTCAAATGTATGGAATGGTTTGTTATTTCAGTGATCGTCTTTTAATGTAAATTTAACCCAATTAATTTACTTTAAAATGAGCTATTGAACAACTCTCTACGATGTTCCAGTGCCAAGCTATCTGTGGAAAAGAAAAAAAAATATGCCGTTTGTGGAGAATAACGTGGTTAAAGTCAATTTTCTTGATTTTCAAGCCAATATATTTCCCTTGCTGTTCAAGCCAAATGACAGAAAGTTTCCTATACAGGGTTTTCGAACAAGGCGGTTCTAATGGTGTACTTTTTGTTTTAATCTGACTCCTTTTTTAGGAGCTATGTGTTTTTTTATTTCTTAACATTGGACGTGATCGTCTCTTACTAGGTTGCTAGCTACCACTGCAACCCGGATAACTACACCTGGAACTACCATATATCAGTTAGTATGGTAGAGAGATCGTTCTTTAGTTTAATCAAGCCAAATAACAGAAAGTTTCCTGTACATGGGTTTCGGACAAGGTGGTTCTAATGGTGTACTTTTTGTTTTGATCTGACTCCTTTTTTAGGAGCTATGGGTTTTTATATTTCTTAATTTTATATTATCTCTTTATATTGGACGTGATCGTCTCTTACTAGGTTGCTAGCTACCGCTGCAACCCGGATAGCAATTACATAATCCCTATTTATGTTTCAGTTAATATGGGCTAGGTGTCGTTCTTTATTGTAAACCTAAAAGAATCAGGCAGCTAAGTCCAATATAAGCAATGGTTTGTTCTTCTAATGATCATCTTTTAATTTGGGGTTTCTTACGAGGTTGCTAGCTACCACTGCAACCCGAATTATGTAATTAATAGGTTGCTAGCTACCGCTGCAACCTAGATATTCTTATTTCTGCTACTATGGGCTAAGGTTCGTTCTTTACTGTAACTTTTAATGTAAATCTTATGATCGTCCAATGATCGTCTTTTAGTGTAACTAGCTATCGCTGCAACCCGAAAAAAAAACACATTGTGCCCACATCGTTCTTTACTCAGGCAGTGCTAGCGCGCTGCCTATGATGATAAACTGATTACACACAGGAAAAAGCCTACGGCTTTTTCTTCTTTTAAATAGTAAGAGACGAGTCTCAAATAATCAAGTAGCTAGCTAATTCCAAAGGTATGCAATTTTTGTTATTCCAATGATCGTTTTTTATTGTAACTAGGTTTCAGCCATCTCTACAGCCATGATACTATTGGAAATTACATAATCCCTATTTATATTTTAGTTAAAATGGGCAAGGTGTCGTTCTTTATTGTAGGTGGAAAAATTTATTCTCTTTTAGAAATAATTTATTTTAGTTACTATAGATTTTTAACCCATTTAATTTCCTTTAAAATGAGTTATTGAACAACCCTCTACGATGTTCCAATGCCAAGCTATCTGTGGAAAAGAAAAAAAAAGAAAAAAATATCCCGTTTGGGGAGAATAACGTGGTTAAAGTCAATTTTCTTGATTTTCAAGCCAATATATTTCCCTTGCTGTTCAAGCCAAGGGACAGAAAGTTTCCTATACATTCGGACAAGGCGGTTCTAATGGTGTACTTTTCGTTTTGATCTGACTCCTTTGTTAGGAACTATGGGTTTTTATATTTCTTAACATTGTACGTGATCGTCTCTTACTAGGTTGCTAGCTACCGCTGCAACCCGGATATGGACTAAGGTTCGTTCTTTCATGTAAAACTAGCAAAACATTTTTTAAGCCTGATGAAGATTTAACTAATGTGTCAAAAGTAAGGTTGCAAGTCGACGATTTTGTTTCGGCCTTATTATAATTGGTATGGTGAAACAATAATACGCATATGGCTCTTAAATCATACATACTTCTTTATGGTTCAATATGGTCTAGTGGCTAGGATAGTTAACTTTCACTTAACAGGATCGGGTTCGATTCCCGGGGTGGGAAAATTTTTAACTCTATAATCTTCGAACATTTGAACCTTTTATAATTTTTAATGATGCATAATATAAATACTGTAATCTTAACTATAGTGAAGTTGCGTATGCAAGTTAGTATAGGGAAGAGTTCGATCTTTATTATAAAATTCAAATATCTTTGAAAAGACTGCAGTATGAAATACATCAAAAATGCAATTTTTGACAAAATTGATTCTACTTTAAAAAGTATTTTATTTTTAATTACAAAAGGCACTAGATGTAGCAATTTCCTTTAAAATGAGCTATTATACAGCTCTCTATGATTTTCCAGTGCCCAGCTAGCTGAGGAGAAAGAAAAAGCGGAAAGAAAAAAATATCTCGTTTGTGGAGAATAACGTGGTTAAAGTCAATTTTCTTGATTTTCAAGCCAATATATTTTCTTTGTTATTCAAGCCAAAGGGCAGTAAGTTTCCTTTATAAGGGTTTCGGACAAGGCGGTTCTAATGGTGTACTTTTTGTTTTGATCTGACTTTTTTTTAGGAGCTATGGGTTTTTATATTTCTTAACATTGGACGTGATCGTCTCTTACTAGGTTGCTAGCTACCGCTGCAACCCGGATAACTGGTATACGATTATGTTTGAAAGACTGCAGTGTGAAAAGACATCAAAAATGCAGTTTTTGGTGGAAAAATTTATTCTCTTTTAGAAATAATTTATTTTAGTTACTAAAGATTTTTAACCCAATTAATTTCCTTTAAAATGAGCTATTGAACAACCCTCTACGATGTTCCAGTGCCAAGCTATCTGTGGAAAATAAAAAAGAAAAAAATATCCCGTTTGGGGAGAATAACGTGGTTAAAGTCAATTTGCTTGATTTTCAAGCCAATATATTTCCCTTGCTGTTCAAGCCAAGGGACAGAAAGTTTCCTATACATTCGGACAAGGCGGTTCTAATGGTGTACTTTTCGTTTTGATCTGACTCCTTTGTTAGGAACTATGGGTTTTTATATTTCTTAACATTGTACGTGATCGTCTCTTACTAGGTTGCTAGCTACCGCTGCAACCCGGATATGGACTAAGGTTCGTTCTTTCATGTAAAACTAGCAAAACATTTTTTAAGCCTGATGAAGATTTAACTAATGTGTCAAAAGTAAGGTTGCAAGTCGACGATTTTGTTTCGGCCTTATTATAATTGGTATGGTGAAACAATAATACGCATATGGCTCTTAAATCATACATACTTCTTTATGGTTCAATATGGTCTAGTGGCTAGGATAGTTAACTTTCACTTAACAGGATCGGGTTCGATTCCCGGGGTGGGAAAATTTTTAACTCTATAATCTTCGAACATTTGAACCTTTTATAATTTTTAATGATGCATAATATAAATACTGTAATCTTAACTATAGTGAAGTTGCGTATGCAAGTTAGTATAGGGAAGAGTTCGATCTTTGTTATAATAACTGGTATACGATTATGTTTGAAAGACTGCAGTGTGAAAAGACATCAAAAATGCAGTTTTTGGTGGAAAAATTTATTCTCTTTTAGAAATAATTTATTTTAGTTACTAAAGGTTTTTAACCCAATTAATTTCCTTTAAAATGAGCTATTGAACAACCCTCTACGATGTTCCAGTGCCAAGCTATCTGTGGAAAATAAAAAAGAAAAAAATATCCCGTTTGGGGAGAATAACGTGGTTAAAGTCAATTTGCTTGATTTTCAAGCCAATATATTTCCCTTGCTGTTCAAGCCAAGGGACAGAAAGTTTCCTATACAGGGGTTTCGGACAAGGCGGTTCTAATGGTGTACTTTTTGTTTTGATCTGACTCCTTTGTTAGGAACTATGGGTTTTTATATTTCTTAACATTGGACGTGATCGTCTCTTACTAGGTTGCTAGCTACCGCTGCAACCCGGATTTAGGAGTTAGGGGTTTTTATATTTCTTAGCATTGGACGAGAGCGTCTCTTACTAGGTTGCTAGCTACCGCTGCAACCCGGATAACTCTAATATAAAACTATGATGACTGATATTCATTATTGATCTAGTAGGGTTTCAGACAAGGTAGTTCTAATGATGTACTTTTGTTACTATACACTATATACTACCTATACTATAGTTAAGTGGCCTATAAAATTTAGTATAGGCAAAAGGTCGTTCTTTATTATATCATACTTTTAAATAGATTCAGAGACACCAGAAACAGCAAAACGCTACCCAACCAAGCAGGATTCAGGCCGGGTATGGGTTGCTGTGATCAGATTTTTAGCCTGCGACAGATCCTTTAACACCGGTTTAAACACGAGCAGGAAACAATCCAAATCTTCATAGACTTCATTACCGCGTTTGATTCAGTCCATCGTGATGCAATATGGGAGGCAATGAGAGAGGACAGTGTACCTGAGAAGATCATCAATCTGCTCAAGGCATACTATGCTGGAACAAAGGCCCGGGTAAGAGTCGATGGCGATCTTTCAGATCTGGTCCTGATCGAGAAAAGTTGTACGTCAAGGCTGTGTCCTTTCACCAACTTTGTTCAACTTCGTCATCGATTGGATCCTCAGGGTCCTGGACAATTATAGAGGCGTTGCAGTGAGCCCGTCCTTCTCCGTCACAGATCTTGACTATGATGGCCTATAAAACTTAACATAGGCAAGAGGTCGTTCTTTATTATACAATGTATGAAATTGTTTGTTATTCCAATGATCGTCTTTTATTGTAACTAGGTTTCAGCCATCTCTACAGCCATGATACTGATGGAAATTATATAATTCCTATTTATGTTTTAGTTAACATGGGTAAGGTGTCGTTCTTTATTGTAATGGCGTATAAAATTTAGTATAGGCAAGAGGTCATTCTTTATTATATTTTTTCAAGATTTAAAATTATTAAGCACACAAAATCCCGTGTCGAGTATCTAAAACCTAGCATAAAACAAAACTAATTTTAAAATTTTCAGGTATTTATCTTGTTTGAATTACAAAATTAGTATTATTGGTTAGACACCATAAATATTTTTGCAGTTTACATAATAAGTTTAGTGATTCTGGACTGAAAACTAAAATAATTGCAATTATGAGACAATAATATGGAGATATGTACTTTACGGGTTACAGGATACAATAATAAATTTGAACTGAGATGAAAAAAAAATTTCTTCCAGGAGACAAAAAGCAAAACTAATTTTAGAATTTTCATGTATTTTTGTTGTTTAAATTAAAAAATTACTATTACTGATTAGGCATCATAAATATTTTTGCAGTTTACATAATAATTTTAGCGATTAAGCCAAAAAAGAAAATTTTGGTTCCAGGAGTTTCGGTTACTATTGAGACAAGTAGCTATTATTACTATAGAGTTCATTACATGGACTGTTTTATTGCTTCAAAATTCAAATATCTTTGAAAAGACTGCAGTATGAAAATACATCAAAAATGCAATTTTTTTGACAAAATTGATTCTACTTTAAAAAGTATTTTATTTTTAAATACAAAAGTGACTAGATGTTGCAATTTCCTTTAAAATGAGCTATTATACAGCTCTCTATGATTTTCCAGTGCCCAGCTAGCTGAGCAGAAAGAAAAAGCGGAAAGAAAAAAATATCCCGTTTGTGGAGAATAACGTGGTAAAAGTCAATTTTCTTGATTTTCAAGCCAATATATTTTCTTTGTTATTCAAGCCAAAGGGAGGTAAGTTTCCTTTATAGAGGATTCGGACAAGGCGGTTCTAATGGTGTACTTTTTGTTTTGATCTGACTCTTTTTTTAGGAGTTGGGGGGTTTTATATTTCTTGACATTGGAGGTGATCGTCTCTTACTAGGTTGCTAGCTACCGCTGCAACCCGGATTAAGTGGCGTATAAAATTTAGTGTAGGCAAGAGGTCGTTCTTAATTATAATTTTGTTTTGATCTGACTCTGTTTTTAGGAGTTGGGGGGTTTTATATTTCTTGACATTGGAGGTGATCGTCTCTTACTAGGTTGCTAGCTACCGCTGCAACCCGGATACTAGGTTGCTAGCTACTGCTGCAACCCAAATTCACATATATATTTATTTATGAGAGGCAGCCTGGCCGAGTGGTCCAAGACACTGGTGTTAGCCACCAGTCTCTTCGGAGGCGTGGGTTCAAATCTTACCGCTGGTATACGATTATGTTTGAAAGACTGCAGTGTGAAAAGACATCAAAAATGCAGTTTTTGGTGGAAAAATTTATTCTCTTTTAGAAATAATTTATTTTAGTTACTCTAGATTCTTAACCCAATTAATTTCCTTTAAAATGAGCTATTGAACAACCCTCTACGATGTCCCAGTGCCAAGCTATGTGTGGAAAAGAAAAAAAAAGAAAAGAGAAAAAATATCCCGTTTGGGGAGAATAACGTGGTTAAAGTCAATTTTCTTGATTTTCAAGCCAATATATTTCCCTTGCTGTTCAAGCCAAGGGACAGAAAGTTTCCTATACAGGGGTTTCGGACAAGGCGGTTCTAATGGTGTACTTTTTGTTTTGATCTGACTCCTTTGTTAGGAACTATGGGTTTTTATATTTCTTAACATTGGACGTGATCGTCTCTTACTAGGTTGCTAGCTATCGCTGCAACCCGGAAAAAAAACACATTGTGCCCACATCGTTCTTTACTCAGGCAGTGCTAGCGCGCTGCCTATGATAATAAACTGATTACACACAGGAAAAAGCCTACGGCTTTTTCTTCTTTTAAATAGTAAGAGACGAGTCTCAAATAATCAAGTAGCTAGCTAATTCCAAAGGTATTCAATTTTTGTTATTCCAATGATCGTTTCTTATTGTAATTTCAACAGCATCCGCTCTTTCAAAGAGAATTTTAATCTGTAATTTCGAATACTTTTCGTGATCCCGATAAAACATGCGTAAAATGTTTCTCAATTTACAAAGATCAGCCTGCATTTTTGCCATCTTCTTGTATTTCTGAATGTAATTTTTCCCTTTGTCCTTATGCGTTCTTCGGTACAACCTCGCAGAGAATTTAATTTTTTCATTATAGCTTTTGTCACCCCAGTATCTACCCATTATTCTGGTAGCAACTTTTTTCTTATGTTTGTTTCGGTAATCTATATCGTTATCATACCGTTCCTTGCTCTTTTGTTTCGCTGTCTCAATTTTCCCTTCTCGATACCCCTGATCCGTAAGATACCTCTGTTTTGCTCTGTCATATTTCATTTTCTTAAATCCTGGATCACAAGACATCTTAGTAGCAATCCTTACGCGTGCTCGAGCTTTATTGCGTTTGGTGGCATTTTTATCTCTTTTAAATAAACTTTTCTTATATTTCAGGATGTTAGCTTTATTTTTTGTGTAGTAAAGTTTTCTATTAGTAGAAATTTGGATTGTTCTATTTTGATATTGTTTTTGGTTATTCTTTCTTTTTTTCCACTCGCGTGAGACCATATTTTTTCAAGATTTAAAATTATTAAGCACACAAAATCCCGTGTCGAGTATCTAAAACCTAGCATAAAACAAAACTAATTTTAAAATTTTCAGGTATTTATCTTGTTTGAATTACAAAATTAGTATTATTGGTTAGACACCATAAATATTTTTGCAGTTTAAATAATAAGTTTAGTGATTCTGGACTGAAAACTAAAATAATTGCAATTATGAGACAATAATATGGAGATATGTACTTTACGGGTTACAGGATACAATAATAAATTTGAAGTGAGATGAAAAAAAAATTTCTTCCAGGAGACAAAAAGCAAAACTAATTTTAGAATTTTCATGTATTTTTGTTGTTTAAATTAAAAAATTACTATTACTGATTAGGCATCATAAATATTTTTGCAGTTTACATAATAATTTTAGCGATTAAGCCAAAAAAGAAAATTTTGGTTCCAGGAGTTTCGGTTACTATTGAGACAAGTAGCTATTATTACTATAGAGTTCATTACATGGACTGTTTTATTGCTTCAAAATTCAAATATCTTTGAAAAGACTGCAGTATGAAAATACATCAAAAATGCAATTTTTTTGACAAAATTGATTCTACTTTAAAAAGTATTTTATTTTTAAATACAAAAGTGACTAGATGTTGCAATTTCCTTTAAAATGAGCTATTATACAGCTCTCTATGATTTTCCAGTGCCCAGCTAGCTGAGCAGAAAGAAAAAGCGGAAAGAAAAAAATATCCCGTTTGTGGAGAATAACGTGGTAAAAGTCAATTTTCTTGATTTTCAAGCCAATATATTTTCTTTGTTATTCAAGCCAAAGGGAGGTAAGTTTCCTTTATAGAGGATTCGGACAAGGCGGTTCTAATGGTGTACTTTTTGTTTTGATCTGACTCTTTTTTTAGGAGTTGGGGGGTTTTATATTTCTTGACATTGGAGGTGATCGTCTCTTACTAGGTTGCTAGCTACCGCTGCAACCCGGATATCATAACTTTATGTAACATTCTTTACTGTATTTCATTTAACATGGGCTAGAGGTCGTTTTTAATGTAAAAAAAAAAATATCCCGTTTAGGCAGAATGTTGTAGTAGCTGCCACTTTTCTTGATTTTCAAGCCAATATATTTCCCTTGCTGTTCAAGCCAAGGGACTGAAAGTTTCCTATACAGGGGTTTCGGACAAGGCGGTTCTAATGGTGTACTTTTTGTTTTGATCTGACTCCTTTGTTAGGAACTGTGGGTTTTTATATTTCTTAACATTGGACGTGATCGTCTCTTACTAGGTTGCTAGCTACCGCTGCAACCCGGATAAAAATAATCATCAATATAGTGTTGCATCATCATCAATATAATAATTCCTTCCAATACCTCAGTTGCTATGGGCTACAGTTTATTCTTTAATGTAAAAACAAACAGGAAAAAGCCTACGGCTTTTTTTCTTTGAAAGAGACGAACCTCAAACAATAAAGTAGCTAATTAAGTCCAATGTATGCAATGGTTTGTTATTCTAATGATTGTCTTTTAATATGAGTTTTAAAAACATGTTTTTTCACTTTTTGGTTACTATGGGCTCTGGTTCGCCTTTCACTAGGTTGTGCCATCTACAGCAATTATGATTTTTCAAAACATATTTTAAACTTTTAGTTACTATATGCTTCGGTTTGTCTTTCAATTAATTGCAGCTATAGCTATAACCATCATTTAGAGCTCGTTCTTTACTATATAAAAAATATTAAACTTTTCAGTTAGTAAAGCCTGAAGTTCATTCTTTTTTATAAAATAAATTACAAACAGGAAAAAGCCTACGGCTTTTTCTTCTTTGGAATAGTAAGAGACGATCCTCAAATAATCAGGCAGTTAACTAGGTTTATAATTTGTTCTTTAACATAAAATTCATTAATCGGATATTTTAATATATGCTATATGGTCTAGAGGTTGGGCTAGCTCTCACCCAGTAGGCTTGAGTTCAATTTCCGTATGAGAAATTTTTACTTGTGATGATTTCTTAAGGACATAATTAAAATTCCTTAATGTAATAAAAATAATTTGTTTTAATTACAAACAGTTTTTAACCCCATTAATTTCCTTTAAAATGAGCCATTGAACAACTCTCTACAATGTTCAAGTGCCATGCTATCTGTTGAATTACTAACCTATACTATAATTAAGTGGTGTATAAAATTTAGTATAGGCAAGAGGTCGTCCTTTATTATATATTTCTTAACATTGGACGTGATCGTCTCTTACTAGGTTGCTAGCTACCGCTGCAACCCGGATGATCTTTTGTCTAGCCTGCTCAATTCTTGCTTCTCTGTAATCTTCATCATTACCATAACGTTCCTTGATCTTTTGTTTGGCTGTCTCAATTTTTGCATGTCTATAATCTTCATCATTGTGATAACACATCTTGCTGTTTTGTTTTGCTCTCTCAATTATTACTTCTCGATACGCCTGGTCGGTTTGAATGAGAATATAGTAATTATGACGTCACGGCGTAATGATTTTATTTCATGACGTCATGGCGCAATGGTTTTATTTCATGACATCTTCAGAAACAACAATATAATTTCGTGTATTTCTATTCACGTCATAGCTCTAATTTATCTAGTAGGGTTTCAGACAAGGTAGTTCTAATGATGCACCTTTGTTTTGATCTGACTGTATTTTTAGGAGTTTTGGGTTTTTATATTTCTTAGCATTGGACTGATCGTCTCTTGCTAGGTTGCTAGCTACTACTGCAACCCAAATTATGAGAAGCAGCCTGGCCGAATGGTCTAAGGCACTGGTGTTAGCCACAGGTCTCTTCGGAGGCGTGGGTTCAAATCTTACCGCTGGTATACGATTATGTTTGAAAGACTGCAGTGTGAAAAGACATCAAAAATGCAGTTTTTGGAGGAAAAATTTATTCTCTTTTAGAAATAATTTATTTTAGTTACTATAGATTTTTAACCCAATTAATTTCCTTTAAAATGAGCTATTGAACAACCCTCTACGAGGTTCCCGTGCCAAGCTATCTCTGGATACAAACGAAAAAAAAAAGAAAAAAATATCCCGTTTAGGCAGAATGTTGTAGTAGCTGCCACTTTTCTTGATTTTCAAGCCAATATATTTCCCTTGCTGTTCAAGCCAAGGGACAGAAAGTTTACTATACAGGGGTTTCGGACAAGGCGGTTCTAATGGTGTACTTTTGAATTTGATCTGACTCCTTTTTTAGGAACTATGGGTTTTATATTTCTTAACATTGGGCGTGATCGTCTCTTACTAGGTTGCTAGCTACCGCTGCAACCCGGATGTTATTCCATTGATCGTTTTTTAGTGTAATAATTTTAAAATTTCTAGGTATTTTTCTAGTTTTACTTAAAAACTTAAATTATTGCTCATATAACATAAATATTTTTGCATTTTACATAATAACTTTTGCGATCCTGAACTGAGATAAACAAGTTTGTCTGTAATTAGCCAGAGTCGAATTGTGCTTGGACTGGCTTATGAAGCAAATTGTGTGTTTTTGTCAACCTTCGGCTTCTATAGAAATTCTAGTAGAATTTAATCACTTTTTTCTTGTTTTATCATCTGTTCCTCAAAAAAAAATTAATCCCTTTGTATCTTTTCAACATATTATTGTAAACAGGATTCTATTCAACATGATTTCTCCGACACAAATCATAACTCGTGCCTATGGATCGATGCAGACTTGATAACATTCTGGCGATAAGCCTTGTCATTTCTGTATTTGATGTTTCTCTGGATTGATGCAGACTTGATAGTATTTTAACAATACTGTTCATTATCTCTGTATTTGATGTTTCTGCGGATGGATCCAGACTTGACATTTGAAGTGATCGTCTCTTACTAGGTTGCTAGCTACCGCTGCAACCCGGATTACTCCAATGATCGTCTTTTAATGAATCTTTATTATAATTCTTTACTATAACAACCAGGATGACGTCAGTTACAACTTGGGTTTCTTTTTATGCTATATCATTACAAACAGGAAAAAGCCTACGGCTTTTTCTTCTTTGAAATAGTAAGAGACGATCCTCAAGCAATCAAGTAGCTATCCAAGTCCAATGTATGCAGTGGTATGTTATTCCAATGATCGTATTTTAATGTAATTTTCTTGATTTTCAAGCCAATATATTTCCCTGACTCCTTTTTAGGACCTATGAGTTTTTATATTTCTTAACATTGGACGTGATCGTCTCTTACTAGGTTGCTAGCTACCGCTGCAACCCAGAGTAGGCTGCTAGCTACCGCTGCAACCCGGATAATTGACAAACACCATTTATGATGAGCTATATTTGTCCTTTATGTAACTACACCTGGAACCACCATATATCAGTTAGTATGGGAGAGAGATCGTTCTTTACTGTAACACTTTCGACCATTAAGAAGGGCACTAGCCCTTTGAATTTCCAATTGAATGAGCCTGTTTTGCAGTTTCTGCGACCACTCCTTCTATAAAAAACCTTATATGCCCCCAGGGCATAATTTAAAACTCTTGCCCTGAGGGTTGGGGGGAGTGTCATCCTCAAAAACATATTTTCTATCTAGAAATCAACGACGCTGAACAAAATGGCTATCTCAAAATTTTGATTGGATGTGTTTGGGGGAATGATGAACGTGGGGGGGGGCTAGTTTCCCTCCAATCACTTTCGACTATTAAAAAGGGCACTATCCCTTTGAATTTCCAATCGAATGAGCCTTTTTTGAAGTTTCAACGACAACGCCTTCTATAATATTTCCCCAGGGCATAGCTTAAAATCCTTGCCCTGAGGGACGTGGGGGAGTGTCCTCCTCAAAACCATATTTTCTATTTGGAAATCAACTGCGCTGAGCAAAATTCTGAGCAAAATGGCTATTTCAAAATTTTTATTGGATATGTTTGGGGAAATGATGAGCTTGAAGGGGGGGGGGTGGGGGCTAGTTGCCCTTCAATCACTTTCGACTACTAAAAAGGGCACTAGTCCTTTGAATTTCCAATCGAATGAGCCTGTTTTTACGTTTCTACGACAATGCCTTCTATAAAAACCTTATATGCCCCAGGGCATAACTTAAAACTCTTGCCCTGAGGGTTGGGGGGGGAGTGTCATCCTCAAAAATATATTTTTTATCTGAAAATCAACTTCGCCGAACAAAAAGGCTCAGGCTAACAAAATGGTTCAGGGTGACAAAATGGCTATCTCAGAATTTTGATTGGATGTGTTTTGGGGAATGATGGGCGTGGGGGGGGGGCTAGTTGCCCTCGAATCATTTTCAACTATTTAAAAAGGGCACTAGAACTCTCGATTTCCAATCTAATGACGACCCCCTTTGAAGTTTCTACGACGACTCCTTCTGTATGAAGTGCCTCTAGGAAAAAAATAATAAATAATAAAACAATGGAGCCGTATGGCCTTTACTATAGGCAACGCTACAGCGTTGCCTCTGATAGCTTGGCACTGGTATATCGTAGAGAATTGTTCAATGGTTTAAACAAGGGATCAATATAGTTCATCATAAAATTTGTCAGATAAGAGGATCTCGTGAAGTAGTTATTAATAGAAGTTTTGTTTAGACTTTAAAAAGACATATGTATAAAAATTGCCTTCAGCAGCAATTCAACCTGTGACCTTTAGAGCAGAATCCCAACACACTAACCACTGAGCCGCGTAAGCTTTCAAGGACACAATTTTAAAATATTTTATGTTTTATATTACTAGTATAATAGAGAACGACCTTTTGCCTAAACTAAATTTTATAGGCCACTCATCCGGGTTTCAGTGGTAACTAGCAACCTAGTAAGAGACGATCACGCCCCACAGTAAAAATTAAAGTAACCCATAAATCCTGAAAAAGATTCAGATCAAAACAGTATCTTTTTCTCTTTCAGATTTTTTTTTCTCAGCTAGCTGGGCACTGGAATATCATAGAGAGCTGTATAATAGCTGATTGTAAAGGAAATTGCTATATCTAGTGGCTTTTGTAATCAAAAATAAAATATTTTTTAAAGTAGAATCAATTTCGTCAAAAAACTGCATTTTTGCTGTATTTTCATGCTGCAGTCTTTTCAAAGATATTGAAATTTTGAAGCAATCAAACAATTCATGTTAATGAACTCTATTGTTAAAAATAGTTTTCTGTCTCAATAGTAACCGAAACTTTAAAGAACGAAATTTTGATACCAATAGCAAACAGTTCTTTATAACGAACTGTATGTTGTAATGTAAGAGCGACTCGTCTCAATAGTAACTTGCTACATCTAGTTCTTTCTGTAATTAAAGAAAAAATATTTTTTTAATAGTTCCGGGTTGCCCTAGAAACCTAATTAAAAGACCATCATTCGAAAAACATACCATTGCATATATTGGACTTAGTTAGCTGCTCAATACCTTGAAAAAAAATTCATATTTGTCAACTGAAACTAGAATAATTCCTGAAAATTTTAAATCAAATAATTTTATTTAGCTGTAAAGTTAAAAAGTATTTAGGGTGTCTGAACAATAATTTTCATTTTTAATTCAAACCAGAAAAAAACCCTGAAAATTTTAAAAGTAGTTTGGTTTTCCTTTTGCTTCAATTGACTCGCTACGAAACTTTTTTTCGCTATTAATTTTATATCATCTTAGTTCAAACTTTTTGGCTTAGCCCGTAATGTAAGTATCTCTATATTGTTTTCCCATATTTCCTATGAGAATTATTCAATTTTTTTTTATTTTAGTCTTTAGTTCAGAGTCGTAAAGTTATTATGTAAACTGCAAAAATATTTATTATGTCTAGCCAATAATACTAATTTTTTTCAAACTAGAACAATACCTGACAATTTTTTAATTAGTTTTGTTTTTGGTCTCCTGGAACCAAAATTTACTTTTTTGGCTTAATCGTTAAAGCTATTATGTAAACAGCAAAAATATTTATGATGTCTAACCAATTTTACTAATTTCGTAATTAAATTTCGATATATCTCTTACTAGGTTACTAGCTATCGCTGCAACCCAGAATATATAAAATAAACCTAATTAGACACCATTTATCATGAGCTATATCGGTCTTATATGTAATACATCAAAAATGCAGTTTTTTGACAAAAATAGAAAATAGGTAGTTTCTAATATAGGGGTTTCGGACAAGGTGTCTTCAATAGTGTACTTCGTTTTTATCTTATTCTAGTTTTGGGAGTTATGGACTATTTCATTTTTACTATGGGAGGTGGAGGTCTCTAACTAGGCTGCTTGCTATTGCTGCAACCCGGATAATACAACTGCAACCCAGATTACAAACAGGAAAAAGCCGTATGTGTTTTTCTTAGTTGGAATAGTAAGAGACTACTGCTGCAATCTGGATATACTAGGTTGCTACCTATCACTGCAACTTGGAGAACCATGACTACGAGACGTTCTTATCTCTTACTAGTTTGCAGCTACCCTTAGAAATACCATATAAAAATTACTATGGGCTAGAGTTCGTTCTTTACTGTTAATTACTAATAAGGGCAAGAGTTCGTTCCTTACTACAAAAAAATAAATATACTTTATGCCAACATCGTTCTTTACTTAGATCTTCTTTTAATACATCATGTACAAGTTTGATAACAGTTTGAAATAAGAGTAGCTTGGCGAAGAGGAAGCGCGCTGGGCTCGTAACCCAGAGGTCGGTGGATCGAAACCACTATTTCTTAAATTTTTATATTTTCTTTATCGCAATAAAGTATCTGCAGAAATGTTGGAAATAATGAGGAAAATTAATTTCAAAAACTAAATTAGATTTGAAGAAGGAAGTCAAAATAAAATAAAAGAGTCGAGACATTACATTGCAGGGTACTTGTCAAATATTCAATTACTATAGACTATAGTTTATTCTCTAATGTAATCCTGATTAAACATACGTAAAATGTTTCTCAATTTAAGGATAAATAATGCTCATTTATCCGCTGCATCCCGGATAAATGATTACAAACAGGAAAAAGCCTAAGGATTTTTCTTCTTTGAAATAGAAAGAGACGAACTTCAAAAAATCAAGAAGATAACTAAATCAAATGTATACAATGATTTGTTATTCCAATGATCGTCTTTTAATGTAATGCTTCAAAAATGAAATATCTTTGAAAAGACTGCAGTATGAAAATACATAAGAAATGTGGTTTTTTTGACAAAATTGATTATGTTTTAAAAATAATTTGTTTTAGTTACAAAAGGTTTTTAACCCCATTAATTTCCTTTAAAATACGCCATTGAACAACTCTCTACGATGTTCCAGTGCTAAGCTATCTGTGGAAAAAAAGGAAAAAAAGATGCCGTTTAGGCAGAATGCTGTATTAGCTGCCACTTTTCTTGATTTTCAAGCAAATATATTTCCCTTGTTTTTCAAGCCAAGGGATAGAAAGTTTCCTATACAAAGGATTCGGACAAGGCAGTTCTAATGGTGTACTTTTTGTTTTGATCTGACTCTTTTTTTAGGAGCTATAGGTTTTTATATTTCTTAACATTGGACGTGATCGTCTATTACTAGGTTGCTAGCTACCACTGCAACCCGGAATATCATAATGATCGCTCCTTTATGTAACGATTCTCAAAGAATCAGGCAGCTAACTAAGTCCAATGCATGCAATGGTTTGTTCTTCTAATGATTGTCTTTTAATATAACTTTACCATGAACTGTTTGATTGCTTCAAAAATCAAACATTTTTGAAAAGACGGCAGTATGAAAAGACATCAAAAATGCAGTTTTTAGTGGAAAAATTTATTCAGTTTTAAAAATAATTTGTTTTAGTTACAAAAGGTTTTTAACCCCATAAATTTCCTAAAAATAGAAATCCCATTTTAACCCCATTGGTTTAGGCAGAATGCTGCTGACTTTTGATCTGACTCTTTTTTTAGGAGTTATGCGTTTTTATATTTCTTAACGTTGGACGTTACCGTCTCTTACTAGGACTATTGAGACGAGTCGCTCTTACTATACATACAGTTCGTTATCACGAACTGTTTGCTTTGATGATCTATTGGTAACAAAATCTCGTTCTTTACAGTTTCGGTTACTATTTAGACAAGTAGCTATTATTACTATAGAGTTTATTACCATGAACTGTTTGATTGCTTCAAAATTCAAATATCTTTGAAAAGACTGTAGTATGAAAATACATCAAAATGCAGTTTTTTTTTGACAAAATTGATGCTACTTAAAACGATTTTATTTTTCATTACAAAAGGCACTAGATGTAGCAATTTTCTTTAAAATGAGCCATTATACAGCTCTCTATGATTTTCCAGTGCCCAGCTAGCTGAGGAGAAAAAAAAGCGGAAAAAAAGATGCCGTTTGTTGAGACTATCGTGGTTAAAGTCAATTTTTTTATTTTCAAGCCAATATATTTCTTTGTAATTCCAGCCAAAGGACGGTAAGTGTGCTATATAGAAGTTTAGGACAAAGCGGTTCTAATAGTGTACTTCTTGTTTTGATCTGAATTTTTTTTTCAGGAGTTATGGCTTACTTTAGTTTTTTACTATGGGGCGTGATTGTCTCTTACTAGGTTGCTAGCTACCGCTGCAACCTGGATTATAATTAACATTGGACGTGATCGTCTCTTACTAGGTTGCTAGCTACCACTGTAACCCGGATGTAGGACTTTGATCCTAAATAAACGAGACCCATCCTTCATATTATTCTAATGCAGTGCTTTGTAGTTCAATTACTACAGGCTATAGTTTGTTCCTCTAATATAACTCCTAGCTAAATGCCATAATTTTAATATAAATTAATATAGGCTAGAAGTCGTTCTTTATTATACTACGCCTAGGCGAGAGATTGTTCTTTACTGTAACAAAATTCAATTATCTTTGAAAAGACTGCAGTATGAAAGAACATCAAAAATGCAGTTTTTTGATAAAATTGATTCTACTTTAAAAATAATTTTATTTTTAATTACAAAAGGCACTAGATGTAGCAATTTCCTTTCAAATGAGCTATTATACCGGTCTATATGATTTTCCAGTGCCCAGCTAGCTGAGGAGAAAAAAACGGAAAGAAAAAAAAATGCCGTTTGTGGAGAATATCGTGGTTAAAGTCAATTTTCTTGATTTTCAAGCCAATATATTTTCTTTGTTATTCAAGCCAAAGGACGGTAAGTTTGCTATATAGAAGTTTTGGACAAGGCAGTTCTAATAGAGAATTTCTTGTTTTGATCTGAATCTTTTTTCAGGAGTTATGGGTTACATTAGTTTTTATTATGGGACGTGATCGTCTCTTACTAGGTTGGTAGCTAAAGCTGCAACCCGATTGCTCAGAAGAAACCATGTTTCTGTCTAGGTTGTGTATTCTAACAACCCCTTTATTTAATTGTTTATGAAACCATAGGCGGCTTATCATTCTTTACTGTAACTTCTTTAGAAAATTTTTCCTTTACTAAGGGCAACAGTTCGTTCTTAAATATAAAAACTAACATAATCGCCATTTATAATTAACCAGAACGATTCCTGATATAATTTTTAGTGTATTAACGAAATTATTATCATGTCTTATAAGTAACTCATATTTCATAAGTCTTCGATAGTCCGTTGGTGAACAGTAATACTTGTTACGCGGGAGAACGGGTTCGATGCCCGGTGGGGGAGAACTTTTATTATGTTGAATTAAAATCGTTTAATTTAAAAATTAAATAGGCTAGAGGTCGATTTTTACTATACTATAATGCCTTATGTATGACATCCTAATGATTGTCTTTTATATAACTTTATTTACTATGGAATAAAGTTCGTTCTTTAATGTAAACTATACTATAATTAAGTGGCGTATAAAATTTAGTATAGGCAAGAGGTCGTTCTTTATTATAAAATTTTCAAAAAATCAGGCAGCGAACTAAGTTCAATGTATCCAATTGTTTGTTCTCCTAATGATCGCCTTTTAATATAAACCCGTATTGCTACGAACTGTATGATTTGATACTGGGTAATCATTTTTGTCACTATACGTGATATACACATAGTTATCCGAGGCAGCTTGGCCGAGAGGTCTAAGGCGTTGGTTTTAGCCACCCGTATCTTTCGAAGTGTGGGTTCAAATACCAACACTGCCAGTATTTCATACCAAAGCAAACAAAGTACTTGTTTTAGCCTTAAATTTATAATCTTACTTTAGTTACTATGGGCTGAAGTTCGTTCTTTACTGTAATTTTCATCCTGAAGTTTATCAACGTTGTAATCACCTAGTAGGTGAATATCCTTCCTAGATTTCAGCTTGAAATTAAATCTAGACCTAATAACATGATGAACTGTATCGATCCTTTATGTAAACTATAGTGACGTTGCCATTGCAAGTTAGTATAGGGAAGAGTTCGATCTTTATTATATTAGAAATAATTTATTTTAGTTGCTATAAGTTTTTAACCCAATTAATTTCCTTTAAAATGAGCTATTGAACAACCCTCTACGATGTTCCAGTGCCAAGCTATCTGTGGAAAAGAAAAAAAAGAAAAGAGAAAAAATATCCCGTTTGGGGAGAATAACGTGGTTAAAGTCAATTTTCTTGATTTTCAAGCCAATATATTTCCCTTGCTGTTCAAGCCAAGGGACAGGAAGTTTCCTATACAGGGGTTTCGGACAAGGCGGTTCTAATGGTGTACTTTTTGTTTTGATCTGACTCCTTTGTTAGGAACTATGGGTTTTTATATTTCTTAACATTGGACGTGATCGTCTCTTACTAGGTTGCTAGCTACCGCTGCAACCCGGATCACTTATTACGTCATATAGGGTTATTAGTAGATAATCGATAAAATATTCGTTCTTTATTATAACTATTGAACAACTATCTACGATGTTCCAGTGCCAAGCTATCTCTGGAAACAAAGAAAAGAGAAAAAAAATATCCCGTTTAGGCAGAATGTTGTAGTAGCTGCCACTTTTCTTGATTTTTTAGTACTGATTTTTTAACTTGCGTGTAGCATGCTTTGATCTAACCATTATGTATTCATGAATGAGACCATTTACAGTTTTGACGTTTCTTATATAGTAATTATGACGTCACTGCATCAAAAATACAGTTTTTATTGGAAAAATTTATTCTCTTTTAGAAATAATTTATTTTAGTTACTATAGATTTGTAACCCAATTAATTTCCTTTAGGATGAGCTATTGAACAACCCTCTACGATGTTCCAGTGCCAAGCTATCTCTGGATACAAAGAAAAGAGAAAAAAAAGAAAAAAATATCCCGTTTAGGCAGAATGTTGTAGTAGCTACCACTTTTCTTGATTTTCAAGCCAATATATTTCCCTTGCTGTTCAAGCCAAGAGACAGAAAGTTTCCTATACAGGGGTTTCGGACAAGGCGGTTCTAATGGTGTACTTTTTGTTTTGATCTGACTCCTCTGTTAGGAACTATGGGTTTTTATATTTCTTAACATTGGACGTGATCGTCTCTTACTAGGTTGCTAGCTACCGCTGCAACCCGGATCTCTACGATGTTCCAGTGCCATGCTATCTGTTGAATTACTAACCTATACTATAATTAAGTTGTGTATAAAATGTAGTATAGGCAAGAGGTCGTCCTTTATTATAATTTTCCAGACAGGGTTTTCGGACAAGGCGGTTCTAATGGTGTACTTTTTGTTTTGATCTGACTCCTTTTTTAGGAGCTATGGGTTTTCATATTTCTTAACATTGGACGTGATCGTCTCTTACTAGGTTGCCAGCTACCGCTCCAACCCGGATTTTAATATGATCAATCCAAGAATTCATCTTAATAATTATTAAATTAAATAATATATTTTCACCCAATAAATTGACGTAACGAGTTACTTCAAGCAAAAGGAAAACCAAACTAATTTTAAAATTTTTAGGTAGTTTTCTGGTTTGAATTAGAAAATAAAAATTATTGCTCAGACACCATAAACATTTTTGCTGTTTGCAGTTAAATAAAATATTTTTAATTAAAATTTTTAGGAATTATTCTCTTTTCAGTTGACGAATCAGATTTTCTTTGCGTCAAGTAGTTAGAATCTAACAAAAAACAAAACTAATTTAAAAAATTTTTAGGTACTTTTCAGGTTTGAATTAAAAAATTGAAAATATTGCTCAAACATTTTAAATAGTTTTGCAGTTTGCTGCTGAATAAAATTATTTTATTTAAAATTTTCAGGAATTAATCTAGTTTCAGTTGACAAATCAGTTTTTTTTATAAAACACAAAAAGAATTAGATTTTTTACTAATACCCTAAAAGAACTAGTGCATTTTACATAATTATATCTACATATCAGCTATCTCGATCCTTTGTGTAAATTAAAATCATCATAAAAATCTGATTCTTTCGATGTATCTATGGGTATCAAAATTTAGTTTTTTAGAGCTTTGATTACTGTTGGGACGAGTCACTCTTACTCTACAGTTGGTTACCACGAAGTGTTTGAAAATGATTCCTTATAATACTTCAGTTACTTTGGACTAAAGTTTGCTCTTTAATTTAATACCAAGGGTAACGGTTCGTTCCTTACTATAAAAGTATAACGAATGCCCATGCTTTCTTGTGTCCCTGTAATTGATTTCACAATAATCCAAGCCGCCAAGGTAGAAATTAACCACTTTGTCAGTTGAAAATTTTAATGCTATATTATTTTCAAGGATATCAAAAAGAATTTGACATAATTCAATATCCGTCGAATAGAGCTTGCAGATATCAGGGTGACGTTGCCAAGTAACCTGCTGCCCAATTTTTGGTTTTGAATGTTTACTCAGATTGTTATAGGTGACTTCAGCCATCATAATTTCCTTGTCAGATCTAGTTTTAGAGCATTTTTCAATAGTTGTCTCGTGCTCTTCAGGACAGTTTGTTCTACTACACAGAGAATTTTTTGCCAAATATTCAGTAGAACTAAAAGAACTGTTTAAAACACAGTTAGAAATGCTTTTTTCTTGAGTCGGTGTTCCAGGAATTTGTTCTAAATCATTAGTCTTACAAACACATTTACTAATAACCCTAACAGGCTCATTTTCGCCATAATTGAAAAACATTGCTTTTCCTTCGCTGTTGATAGGTATGCTTGTATATATATTTTTATTGCTGCTACATAAACTGCAATTGCTCATCCAAAATTAATATACGAATTTTCTAAGAAGTACGCCTCCGTATATTCACTGTGTTGTCGAACATTTTCCATTGCATCTATAAACTGTTCCGCAGTTGCCAATCCATACCTTGGAAGCTTTTCGTTAAACTGACAACATTTCTTTTGGATATTACTATGAAGCTTTGCCAAAGAATTTCTAGCCGACTTTTCAACAGCATCCGCTCTTTCAAAGAGAATTTTAATCTGTAATTTTGAATACTTTTCGTGATCCCGATCAAACATGCGTAAAATGTTTCTCAATTTACAAAGATCAGCCTGCATTTTTGCCATCTTCTTGTATTTCTGAATGTAATTTTTCCCTTTGTCCTTATGCGTTCTTCGGTACAAGCTCGCAGAGAATTTAATTTTTTCATTATAGCTTTTGTCACCCCAGTATCTACCCATTATTCTGGTAGCAATTTTTTTCTTATGTTTGTTTCGGTAATCTTCATCATTATCATACCGTTCCTTGCTCTTTTCTCTAGCCTGCTGAATTCTTGCTTCTCTGTAATCTTTATCATTATCATACCGTTCCTTGCTCTTTTGTCTAGCCTGCTCAATTGTTGCTTCTCTATAAAGTTTATCATTTTGATAACGCTTCTTGATCTTTCGTTTGGTTGTCTCAATTTTTACTTCTCGATACGCCTGGTCGGTTGAATACCTTTGCTTTTCTCTTTTCAAGATACTATCTGTTGTTTGTGTAGTACTGTTTTTTTAACTTGCGTGCAGCTTGCTTGATTGAAACCACTATGTAATTATGAATGAGAACATTTACAGTTCTGACGCTTCTTATATACTAATTATGACGTCACGGCGTAATGATTTTATTTCATGATGACGTCATAGCGCAATGATATTATTTCATGACGTCTTCAGAAACAACAATATAATTTCGTGTTTTTCTATTCACGTCATAGCTCTAATATAAAACTATGACGACATTCATTATTTATCTAGTAGGGTTTCAGACAAGGTAATTCTAATGATGTACTTTTGTTTTGATTTGACTCTATTTTTAGGAGTTTTGTTATATTTCTTATCATTGGACTGATCGTCTCTTACTAGATTGCTAGCTACTGCGGCAACCCAGATTCACATATATAGTTATTTGTGAGAGGCAGCCTGGCCGAGTGGTCCAAGGCACTGGTGTTAGCCACCAGTCTCTTCGGAGGGGTGGGTTCAAATCTTACCGCTGGTATACGACTATGTTTGAAAGACTGCAGTGTGAAAAGACATCAAAAATGCAGTTTTTGGTGGAAAAATTTATTCTCTTTTAGAAATAATTTATTTTAGTTACAAAAGGTTTTTAACCCAATAATTTCCTTTAAAATGCGCTATTGAACAACCCTCTACGATGTTCCAGTGCCAAGCTATCTGTGGAAAAGAAAAAAAGAAAGAAAAAAATATCCCGTTTAGGCAGAATGTTGTAGTAGCTGCCACTTTTCTTGATTTTCAAGCCAATATATTTCCCTTGCTGTTCAAGCCAAGGGACAGAAAGTTTCCTATACAGGGGTTTCGGACAAGGCGGTTCTAATGGTGTACTTTTTGTTTTGATCTGACTCCTTTGTTAGGAACTATGGGTTTTTATATTTCTTAACATTGGACGTGATCGTCTCTTACTAGGTTGCTAGCTACCGCTGCAACCCGGATTAACTCAATTATTAAATACTTCAGTTACTATTGGTTACTGTTAGTTCCTTATTGTAGTCTCTTCGGAGGCGTGGGTTCAAATCTTACCGCTGGTATACGATTATGTTTGAAAGACTGCAGTGTGAAAAGACATCGAAAATGCAGTTTTTGGTGGAAAAATTTATTCTCTTTTAGAAATAATTTATTTTAGTTACAAAAGGTTTTAACCCAATTAATTTCCTTTAAAATGAGCTATTGAACAACCCTCTACGATGTTCGAGTGCCAAGCTATCTGTGGAAAAGAAAAAAAGAAAAGAGAAAAAAATATCCCGTTTGGGGAGAATAACGTGGTTAAAGTCAATTTTATTGATTTTCAAGCCAATATATTTCCTTTGCTTTTCAAGCCAAGGGACAGGAAGTTTCCTATACAGGGGTTTCGAACAAGGCGGTTCTAATGGTGTACTTTTTGTTTTGATCTGACTCCTTTGTTAGGAACTATGGGTTTTTATATTTCTTAACATTGGACGTGATCGTCTCTTACTAGGTTGCTAGCTACCGCTGCAACCCGGATAACTTTACAAACCTACACTATAGTTAAGTGACCTATACCAGTTAGTATAGGGAAGAGTTCGTTCTTTATTATAACTATTGAACAACTCTCTACCATGTTCCAGTGCCAAGCTATCTGTGGAAAAGAAGAAAAGAGAAAAAAAATATGCCGTTTGTGGAGAATAACGTGGTTAAAGTCAATTTTCTTGATTTTCAAGCCAATATATTTCCCTTGCTGTTCATGCCAAATGACAGAAATTTTCTTATACAGGGGTTTCGGAAAACGCGGTTCTAATGGTGTACTTTTTGTTTTGATCTGACTCCTTTGTTAGGAACTATGGGTTTTTATATTTCTTAACATTGCACGTGATCGTCTCTTACTAGGTTGCTAGCTACCGCTGCAACCCGGATTAAAAAATAACTATCTTGTCTTATATGTAACTTTTATTTCATAAGTGTTCGATAGTCTAATGGTAAGGATACCAACTTGTAACGTGGGAGAACGGGGTTCGATTCCCCGTCGGGTAGAACTTTTAGTGTGTTGAATTACAAGCAATATCTTTCAAATTTAAAATTTAAAAAAGAAACTCGTTTTATATACATCCTAGCATAAAATAATCAAGATAATATGAATGAACCACAGGGTTCAGTTTCTTTGGGCTTTAGTTCGTTCTTTACTATATGAATTATAAAATAATAACTATATTAACTATAGTGAAGTTGCGTATGCAAGTTAGTATAGGGAAGAGTTCGATCTTTATTATAATTATTATCATATCTTATATGTAACTTTTATTTCATAAGTCTTCAATAGTCTAATGGTAAGCATGCCCACTTGTTACCTGGGAGAAGGGGGTTCGATTCCCCGTCGGGGGGAACTTTTAATATGTTGAATGAAAAGCACTATCTTTTCAATTTAAAATTTAAAAAATAAACTTGTTTATTTACATTCTAGCTAAAATAATGAAGATAATATGAATGAACCACAGGGTTCAGTTTCTTTGGACTTGAGTTCGTTTTTTAACTATAAATACAAACAGGAAAAAGCCTACGGCTTTTTCTTCTTTTAAATAGTAAGAGACGAAACTCAAACAATCAAGTAGCTAACTAAGTCCAAATATTTGGAATGGTTTGTTATTTCAGTGATCGTCTTCTAATGTAAATTTACTAACCTATACTATAGTTAAGTGGCCTATATAATTTAGTATAGGCAAGAGGTCGTTCTTTATTATAATTTGTTTTGATCTGACTCCTGCTTTAGGAGCTATGGGTTTTTATATTTCTTAACATTGGACGTGATCGTCTCTTACTAGGTTGCTAGCTACCGCTGCAACCCGGATTTTTTTGTGTGTGTAAGATTTTGTGAGTGTGTAAGTTTTTGTGTGTGTGTAAGTTTTTGTGTGTGTGTGTAAGTTTTTGTGTGTGTGTAAGTTTTTGTCTGTGTGTAAGTTTTTTTTGTGTGTGTAAGTTTTTGTGTGTGCGTAAGTTTTTGTGTGTTTTTAAGTTTTTGTGTGTCTGTAAGCTTTTGTGTGTGTGTGCAAGTTTTTGTGTGTGTGTGTGTAAGTTTTTGTGTGTGTGTGTGTGTGTAAGTTTTTGTGTGTATGTAAGTTTTTTTGTGTGTGTAAGATTTTGTGTGTGTGTAAGTTTGTGTGTGTGTGTGTGTGTGTAAGTTTTTGTGTGTGTGTAAGTTTTTATGTGTGTGTGTGTAATTTTTTTTGTATGTGTGTAACTTTTTGTGTGTGTAAGTTTTTGTGTCTGTGTTTGTAAGTTTTTTTTTGTGTGTAAGTTTTTGTGTGTGTGTGCAAGTTTTTGTGTGTGTGTACAAGTTTTTGTGTGTGTGTGTAAGTTCTTGTGTGTGTGTGTGTAAGTTTTTGTGTGTGTGTAAGTTTTTGTGTGTGTGTGTGTAAGTTTTTGTGTGTGTGTAAGTTTTTTGTGTGTGTAAGTTTTTGTGTGTGAGTTTTAGTGTGTGTGTGTAAGTTTCTGTGTGTGTGTGTGTAAGTTTGTGTGTGTGTGTGTAAGATTTTGTGTGTGTGTAAGTTTTTGTGTGTGTGTGTGTGTTTGTAAGTTTTTTTGTGTGTGTGTGTGTGTGAGTTTTTGTGTGTATGTTGAATTACTAACCTATATTATGATTAAGTGGCGTATAAAATTTAGTAATGACAAGAGGTCGTTCTTTATTATACACAGGAAAAAGCCTACGGCTTTTTCTTCTTTTAAATAGTAAGAGACGAGTCTCAAATAATCAAGTAGCTAGCTAATTCCAAAGGTATTCAATTTTTGTTATTCCAATGATCGTTTTTTATTGTAAATTACCATGAACTGTTTGATTGCTTCAAAATTCAAATATCTTTGAAAAGACTGCAGTATGAAATACATCAAAAATGCAATTTTTTTGAAAAAATTGATTCTACTTTAAAAAGTATTTTATTTTTAAATACAAAAGGCACTAGATGTAGCAATTTCCTTTAAAATGAGCTATTATACAGCTCCCTATGATTTTCCAGTGCCCAGCTAGCTGAGGAGAAAGAAAAAGCGGAAAGAAAAAAATATCCCGTTTGTGGAGAATAACGTGGTAAAAGTCAATTTTCTTGATTTTCAAGCCAATATATTTTCTGTGTTATTCAAGCCAAAGGGCGGTAAGTTTCCTTTATAGAGGATTCGGACAAGGCGGTTCTAATGGTGTACTTTTTGTTTTGATCTGACTCTTTTTTTAGGAGTTGGGGGGTTTTATATTTCTTGACATTGGAGGTGATCGTCTCTTACTAGGTTGCTAGCTACCGCTGCAACCCAGATACTTTTCAAGTTACTATCTCTGTTGTTTGTGTAGTACTGTTTTTTCAACTTGCGTATAGCTTGCTTGATTGAAACCATTATGTAATTATGAATGAGAACATTTTCATCTTTGTAGTAAACAATCAAGTAGCTAAATGAGTCCAATGTATGCAATGGTTTGTTATCCAAATGATCGTCTTTTAATGTAATTAAGTTACAATGGGTTCAGTTCGTTCCTTATTGTAAAATTATATAGTAATTATGACGTCACTGCATCAAAATACAGTTTTTATTGGAAAAATTTATTCTCTTTTAGAAATAATTTATTTTAGTTACAAAAGGTTTTTAACCCAATTAATTTCCTTTAAAATGAGCTATTGAACAACCCTCTACGATGTTCCAGTGCCAAGCTATCTCTGGATACAAAGAAAAAAGAAAAAAATATCCCGTTTGGGGAGAATAACGTGGTAAAAGTCAATTTTCTTGATTTTCAAGCCAATATATTTCCCTTGCTGTTCAAGCCAAGGGACAGAAAGTTTCCTATAAAGGGGTTTCGGACAAGGCGGTTCTAATGGTGTACTTTTTGTTTTGATCTGACTCCTTTTTTAGGAGCTATGGGTTTTTATATTTCTTAACATTGGACGTGATCGTCTCTTACTAGGTTGCTAGCTACCGCTGCAACCCGGATATTCACGTCATAACTCTAATATAAAACTATGATGACGTTCATTATTTATCTAGTAGGGTTTCAGACAAGGTATTTCTAATGATGTACTTTTGTTTTGATCTGACTCTATTTTTAGGAGTTTTGGGTTTTTATATTTCTTAGCATTGGACTGATCGTCTCTTACTAGGTTGCTAGCTACTGCTGCAACCCAAATTCACATATATATTTATTTATGAGAGGCAGCCTGGCCGAGTGGTCCAAGGCACTGGTGTTAGCCACCAGTCTCTTCAGAGGCGTGGGTTCAATTCTTACCGCTGGTATACGATTATGTTTGAAAGACTGCAGTGTGAAAAGACATCAAAATGCAGTTTTTGGTGGAAAAATTTATTCTCTTTTAGAAATAATTTATTTTAGTTACTATAGATTTTTAACCCACTTAATTTCCTTTAAAATGAGCTATTGAACAACCCTCTACGATGTTCCAGTGCCAAGCTATCTCTGGATACAAAAGAAAAAAAAAAGAAAAAAAGAAAAAAATATCCCGTTTAGGCAGAATGTTGTAGTAGCTGCCACTTTTCTTGATTTTCAAGCCAATATATTTCCCTTGCTGTTCAAGCCAAGGGACAGAAATTTTACTATGCAGGGGTTTCGGACAAGGCGGTTCTAATGGTGTACTTTTTGTTTTGATCTGACTCTTTTTTTAGGAACTATGGGTTTTTATATTTCTTAACATTGGACGTGATCGTCTCTTACTAGGTTGCTAGCTACCGCTGCACCCCGGATAAAAGACAAGTGTATTGCATCATCATGCTTATGATGATTTATTAAAATATTTCATGCTTATTGAGATTATTATAACAACCCGGATACTAAACTGATTACAAACAGGAAAAAGCCTACGGTTTTTTCTTTATTGAAATAGTAAGAGACGAACCTCAAACTATCAAGTAGCTAATTAATTCCAATGTATGCAATTGTTTGTTATTCCAATGATCGTCTTTTAATGTAATGACATAAAGTTTTCTATACAGGAGTTTTGGACAAGGCGGTTCTAATGGTGTACTTTCTGTTTTGATCTGACTCCTTTTTTAGGAGCTATGGGTTTTTATATTTCTTAACATTGGACGTGATCGTCTCTTACTAGGTTGCTAGCTACCGCTGCAACCCGGATTTTTAGGAGCTATGGGTTTTTATATTTCTTAACATTGGACGTGATCGTCTCTTACTAGGTTACTAGCTACCGCTGCAACCTGGATATAAGTGAGAGTTCCTCTTTTCTATTATAATACGGTGCAACCCGGATCTTCAGTTACTACGGACTACAGATCGGTCTTTACTGTAATTTATATATCTTAACATTGGACGTGATCGTCTCTTACTAGGTTGCTAGCTACCGCTGCAACCCGGATTAAAAAAAATTAAGTACAAATGGCACTAGATCTAGAGATTTCCTTTAAAGTGAGCCATTGAACAACTCTCTACCAGTGCAAAGCTATCTGTGGAAGAGAAGAAAGAAAGAAAAAAATATCCTGTCCAATGCATGCAATGGTTTGTTCTTCTAATGATTGTCTTTTAATATAACTTTACCATGAACTGTTTGATTGCTTCAAAAATCAAACATTTTTGAAAAGACGGCAGCATGAAAAGACATCAAAAATGCAGTTTTTAGTGGAAAAATTTATTCAGTTTTAAAAATAATTTGTTTTAGTTACAAAAGGTTTTTAACCCCATAAATTTCCTAAAAATAGAAATCCCATTTTAACCCCATTGGTTTAGGCAGAATGCTGCTGACTTTTGATCTGACTCTTTTTTTAGGAGTTATGCGTTTTTATATTTCTTAACGTTGGACGTTACCGTCTCTTACTAGGACTATTGAGACGAGTCGCTCTTACTATACATACAGTTCGTTATCACGAACTGTTTGCTTTGATGATCTATTGGTAACAAAATCTCGTTCTTTACAGTTTCGGTTACTATTTAGACAAGTAGCTATTATTACTATAGAGTTTATTACCATGAACTGTTTGATTGCTTCAAAATTCAAATATCTTTGAAAAGACTGTAGTATGAAAATACATCAAAATGCAGTTTTTTTTGACAAAATTGATGCTACTTAAAACGATTTTATTTTTCATTACAAAAGGCACTAGATGTAGCAATTTTCTTTAAAATGAGCCATTATACAGCTCTCTATGATTTTCCAGTGCCCAGCTAGCTGAGGAGAAAAAAAAGCGGAAAAAAAGATGCCGTTTGTTGAGACTATCGTGGTTAAAGTCAATTTTTTTATTTTCAAGCCAATATATTTCTTTGTAATTCCAGCCAAAGGACGGTAAGTGTGCTATATAGAAGTTTAGGACAAAGCGGTTCTAATAGTGTACTTCTTGTTTTGATCTGAATTTTTTTTCAGGAGTTATGGCTTACTTTAGTTTTTTACTATGGGGCGTGATTGTCTCTTACTAGGTTGCTAGCTACCGCTGCAACCTGGATTATAATTAACATTGGACGTGATCGTCTCTTACTAGGTTGCTAGCTACCGCTGTAACCCGGATGTAGGACTTTGATCCTAAATAAACGAGACCCATCCTTCATATTATTCTAATGCAGTGCTTTGTAGTTCAATTACTACAGGCTATAGTTTGTTCCTCTAATATAACTCCTAGCTAAATGCCATAATTTTAATATAAATTAATATAGGCTAGAAGTCGTTCTTTATTATATTACTATTGAGACAAGTAGCTATTATTACTATAGAGTTCATTACATGGACTGTTTTATTGCTTCAAAATTCAAATATCTTTGAAAAGACTGCAGTATGAAAATACATCAAAAATGCAATTTTTTTGACAAAATTGATTCTACTTTAAAAAGTATTTTATTTTTAAATACAAAAGTGACTAGATGTTGCAATTTCCTTTAAAATGAGCTATTATAAAGCTCTCTATGATTTTCCAGTGCCCAGCTAGCTGAGCAGAAAGAAAAAGCGGAAAGAAAAAAATATCCCGTTTGTGGAGAATAACGTGGTAAAAGTCAATTTTCTTGATTTTCAAGCCAATATATTTTCTTTGTTGTTCAAGCCAAAGGGAGGTAAGTTTCCTTTATAGAGGATTCGGACAAGGCGGTTCTAATGGTGTACTTTTTGTTTTGATCTGACTCTTTTTTTAGGAGTTGGGGGGTTTTATATTTCTTGACATTGGAGGTGATCGTCTCTTACTAGGTTGCTAGCTACCGCTGCAACCCGGATAACTTTTTATTCCAATGATAGTCTTTTAATGTAACATATCAGTTACTATGGGAGAGAGATCGTTCTTTACTGTAATCTTTATTATAATTTTTTTGACAAAATTGATTCTACTTTAAAAAGTATTTTATTTTTAATTACAAAAGGCACTAGATGTTGCAATTTCCTTTAAAATGAGCTATTATACAGCTCTCTATGATTTTCCAGTGCCCAGCTAGCTGAGAAGGAAAATCAAGCGGAAAGAAAAAAATATCCCGTTTGTGGAGAATAACGTGGTAAAAGTCAATTTGCTTGATTTTCAAGCCAATATATTTTCTTTGTTATTCAAGCCAAAGGGCGGTAAGTTTCCTTTATAGAGGATTCGGACAAGGCGGTTCTAATGGTGTACTTTTTGTTTTGATCTGACTCTTTTTTAGGAGTTGGGGGGTTTTATATTTCTTTGCATTGGAGGTGATCGTCTCTTACTAGGTTGCTAGCTACCGCTGCAGCCCGGATAGCTACCGCTGCAACCCGGAAATATAAATATTAGATTCACTTATTACGTCACATATGGTTATCTTTTAATGTATTATTACAAACAGGAAAAAGCCTACGGCTTTTTCTTCTTTGGAATAGTAAGAGACGAACCTCAAGGAATCAGGCAGCTAACTAAGTCCAATATAAGCAATTGTTTGTTCTTCTAATGATCATCTTTTAATTTGGCGTTTCTTACTAGGTTGCTAGCTACCTCTTAAACCCCGATTATGTAATAGGTTGCTAGCTACCGCTGCAACCTAGATATTCTTATTTCTGCTACTATGGGCTAAGGTTCGTTCTTTCATGTAAAACTAGCAAAACATTTTTTAAGCCTGATGAAGATTTAACTAATGTGTCAAAAGTAAGGTTGCAAGTCGACGATTTTGTTTTGGCCTTATTATAATTGGTATGGTGAAATAATAATATGCATATGGCTCTTAAATTATACTTCTTTATGGTTCCATATGGTCTAGCGGCTAGGATAGTTAACTTTCACTTAACAGGCTCGGGTTCGATTCCCGGTGTGGGAAAATTTTTAACTCTATAATCTTTGAACATTTGAACCTTTTATAATTTATAATGATGTATAATATAAATACTGTAATCTTAACTATAGTGAAGTTGCGTATGCAAGTTAGTATAGGGAAGAGTTCGATCTTTATTATAACTGTGGAATCACTAACCTATACTATAATTAAGTGGCGTATAAAATTTAGTATAGGCAAAAGGTCGTTCTTTATTATAAGGATAATACACCTGGAACCACCATGTATCAGTTAGTATGGGAGAGAGATCGTTCTTTACTGTAAGATGCAACCCGGACTAGATCGATCCCTTATGTAATCATATATATTATTATCGAACCTGATTACAAACAGGAAAAAGCCTATGGCTTTTTCTTCTTTGAAATAGTAAGAGACGAACCTCAAACAATCAAGTAGCTAATTAAGTCCAATGTATGGAATGGTTTGTTATTTCAATGATCGTTCTTTAATGTAACAGCAACCCGGATCAATTAACATGGGTTAAGGGTCGTTCTTTACTATAATGTTTTTATGTCACGTATCAAGTATCAAGAACCTAACAAAAAATTAAACTAATTTTTAAATTTTCAGGTATTTTTCTAGTCAAAATTAAAAGATTAAAACTATTTTTCCGACAATATAAATTAACCCGGATTAAAAAATTATTATCATATCTTATATGTAACTTTTAGTTTATAAGTCTTCGATAGTCTAATGGTAAGTATGCCCACTTGTTACATGGGAGAAGAGGGTTCGATTCCCCATCGGGAAGAACTTTTAATATGTTGAATTAAAAGCACTATCTTTTCAATTTAAAATTTAAAAAAGAAACTTGTTTATTTACATTCCAGCTAAAATAATGAAGATAATATGAATGAACCACAGTGTTCAGTTTCATTGGACTTGAGTTCGTTTTTAACTATAAATACAAACAGGAAAAAGCCTACGGCTTTTTTCTTCTTTTAAATAGTAAGAGACAAAACTCAAACAATCAAGTAGCTAACTAAGTCCAATATATGGAATGGTTTGTTATTTCAGTGATCGTCTTTTAATGTGATCAGACACCATAAATATTTTTGCAGTTTATAACTTTAGCGATTCTGAACTAAAAACGAAAATAGAATAAAAATTATTTTTTTCAATTTTTACGTCACGTCGCTCATTAAGTCATATATGGTTATTAGTACAAAATAGGTTTTAGATATTACGTCATGTCACTTATTACGTCACATATGGTTATTAGTAGATAATCGGAAAAATATTCGTTCTTTATTATGATGGTATTTCCTTTAAAATGGAAATACCATTTCCTGTCAAATTAGCCATCTGGTGGTATCCCAAGTACGCCTTGCTCTTTGCACTAAAGGTTGACTCTGTCTCAAAACTTTTTTTTAATAGAATAAAAAACTTTAGCGTAAAGAGCGAGGCGTTGAGGAGGGGACAGCCCCATTCATATACGGAATAAAGTCTATTCGTTTTAAGTTTTAATGTCACTCCTTACTTTCAGTTAAAAAAAAACTTGTTTTTTTTAGTTGATTTCTATAAGAAGTGCCTTGGTCTAAAAAACGAAACATTATATTATGCCCACATCGCTAATATCATAGGCAGCGCTACACTGACTTTGATATTTTGTCTTGAGATTTAATTATACAGCACTGGAAGTGCCGGTAAGACCAGGTAAGCTAACCTACACTATAATTAAGTGGCGTATAAAATTTAGTATAGGCAAGAGGTCGTTCTTTATTATAATGGTCCAAGGCACTGGTGTTAGCCACCAGTCTCTTCAGAGGCGTGGGTTCAATTCTTACCGCTGGTATACGATTATGTTTGAAAGACTGCAGTGTGAAAAGACATCAAAAATGCAGTTTTTGGTGGAAAAATTTATTCTCTTTTAGAAATAATTTATTTTAGTTACTATAGATTTTTAACCCAATTAATTTCCTTTAAAATGCGCTATTGAACAACCCTTTACGATGTTCCAGTGCCAAGCTATCTGTGGAAAAGAAAAAAGAAAAAAAAAGAAAAAAAAAGAAAAAAATATCCCGTTTAGGCAGAATGTTGTAGTAGCTGCCACTTTTCTTGATTTTCAAGCCAATATATTTCCCTTGCTGTTCAAGCCAAGGGACAGAAATTTTACTATGCAGGGGTTTCGGACAAGGCGGTTCTAATGGTGTGCTTTTTGTTTTGATCTGACTCTTTTTTTAAGAACTATGGGTTTTTTATATTTCTTAACATTGGACGTGATCGTCTCTTACTAGGTTGCTAGCTACCGCTGCAACCCGGATGCAGAATAACGTGGTTAAAGTCAATTTTCTTGATTTTCAAGCCAATATATTTTCTTTGTTATTCAAGCCAAAGGGTGGTAAGTTTCCTTTATAGGGGTTTCGGACAAGGCGGTTCTAATGGTGTACTTTTTGTTTTGATCTGACTATTTTTCTAGGAGTTAGGGGTTTTTATATTTCTTAACATTGGACGTGATCGTCTCTTACTAGGTTGCTAGCTACCGCTGCAACCCGGATTCGTTCCTTATTGTAATACGCAAGGGTTTATTATTCCAAGAATTGTCTTTTAATGTAATTATGATTAAATAGACTAAGTAGATAATACCAAAGCAAACAAATTACTGATTTGAGTCTTAAATTATAATCTTATTTTAGTTACTATGGGCTGGAAGTTTGTTCTTTACTGTAATTATAGGGGTTTCGGACAAGGCAGTTCTAATGGTGTACTTTTTGTTTTGATATGACTCTTTTCTTAGGAGTTGGGGGTTTTATATTTTTTAACATTGGACGTGATCGTCTCTTACTAGGTTGCTAGCTACCACCGCAACCCAGATTGCTTGCTACCGCCGCAACCCGGATACAAACAGGAAAAAGCCTACGGCTTTTTCTTCTTTGGAATAGTAAGAGACGACCTGGCTACAAACTATGATTATGGCATCAATGATTAATCTTTAACATGAAATGTTCTTTACTATAATGGTTTGTTCTATACTTGGTTTCGGACACCTCTGCAGCCATGATACTGATGGAAATTACATAATCCCTATTTATGTTTCAGTTAACATGGGCTAAGTGTCGTTCTTTATTGTAAAAATTTTAGCGATTAAGCCAAAAAAGAAAATTTTGGTTCCAGGAGTTTCGGTTACTATTGAGACAAGTAGCTATTATTACTATAGAGTTCATTACATGGACTGTTTTATTGCTTCAAAATTCAAATATCTTTGAAAAGACTGCAGTATGAAAATACATCAAAAATGCAATTTTTTTGACAAAATTGATTCTACTTTAAAAAGTATTTTATTTTTAAATACAAAAGTGACTAGATGTTGCAATTTCCTTTAAAATGAGCTATTATACAGCTCTCTATGATTTTCCAGTGCCCAGCTAGCTGAGCAGAAAGAAAAAGCGGAAAGAAAAAAATATCCCGTTTGTGGAGAATAACGTGGTAAAAGTCAATTTTCTTGATTTTCAAGCCAATATATTTTCTTTGTTATTCAAGCCAAAGGGAGGTAAGTTTCCTTTATAGAGGATTCGGACAAGGCGGTTCTAATGGTGTACTTTTTGTTTTGATCTGACTCTTTTTTTAGGAGTTGAGGGGTTTTATATTTCTTGACATTGGAGGTGATCGTCTCTTACTAGGTTGCTAGCTACCGCTGCAACCCGGATTATTTTATAATAATAATTATTTTTGTTAATTACGAAAAGTTTCTATATACAGCAATTTCCTTTAAAATGAGCCTTTATACAACTCTTTTTTATGACCACAAACTGTTTGATTTAATACTTTAGTTACTATATGTTACAGTTCGTTCCTTATTGTAACATTTTGATACTGCCTTATATACGCTATTAATGAAACAGTTCAAGACAGGAAAATGTGGAGCTAGTGCCCTTAGAGAACGCAAATAGCTCTGACATCCCTCATTTGGGCTACAGTATAACGAATGCCCATGCTTTCTTGTGTCCCTGTAATTGATTTCACAATAATCCAAGCCGCCAAGGTAGAAATTAACCACTTTGTCAGTTGAAAATTTTAATGCTATATTGTTTTCAAGGATATCAAAAAGAATTTGACATAATTCAATATCCGTCGGATAGAGCTTGCAGATATCAGGGTGACATTGCCAAGTAACCTGCTGCCCAATTTTTGGTTTTGAATTTTTACTCAGATTGTTATAGGTGACTTCAGCCATCATAATTTCCTTGTCAGATCTAGTTTTAGAGCATTTTTCAATAGTTGTCTCGTACTTTTCAGGACAGTGTGTTCTACTACACAGAGAATTTTTTGCCAAATATTCAGTAGAACTAAACGAACTGTTTAAAACACAGTTAGAAATGCTTTTTTCTTGAGTCGGTGTTCCAGGAATTTGTTCTAAATCATTAGTCTTACAAACACATTTACTAATAACCCTAACAGGCTCGTTTTCGCCATAATTGAAAAACATTGCTTTTCCTTCGCTGTTGATAGGTATGCTTGTATATATATTTTTATTGCTGCTACATAAACTGCAATTGCTCCTTCCAAAATTAATATACGAATTTTCTAAGAAGTACGCCTCCGTATATTCACTGTGTTGTCGAACATTTTCCATTGCATCTATAAACTGTTCCGCAGTTGCCAATCCATACCTTGGAAGCTTTTCGTTAAACTGACAACATTTCTTTTGGATATTGCCATGAAGCTTTGCCAAAGCATTTCTAGCCGACTTTTCAACAGCATCCGCTCTTTCAAAGAGAATTTTAATCTGTAATTTCGAATACTTTTCGTGATCCCGATAAAACATGCGTAAAATGTTTCTCAATTTACAAAGATCAGCCTGCATTTTTGCCATCTTCTTGTATTTCTGAATGTAATTTTTCCCTTTGTCCTTATGCGTTCTTCGGTACAACCTCGCAGAGAATTTAATTTTTTCATTATAGCTTTTGTCACCCCAGTATCTACCCATTATTCTGGTAGCAACTTTTTTCTTATGTTTGTTTCGGTAATCTATATCGTTATCATACCGTTCCTTGCTCTTTTGTTTCGCTGTCTCAATTTTCCCTTCTCGATACCCCTGATCCGTAAGATACCTCTGTTTTGCTCTGTCATATTTCATTTTCTTAAATCCTGGATCACAAGACATCTTAGTAGCAATCCTTACGCGTGCTCGAGCTTTATTGCGTTTGGTGGCATTTTTATCTCTTTTAAATAAACTTTTCTTATATTTCAGGATGTTAGCTTTATTTTTTGTGTAGTAAAGTTTTCTATTAGTAGAAATTTGGATTGTTCTATTTTGATATTGTTTTTGGTTATTCTTTCTTTTTTTCCACTCGCGTGAGACCATATTTTTTCAAGATTTAAAATTATTAAGCACACAAAATCCCGTGTCGAGTATCTAAAACCTAGCATAAAACAAAACTAATTTTAAAATTTTCAGGTATTTATCTTGTTTGAATTACAAAATTAGTATTATTGGTTAGACACCATAAATATTTTTGCAGTTTAAATAATAAGTTTAGTGATTCTGGACTGAAAACTAAAATAATTGCAATTATGAGACAATAATATGGAGATATGTACTTTACGGGTTACAGGATACAATAATAAATTTGAACTGAGATGAAAAAAAAATTTCTTCCAGGAGACAAAAAGCAAAACTAATTTTAGAATTTTCATGTATTTTTGTTGTTTAAATTAAAAAATTACTATTACTGATTAGGCATCATAAATATTTTTGCAGTTTACATAATAATTTTAGCGATTAAGCCAAAAAAGAAAATTTTGGTTCCAGGAGTTTCGGTTACTATTGAGACAAGTAGCTATTATTACTATAGAGTTCATTACATGGACTGTTTTATTGCTTCAAAATTCAAATATCTTTGAAAAGACTGCAGTATGAAAATACATCAAAAATGCAATTTTTTTGACAAAATTGATTCTACTTTAAAAAGTATTTTATTTTTAAATACAAAAGTGACTAGATGTTGCAATTTCCTTTAAAATGAGCTATTATACAGCTCTCTATGATTTTCCAGTGCCCAGCTAGCTGAGCAGAAAGAAAAAGCGGAAAGAAAAAAATATCCCGTTTGTGGAGAATAACGTGGTAAAAGTCAATTTTCTTGATTTTCAAGCCAATATATTTTCTTTGTTATTCAAGCCAAAGGGAGGTAAGTTTCCTTTATAGAGGATTCGGACAAGGCGGTTCTAATGGTGTACTTTTTGTTTTGATCTGACTCTTTTTTTAGGAGTTGGGGGGTTTTATATTTCTTGACATTGGAGGTGATCGTCTCTTACTAGGTTGCTAGCTACCGCTGCAACCCGGATTGTTTCTAAGGCTTATCAATTCTTCTTGCCTTTGAGTCTCTTGCTGCTCGTATATTTTTAGTTTAGCTGTCTGTTGTATTTCTACAGCCATTAGGTTTGCATTCCGGAGTCTGTCGTATTTTCTCCAGCTATTCTTTGCGTCTTCGTAATCCTTATAAGCAGCAACAATTAAATCAACGTGAAAAAGAATTTATTTTTTTCACCCTACAAAGTGACGTAACGAGTCACTTGAAGCAAAAGAAAAACCAAACTAATTTTAAAATTTTAGGTAGTTTTTTTGTTTGAATTAAAAAATTAAAATTATTGCTCAAACACCATAAATATTTTTGCAGTTTACAGCTAAATATTATTGATTTATTTAATATTTTCAGTAATTATTCTAGTTTCAGTTAACACACACCCATACACGCCTTTCAGTTACTATAGGTCAAAGTTCGCTCTTTATTGTAACTACCACTTAAACCCGGATTATGTAATAGGTTGCTAGCTACCGCTGCAACCTAGATATTCTTATTTCTGCTACTATGGGCTAAGGTTCGTTCTTTCATGTAAAACTAACAAAAAAATTTTTAAGCCTGATGAAGATTTAACTAATGTGTCAAAAGTAAGGTTGCAAGTCAACGATTTTGTTTTGGCCTTATTATAATTGGTATGGTGAAATAATAATATGCATATGGCTCTTAAATCATACTTCTTTATGGTATCATATGGTCTAGTGGCTAGGATAGTTAACTTTCACTTAACAGGCTCGGGTTCGATTCCCGGTGTGGGAAAATTTTAAACTCTATAATCTTCGAACATTTGAACCTTTTATAATCTATAATGATGTATAATATAAATACTGTAATCTTAACTATAGTGAAGTTGCGTATGCAAGTTAGTATAGGGAAGAGTTCGATCTTTATTATATGATTTTCAAGCCAATGTATTTTCTTTGTTATTCAAGCCAAAGGGCGGTAAGTTTCCTTTATGGAGGATTTGGACAAGGCGGTTCTAATGGTGTACTTTTTGTTTTGATCTGACTCTTTTTTTAGGAGCTACGGGTTTTTATATTTCTTAACATTGGAGGTGATCGTCTCTTACTAGGTTGCTAGCTACCGCTGCAACCCGGATTGCTAGCTACCGCTGCAACCCGGATTACTAGGTTGCTAGCTACCGCTGCAACCCGGATTTATGTACTACTCTTTATAATACTTCAGTTACTATGGCTTACAGTTCGTTCCTTATTGTAAATATAATATTCATGTAAACATCTTTAATTCTCTATTTAAAACTAGTGTTCGTAGCTCAGAGGTAGAGCAATCGACTGCAGATCGTGTAGATAGGTTACCGGTTCGAATCCGGTTGGGCCCTAGTTTTTCAGAAAGTAATTATGGTTTAAAATCTAATCACTGGTCTTTTACCCTAAACAAGATTTTAATTTATGTCTAATATTAATCATTAAGGAAAATTCATCATCTATACAATGATTTCTTATAATACTTCAACTACTATGGAAGAAAGTTCGTTCTTTAATGTAATTCTAATGGTGTACTTTTTGTTTTGATGTGACTCCTTTTTTAGGAGCTATGGGTTTTTATATTTCTTAACATTGGACGTGATCGTCTCTTACTATGTTGCTAGCTACCGCTGCAACCCGGATAACCTATACCATAATTAAGTGGCGTATAAAATTTAGTATAGGCAAGAGGTCGTTCTTTATTGTAAAATTAATTAAAAAAAAAATTAAGTGCAAAAGACGCTAGATCTAGAGATTTCCTTTAAAATGAGCTATTGAACAACTCTCTACGATGTTCCAGTGCCAAGCTATCTCTGGAAACAAAAGAAAAAAAAATATCCCGTTTGTGGAGAATAACGTGGTTAAAGTCAATTTTCTTGATTTTCAAGCCTTGCTGTTCAAGCCAAATTACAGAAAGTTTCCTATACAGAGTTTTTGGACAAGGCGGTTCTAATGGTGTACTTTTTGTTTTGATCTGACTGCTGTTTTAGGAGCTATGGTTTTTTTTTTATTTCTTAGCATTGGACTCGATCGTCTCTTATTAGGTTGCTAGCTCCTTTATTATAAAATCCTTTATTATAAATGTATTCATGAATGAGACCTTTTGCAGTTTTGACGTTTCTTATATAGTAATTATGACGTCACTGCATCAAAAATACAGTTTTTATTGAAAAAATTTATTCTCTTTTAAAAATAATTTATTTTAGTTACTATAGATTTTTAACCCAATTAATTTCCTTTAAAATGAGCTATTGAACAACCCTCTACGATGTTCCAGTGCCAAGCTATCTGTGGAAAAGAAAAAAAAAGAAAAAAGGAAAAATTTCCCGTTTGGGGAGAATACCGTGGTTAAAGTCAATTTTCTTGATTTTCAAGCCAATATATTTCCCTTGCTGTTCAAGCCAAGGGACAGAAAGTTTCCTATACAGGGGTTTTGGACAAGGCGGTTCTAATGGTGTACTTTTTGTTTTGATCTGACTCCTTTGTTAGGAACTATGGGTTTTTATATTTCTTAACATTGGACGTGATCGTCTCTTACTAGGTTGCTAGCTACCGCTGCAACCCGGATTTTGTCACCCCAGTAACGCTCCTTGATCTTTTGTTTGGCTGTCTCAATTTTTGCTTGTCTATAATCTTCATCATTGTGATAACACATCTTGCTGTTTTGTTTTGCTCTCTCAATTATTACTTCTCGATACGCCTGGTCGGTTGAATACCTTTGTTTTGCTCTCTCAATTATTACTTCTCGATACGCCTGGTCGGTTGAAAACCTTTGTTTTGCTCTCTCAATTTTTACTTCTCGATGCGCCTGGTCGGTTGAATACCTTTGCTTTTCTCTTTTCAAGATACTATCTCTGTTGTTTGTGTAGTATTTTTTTTTCAAATTGCGTATAGCTTGCTTCGATCTAACCATTATTCTAATCAAGAATGAGAGAATTTACATCTGTGTCGTTCTTAAGTAGTAATTATGACGTCACGGCGTAATGATTTTATTGACGTCAAGGCGCAATGATATTATTTCATGGCGTCATCAGAAACAACAATATAATTTCGTGTTTTTCTATTCACGTCATAGCTCTAATATAAAGCTACGACATTCATTATTTATCTAGTAGGGTTTCAGACAAGGTAGTTCTAATGATGTACTTTTGTTTTGATCTTACTCTATTTTTAGGAGTTTTGTTATATTTCTTAGCATGGGACTGATCGTCTCTTACTAGGTTGCTAGCTACTGCTGCAACCCAAATTCACATATATATTTATTTATGAGAGGCAGCCTGGCCGACTGGTCCAAGACACTGGTGTTAGCCACCAGTCTCTTCGGAGGCGTGGGTTCAAATCTTACCGCTGGTATACGATTATGTTTGAAAGACTGCAGTGTGAAAAGACATCAAAAATGCAGTTTTTGGTGGAAAAATTTATTCTCTTTTAGAAATAATTTATTTTAGTTACTATAGATTTTTAACCCAATTAATTTCCTTTAAAATGAGCTATTGAACAACCCTCTACGATGTTCCAGTGCCAAGCTATCTGTGGAAAAGAAAAAAAAGAAAAGAGAAAAAAATATCCCGTTTGGGGAGAATAACGTGGTTAAAGTTAATTTTCTTGATTTTCAAGCCAATATATTTCCCTTGCTGTTCAAGCCAAGGGACAGAAAGTTTCCTATACAGGGGTTTCGGACAAGGCGGTTCTAATGGTGTACTTTTTGTTTTGATCTGACTCCTTTGTTAGGAACTATGGGTTTTTATATTTCTTAACATTGGACGTGATCGTCTCTTACTAGGTTGCTAGCTATCGCTGCAACCCGGAAAAAAAAACACATTGTGCCCACATCGTTCTTTACTCAGGCAGTGCTAGCGCGCTGCCTATGATAATAAACTGATTACACACAGGAAAAAGCCTACGGCTTTTTCTTCTTTTAAATAGTAAGAGACGAGTCTCAAATAATCAAGTAGCTAGCTAATTCCAAAGGTATGCAATTTTTGTTATTCCAATGATCGTTTTTTATTGTAACTAGGTTTCAGCCATCTCTACAGCCATGATACTATTGGAAATTACATAATCCCTATTTATGTTTTAGTTAATATGGGCAAGGTGTCGTTCTTTATTGTATATGGACTAAGGTTCGTTCTTTCATGTAAAACTAGCAAAACATTTTTTAAGCCTGATGAAGATTTAACTAATGTGTCAAAAGTAAGGTTGCAAGTCGACGATTTTGTTTTGGCCTTATTATAATTGGTATGGTGAAATAATAATACGCATATGTCTCTTAAATCATACTTCTTTATGGTTCAATATGGTCTAGTGGCCACGATAGTTAACTTTCACTTAACAGGCTCGGGTTCGATTCCCGGGGTGGGAAAATTTTTAACTCTATAATCTTCAAACATTTGAACCTTTTATAATTTATAATGATGTATAATATAAATACTGTAATCTTAACTATAGTGAAGTTGTGTATGCAAGTTAGTATAGGGAAGAGTTCGATCTTTATTATAATAAAACATGCGTAAAATGTTTCTCAATTTACAAAGATCAGCCTGCATTTTTGCCATCTTCTTGTATTTCTGAATGTAATTTTTCCCTTTGTCCTTATGCGTTCTTCGGTACAACCTCGCAGAGAATTTAATTTTTTCATTATAGATTTTGTCACCCCAGTAACGCTCCTTGATCTTTTGTTTGGCTGTCTCAATTTTTGCTTCTCGATACACCTGGACGGTTGAATACCTTTGCTTTTGGTTTTTCTTATATTTGATGCGGTAATCTTCATCATTGTGATAACTCTCCTTGATCTTTTGTTTGGCTGTCTCAATTTTTGCATGTCTATAATCTTCATCATTGTGATAACACATCTTGCTGTTTTGTTTTGCTCTCTCAATTATTACTTCTCGATACGCCTGGTCGGTTGAATACCTTTGTTTTGCTCTCTCAATTATTACTTCTCGATACGCCTGGTCGGTTGAATACCTTTGTTTTGCTCTCTCAATTTTTACTTCTCGATGCGCCTGGTCGGTTGAATATTTTTGCTTTTCTCTTTTCAAGATACTATCTCTGTTGTTTGTGTAGTACTGTTTTATCAACTTGCGTGCGACTTGCTTGATTGAAACCATTATGTAATCATGAATGAGAACATTTTCATCTTTGTAGTTCTTAAGTAGTAATTATGACGTCACAGCGTAATGATTTTGTTGACGTCATAGAGCAATGATATTATTTCATGACGTCTTCAGAAACAACAATATAATTTCATGTTTTTCTATTCACGTCATAGCTCTAATATAAAACTATGATGACATTCATTATTTATCTAGTAGGGTTTCAGACAAGGTAATTCTAATGATGTACTTTTGTTTTGATCTGACTCTATTTTTAGGAGTTTTGTTATATTTCTTAGCATTGGACTGATCATCTCTTACTAGGTTGCTAGCTACTGCTGCAACCCAAATTCACATATATATTTATTTATGAGAGGCAGCCTGGCCGAGTGGTCCAAGGCACTGGTGCTAGCCACCAGTCTCTTCGGAGGCGTGGGTTCAAATCTTACCGCTGGTATACGATTATGTTTGAAAGACTGGAGTGTGAAAAGACATCGAAAATGCAGTTTTTGGTGGAAAAATTTATTCTCTTTTAGAAATAATTTATTTTAGTTACAAAAGGTTTTTAACCCAATTAATTTACTTTAAAATGAGCTATTGAACAACCCTCTACGATGTTCCAGTGCCAAGCTATCTGTGGAAAAGAAAAAAAAAGAAAAAAGAAAAAAATATCCCGTTTGGGGAGAATAACGTGGTGAAAGTCAATTTTCTTGATTTTCAAGCCAATATATTTCCCTTGCTGTTCAAGCCAAGGGACAGAAAGTTTCCTATAGAGGGGTTTCGGACAAGGCGGTTCTAATGGTGTACTTTTTGTTTTGATCTGACTCCTTTGTTAGGAACTATGGGTTTTTATATTTCTTAACATTGGACGTGATCGTCTCTTACTAGGTTGCTAGCTACCGCTGCAACCCGGATATATAATCACTTACTATGGGCTATAATTAATCCTTGTATTGTTACAGGATAAAGTTCATTCTCTAATATATGCCCAATATGATAAGGAGAAAAAACGGAAACACATGCATCAGAAACATCTTGTAGCGGTAGCTGCAATCATGAATATTTTGACATTTCAGTTACTATGGGCTAGGGTTCGTTCTTTACTATAAATTTTTATTTTCTATTTAAATAGATCATATGGTTCATTTTATAACCTTAATAATTGGACTCGTGGTACAAATGGCTAACGCGGTCGACTGTTAACCGAAAGGATTATGGTTCAAGCCCACCTGGGTCAATTTTTTTTAGTTTGTAATACTACTATCAATAAAACCTTGATGCCATGATACCTATATAACTCCCATTTATAGTATCGATCCTTTATGTATCAATTATTACAAGACCTAGTTACAAACAGGAAACAGCATACGGCTTTTTTTGGAATAGTAGGAGACAAACCCCAAAGAATCAGGCAGCTCAATAAGTCTAATATATGTAATAGTTTGTTGTTATAATTACCGTCTTTTAATATGATTTGAATTAAAAAATTAAAATTATTTCTCAGACATCATAAACATTTTTGCAGTTTGCAGTTAAATAAAATTATTTTATTTAAAATTTTCAGGAATTATTCTTGTTTCAGTTAACAAATAATTTGTTTGTTAAAACCCTAGAGAAATTACTGCATTTTACATAATAATGGATAATTATATTAAAAAAACCGTATTGACAAACACCATTTATGATGAACTTAATCGGTTCTTTATGTAATGCTAGCTACCGCTGCAACCCGGATAATATTTATCATAAACGATTCAGTTAGTATAGGCTAAAGCTCTTTCTTTATTATAATTTCTGAAAGAATAGATTTTGTTGAAAAGTCAGCTAGAGATGCTTTCGCAAAACTTCATAGTAATATCCAAAAGAAATGTTGCATGTATAGTGAAAAGCTTCCAAGGTATGGACCGGCAACTGTGGAACAGTTTACAGATGTAATGGGAAATCTTATACAGCACTGAGAATATATGGAGGCATAATTATCCTTTACTTAGTTTCAGCTTAAATTCGATGATCGAGCCTTTATGTAATTTTGTTTTGATCTGACTCTATTTTTAGGAGTTTTGGGTTTTTATATTTCTTAGCATTGGACTGATCGTCTCTTACTAGGTTGCTAGCTACTGCTGCAACCCAAATTCACATATATATTTATTTATGAGAGGCAGCCTGGCCAAGTGGTCCAAGGCACTGGTGCTAACCACCAGTCTCTTCAGAGGCGTGGGTTCAAATCTTACCGCTGGTATACGATTATGTTTGAAAGACTGCAGTGTGAAAAGACATCAAAAATGCAGTTTTTGGTGGAAAAATTTATTCTCTTTTAGAAATAATTTATTTTGGTTACTATAGATTTTTAACCCAATTAATTTCCTTTAAAAAGAGCCATTGAACAACTCTCTACGATGTTCCAGTGCCAAGCTATCTGTGGAAAAGAAAGAAAAAAAGAAAAAAATATCCCGTTTAGGCAGAATGTTGTAGTAGCTGCACTTTTCTTGATTTTCAAGCCAATATATTTAACTTGCTGTTCAAGCCAAGGGACAGAAAGTTTACTATACAGGGTTTCGGACAAGACGGTTCTAATGTTGTACTTTTTGTTTTGATCTGACTCCTTTGTTAGGAACTATGGGTTTTATATTTCTTAACATTGGACGTGATCGTCTCTTACTAGGTTGCTAGCTACCGCTGCAACCCGGATAAAAATTTCTTTTCGAAAGATAAACGTGCATAAATATTACATTCACTTATTACGTCATATATGGCTTTACGAGAATAATCAATCCCTTTGTATCTTTTCAACATATTGTAAACAATAACCTTTTCAGTGTGATCATCATAACTTCATATTCGTTCTTTATTATAATCTGGTAGCAACTTTTTTCTTATATATTTTTCGGTAATCTTCATCATTGTGATAACGCTTCTTGATCTTTTGTCTAGCCTGCTCAATTCTTGCTTCTCTATAATCTTTATCATTACCATACCGTTCCTTGCTCTTTTGTCTAGCCTGCTCAATTGTTGCTTCTCTATAAAGTTTATCATTGTGATAACGCTCCTTGATCTTTCGTCTAGCCTGCTCAATTCTTGCTTCTCTGTAATCTTCATCATTACCATACCGTTCCTTGATCTTTTGTTTGGCTGTCTCAATTTTTGCATCTCTATAATCTTCATCATTGTGATAACACATCTTGCTGTTTTGTTTTGCTCTCTCAATTATTACTTCTCGATACGCCTGGTCGGTTGAATACCTTTGCTTTTTTCTTTTCGAGATACTATCTCTGTTGTATGTGTAGTACTGTTTTTTTAACTTGCGTATAGCTTGCTTTGATCTAACCATTATCTAATTATGAATGAGAACATTTACAGTTCTGACGCTTCTTATATAGTAATTATGACGTCACGGCGTAATGATTTTATTTCATGACGTCATGGCGCAATGGTATTATTTCATGACGTCTTCAGAAACAACAATATAATTTCGTGTATCTCTATTCACGTCATAGCTCTAATTTAACTAGTAGGGTTTCAGACAAGGTAGTTCTAATGATGTACTTTTGTTTTGATCTGACTGTATTTTTAGGAGTTTTGGGTTTTTATATTTCTTAGCATTGGACTGATCGTCTCTTGCTAGGTTGCTAGCTATTGCTGCAGCCCAAATTATGAGAGGCAGCCTGGCCGAGTGGTCTAAGGCACTGGTGTTAGCCACCAGTCTCTTCGGAGGCGTGGGTTCAAATCTTACCGCTGGTATACGATTATGTTTGAAAGACTGCAGTGTGAAAAGACATCAAAAATGCAGTTTTTGGTGGAAAAATTTATTCTCTTTTAGAAAAAATTTATTTTAGGTACTATAGATTTTTAACCCAATTAATTTCCTTTAAAATGAGCCATTGAACAACTCTCTACGATGTTCCAGTGCCAAGCTATCTCTGGATACAAAAGAAAAAAAGAAAAAAAAATATCCCATTTAGGCAGAATGTTGTAGTAGCTGCCACTTTTCTTGATTTTCAAGCCAATATATTTCCCTTGCTGTTCAAGCCAAGGGACAGAAAGTTTCCTATACAGGGGTTTCGGACAAGGCGGTTCTAATGGTGTACTTTTTGTTTTGATCTGACTCCTCTGTTAGGAACTATGGGTTTTTATATTTCTTAACATTGGATCGTCTCTTACTAGGTTGCTAGCTACCGCTGCAACCCGGATAATTATTTATCTAGTAGGGTTTCAGACAAGGTAGTTCTAATGATGTACTTTCGTTTTGATCTTACTCTATTTTTAGGAGTTTTGTTATATTTCTTAGCATGGGACTGATCGTCTCTTACTAGGTTGCTAGCTACTGCTGCAACCCAAATTCACACATATATTTATTTATGAGAGGCAGCCTGGCCGAGTGGTCCAAGACACTGGTGTTAGCCACCAGTCTCTTCGGAGGCGTGGGTTCAAATCTTACCGCTGGTATACGATTATGTTTGAAAGACTGCAGTGTGAAAAGACATCAAAAATGCAGTTTTTGGTGGAAAAATTTATTCTCTTTTAGAAATAATTTATTTTAGTTACTATAGATTTTTAACCCAATTAATTTCCTTTAAAATGAGCTATTGAACAACCCTCTACGATGTTCCAGTGCCAAGCTATCTGTGGAAAAGAAAAAAAAAGAAAAGAGAAAAAAATATCCCGTTTGGGGAGAATAACGTGGTTAAAGTCAATTTTCTTGATTTTGAAGCCAATATATTTCCCTTGCTGTTCAAGCCAAGGGACAGAGAGTTTCCTATACAGGGGTTTTGGACAAGGCGGTTCTAATGGTGTACTTTTTGTTTTGATCTGACTCCTCTGTTAGGAACTATGGGTTTTTATATTTCTTAACATTGGACGTGATCGTCTCTTACTAGGTTGATAGCTACCGCTGCAACCTGGACTATGGACTACAGTTCGTTCTTTAATGTAAAAACCTGGATACCACTGTAACCCTGATAACAAACAGGAAAATATGACAAACAGGAAAAAGCCTACGGCTTTTTCTTCTTTGAAATAGTAAGAGACGAACCTCAGACGATCAAGTAGCTAACTAAGTCCAATGCATGCAATAACTTTTTATTCCAATGATCGTCTTTTAATGTAACATATCAGTTACTATGGGAGAGAGATCTTCTTTACTGTAACCACTTAAACCCGGATTATGTAATAGGTTGCTAGCTACTGCTGCAACCTAGATATTCTTATTTCTGCTATTATGGGCTAAGTTTCGTTCTTTCATGTAAAAAAGAAAAAAAAGAGGAATATATTTCCCAGCAAGGGAATATATTTCCCTTGCTGTTCAAGCCAAGGGACAGAAAGTTTCCTATACAGGGTTTCGGACAAGGCGGTTCTAATGGTGTACTTTTTGTTTTGATCTGACTCCTCTGTTAGGAACTATGGGTTTTTATATTATTAACATTGGACGTGATCGTCTCTTACTAGGTTGCTAGCTACCGCTGCAACCCGGAAAAAACTAGCAAAACATTTTTTAAGCCTGATGAAGATTTAACTAATGTGTCAAAAGTAAGGTTGCAAGTCGACGATTATGTTTCGGCCTTATTATAATTGGTATGGTGAAATAATAATATGCATATGGCTCTTAAATCATATTTCTTTATGGTTCCATATGGTCTAGTGGCTAGGATAGTTAACTTTCACTTAACAGGCTCGGGTTCGATTCCCGGTGTGGGAAAATTTTTAACTCTATAATCTTCGAACATTTGAACCTCTTATAATTTATAATGATTTATAATATAAATACTGTAATCTTAACTATAGTGAAGTTGCGTATGCAAGTTAGTATAGGGAAGAGTTCGATCTTTATTATAAAACTTTTCTGATATTTCAGGATGTTAGCTTTATTTTTTGTGCAGTAAAGTTTTTTATTAGTAGAAATTTGGATTGCTCTATTTTGATATTGTTTTTGGTTATTCTTTCTTTTTTTCCTTTCAAGTGAGACCATATTTTTTCAAGGTTTAAAATTATTAAGTACACAATACCCCGTGTCGAGTATCTAAAACCTAGCATAAAAAAAACTAATTTTTTAATTTTCAGGTATTTATCTTGTTTGAATTACAAAATTAGTATTATTGGTTAGACACCATAAATATTTTTGCAGTTTACATAATAAGTTTAGCGATTCTGGACTGAAAACTAAAATAATCGCAATTATAAGACAATAATATGGAGATACGTACTTTACGGGTTACAAACCAAAAAAAGTTTGGTTCCAGGATACAATAATAACTTTGAACTGAGATGAAAAAAATTTTTCTTCCAGGAGACAAAAAGTAAAACTAATTATAAAATTTTCATGTATTTTTGTTGTTTAAATTAAGAACTTACTAATACTGATTAGGCATCATAAATATTTTTGCAGTTTACATAATAATTTTAGAGATTAAGCCAAAAAAGAAAATTTTGGTTCAAGGAGTTTTGGTTACTATTGAGACAAGTAGCTATTATTACTATAGAGTTCATTACCATGAACTGTTTGATTGCTTCAAAATTCAAATATCTTTGAAAAGACTGCAGTATGAAAATACATCAAAAATGCAATTTTTTTGACAAAATTGATTCTACTTTAAAAAGTATTTTATTTTTAATTACAAAAGGCACTAGATGTTGCAATTGCCTTTAAAATGAGCTATTATACAGCTCTCTATGATTTTCCAGTGCCCAGCTAGCTGAGCAGGAAAAAAAAGCGGAAAGAAAAAAATATCCCGTTTGTGGAGAATAACGTGGTAAAAGTTAATTTTCTTGATTTTCAAGCCAATATATTTTCTTTGTTATTCAAGCTAAAGGGCGGTAAGTTTCCTTTATAGAGGATTCGGACAAGGCGGTTCTAATGGTGTACTTTTTGTTTTGATCTGACTCTTTTTTTAGGAGTTGGGAGGTTTTATATTTCTTAACATTGGAGGTGATCGTCTCTTACTAGGTTGCTAGCTACCGCTGCAACCCGGATCAAGCCAATATATTTCACTTGCTGTTCAAGCCAAGGGACAGAAAGTTTCCTATACAGGGGTTTCGGACAAGGCGGTTCTAGTGGTGTACTTTTTGTTTTGATCTGACTTTTTTAGGAGTTAGGGGTTTTTATATTTCTTAGCATTGGACGTGATCGTCTCTTGCTAGGTTGCTAGCTACCGCTGCAACCCGAATAAAAATAATTTGTTTTAATTACAAAATGTTTTTAATCCCATTAATTTCCATTAAAATAAGCCATTGAACAACTCTACGATGTTCCAGTGCCAAGCTATCTGTTGAATTACTAACATATACTATAATCAAGTGGCGTATAAAATTTAGTATAGGCAAGAGGTCGTTCTTTATTATAAACTATGATTATGACTTCATTGATCAATCTTTAACATGAAATGTTCTTTACTGTAATGGTTTGTTCTTTTCTGGGTTTCAGCCATCTCTACAGCCATGATACTAATGGAAATTACATAATCCCTATTTATGTTTTAGTTAACATGGGCTAGGTGTCGTTCTTTACTGTAAAAAAAGAAGAAAAAAAGAAAAAAAATATCCCGTTTGTGGAGAATAACGTGGTTAAAGTCAATTTTCTTGATTTTCAAGCCAATATATTTCCTTGCTGTTCAAGCCAAAGGGCGGTAAGTTTCCTTTCAAGGGGTTTCGGACAAGGCGGTTCTAATGGTGTACTTTTTGTTTTGATCTGACTCCTTTTTTGGAACTGTGGGTTTTTACATTTCTTAACATTGGACGTGATCGTCTCTTACTAGGTTGCTAGCTACCGCTGCAACCCGGATTACAAACAGGAAAAAGCCTATGGCTTTTTCTTCTTTGAAATAGTAAGAGACGAACCTCAAAGAATCAGGCAGCTAACTAAGTCCAATATAAGCAATTGTTTGTTCTTCTAATGATCATCTTTTAATTTTGCGTTTCTTACTAGGTTACTAGCTACCACTTATACTCGGATTATGTAATTAATAAGTTGCTAGCTACCGCTGCAACCTAGATATTCTTAGTTCTGCTACTATGGGCTAAGGTTCGTTCTTTATGTAAAACTAGCAAAACATTTTTTAAGTCTGATGAAGATTTAACTAATGTGTCAAAATTAAGGTTGCAAGTCGACGATTTTGTTTTGGCCTTATTATAATTGGTATGGTGAAATAATAATATGCATATGGCTCTTAAATCATACTTCTTTATGGTCCCGTCTAGTGGCTAGGATAGTTAACTTTCAATCAACAGGCCCGGGTTCGATTCCCGGTGTGTAAAATTTTAACTCTATAATCTTCGAACAATTTGAACCTTTTATAATTTATAATGATGTATAATATAAATACTGTAATCTTAACTATAGTGAAGTTGCCTATGCAAGTTAGTATAGGGAAGAGTTCGATCTTTATTATAAATCTCTTTTAGAAATAATTTATTTTTGTTACAAAAGGTTTTTAACCCAATTAATTTCCTTTAAAATGAGCTATTGAACAACCCTCTACGATGTTCCAGTGCCAAGCTATCTGTGGAAAAGAAAAAGAAAGAAAAGAGAAAAAAATATCCCGTTTGGGGAGAATAACGTGGTAAAAGTCTATTTTCTTGATTTTCAAGCCAATATATTTTCTTTGTTATTCAAGCCAAAGGGCGGTAAGTTTCCTTTATGGAGGATTTGGACAAGGCGGTTCTAATGGTGTACTTTTTGTTTTGATCTGACTCTTTTTTTAGGAGCTACGGGTTTTTATATTTCTTAACATTGGAGGTGATCGTCTCTTACTAGGTTGCTAGCTACCGCTGCAACCCGGACCTCAAGCAATCAAGTAGCCAACTAAGTCTAATGTGTGCAGTGGTATATTATTCCAGTGATCGTGTTTTAATGTAAATATTCCCATTTATAATGAACTATTTTGATCATTTATGTATAGTATTTAATTAGAAGGAGTTTTAACCCCATAAATTTCCGTCATTGGTCAAAAATTGGTCATAAATGACGTCATTGGTCAGTATTGTCTATAAAAAATTAAGTTTTTCGTAAAAAATAATTAATTGAAAAAAAAAATTAAGTGCAAAAGTTGCTAGATCTAGAGATTTCCTTTAAAATGAGCCATTGAACAATTCTCTACGATGTTCCAGTACCAATCTATCTGTTGAATTACTAACCTATACTATAAATAAGTGGCGTATAAAATTTAGTATAGGCAAGAGGTTGTTCTTTATTATAATGATCTGACTCTATTTTTAGGAGTTTTGTTATATTTCTTAGCATAGGACTGATCGTCTCTTACTAGGTTGCTAGCTACTGCTGCAACCCAGACTCACATATATATCATTTATGTGAGACAGCCTGGCCGAGTGGTCAAAGACACTGGTGTTAGCCACCAGTCTCTTCGGAGGCGTGGGTTCAAATCTTACCGCTGGTATACGATTATGTTTGAAATACTGCAGTGTGAAAAGACATCAAAAATGCAGTTTTTGGTGGAAAAATTTATTCTCTTTTAGAAATAAGTTATTTTAGTTACAAAAAGTTTTTAACCCAATTAATTTCCTTTAAAATGAGCTATTGAACAACTCTCTACGATGTTCCAGTGCAAAGCTATCTGTGGAAAAGAAAGAAAAGAGAAAAAAATATCCCGTTTGTGGAGAATAACGTGGTAAAAGTCAATCTGCTTGATTTTCAAGCCAATATATTTTCTTTGTTATTCAAGCCAAAGGGCGGTAAGTTTCCTTTATAGAGGTTTCGGACAAGGCGGTTCTAATGGTGTACTTTTTGTTTTGATCTGACTCCCCTGTTAGGAACTATGGGTTTTTATATTTCTTAACATTGGACGTGATCGTCTCTAACTAGGTTGCTAGCTACCGCTGCAACCCGGATTTGATGATCGAGCCTTTATGTACTACATCCAACGACTATGACGTCATTGATCAATATCGTATATAAAAAATTAAGTTTTTCGTAGAAAATAATTAATTAAAAAAAAATTAAGTACAAATGGCACTAGATCTAGAGACTTCCTTTAAAATGAGCCGTTGAACAACTCTCTACGATGTTCCAGTGCCAAGTTATCTGTGGAAGAGAAGAAAGAAAGAAAAAAACATCCCGATTGTGGAGAATAACGTGGTAAAAGTCAATTTTCTTGATTTTCAAGCCAATATATTTTCTTTGTTATTCAAGCCAAACGGCGGTAATTTTTCTTTATAGGGGTTTCGGACAAGGCGGTTCTAATGGTGTACTTTTTGTTTTGATCTGACTATTTTTCTAGGAATTAGGGGTTTTTATATTTCTTAACATTGGACGTGATCGTCTCTTACTAGGTTGCTAGCTACCGCTGCAACCCGGATATGAAGATTTATTAAAATATTTCATGCTTATTAAGATTATTATAACAACCCAGATAATAAACTGATTACAAACAGGAAAAATCTTTTAATGTAATATATATATATATATATATATATATATATATATATATATATATATATATATATATATTATATATATATATATATATATATATATATATATATATATATATATATATATATATATATATATATATATATAATATATATATATATATATATATATATATATATATATATATATATATATATAATATATATATATATATATATATATATATATATATATATATATATATATATATATATATATATATATATATATATATATATATATATATATATATATATATACATATATATATATATATATATAGCAGAATTACATTAAAGGATGAACTATAGCACATAGTAACTGGAATCCAGGTTGCAACAGTAGCTTGCAACCTATCCGGGTTGAGGTGGTAGCTGGAACCTACTACCCTATCTATGCAAGTTAGTATAGGCAAGAGTTCGTTCTTTATTGTAATTCTATATATGGATTCTTTATGCGGATACAATTAGAATAATCATCTATATAGTGATTCCTTTTATTACTTCAGTTACTATGGACTACAGTTCGTTCCTTAATGTAATCACGGCGTAATGATTTTATTTCATGACGTCATGGCGCAATTGTGTTATTTCATGACGTCTTCAGAAACAACAATATAATTTCGTTTTTTTCTATTCACGTCATAGCTCTAATATAAAACTATGATGACATTCATTATTTATCTAGTAGGGTTTCAGACAAGGTAGTTCTAATGATGTACTTTTGTTTTGATCTGACTCTATTTTTAGGAGTTTTGGGTTTTTATATTTCTTAGCATTGGACTGATCGTCTCTTACTAGGTTGCTAGCTACTGATGCAATCCAAATTCACATATATATATTTATTTATGAGAGGCAGCCTGGCCGAGTGGTCCAAGGCACTGGTGTTAGCCACCAATCTCTTCGGAGGCGTGGGTTCAAATCTTACCGCTGGTATTATGTTTGAAAGACTGCAGTGTGAAAGGACATCAAAAATGCAGTTTTTGGTGGAAAAATTTATTCTCTTCTAGAAATAATTTATTTTAGTTACTATAGATTTTTAACCCAATTAATTTCCTTTGAAATGAGCCATTGAACAACTATCTACGATGTTCCAGTGCCAAGCTATCTCGGGAAACAAAGAAAAAAAATTATCCCGCTTAGGCAGAATGTTGTAGTAGCTGCCACTTTTCCTGATTTTCAAGCCAATATATTTCCCTTGCTGTTCAAGCCAAGGGACAGAAATTTTACTATACAGGGGTTTCGGACAAGGCGGTTCTGATGGTGTACTTTTTGTTTTGATCTGACTCCCTTTTTAGGAGCTATGGGTTTTTATATATCAAATGTAGCTTACTTATAACACCATTTAGGTTTCTGCCTTAATTTTTCTTTTTAAAATTAAATTAGTTACTATCGCCTAGAGTTAGTTCTTTACCATATCGTAACAATTTGTTTTATAATAATAATTAATTTTGTTAATTACAAAAGGTTTCTATATACAGCAGTTTCCGTTAAAATGAGCCATTACCCAGCTCTTTATTATGACCACGAACTGTTTGATCTAATACTTAAGTTACTATGGGTTACAGTTCGTTCCTTATTGTAACTATCTGTGGAAAAGAAAAAAAGAAAAAAAAGTATCCCGTTTAGGCAGAATGTTGTAGTACCTGCAACTTTTCTTGATTTTCAAACCAATATATTTCCCTTGCTGTTCAAGCCAAGGGACTGAAAGCTTCCTATACAGGGGTTTTAGACAAAGCAGTTCTAATGGTGTACTTTTGAATTTGATCTGACTTCTTTTTTAGGAACTATGGGTTTTTATATTTCTTAACATTGGACGTGATCGTCTCTTACTAGGTTGCTAGCTACCGCTGCAACCCGGATTTTGAATCTCATCTAGAGATAAGAAATCTGCTTGCATTATATGTAGGGGGGAAAGGCTTTAGTTTTTCAATAATGACTAGAAAGAAGCCTAAGATTTTTATGTACAGTGCAACTTGATTCATTTTGTAGATAGTCTTGTACACTTTTAGTGTGAACACCAGTGACACTGGGAAGAGTGGTGGGGGAGCTTAAACTTCTCACTTTACCAATATTTTCATAGACACTTTTCAGAACTTCAACTATTTTGAACGTAAACACGTAGTGTAACGTCCACTACCCATTTGTGCACTTGTTGATGATACTGAGTGGATGAACTGTATCGGTCCTTTGTGTAAAAAATAGTAGAGACGAACCTCAAACAATCAAGTAGCTAACTAAGTCCGAAGCATGCAATGGTTTTCTATTTCTATTATCGTCTTTTAATGTAAAAATTACAAACAAAAAAAATCCTATGGCTTTTTCTTAATTGGAATAGTAAGAGACGCCCTGGCTAAAACCTACGATTATGGTCAATTGCTCTAAAATCGTATGGGATAGTTTTCACATTTTTTTTATTTAATCTTAGACACCATATACTGAATGGTATATTTTTATTAGCAGTTACCACGGTCCTGTGGAGATGGACTTGTCATTCTGTTAAGACGGATTTGAGTTCAGAACACTGTGTGGTAACGATTGATCTTAAATGATAAAACTTCACCAACCTATACCATAGTTAAGTGGCCTATAAAATTTAGTATAGGCAAGAGGTCGTTCTTTATTATAAATTTTATTCAAATCGTCATAAAGAGGATAGGAAAAATTAGACATGAATGTCAAATAAAAACCATTAGACATTATGAACTTCTTCAGTGGGTATCCACGAATTAGAATCAGAGTTGTATCCTAGCCAGCGAATAAGAAACTATCGCTTACTCTTGCGAGTACGTGTCTTTAATACTTATTAACATTGGACGTGATTGTCTCTTACTAGGATGATCGTCTCTTACTAGGAAGATAGCTACCTCTGCAACCCGGATTATGTAAACCCTGATACAAACAGGAAAAAGCCTATGGGTTTTTCTTCTTTGGAGTAGTAAGAGACGACTCTCAAAGAATCAGGCAGCTAACTAAGTCCAATGTATGCAATGGTTTGTTCTTCTAATGATCTTTTTTTAATGTAAAACATGTGCAAAGATGTATTAACCAATTTAATATCATGACTTATATATTAGTTATATATTATAAGTCTCTGATAGTACAGTGGTGCCTATCGCTGTTTGTCATGCGGAAGACCTGGGTTCGATACCCCGTCAGAAATTTCTTTTAATATATTGAATTTAAAGTAGTATCTCTTAAATTTACAATTTAAAAAAGAAACTCAGTTTCCCTACCTCTTAGCTAAATATAATAACTTTAATATAAATTAATAAAGGCAAGAGGTCGTTCTTTATTATAATTATTTTCCAGTTAACATTGGCTAGATGCCGTTTTTTATTATAATTCAAGCCAATATATTTCCCATTTTCGTTAAAAAACCGATTCTATTTTAAAGATAACTTGTTTTAGTTACAAAAATTTTTCAACCTCATTAATTTCCTTTAAAATGAGCCATTGAACAACTCTCTACGATGTTCCAGTGCCAAGCTATCTGTGTAATTTACTAACCTATACTATGATTAAGTGGCATATAAACTTTAGTATAGGCAAGAGGTCGTTCTTTATTATAAAGGTGGTTCTAATGGTGTACTTTTTGTTTTGATCTGACTCCTTTGTTAGGAACTATGGGTTTTTATATTTCTTAACATTGGACGTGATCGTCTCTTACTAGGTTGCTAGCTACCGCTGCAACCCGGATTACTAACCTATACTATAGTTAAGTGGCCCATAAAATTTAGTATAGACAAGAAGTCGTTCTTTATTATAAATGACAAATACCATTTATGATGAACTATATCGGTCCTTTACAAAACATCAATTGAACCATATCATTACTATATCATTTACTATAATTAAGTTGAGTGTGTAATTTAGTATAGGCAAGAGTTCGTTCTTTATTATAATAGACTTCAAAAATCAAATATCTTTGAAAAGACTGCAGTATGAAAAGACATTAGACAAAATAATAGACAAAAGACAAAATAATTTGTTTTAGTTACAAAAGGTTTTTAACCCATTTAATTTTCTTTAAAATGAGCCATTGAACAACTCTCTGCGATGTTCCAGTGCCAAACTATCTGTGGAAAAGAAAAAAAAAACAGAAAAAAAATGCCGTTTGGGCAGAATGCTGTAGTAGTTGTCACTTTTCTTAATTTTCAAGCCAATATATTTCCCTTGCTGTTAAAGTCAAATGACAGAAAGTTTTCTATATTGCGGTTTTGGACAAGGCAGTTCTAATGGTATACTTTTTGTTGTGATCTGACTCCTTTGTTAGGAACTATGGGTTTTTATATTTCTTAACCTTGGACGTGATCGTCTCTTACTAGGTTGCTAGCTACCGCTGCAACCCGGATCATTCTTTACTATAAACACTATATCAATAACTAGTAAAGGCTTATTTAGTATAGGCAAGACTACGTTCTTTATTATAAACCCAGACTAAGTACTGGGGTTTGTTCTTTACTGGGCTTCAGCTATATCTAGGGATCGATCTTTTTCGTAATTGCTATAATTATATGTCTTAACATTGGACTTTATTGTCTCTTACTAGGTTGCTAGCTACCGCTGCAACTCGGATGATAATGTCAGTTGCAACTGGGGTTCATTCTATGCTATATGATTACAAACAGGAAAAAGCCTTTGGCTTTTTCTCCTTTGAAGTAGTAAGAGACGAACCTCAAACAATTAAGTAGCTAACTAAGTCCAATTTATGCCAGGGTTTTATTATTCTTATGATCGTCTTTTAATGTAATTAATTAATGACGTCATAGTCCAATTGGCAAGCATGATCGGCCTTTAACTGAAAGGATCATTTTCTTTAATTTATAATTCAGCTATCAACAAAATCATACCATTAATATCATTAACTAGTGTAGGCTTATTTAGTATAGGAAAGAGTTCGTTCTTTATTATAATTTCGGCAAATAACGGGTGGAGTCCAGAACCGGCTGGTAACTTTTTGGACGCACGGAGACGAAAGGAGTCGAAAGGAAGTGGGTTTTTGGGAGGAATACGAGTGAGGGGGGGGTTTGGGGATGGTCCGAATTGAGTGAAGTGATTTTGGGGGTTGGACTGACTGGGCACGCGTAAGTACTTGGGGCGGAAGATTGTTTCGAGGGATGGATTCCTGTGGTATACTGCTCTGTAACGGGTATGCAGGGGGATAAGACTGAAAGTCGAATGGAACACGAACAAGAGGAGGGGGGGGGTCTTGAATACTTTCGGCGTCGCTCTAAAAAACGTTGGGTTTTAAACCTGCGCTCCAATCCTGGAGATGCATGAGCAAAAGTACACGACTTATCAATACAAGATAAAACAGAACAAAGATCAACATGGTCAAAAATACACTTATAAGACACACAAACTCCCGAAATAAACTGACTACAAATATGCAGAAACTTGCATTGTTTGCGGAACTTGCAGAAACCACTATCAAAATGCTTGCAGATTATATTTTCCTTTCTGCTTATTTTTGCATTTATTTCACTTTTATCCTTCACTTTCGTAATTTTTTTAAAGATAATAAAAATGTCATCGTCTGGTAATGACTTCTCCATAACCTTTTTGTTTAGTTCATTATCACCAGATAATATATGTGAAAAGCCGGAAGTCACTGGACTATTAACGAACTCAAGGGCGTCATCAGTAGTCATACTACACGTAGGTATTTGTAAGCTCTCATGTGATACTCTGCAATTAATGCTGGATTTGCTGAACTCAGATAATTGATTCCCTAGGGTAATAATAATTGCTTCGTTGTTTTTTAAATCCTCTTGTAATTTGGTGATTTTCAATTTAAGGGTCACCTGATTGTTCTCTAGACTGCACAGTTCATCTTCCATAAGGAAGCGTTGTGAATTATGGGAGTTGATATTTTCACTTAATTTTTTTAATTTCAAGATCATGTTCCTGGAGTATATCGTTACCAATTTTTGGACATATAGAAGTTTTGGACAAGGCGGTTCTAATAGTGCACTTTTTGTTTTGATCTGAATTTTTTTTTTCTAGAGTTATGGGTTACTTTAGTTTTTACTATGGGGCGTGATCGTCTCTTACTAGGTTGCTAGCTATCGCCGCAACCCAGATTGTTATTCAAGCCAAGGGATGGTAGGTTTGCTATATAAAGGTTTTGGGAAAGGCGGTTCCAATACTGTACTTCTTGTTTTGATCTGAATCTTTTTTCAGGAGTTATGGGTTACATTAGTTTTTACTATGGGGCGTGATCGTCTCTTACTAGGTTGCTAGCTACCGCTGCAACCCGGATTTCAGTCACGGGTGATAAATTTTGTTCTTTACTATATAATGATACCTTTTATTACCCTAGTTACTATGGGCTAAAGTTCGTTTCTTAATGTAAAACTATAAGGATCCTTTTTGTATTTTTTTAATGAACTAGATGGAGCTTTTATGTAATCAATTATTTAAATATTTTAGTTACTATATGCTAGAGTTCGTCTCTTATGCTAGAGTTCTATTATGCTAGACTTTATGCTAGAGTTCGTCTCTACGGCTTTTTCTTCTTTGAAATAGTAAGAGACGAACCTCAAATAATCAAGTAGCTAACTAAGTCCAATGTATGCAATGGTTTGTTATTCCAATGATCGTCCTTTAATGTAATATTATTTAAACGAAACTGTTTGACAACCCATATTATGTAAACCCTGTTTACAAACAGGAAAAAGCCTACAGCTTTTCTTCTTTGGAGTAGTAAGAGACGACTCTCAAAGAATCAGGCAGCTAAATAAGTCCAATGTATGCAATGGTTTGTTCTTCTAATGATCGTGTTTTAATATAATTTCTGTATACAACAATTTCCTTTAAAATGTACCATTACACAGCTCCTTATTATGAGCACGAACTGTTTGATTTAATACTTCAGTTACAATCATCTTACTACTTCATCTTACTATACAGTTCGTTACCACGAACTGTTTGATTATCACTAACACCATTATATCGTTTTTACTTACAAAATTCCCGTTTACAGTATCGATACTTTATGTAAATATATAAAACAATGTCAATAAAACTCGGAAATTAAAGGAAAATTTGTGTTGTTTGGGTCATCCTTACGTTTGATACTCTGGACTAGAGTTCGTTCTTTACTATAACCATTGAACAATTCTCTACGATGTTCCAGTGCCAAGCTATCGGTGGAACAGAAGAAAGAAAAAAGATGCCGTTTGTGGAGAATAACGTGGTTAAAGTCAATTTTCTTGATTTTCAAGCCAATATATTTTCTTTGTTATTCAAGCCAAAGGACGGTAAGTTTGCTATATACAAGTTTTGGACAAGGCAGTTCTAATAGTGTACTTCTTGTTTTGATCTGAATCTTTTTTTAGGAGTTATGGGTTTTTATCTTTCTTAACATTGGACGTGATCGTCTCTTACTAGTTTGCTAGCTACCGCTGCAACCCGGATTAATGTAAAAATTTAATCAATTTGTATCTTCACAACTTTATATTCGTTCTTTATTATAATGCCAAGCTATCTGTGGAAAAGAAAGAAAAACAAGATGGTGTTTAGGTCGAATGCTGTAGTAGCTGCATCTTTACTATACTATAATGCCTTATGTATGATATCCTAATGATCGTCTTTTAATATAATTTCAGTTACTATGGACTAAAGTTCGTTCTTTAATGTAATTACAAAACGTTTTTAACCCCATTAATTTCCTTTAAAATGAGCCATTGAACAACTGTCTACGATGTTCCAGTGCCAAGCTATCTGTGGAATTACTAACCTATACTATAATTAAGTGGCGTATAAAATTTAGTATAGGCAAGAGGTCGTTCCTTATTATAATTTTTCTTCTTTGAAATAGTAAGAGACGAACCTCAAACAATAACGTAGCTAACTAATTCCAATGTGTGCAAATTTTGTTATTCCAATGCTCGTCTTTTAATGTAATTATCATAAACCATTCAGTTAGTATAGGCTAAACTTCGTTCTTTATTATAATAATTTATTTTAGTTACTATAGATTTTTAACCTAATTAATTTCCTTTAAAATGAGCCATTGAACAACTATCTACGATGTTCCAGTGCCAAGCTATCTCTGGATACAAAAAAAAATATCCCGTTTTGGCAGAATGTTGTAGTAGCTGCCACTTTTCTTGATTTTCAAGCCAATATATTTCCCTTGCTGTTCAAGCCAAGGGACAGTAAGTTTACTATACAGGGGTTTCAGACAAGGCGGCTCTAATGGTGTACTTTTTGTTTTGATCTGACTCTTTTTTTAGGAGTTAGGGGTTTTTATATTTCTTAGCATTGGATGTGATCGTCTCTTACTAGGTTGCTAGCTACCGCTGCAACCTGAATACCGCTGCATCCCGGATACAAACTTCTTGTTTTGATCTGAATCTTGTTTTAGGAGTTATTGGTTTTTATCTTTCTTAACATTGTACGTGATCGTCTCTTACTAGTTTGCTAGCTACCGCTGCAACCCGGATTAATGTAAAAATTTAATCCCTTTGTATCTTCACAACTTTATATTCGTTCTTTATTATAATGCCAAGCTATCTGTGGAAAAGAAAGAAAAACAAGATGGTGTTTAGGTCGAATGCTGTAGTAGCTGCATCTTTTCTATACTATAATGCCTTATGTATGATATCCTAGTGATCATCTTTTAATATAATTTCAGTTACTATGGACTAAAGTTCGTTCTTTAATGTAATTACAAAACGTTTTTAACCCCATTAATTCCCTTTAAAATGAGCCATTGAACAACTGTCTACGATGTTCCAGTGCCAAGCTATCTGTGGAATTACTAACCTATACTATAATTAAGTGGCGTATAAAATTTAGTATAGGCAAGAGGTCGTTCCTTATTATAATTTTTCTTCTTTGAAATAGTAAGAGACGAACCTCAAACAATAAAGTAGCTAACTAATTCCAATGTGTGCAAATATTGTTATTCCAATGCTCGTCTTTTAATGTAATTATCATAAACCATTCAGTTAGTATAGGCTAAACTTCGTTCTTTATTATAATAATTTATTTTAGTTACTATAGATTTTTAACCCAATTAATTTCGTTTAAAATGAGCCTTTGAACAACTATCTAAGATGTTCCAGTGCCAAGCTATCTCTGGATACAAAAATCCCGTTAATATAGTTAAGTTGCCTATGCAAGCTAGTATAGGCAAGAGTTCGTTCTTTATTGTATACAAACAGGAAAAAGCCGAGGCTTTTTCTTCTTTGAAATAGTAAGAGACGAACCACAAGTAACTACCACTGGAACCACCATATATCAATTACTATGCATGAGCGATCGTTCTTTACTGTAAATTATCATAAACGTTATCGATCCTTTATGTAAAATTCTCTTACAACGCCATACCTAATTTAGTATAGCAAAGAGGTCGTTCTTTATTATAAGGTATACGATTATGTTTGAAAGACTGCAGTGTGAAAAGACATCAAAAATGCAGTTTTTGGTGGAAAAATTTATTCTCTTTTAGAAATAATTTATTTTAGTTACAAAAGGTTTTTAACCCAATTAATTTCCTTTAAAATGAGCTATTGAACAACCCTCTACGATGTTCCAGTGCCAAGCTATCTGTGGAAAAGAAAAAGAAAAAAGAAAAAAATATCCCGTTTGTGGAGAATAACGTGGTAAAAGTCTATTTTCTTGATTTTCAAGCCAATATATTTTCTTTGTTATTCAAGCCAAAGGGCGGTAAGTTTCCTTTATAGAGGATTCGGACAAGGTGGTTCTAATGGTGTACTTTTTGTTTTGATCTGACTCTTTTTTAGGAGTCGGGGGGTTTTATATTTCTTAACATTGGAGGTGATCGTCTCTTACTAGGTTGCTAGCTACCGCTGTAACCCGGATTATTCTCTTTTAGAAATAATTTATTTTAGTTACTATAGATTTTTAACCCAAATAATTTCCTTTAAAATGAGCTATTGAACAACCCTCTACGATGTTCCAGTGCCAAGCTATCTGTGGAAAAGAAAAAAAAAGAAAAAAATATCCCGTTTGGGGAGAATAACGTGGTTAAAGTCAATTTTCTTGATTTTCAAGCCAATATATTTCCCTTGCTGTTCAAGCCAAGGGACAGAAATTTTACTATACAGGACTTTCGGACAAGGCGGTTCTAATGGTGTACTTTTTGTTTTGATCTGACTCCTTTGTTAGGAACTATGGGTTTTTATATTTCTTAACATTGGACGTGATCGTCTATTACTAGGTTGCTAGCTACCGCTGCAACCCGGATCACTTACAACCCTTGCATTGACTGTGGAGGGAGCGTCATCCTCAAACCAAATAACAGAAAGTTTACTATACAGGGGTTTTGGAAAAGGTGGTTCTAATGGTGTACTTTTTGTTTTGATCTGACTCTTTTTTTTAGGAGTTAGGGGTTTTTATATTTCTTAACATTGGACGTGATCGTCTCTTAAAAGGTTGGTAAATACCGCTGCAACCCGGATAGCTACCGCTGCAACTTGGATAGCTTATAATACTTCAGTTACTATGGACAAATGTTCGTTCTTTCATGTAATTTAAAAATAATTTATTTTAGTTGCAAAAGATTTTTAATCCAATTAATTTCCTTTAAAATGAGCCATTGAACAACCCTCTACGATGTTCCAGTGCCAAGCTGTCTCTGGATACAAAGAAAAAAGAAAAAAAGAAAAAAAAATATCCCGTTTAGGCAGAATGTTGTAATAGCTGCCACTTTTATTGATTTTCAAGCCAATATATTTCCCTTGCTGTTTCAAGCCAAGGGACAGAAAGTTTCCTATACAGGGGTTTCGGACAAGGCGGTTCTAATGGTGCACTTTTGAATTTGATCCGACTCCTTTGTTAGGAACTATGGGTTTTTATATTTCTTAACATTGGACGTGATCGTCTCTTACTAGGTTGCTAGCTACCGCTGCAATCCGGATATGGTCCCATTTGGTCTAGTGGCTAGGATAGTTAACTCTCACTTAAGAGGTCCGGGTTCGATTCCCGGTGTGGGAAAATTTTCATCTCTATAATCTTCGAACATTCGATCCTTTTATAATTTATAATGATGTATAATATAAATACTGTAACGTCGTATATATGGGGATGACAGACCAACTTCAGAATCAGCAAAATTTCCGTTGCTATTAGAAGCATGAAATGATAAATTTAGCACCTGTAAATTCAGCATTATTTCATTTTTAATTAGAAGAATATTCAATGTGGTATTACAAGATTCAAGAACAGTTAGTAAACTTTCTAAGTCAATGGACCGGTAACCTGCTTTGACCTGCAATTTCGAAGAAACTTGTACCACCTTCACTCAACGCAGTATTATAAAATTCAAGAACAGTTAGTGAACTTTCTAATTCAATGGACCGGTAACTTGCTTTGACCCGGAAGTGATTATTTTGTTTAGTATAAATGCAGTTTGTTTTAATTTTTATAACTTAGTAACTGTACTGATGATGATGGCCGACTGTGTCATTGAAATATTTAGTGTTTTTGTTTTATATTTTCGTTTCACTGTCTAATAAAAGGACCTATCCCTATTTGGATTTCGTATAGTTTTCGTCATAGAACAGGCAGTGTGGTCATGGAGAATAATAGTAACGTCGCATATATGGGGATGACAGGCCAACTTCAGAATAAGCAACATTTCATTTGCTATTAGAAGCATGAAATGATAAATTTAGCACCTGTAAATTCAGCATTATTTCATTTTTAATTAGAAGAATATTCAACGCAGTATTAAAAGATTGAAGAACAGTTAGTGAACTTTCTAAGTCAATGGACCGGTAACCTGCTTTGACCTGCAATTTCGAAGAAACTTGTACCACCTTCACTCAACGCAGTATTATAAAATTCAAGAACAGTTAGTGAACTTTCTAATTCAATGGACCGGTAACTTGCTTTGACCCGGAAGTGATTATTTTGTTTAGTATAAATGCAGTTTGTTTTAATTTTTATAACTTAGTCACTCTACTGCTGATGATGATGGCCGACTGTGTCATTGAAATATTTAGAGTTTTTGTTTTATATTTTCGTTTCACTGTCTAATAAAAGGACCTATCCCTATTTGGATTTCTTATTGTTTTCGTCATAGAAAAGGCAGTGTGGTCATGGAGAATAATAGTAACGTCGTATATATGGGGATGACAGGCCAACTTCAGAATCAGCAACATTTCATTTGCTATTAGAAGCATGAAATGATAAATTTAGCACCTGTGAATTCAGCATTATTTCATTTTTAATTAGAAGAATATTCAACGCAGTATTACAAGATTCAAGAACAGTTAGTGAACTTTCTAAGTCAATGGACCGGTAACCTGCTTTGACCTGCAATTTCGAAGAAACCTGTACCACCTTTACTCAACAAAGTATTGAAAAATTCAAGAACAGTTAGTGAACTTTTTAAGTCAATGGACCGGTAACTTGCTTTGACCCGGAAGTGATTACTTTGTTTTGTATAAAAGTAGTTTGTTTGAATTTTGATAAGTTAGTAACTCTACTGATGGTGATGACCGACTGTGTCATCGAAATATTTAGAGTCTTTGTTTTATATTTTCGTTTCCCTGTTTAATAAAAGGACCTATCCCTATTTGGAAACTTATACCACCTTTACTCAACGCAGTATTGAAAAATTCAAGAACAGTTAGTGAACCTTTTAAGTCAATGGACCGGTAACTTTCTTTGACCCGGAAGTGATTATTTTTTTTTTGTATAAAAGCAGTTTGTTTTAATTTTGATAAAATAGTAAAACAGTAATTCGAAATTACTATAAAGTTCGTTAACATGAACTGATTGAAAATACTAATGGTTAGAGTTCGTTCTTTAAGTTATCATATACTGTTAAAATTCTTTGTTGTTTGAACATTTATTAGTGTAGTGGTTAGCACTTAGGACTTTGAGTCCTGTGATCTGAGTTCAAATCTCGGTGATCGGTGTTTATGAAATGTAGCTTACTTATAGTACCATTTAAGTTTCTGCCGTAATTCTTTCTTTTCAAAATTAAATTAATTACTATGGCCTAGAGTTAGTTCTTTACCATATCGTAACAATTTATTTTATTAAAATAATCATTTTTGTTCATTACAAAAGGTTCCTCTATACAGCAATTTCCTTTAAAATTAGCCATTACACAGCTCTTTAGTATGACCGTTAACTGTTTGATTTAAAACTTCAGTTACTATGGGTTACAGTTCGTTCCTTATTGTAAAACTTACTAGGTTGCTAGCTACCGCTGCAACCCGGATAAGTGGCGTGTAAAATTTAGTATAGGCAAGAGGTCGTTCTTTATCATAACTAGCCTGCTCAATTGTTGCTTCTCTATAAAGTTTATCATTGTGATAACGCTCCTTGATCTTTTGTTTAGCCTGCTCAATTCTTGCTTCTCTGTAATGTTCATCATTACCATACCGTTCCTTGATCTTTTGTTTGGCTGTCTCAATTTTTGCATGTCTATAATCTTCATCATTGTGATAGCACATCTTGCTGTTTTGTTTTGCTCTCTCAATTATTACTTCTCGATACGCCTGGTCGGTTGAATACCTTTGTTTTGCTCTCTCAATTATTACTTCTCGATACACCTGGTCGGTTGAATACCTTTGCTTTTTTCTTTTCAAGTTACTATCTCTGTTGTTTGTGTAGTACTCTTTTTTCAACTTGCGTATAGCCTGCTTTGATCTAAAACACAGTTAGAAATGCTTTTTTCTTGAATCGGTGTTCCAGGAATTTGTTCTAAATCATTAGTCTTACAAACACATATACTAATAACCCTAACAGGCTCGTTTTCGCCATAATTGAAAAACATTGCTTTTCCTTCGCTGTTGATAGGTATGCTTGTATATATGTTTTTATTGCTGCTACATAAACTGCAATTGCTCCTTCCAAAATTAATATACGAATTTTCAAAGAAGTACGCCTCCGTATATTCACTGTGTTGTCGAGCATTTTCCATTGCATCTGTAAACTGTTCCGCAGTTGCCAATCCATACCTTGGAAGCTTTTCATTAAATTGACAACATTTCTTTTGGATATTACTATGAGGCTTCGCCAAGGAATTTCTAGCCGACATTTTAACAGCATCCGCTCTTTCAAAGAGAATATTAATCTGTAATTCTGAATACTTTTCGTGATCCTGGTAAAACATGCGTAAAATTTTTCTCAATTTACGAAGATCAGCCTGCATTTTTGCCATCTTCTTGTATTTCTGAATGTAATTTTTCCCTTTGTCCTTATGCGTTCTTCGGTACAACCTCGCAGAGAATTTAATTTTTTCATTATAGCTTTTGTCACCCCAGTATCTACCCATTATTCTGGTAGCAACTTTTTTCTTATGTTTGTTTCGGTAATCTTCATCATTATCATACCGTTCCCTGCTCTTTTGTCTAGCCTGCTCAATTGTTGCTTCTCTATAAAGTTTATCATTGTGATAACGCTCCTTGATCTTTTGCCTAGCCTGCTCAATTCTTGCTTCTCTGTAATGTTCATCATTACCATACCGTTCCTTGATCTTTTGTTTGGCTGTCTCAATTTTTGCATGTCTATAATCTTCATCATTGTGATAACGTTCCCTGCTCTTTTGTCTAGCCTGCTCAATTGTTGCTTCTCTATAAAGTTTATCATTGTGATAACGCTCCTTGATCTTTTGTTTAGCCTGCTCAATTCTTGCTTCTCTGTAATGTTCATCATTACCATACCGTTCCTTGATCTTTTGTTTAGCTGTCTCAATTTTTGCATGTCTATAATCTTCATCATTGTGATAACACATCTTGCTGTTTTCTTTTGCTCTCTCAATTATTACTTCTCGATACGCCTGGTCGGTTGAATACCTTTGTTTTGCTCTCTCAATTATTACTTCTCGATACACCTGGTCGGTTGAATACCTTTGCTTTTTTCTTTTCAAGTTACTATCTCTGTTGTTTGTGTAGTACTCTTTTTTCAACTTGCGTGTAGCCTGCTTTGATCTAACCATTATTCTAATCAAGAATGAGAGAATTTTCAGTTTTGACTTTCCTTATATACTAATTATGACGTCACTCTATTCACGTCATAGCTCTAATATAAAACTATGATGACGTTCATTATTTATCTAGTAGGGTTTCAGACAAGGTATTTCTAATGATGTACTTTTGTTTTTATCTGACTCTATTTTTAGGAGTTTTGGGTTTTTATATTTCTTAGCATTGGACTGATCGTCTCTTACTAGGTTGCTAGCTACTGCTGCAACCCAAATTCACATATATATTTATTTATGAGAGGCAGCCTGGCCGAGTGGTCCAAGGCACTGGTGTTAGCCACCAGTCTCTTCAGAGGCGTGGGTTCAATTCTCACCGCTGGTATACGATTATGTTTGAAAGACTGCAGTGTGAAAAGACATCAAAATGCAGATTTTGGTGGAAAAATTTATTCTCTTTTAGAAATAATTTATTTTAGTTACTATAGATTTTTAACCCAATTAATTTACTTTAAAATGAGCTATTGAACAACCCTCTACGATGTTCCAGTGCCAAGCTATCTCTGGATACAAAAAAAGAAAAAAAAAAGAAAAAAAGAAAAAAATATCCCGTTTAGGCAGAATGTTGTAGTAGCTGCCACTTTTCTTGATTTTCAAGCCAATATATTTCCCTTGCTGTTCAAGCCAAGGGACAGAAAGTTTACTGTACAGGGCCACCATATATCAGTTACTATTGGCGAGAGATCGTTCTTTACTGTAATCAGTTACCACTTGGGTTTTCTTTTATGTTATATCATTACAAACAGGAAAAAGCCTACGGCTTTTTCTTCTTTTAAATAGTAAGAGACGAACCTCAAGTGTACTACCCCTGGAACCACCATTTATTAGTTACTATGGATGAGAGATCGTTCTTTACTGTAGCAACCCAGATAACCTATACTATAATTAAGTGGCGTATAATATTTAGCATAGGTAAGAGGTCGTTCTTTATTATAATCTTTCATTTGCTTAAAATCTTCAATGAAGTCTTTTGGAACCGCTGAATTGAGAGGCTGGACAGAAAAATGTTCAACCAATGTAGATTTTGCACTTTCTGTCAGTTTCTGAAGGATTGCAGCTTCCGGTATTTCAGGTAAATTATCAATACCAACCGCTTTTTCAGCAAGACGGGCTTCAAGTATTTTTTTTAAATCTTCTAGGGTGTATGCATGTATTGTTTTATAGAGACTGTTGTTCTCTCTTAACCACAACAGTGCTTCATGGACTTTTCTCAGATCTATTAGTGCAGTCCAAACATTCTTGTTGTAAGTAGGCTGACCATTGACAATGACTACAAAACTATCAATGTTAAGAAGTTTTTCAGGCTGAATATCTGCATTTGCTTGCACATCAACAGGTAGATATACTATTCTCCCCTTAAGAGCGTCAACAAGTTCTGTTCTAGGTCTCTTCAATGCAGTTACTTGCCCTAATCTGACGATCGTAAGACAAGGCATTACAAATCGAATCATTGCCATTTCAAAATTATTTAAACACTTTATACATTCCGGTGTACAGTCTATATGAAGGTTATTTAATACTGATCGGACATTCTCCTGACTTTTCAACATTTTCCCAGCACAGTAATCACAGACAAAGAATGAATCTATGACATCCTCTTTCCAACCTGTACATTGAATTAGTTCTTCTCTGTCATCTTTGGGTATGTCCTGTTGTAGGTGTTCTAAAATCGTGGCCATCATTACATCAAAACCTTTCTTATTTGAAAGGGATCTTAGACTCTTCAATTGGTATTTTGTCTTTATCTGCTCACAACTGTCACAATGCATTGTGGGGTATACATCCCTAATGTTAGCTACCTTATCAAGGCTCTCACCAAATAATTTTATTATTGTATTTTCATCCACAGAAACTCTAATATTGCCATCACCGTAAATGAAGTCTTGACTATTATTACGACAGAGTCTACTTGACACTTCTTCTATGTGATGACTTAGTTCCTTGTACGAGCCCTCGACTTTTAGTAGATTAATATGTTGTATAATCTTACATTTTGATACTGCCTTATATACGCTATTAATGAAACAGTTCAAGACAGGAAAATGTGGAGCTAGTGCCCTTAGAGAACGCAAGTAGCTCTGACATCCCTCATTTGGGCTACAGTATAACGAATGCCCATGCTTTCTTGTGTCCCTGTAATTGATTTCACAATAATCCAAGCCGCCAAGGTAGAAATTAACCACTTTGTCAGTTGAAAATTTTAATGCTATATTGTTTTCAAGGATATCAAAAAGAATTTGACATAATTCAATATCCGTCGGATAGAGCTTGCAGATATCAGGGTGACATTGCCAAGTAACCTGCTGCCCAATTTTTGGTTTTGAATTTTTACTCAGATTGTTATAGGTGACTTCAGCCATCATAATTTCCTTGTCAGATCTAGTTTTAGAGCATTTTTCAATAGTTGTCTCGTACTTTTCAGGACAGTGTGTTCTACTACACAGAGAATTTTTTGCCAAATATTCAGTAGAACTAAACGAACTGTTTAAAACACAGTTAGAAATGCTTTTTTCTTGAGTCGGTGTTCCAGGAATTTGTTCTAAATCATTAGTCTTACAAACACATTTACTAATAACCCTAACAGGCTCGTTTTCGCCATAATTGAAAAACATTGCTTTTCCTTCGCTGTTGATAGGTATGCTTGTATATATATTTTTATTGCTGCTACATAAACTGCAATTGCTCCTTCCAAAATTAATATACGAATTTTCTAAGAAGTACGCCTCCGTATATTCACTGTGTTGTCGAACATTTTCCATTGCATCTATAAACTGTTCCGCAGTTGCCAATCCATACCTTGGAAGCTTTTCGTTAAACTGACAACATTTCTTTTGGATATTGCCATGAAGCTTTGCCAAAGCATTTCTAGCCGACTTTTCAACAGCATCCGCTCTTTCAAAGAGAATTTTAATCTGTAATTTCGAATACTTTTCGTGATCCCGATAAAACATGCGTAAAATGTTTCTCAATTTACAAAGATCAGCCTGCATTTTTGCCATCTTCTTGTATTTCTGAATGTAATTTTTCCCTTTGTCCTTATGCGTTCTTCGGTACAACCTCGCAGAGAATTTAATTTTTTCATTATAGCTTTTGTCACCCCAGTATCTACCCATTATTCTGGTAGCAACTTTTTTCTTATGTTTGTTTCGGTAATCTATATCGTTATCATACCGTTCCTTGCTCTTTTGTTTCGCTGTCTCAATTTTCCCTTCTCGATACCCCTGATCCGTAAGATACCTCTGTTTTGCTCTGTCATATTTCATTTTCTTAAATCCTGGATCACAAGACATCTTAGTAGCAATCCTTACGCGTGCTCGAGCTTTATTGCGTTTGGTGGCATTTTTATCTCTTTTAAATAAACTTTTCTTATATTTCAGGATGTTAGCTTTATTTTTTGTGTAGTAAAGTTTTCTATTAGTAGAAATTTGGATTGTTCTATTTTGATATTGTTTTTGGTTATTCTTTCTTTTTTTCCACTCGCGTGAGACCATATTTTTTCAAGATTTAAAATTATTAAGCACACAAAATCCCGTGTCGAGTATCTAAAACCTAGCATAAAACAAAACTAATTTTAAAATTTTCAGGTATTTATCTTGTTTGAATTACAAAATTAGTATTATTGGTTAGACACCATAAATATTTTTGCAGTTTAAATAATAAGTTTAGTGATTCTGGACTGAAAACTAAAATAATTGCAATTATGAGACAATAATATGGAGATATGTACTTTACGGGTTACAGGATACAATAATAAATTTGAACTGAGATGAAAAAAAAATTTCTTCCAGGAGACAAAAAGCAAAACTAATTTTAGAATTTTCATGTATTTTTGTTGTTTAAATTAAAAAATTACTATTACTGATTAGGCATCATAAATATTTTTGCAGTTTACATAATAATTTTAGCGATTAAGCCAAAAAAGAAAATTTTGGTTCCAGGAGTTTCGGTTACTATTGAGACAAGTAGCTATTATTACTATAGAGTTCATTACATGGACTGTTTTATTGCTTCAAAATTCAAATATCTTTGAAAAGACTGCAGTATGAAAATACATCAAAAATGCAATTTTTTTGACAAAATTGATTCTACTTTAAAAAGTATTTTATTTTTAAATACAAAAGTGACTAGATGTTGCAATTTCCTTTAAAATGAGCTATTATACAGCTCTCTATGATTTTCCAGTGCCCAGCTAGCTGAGCAGAAAGAAAAAGCGGAAAGAAAAAAATATCCCGTTTGTGGAGAATAACGTGGTAAAAGTCAATTTTCTTGATTTTCAAGCCAATATATTTTCTTTGTTATTCAAGCCAAAGGGAGGTAAGTTTCCTTTATAGAGGATTCGGACAAGGCGGTTCTAATGGTGTACTTTTTGTTTTGATCTGACTCTTTTTTTAGGAGTTGGGGGGTTTTATATTTCTTGACATTGGAGGTGATCGTCTCTTACTAGGTTGCTAGCTACCGCTGCAACCCGGATTACAAACAGGAAAAAGCCTATGGCTTTTTCTTAATTGGAATAGTAAGAGACAATCTGGGTAATACCTATGATAATGACGTCATTGATCAATATTGATCATGAAACTATATCTGATGAAACTTACATATTCTGCATTTACGATGAACCATATCTATCCTTTTATGTACTTGTAAGCTACCCCTAGAGCCACCGTATATCAGTTACTATTGGCGAGAGATCGTTCTTTACTGTAACTCTTGCTAGGTAGCTAGCTACCACTACAACCCGGACTTAGCTACCCCTGGAGCCACCGTATATCAGTTACTATTGGCGATAGATCGTTCTTTACTGTATGGCTCTTAAATCATACTTCTTTATGGTTCCATATGGTCTAGTGGCTAGGATAGTTAACTTTCACTTAACAGGCTCGGGTTCGATTCCCGGTGTGGGAAAATTTTTAACTCTATAATCTTCGAACATTTGAACCTTTTATAATCTATAATGATGTATAATATAAATACTGTAATCTTAACTATAGTGAAGTTGCGTATGCAAGTTAGTATAGGGAAGAGTTCGATCTTTATTATACTATTCCTCATTACAGTATCGATCCTTTATGCTATTTCAACCAATTGGCTTGGGTTCGAATCCCGGTGTGGGAATTATTTTTAAAACAAAATCAGGTGAAATTAATTAGCTAATTTGACAAGACATAGGTAACTAAGGGCAAGAGTTCGTTCTTTACTAGAATTCCAATGACCGCCTTTTAGTGGAACATTTTAATATATTGACCTTAAATATAATAACTGTACTCGCCTATACTATAGTTAAGTGGCCTATAAAATTTAGTATAGGAAAGAGGTCGTTCTTTATTATAACTCCTTCCAAAATTAATATACGAATTTTCAAAGAAGTACGCCTCCGTATATTCACTGTGTTGTCGAACATTTTCCATTGCATCTATAAACTGTTCAGCAGTTGCCAATCCATACCTTGGAAGCTTTTCATTAAACTGACAACATTTCTTTTGGATATTACTATGAAGCTTTGCCAAAGAATTTCTAGCCGACTTTTCAACGACATCCGCTCTTTCAAAGAGAATTTTAATCTGTAATTTTGAATACTTTTCGTGATCCTGGTAAAACATGCGTAAAATGTTTCTCAATTTACGAAGATCAGCCTGCATTTTTGCCATCTTCTTGTATTTCTGAATGTAATTTTTCCCTTTGTCCTTATGCGTTCTTCGGTACAACCTCGCAGAGAATTAATTTTTTCATTATAGCTTTTGTCACCCCAGTAACGCTCCTTGATCTTTTGTTTGCCTGTCTCAATTTTTACTTCTCGATACACCTGGACGGTTGAATACCTTTGCTTTTGGTTTTTCTTATATTTGATGCGGTAATCTTCATCATTGTGATAACTCTCCTTGAACTTTTGTTTGGCTGTCTCAATTTTTGCATGTCTATAATCTTCATCATTGTGATAACACATCTTGCTGTTTTGTTTGATTACTTCTCGATACGCCTGGTCGGTTGAATACCTTTGCTTTTTTCTTTTCAAGATACTATCTCTGTTGTTTGTGTAGTACTGTTTTTTCAACTTGCGTGCAGCTTGCTTGATTGAAACCATTATGTAATTATGAATGAGAACATTTACAGTTCTGACGCTTCTTATATAGTAATTATGACGTCACGGCGTAATGATTTTATTTCATGATGACGTCATAGCGAAATGATATTATTTCATGACGTCTTCAGAAACAACAATATAATTTCGTGTTTTTCTATTCACGTCATAGCTCTAATATAAAACTATGACGACATTCAATATTTATCTAGTAGGGTTTCAGACAAGGTAATTCTAATGATGTACTTTTGTTTGATTTGACTCTATTTTTAGGAGTTTTGTTATATTTCTTAGCATTGGACTGATCGTCTCTTACTAGATTGCTAGCTACTGCTGCAACCCAGATTCACATATATAGTTATTTATGAGAGGCAACCTGGCCGAGTGGTCCAAGGCACTGGTGTTAGCCACCAGTCTCTTCGGAGGCGTGGGTTCAAATCTTACCGCTGGTATACGATTATGTTTGAAAGACTGCAGTGTGAAAAGACATCAAAAATGCAGTTTTGGTGGAAAAATTTATTCTCTTTTAGAAATAATTTATTTTAGTTACAAAAGGTTTTTAACCCAATTAATTTTCTTTAAAATGAGCTATTGAACAACCCTCTACGATGTTCCAGTGCCAAGCTATCTCTGGAAACAAAGAAAAGAGAAAAAAATATCCCGTTTAGGCAGAATGTTGTAGTAGCTGCCACTTTTCTTGATTTTCAAGCCAATATATTTCCCTTGCTGTTCAAGTCAAGGGACATAAATTTTACTATACAGGGGTTTCGGACAAGGCGGTTCTAATGGTGTACTTTTTGTTTTGATCTGACTCCTTTTTTAGGAGTTAGGGGTTTTTATATTTCTTAACATTGGACGTGATCGTCTCTTACTAGGTTGCTAGCTACCGCTGCAACCCGGATAAAACTATGACGACATTCATTATTTATCTAGTAGGATATCAGGCAAGATGGTTCTAATGAGGTACTTTGTTTTGATCTATTTTTAGGAGTTCTGGGTTTTTATATTTCTTAGCATTGGGCGTGATCGTCTCTTAGTAGGTAGCTAGTAAGTGACGCACCTCCGAAGAGACCACCAGTCTCTTTGGAGGCGCGGGTTCAAATCCCACCACTGGTATACGATTATGACGTCATTGATCAATCTTTAATATGAAATATGCAGTTTTCGTAAGAAAGCTGATTCGATTTTAAAGATAATATTTTTAATTACAAAAGACTTGTAACCCAATTAATTTTTTTCCAAATGAGCCATTGAACAACTCTCTACGATGTTCCAGTGCCAAGCTATCTGTGGAATTACTAACCCTAGCTATAATTAAGTGGCGTATAAAATTTAGTATAGGCAAGAGGTCGTTCTTTATTATATACTGTAAATTACAAAAGGTGACTATATACAGCAGTTTTCTTTAAAATGAGCCATTTCATAGCTTTTTAGTATGACCATGAACTGTTTGATTTAATACTTAAGTTACTATGGGTTCAGTTTGTTCCTTATCGTAAAATTATATTTCTTAACCTTGGACGTGATTGTCTCTTACTAAGTTGCTAGCTACCGCTGCAACCCGGATAAATTACAAACAGGAAAAAGCCTACGGCTTTTTCTTCTTTGGAATAGTAAGAAACGATCCTCAAATAATCAGGCAGCTAACTAGGTTTATAATTTGTTATTTAACATAAACTTCATTAATCGGATATTTTAATATATCCTATATGGTCTAGAGGTTCGGATAGCTCTCACCCAGTAGGCTTGAGTTCGATTTCCGTTTGGGAAATTTTTACTTATGATTATTTCTTAAGGAACATAATTAAAATTTCTTAATGTAATAAAAATAATTTGTTTTAATTACAAAAGGTTTTTAACCTCATTAATTTCCTTTAAAATGAGCCATTGAACAACTCTGTACGATGTTCCAGTGCCATGCTATCTGTTGAATTACTAACCTATACTATAATTAAATGGCGTATACAATTTAGTATAGGCAAAAGGACGTTCTTTGTTATATTGCCTATGCAAGTTAGTATAGGGAAGAGTTCGATCTTTATTATAAATCCGAGTTCAAATCCCGGTGGAGGGTTTTTATGAAATGTAGTATTTAGGTTTCTGCCGTAATTCTTTCTTTTCAAAATTAAATTAGTTACTATCGCCTAGAGTTAGTTCTTTTCCATATCGTAACAATATTTTTTATAATAATAATTAATTTTGTTAATTACAAAAGGTTTCTATATACAGCAGTTTCCTTTAAAATGAGCCATTACACAGCTTTTTATTATGACAACGAACTGTTTGATTTAATACTTAAGTTACTATGTGTTCAGTTCGTTCCTTATTGTAATATGGGCTGGAAGTTTGTTCTTTACTGTAATTTCTTTAGGAACATAATTAAAATTTCTTAATGTAATAAAAATAATTTGTTTTAATTACAAAAGGTTTTTAACCCCATTAATTTCCTTTAAAATGAGCCATTGAACAACTCTCTACAATGTTTCAGTGCCATGCTATCTGTTGAATTACTAATTATAATCTAATTGATTACAAACAGGAAAAAGCCTACGGCTTTTTCTTCTTTGAAATAGTAAGAGACTAGCCTCAAACAATCAAGTAGCTACCTAAATCAAATGTATGTATTGGGTTTTTATTCCAATGACCGTCTTTTAGTGGAAAATTTTAATATATTGGCCTTAAATATAATAACTGTACTAGCCTATGCTATAGTTAAGCGGCCTATAAAATTTAGTATAGGAAAGAGGTCGTTCTTTATTATAAACAATTTTCAAAAAATCAGGCAGCGAACTAAGTCCAATGTATCCAATTGTTTGTTCTCCTAATGATCGCCTTTTAATATAAAAAACGAAAATAAAATAAAAATTAATTTTTTCAATTTTTACGTCACGTCGCTCATTAAGGCATATATGGTTATTAATACACAATAGGTTTTAGATATTACGACATGTCACTTATTACGTCATATATGGTTATAAGTAGATAATCGGTAAAATATTCGTTCTTTATTATAAACATCGTTTTTTACTCAGGCAGTGATAGCGCGCTGCCTATGATAATAAACTGATTACACACAGGAAAAAGCCTACGGCTTTTTCTTCTTTTAAATAGTAAGAGACGAGTCTCAAATAATCAAGTAGCTAGCTAATTCCAAAGGTATGCAATTTTTGTTATTCCAATGATCGTTTTTTATTGTAACTAGGTTTCAGCCATCTCTACAGCCATGATACTATTGGAAATTACATAATCCCTATTTATGTTTTAGTTAACATGGGCAAGGTGTCGTTCTTTATTGTATTTCTTGATTTTTAGTACTGATTTTTTAACTTGCGTGCAGCTTGCTTTGACCTAACCATTATGTATTCATGAATGAGACCATTTGCAGTTTTGACGTTTCTTATATAGTAATTATGACGTCACTGCATCAAAAATACAGTTTTTAATGGAAAAATTTATTCTCTTTTAGAAATAATTTATTTTAGCTACTATAGATTTTTAACCCAATTAATTTCCTTTAAAATGAGCTATTGAACAACCCTCTACGATGTTCCAGTGCCAAGCTATCTGTGGAAAAGAAAAAAGAAAAAAATATCCCGTTTGGGGAGAATAACGTGGTAAAAGTCTATTTTCTTGATTTTCAAGCCAATATATTTTCTTTGTTATTCAAGCCAAAGGGCGGTAAGTTTCCTTTATGGAGGATTTGGACAAGGCGGTTCTAATGGTGTACTTTTTGTTTTGATCTGACTCTTTTTTTAGGAGCTACGGGTTTTTATATTTCTTAACATTGGAGGTGATCGTCTCTTACTAGGTTGCTAGCTACCGCTGCAACCCGGATTTGTTTTGATCTGACTCTATTTTTAGGAGTTTTTGGTTTTTATATTTCTTAGCATTGGACTGATCATCTCTTACTAGGTTGCTAGCTACTGCTGCAACCCAAATTCACATATATATTTATTTATGAGAGGCAGCCTGGCCGAGTGGTCCAAGGCACTGGTGTTAGCCACCAGTCTTTTCGGAGGCATGGGTTCAAATCTTACCGCTGGTATACGATTATGTTTGAAAGACTGCAGAGTGAAAAGACATTAAAAATGCAGTTTTTGGTGGAAAAATTTATTCTCTTTTAGAAATAATTTATTTTAGTTACTATAGATTTTTAACCCAATCAATTTCCTTTAAAATGAGCCATTGAACAACTATCTTCGATGTTCCAGTGCCAAGCTATCTCTGGATACAAAGAAAAAATATCTCGTTTAGGCAGAATGTAGTAGTAGCTGCCACTTTTCTTGATTTTCAAGCAAATATATTTCCCTTGCTGTTCAAGCCAAGGGACAGAAAGTTTACTATACAGAGGTTTCGGACAAGGCAGTTCTAATGGTTTACTTTTTGTTTTGATCTGACTCCCTTTTTTGGAACTATGGGTTTTTATATTTCTTAACATTGGACGTGATCGTCTCTTACTAGGCTGCTAGCTACCGCTGCAACCCGGATTACAAACAGGAAAAAGCCTACGGCTTTTTCTTCTTTGAAATAGTAAGAGACGAACCTCAAACGATCAAGTAGCTAACTAAGTCCAATGCATGCAATAACGTTTTATTCCAATGATCGTCTTTTAATGTAACACATCAGTTACTATGGGAGAGAGATCGTTCTTTACTGTAAAACAGGAAAAAGCCTATGGCTTTTTTTTATTTGGAATAGTAAGAGATGAATCGGGCAGCTAAAAAAGTCTAATTATTAAGCATAGTTAAGTTGTATATCCATCTTAATATAGGCAAGCGTTCGTTCTTTATTATGAAACTGAAAAACTAACTCAATCCAATATATGCAATGGTGTGCTTTTCTAATGATCGTCCTTTAATATAAACTATGGACTAAAGTTCGTTCTTTAATGTAAAAATTCGATGATCGAGCCTTTATGTAACCCGGATTAAAAAATTATTATCATATCTTATATGTAACTTTTATTTTATAAGTCTTCGATAGTCTAATGGTAAGTATGCCCACTTGTTACCTGGGAGAAGGGGGTTCGATTCCCCGTCGGGGAGAACTTTTAATATGTTGAATTAAAAGCACTATCTTTTCAATTTAAAATTTAAAAAAGAAACTTGTTTATTTACATTCTAGCTAAAATAATGAAGATAATATGAATGAACCAAAGTGTTCAGTTTCTTTGGACTTGAGTTCGTTTTTTAACTATAAATACAAACAGGAAAAAGCCTACGGCTTTTTCTTCTTTTCAATAGTAAGAGACGAAACTCAAACAATCAAGTAGCTAACTAAGTCCAATGTATGGAATAGTTTGTTATTTCAGTGATCGTCTTTTAATGTAAAATATTATTCTAATGATCGTCATTTAATGTAAAATGGATTATTTCAGTTAGCATGGTCATGTCGTTCTTTACTGTAATTAGTATAGGCAAGAGGTCGTCCTTTATTGTAAAAAAGAAAGAAAAAAATATCCCGTTTAGGCAGAATGTTGTAGTAGCTGCCACTTTTCTTGATTTTCAAGCCAATATATTCCCCTTGCTGTTCAATCCAAGGGACAGAAAGTTTCCTATACAGGGGTTTCGGACAAGGTGGTTCTAATGGTGTACTTTTTGTTTTGATCTGACTCCTCTGTTAGGAACTATGGGTTTTTATATTTCTTAACATTGGACGTGATCGTCTCTTACTAGGTTGCTAGCTACCGCTGCAACCCGGATACTATTGGTGAGAGATCGTTCTTTAATGTAACGCTGCAACCTGGACTAAGTTGCTAGCTACCACTGCAACCCGAATTACAAACAGGAAAAAGCCCACGGCTTTTTCTTCTGTGAAATAGCAAGACACGAACCTCAAACAATCAAGTAGCTAACTAAGTCCTATGTATGCAATGGTTTGTTATTGTAATGATCTTCTTTTAATGTAATTTCGTAAGAAAAATGATTCTATTTAAAAATAATTTGTTTTATAACTACAAAAATTTTTAACCCCATTAATTTCCTTTACAATGAGCCATTGAACAACTCTCTGCGATTTTCCAGTGCCAAGCTATCTGTGGAATTACTAACCTATACTATAATTAAGTGGCGTATAAAATTTAGTATAGGCAAGAGGTCGTTTTTTATTATATTTGGATATTACTATGAAGCTTTGCCAAGGAATTTCTAGCCGACTTTTCAACAGCATCCGCTCTTTCAAAGAGAATTTTAATCTGTAATTTTGAATACTTTTCGTGATCCCGATAAAACATGCGTAAAATGTTTCTCAATTTACAAAGATTAGCCTGCATTTTTGCCATCTTCATGTATTTCTTAATGTAATTTTTCCCTTTGTCCTTATGCGTTCTTCGGTACAACCTCGCAGAGAATTTAATTTTTTCATTATAGATTTTGTCACCCCAGTAACGCTCCTTGATCTTTTGTTTGGCTGTCTCAATTTTTGCACGTCTATAATCTTCATCATTGTGATAACACATCTTGCTGTTTTGTTTTGCTCTCTCAATTATTACTTCTCGATACGCCTGGTCGGTTGAATACCTTTGTTTTGCTCTCTCAATTATTACTTCTCGATACGCCTGGTCGGTTGAATACCTTTGTTTTGCTCTCGAAATTTTTACTTCTCGATGCGCCTGGTCGGTTGAATACCTTTGCTTTTCTCTTTTCAAGATACTATCTCTGTTGTTTGTGTAGTACTGTTTTTTCAAATTGCGTATAGCTTGCTTCGATCTAACCATTATTCTAATCAAGAATGAGAGAATTTACATCTGTGTCGTTCTTAAGTAGTAAAAGAAAGAAAAAAGAAAAAAAAGAAAAAATATCCCGTTTAGGCAGAATGTTGTAGTAGCTGCCACTTTTCTTGATTTTCAAGCCAATATATTTCCCTTGCTGTTCAAGCCAAGGGACAGAAAGTTTCCTATACAGGGGTTTCGGACAAGGCGGTTCTAATGGTGTACTTTTTGTTTTGATCTGACTCCTTTGTTAGGAACTATGGGTTTTTATATTTCTTAACATTGGACGTGATCGTCTCTTACTAGGTTGCTAGCTACCGCTGCAACCCGGATATAGCTCGTTGTTTAATGCAATACTTGTCGAAAGATGAACGTGTATAAATATTGCATTCACTTATTACGTCACATATGGTTATCTTTTAATGTATTATTACAAACAGGAAAAAGCCTACGGCTTTTTCTTCTTTGGAATAGTAAGAGACGAACCTCAAAGAATCAGGCAGCTAACTAAGTCCAATATAAGCAATTGTTTGTTCTTTTAATGATCATCTTTTAATTTGGCGTTTCTTACTAGGTTGCTAGCTACCACTTAAACCCGGATTATGTAATAGGTTGCTAGCTACCGCTGCAACCTAGATATTCTTATTTCTGCTACTATGGGCTAAGGTTCGTTCTTTCATGTAAAACTAGCAAAAAAATTTTTAAGCCTAATGAAGATTTAACTAATGTGTCAAAAGTAAGGTTGCAAGTCGACGATTTTGTTTTGGCCTTATTATAATTGGTATGGTGAAATAATAATATGCATATGGCTCTTAAATCATACTTCTTTGTTGTTCTATATGGTCTAGTGGCTAGGATAGTTAACTTTCACTTAACAGGCTCGGGTTCGATTCCCGGTGTGGGAAAATTTTTAACTCTATAATCTTCGAACATTTGAACCTTTTATAATCTATAATGATGTATAATATAAGTACTATAATCTTATCTATAGTGAAGTTGCGTATGCAAGTTAGTATAGGGAAGAGTTCGATCTTTATTATAATGTAACATTTTGCTAGCAGGGTGTCGCTTAATTTTCAGAAGACTTGTAATTTACTTCTGTGATAGTTGGTAAGGGATAATACGATTTAATTACATTGAGATACCTAGTTCTAAACTTAGTTTCCAGAACAATGCAATTAGATTATACAAAGATATTTTGCATTTCGAGTGACTATTTTTTGTATAATAAATTTTGCCCTCTTTATGGTTTGGTATTTCGAGGTCTTAAGATTCAAATTACATTGTTTTCGGCTGTCATATAAGATTTGGTCAAACTGATATTTATTGCATACATTGGTGACATAAAGGCGGATTTATTTATTGGATTTTCTGTGGGAAAGATTCTTGCGATGTTTCTTACAATGTATAATTACAATGTATAATTAGATACATTTGTTTCACTATGTTAAATTGAAACGCTAGGGACTTGCTCGATCTGTAGGTTACCTGAATTTTCAGATTCATATTTGGGTGATTTTATTCTTTACTTGGGTAACTTTAATTGGAAGATTTTGAGGTTTTTGAAAATTGATCCCATTACAGTTACACTTTGAAATCAACCATGTCAAAGGCTTTTCTGATGTCAATGAAAATAGACATAGGTATGACACCTGATCCTAATGTTATTATATTTCTTAGTATTGGACGTGGTTGTCTCTTACTAGGTAGCCAGCTCCCACTGCAACCCGGATTGCTAGCTACCGCTGCAACCAGGATTATATTTCATTTTAGAGAATTTCATTTTACCCTGAAGCAAGTAATTTTTAAGCTAAAGTCAATCAAAACTTACTTCAAAATTTTCAAGAAATTTTTTAGTTTTAAAAGCCTTCACAGAATTGTTACTAAGACAACTGGAATACTTCTGCAGTTTACGTAATAGGGATTATATCTACATGCTTTTTATAGCGTTAAAAATACTATTTAACTATTTCTGTTAAAAATACTATTCTGATATATATAATGCGTAATACTAATGCAGAAAAATGCAGTTTTCGCATTTCCTGTTTTTAAAAACTATTTGTTTTTAATTACATGCAATGGTTTGTTCTTCTAATGATCGTCTTTTAATATTATGACCACGAACTGTTTGATTTAATACTTCAGTTACTATGGGTTACAGTTCGTTCCTTAATGTAATTATAATAATAATTTATTTTTTTAATTACAAAAGGTTTCTATAAACAACGATTTCCTTTAAAATGAACCATTACACAGCTCTTTATTATGACCACGAACTGTTTGATTTAGTACTTCAGTTACTGTAGGTTACAGTTCGTTCCTTAATGTAATTACAAACAGGAAAATGCCTATGGCTTTTTCTTAATTGGAATAATAAGAGACGACCAAGCTACAACCTACGATTATGACATCATTGCTCAATCTTTAACATGATCAGCATAAAAATTCGATTCTTTTGATGTATCTATTGGTATAAAAATTCCGGTTTTTAAAGTTTCGGTTACTATTGAGACGAGTCGCTCTTACTGTACAGTTTGTTACCACGAATTTTTTGATTGTTTCAAAAATCAAATATCTTTGAAAAGACTGCAGTATGAAAAGACATCAAAAATGCACTTTTTTTGTAAAAAGTGATTCTACTTTTAATTTTTTTGGTTTTTTGATTAAAAAAGGCACTTGAACTTTTAATTTCCGTTTGAATGAGCCCTTTTCCGACATTCTAGGACCACTGGGTTGATACGATCACCCCTGGGGAAAAGAAAAGAAAAAAAAAACAAAACAAAACAAATAAACACGAACCCGTGATATTTCTTCTGGCAAAAATGCCAAATTACACATTTTTGCAGATAGGAGCTTGAAACCTCTACAGTAAGGTTCTCTCATACGCTGAAACTGATGGTGTGATTTTCATTAAAGTTCTATGACTTTTTGGGGGTGTTTACCCCTTTTTTCGAAAATAAGGCAAATTTTCTCAGGCGCGTTACTTTTGATGGGTAAAACTAAAGTTAATGAAACTTATATATTAATCAGCATAAATAGCTGATTCTATTGATGCATCTATGGGTAACAAAATTCCGGTTTTTAGAGTTTCGGTTAATGTTGAGCCGGGTCGTTCCTTACTTACAGTTCGTTACCGCGAACTGTTTGAAAAAAAGATTCCGTTTAGGCAAAATGCTGCAGTAGCTGCCACTTTTCTTGATTTTCAAGCCAATATATTTCCCTAGCTGTTCAAGCCAAGGGACAGAAAGTTTTCTATATAGGGATTTCGGACAAAACGGTTCTAATGGTGTACTTTTTGTTTTGATCTGACTCTTTTTTTTAGGAGTTATGGATTATTATATTTCTTAACATTGGACGTTATCGTCTCTTACTAGGCTGCTAGCTACCGCTGTAACCCGGACGTACATGATTGATCAACGAGGTCATAATCGTATGTTTTATCCAGTTCGTTTTTTATTATTCCAAATAATAAAAATCCATAGTCTTTTTTCTGTTCGTAATTTTAACATAAGGAGAGATATTATCCGGGTTGCAGTGGTAGCTAGCAGCCTAGTAAGAAACGATCATCGAAATGCAATAGCCCATAACTCCCAAAATAAGCACTATTAGAACCGCTTTGTCAGAAACTCCTATATAGAAAACTTACAGTCGCTTCGCTTGAATAACAAAGAAAATGTTCTACATCAATGGCATCTTTTTTTCGTTTTTTGCTTGCTAAGTCGCATCAATATTTTACACCAGTCTCCATCTAGCGATATAAATAATTCAGCACTGCGTTATGTAATAATTTGCGCTCCGTCAAACAGCCGAGAGAATGTCCGTTTCCAGTCTTAAATCCGCTTAGTTTTCACCAGAGTGGGTTATTAAGTGTGAATTAAGACAACTTCTGTGAGTAAAGTCTCTCTTACATTTCTCACACTTGTACGGCTTTTCACCAGTGTGGATTCTTAGGTGTGTGTCAAGACTACATTTGTGAGTAAAGTCTCGCTTACATTTCTCACACTTGTATGGCTTTTCACCAGTGTGGGTTCGAAAGTGTACTGTAAGAACATCTTTCCTAGCAAATTTTCGCTCACATACGTCACAGCTGTACGGCTTTTCCCTAGTGTGGATTCCCAAGTGTGCCCTGAGATTTGTTTTCTGAGCAAACTTCTGCTGACATATGTCACACTTATATGGCTTTTCACCAGTGTGGGTTCGATAGTGTTGAATAACATCCCTGCTCCTAAAAAAGCCGCGCTTACATATGTCACACTTGTAAGGCTCATCATCAGTGTCGGTTTTCATGTTTTTAGTGAGATTGCTATTCTCACTAGACCCTCGCGAGTTTTGTTTTCGTTCACTTGAGACCATATCTTGTCAATGTTTAAAATCATTCCCATAAAATCACCTGTCAAGTAGCTAGAACCTAGCAAAAAACAAAACTATTTTTGAAATTTTCGTGTATTTTTCTAGTTTTAATCAAAAATTAAAATTATTGCTCTGACAACACGAATATTTTTATAGTTTACACAATAAATTTAGCGATCCTGAACTGATAATAAAATACAAAAAAATTATCGTCTCGAGAGGTAAATGTGTATAAATATTATATTCACTTATTACGTCTTATATGACTATGTAAGTTTCATCAGAAATATCTGAACTTAGTAAACAAAAAACTACGACACATAGTACGAGTAACTAAAATTTAAGATAATATTATTACATTTAAAGACGATCAGTGGAATAACAATTATATAAAGGATCTGTATAGTTCAATGTAAATGTGGATATAGATATCATGGTTATAAAGATGTGTGAAACCAACCAAGGCATATAGTAACTAAAAATTAATATAATAAAAGCATCTTTTGCAATTTTTATAACAAAATGCAAATAGCTCATAGTATTTTAAATTAAATAAAAAACAAGTTTTTTTTAACTGAAAGTAAGGAGCAACATTGTAACTTAAAACGAGCAGAAATAATTACGCATATAAGGGGGTTCGCCCCCTAGTCAATACTTCGCTCTTTACGCTAAAGTTCGAATTTTGTTCGAATCACAAAACCCTGAATCACAAAGGCCGTTAATAACAAAAAAAGCGAGGTATTGACTGGGGGGCGAACCTCCTCATATACCTCATAATATCTGTTCGTTTTAAGTTTTAATGTTGCTTCTTACTTTCAGTTCAATAAACTTGTTTTTCTATTTAATTTCTGATAGTTTTTTAAATAATGCTGGGAAGTCCGGCGCCCCCTTCATAGAAATGTCCCTTCCCCCAAGGAAACATCCTCCATGGAAAGATCCCCCACGTAACCCACTCCTCCGAGCCCCTCCCACCAGAAAAAATGCCTCCTGAAAACGTCTGTATACTTCCCAATAACCAATACTATCATAGGCAGCGCAAAGGCGCTGCCTAAGTAAAGAACGATGTTGCCACAATGTATTATTTATTTATTGTTTTTCCTCCATACCCGGGCACTTCGTGTCGAAGGAGTTGTCGTAGAAACTTCGAAAAGGGCTCAATCGATTGGAAATTGGAGTGGCTAGTGCCCTTTTTAATAGTCGAAAGTGGCTTGAGGGCAACTAGCCCCCCCCCCCCACTCCCATCATTCTCCCAATCACATCGAATGAAAATTTTGAGATAACCGTTTTGTTCAGCGTAGTTGATTTCCAGATAGAAAATATGTTTTTGAGCAGAACACTCCCCCACAACCCTCGGGGCAAGGGTTTTAAGTTATCCCCTGAGGGCATATAAGAACGATATTGGCGCAATGTACTATTTATTATTTTTATCCTTTAAAACAGGGTCCTTCGTATCGAAGAACCTGTCGTAGAAACTTCGAAAAGGGCTCATTCAATCGGAAATTTGAGTGGATTGTGCCCTTTTTAATAGTCGAAAGTGATTGGAAGGCAACTAACACCCCTTCCATGCCCACCATTTCCCCGAACACATCCAATCAAAATTTTGAGATAGCCATTTTGTTCAGCGTAGTTGATTTCCAAATAGAAATTATGTTTTTGAGGAGGACACTCCCCAACAGCCTTCAGGGCAAGGGTTGTAAGTTATGCAATGGGGGCATATAAGGTTTTTATAGAAGGTGTTGTCGTAGAAACTTCAAAAAAGGTTCATTCGATTGGAAATTCAAAGTGCTAGTCTCTGTGTTTGTGTCGTCTCTATCTTTGTGTCGTCTCTGTGTGTTTGTCGTCTCAATGTGTTTGTCGTCTCTGTGTGTGTGTCGTCTCCGTGTGTGTTCCTTTTTTAATAGATCTTTGAAATTACAAACAGGAAAAAGCCTACGGCTTTTTCTTCTTTGAAATAGTAAGAGACGAACCTCAAACAATCAAGTAGCTAATTAAGTCCAATGTATGCAAGGGTTTGTTATTTCAATGATCGTTCTTTAATGTAATGCAAAAAAACTTGATACCCTTCGCAAAAAAATCTGTTTACTTTCTGTGATAGCTTGGGTACACTTACGCTATTTTGATTTGGTTAAATTTGAAGAGTAGAAGCAGCCCCAAAAGTTTGAACATAATACCCTCAGTCGTTCTTGGGATACTGCTGAGATGCCTTATTGGGAATTAGCATTAACACAGTGCATTTTTATTTAATCTTATGGCAACATTTAGTTTTTAAACATAAAGTCAAATGGGAGGGTGGGCGTGAGAGGGGGATTAGTTTCCCTCCAATCACTTTCGACTATTAAAAAGGGCATCAGCCTTTTCTATTTTCAATCGAATGAGCCCATTTCGAAGTTCCTACAACTCCTTTGATACAAAGTGCCCTGGTCTAAACAACAACAACAACAAAGATATAATAATACATTATATCCACATCGATCTTTACTATAAATTTCTGCCGTAATTCTTTCTTTTCAAAATTAAATTAGTTACTATCGCCTAGAGTTAGTTCTTTCCCATATCGTAACAATATTTTTTATAATAATAATTAATTTTGTTAATTACAAAAGGCTTCTATATACAGCAGTTTCCTTTAAAATGAGCCATTACACAGCTCTTTATTATGACAACGAACTGTTTGATTTAATACTTAATTTACTATGGGTTCAGTTCGTTCCTTATTGTAACTGGATACAAAAGAAAAAAAAAAGAAAAAAAGAAAAAAATATCCCGTTTAGGCAGAATGTTGTAGTAGCTGCCACTTTTCTTGATTTTCAAGCCAATATATTTCCCTTGCTGTTCAAGCCAAGGGACAGAAATTTTACTATGCAGGGGTTTCGGACAAGGCGGTTCTAATGGTGTACTTTTTGTTTTGATCTGACTCTTTTTTTAAGAACTATGGGTTTTTATATTTCTTAACATTGGACGTGATCGTCTCTTACTAGGTTGCTAGCTACCGCTGCAACCCGGATATGGGCTGGAAGTTTGTTCTTTACTGTAATTTCTTTAGGAACATAATTAAAATTTCTTAATGTAATAAAAATAATTTGTTTTAATTACAAAAGGTTTTTAACCCCATTAATTTCCTTTAAAATGAGCCATTGAACAACTCTCTACGATGTTCCAGTGCCATGCTATCTGTTGAAGTACTAACCTATACTATAATTAGGTGGCGTATAAAATTTAGTATAGGCAAGATGTCGTTCTTTATTATAACTTTGCCAAAGCATTTCTAGCCGACTTTTCAACAGCATCCGCTCTTTCAAAGAGAATTTTAATCTGTAATTTCGAATACTTTTCGTGATCCCGATAAAACATGCGTAAAATGTTTCTCAATTTACAAAGATCAGCCTGCATTTTTGCCATCTTCTTGTATTTCTGAATGTAATTTTTCCCTTTGTCCTTATGCGTTCTTCGGTACAACCTCGCAGAGAATTTAATTTTTTCATTATAGCTTTTGTCACCCCAGTATCTACCCATTATTCTGGTAGAAACTTTTTTCTTATGTTTGTTTCGGTAATCTATATCGTTATCATACCGTTCCTTGCTCTTTTGTTTCGCTGTCTCAATTTTCCCTTCTCGATACCCTGATCCGTAAGATACCTCTGTTTTGCTCTGTCATATTTCATTTTCTTAAATCCTGGATCACAAGACATCTTAGTAGCAATCCTTACGCGTGCTCGAGCTTATTGCGTTTGGTGGCATTTTTATCTCTTTTAAATAAACTTTTCTTATATTTCAGGATGTTAGCTTTATTTTTTGTGTAGTAAAGTTTTCTATTAGTAGAAATTTGGATTGTTCTATTTTGATATTGTTTTTGGTTATTCTTTCTTTTTTTCCACTCGCGTGAGACCATATTTTTTCAAGATTTAAAATTATTAAGCACACAAAATCCCGTGTCGAGTATCTAAAACCTAGCATAAAACAAAACTAATTTTAAAATTTTCAGGTATTTATCTTGTTTGAATTACAAAATTAGTATTATTGGTTAGACACCATAAATATTTTTGCAGTTTAAATAATAAGTTTAGTGATTCTGGACTGAAAACTAAAATAATTGCAATTATGAGACAATAATATGGAGATATGTACTTTACGGGTTACAGGATACAATAATAAATTTGAACTGAAATGAAAAAAAAATTTCTTCCAGGAGACAAAAAGCAAAACTAATTTTAGAATTTTCATGTATTTTTGTTGTTTAAATTAAAAAATTACTATTACTGATTAGGCATCATAAATATTTTTGCAGTTTACATAATAATTTTAGCGATTAAGCCAAAAAAGAAAATTTTGGTTCCAGGAGTTTCGGTTACTATTGAGACAAGTAGCTATTATTACTATAGAGTTCATTACATGGACTGTTTTATTGCTTCAAAATTCAAATATCTTTGAAAAGACTGCAGTATGAAAATACATCAAAAATGCAATTTTTTGACAAAATTGATTCTACTTTAAAAAGTATTTTATTTTTAAATACAAAAGTGACTAGATGTTGCAATTTCCTTTAAAATGAGCTATTATACAGCTCTCTATGATTTTCCAGTGCCCAGCTAGCTGAGCAGAAAGAAAAAGCGGAAAGAAAAAAATATCCCGTTTGTGGAGAATAACGTGGTAAAAGTCAATTTTCTTGATTTTCAAGCCAATATATTTTCTTTGTTATTCAAGCCAAAGGGAGGTAAGTTTCCTTTATAGAGGATTCGGACAAGGCGGTTCTAATGGTGTACTTTTTGTTTTGATCTGACTCTTTTTTTAGGAGTTGGGGGGTTTTATATTTCTTGACATTGGAGGTGATCGTCTCTTACTAGGTTGCTAGCTACCGCTGCAACCCGGATCCGTATTGCTACGAACTGTATGATTTGATACTGGGTAGTCATTTTTGTCACTATACGTGATATACACATAGTTATCCGAGGCAGCTTGGCCGAGAGGTCTAAGGCGTTGGTTTTAGCCACCCGTATCTTTCGAAGTGTGGGTTCAAATCCCAACGCTGCCAGTATTTCATACCAAAGCAAACAAAGTACTTGTTTTAGTCTTAAATTTATAATCTTACTTTAGTTACTATGGACTGAAGTTCGTTCTTTACTGTAAAACTACAATAAGTTTTTAACCCCATTAATTTGCCTTAAAATGAGCCATTAAACAACTCTCTACGATGTTCCAGTGCCAAGCTATCTGTGGAATTACTAACCTATACTATAATTAAGTGTTTATTATAATAGTCATATTAAAAATACGCTATTTTGGTAGTCTGGTTCTTAACTGTGATTTATGATGAATCATATCGATCCTTTATGTAATATTACGTCACATATGGTTATCTTTTAATGTATTATTACAAACAGGAAAAAGCCTACGGCTTTTTCTTCTTCGGAATAGTAAGAGACGAACCTCAAAGAATCAGGCAGCTAACTAAGTTCAATATAAGCAATGGTTTGTTCTTCTAATGTTCATCTTTTAATTTGGCGTTTCTTACTAGGTTGCTAGCTACCACTGCAACCTAGATATTCTTATTTCTGCTACTATGGGCTAAGGCTTGTTCTTTACTGTGTCTTTTAAGAAGAATAGTAGGCGTCTTTATTATCTTCTTTGCGTAAGCATTTATCTAGTATAGGTAAAAGGTCGTTGTGTTTTCATCTCTACTATTTCATTTTTCAAGATGTTGTCTCTGTTTTTTGTACTAACTCGCTTCTTATGACTCGTCATAATACTTTATTTAAACTCATAACACTTCTTATGATTCGTATCAAATATCCATAACCTAACAAAAAGTAAAACTAATTTTTAAATTTTCAGGTATTTTGTTAGTTTGAATGAAAAGATTAAAATTATTGCTCAGATATCATAAATATTTTTGCAGTTTACATAATAACTTTAGCGATTCTAAACTGAAAAATAAGATATATTAAAAAATGGAATTTTTTGGTCTGAAACTACATAGTCAATCCCACATCGGGTAGTTAGAACCTAACCAAAAATAAAAGTAGTTTTAACATTTTAAGGTATTTTTCTAGCTTGTATTGAAATATTCAAACTACTGCTCAGATACCATGGATATTTTTGCAGTTTACACAAGCTAATAAGAATATTAATTTATATAATTTATAAAGAATATAAATTAATATAGGTAAGAGGTCGTTCTTTATTATATTTTCTTATGTTTGTTTCGGTAATCTTCATCATTATCATACCGTTCCCTGCTCTTTTGTCTAGCCTGCTCAATTCTTGCTTCTCTGTAATGTTCATCATTACCATACCGTTCTTTTGCTCTCTCAATTATTACTTCTCGATACGCCTGGTCGGTTGAATACCTTTTTTTTGCTCTCTCAATTATTACTTCTCGATACACCTGGTCGGTTGAATACCTTTGCTTTTTTCTTTTCAAGTTACTATCTCTGTTGTTTGTGTAGTACTCTTTCTTCAACTTGCGTATAGCCTGCTTTGATCTAACCATTATCCGGGTTGCAGCGGTAGCTAGCAACCTAGTAAGAAACGATCACGTCCAATGTTAAGAAATGTAAAAACCCATAGTTCATTAAAAAAAGGAGTCAGATCAAAACAAAAAGTACACCGTTAGAACCGCCTTGTCCGAAAACCCTTGAAAGGAAACTTACCGCCCTTTGGCTTGAACAGCAAGGGAAATATATTGGCTTGGAAATCAAGAAAATTGACTTTAACCACGTTATTCTCCCCAAACGGGATATTTTTTTCTTTTTTTTTTTCTTTTTCTTTTCCACAGATAGCTTGGCACTGGAACATCGTAGAGGGTTGTTCAATAGCTCATTTTAAAGGAAATCAATTGGGTTAAAAACCTTTTGTAACTAACACAAATTAATTTAAAACAGGATAAATTTTTCCACTAAAAACTGTATTTTTGATGTCTTTCAATACTGCTGTCTTTTCAAAGACATTTGATTTTTGAAGCAATCAAACAGTTCGTGGTAAGGTTGTATTTTGAACTTTATATTCCATAGATAGCTTAGCACTGGAACTTCGTAGAGAGTTGTTCAATGGATTAAATCCGGGTTGCAGCGGTAGCTAGCAGCCTAGTAAGAGACGATCACGTCCAATGTTAAGAAATGTAAAAACCCATAGTTCATTAAAAAAAGGAGTCAGATCAAAACAAAAAGTACACCATTAGAACCGCCTTGTCCGAAACCCCTTGAAAGGAAACTTACCGTCCTTTGGCTTGAATAACACAGGAAATATATTGGCTTGAAAATCAAGAAAATTGACTTTAACCACGTTATTCTCCACAAACGGGATATTTTTTTCTTTTTTTCTTCTTTTCCAGAGATAGCTTTGCACTGGAACATCGTAGAGAGTTGTTCAATGGCTCATTTTAAAGGAAATTAATTGGGTTAAAAACCTTTTGTAACTAAAACAAATTATTTTAAAACAAGATAAATTTTTCCACTAAAAACTGTATTTTTGATGTCTTTCCATACTGCTGTCTTTTCAAAGACATTTGATTTTTGAAGCAATCAAACAGTTTGTGGTAAGGTTGTATTTTAAACTTTATATTCCATAGATAGCTTAGCACTGGAACATCGTAGAGAGTTGTTCAATGGTTACATTAAAAGTTATAATAAAGAACGACCTCTTGCCTATACTAAATTTTATACGCCACTTAAGTATAGTATAGGTTAGTAATTCCAAAGATAGCTTGGCACTGGAACATCGTAGAGAGTTGTTCAATGGCTCATTTTAAAGGAAATTAATGGGGTTAAAAATCCGGGTTGCAGCGGTAGCTAGCAACCTAGTAAGAGACTATCACGTCCAATGTTAAGAAATATAAAAACCCATAGTTCCTGAAAAAGGAGTCAGATCAAAACAAAAAGTACACCATTTGAACCGCCTTGTCCGAAACCCCTGTATAGGAAACTTTCTGTCCCTTGGCTTGAACAGCAAGGGAAATATATTGGCTTGAAAATCAAGAAAAGTGGCAGCTATTACAATATTCTGCCTAAACGGGATATTTTTTTCTTTTTTTTTCTCTTTTCTTTGTTTCCAGAGATAGCTTGGCACAGGAACATCGTAGAGGGTTGTTCAATAGCTCATTTTAAAGGAAATTAATTGGGTTAAAAATCTATAGTAACTAAAATAAATCATTTCTAAAAGAGAATAAATTTTTCCACCAAAAACTGCATTTTCGATGTCTTTTCACACTGCAGTCTTTCAAACATAATCGCATACCAGCGGTAAGATTTGAACCCATGCCTCCGAAGAGACTGGTGGGTAACACCAGTGCCTTGGACCACTCGGCCAGGCTGCCTCTTATAATTTGGGTTGCAGCAGTAGCTAGAAACCTAGCAAGAGACGATCAGTCCCATGCTAAGAAATATAAAAACCCAAAACTCCTAAAAATAGAGTCAGATCAAAACAAAAGTACATCATTAGAAATACCTTTTCTGAAACCCTACTAGATAAATAATGAATGTCATCATAGTTTTTTATATTAGAGCTATGACGTGAATAGAAAAACACGAAAATATATTGTTGTTTCTGAAGACGTCATGAAATAATATCATTGCGCCATGACGTCCATAAAATCATTACGCCGTGACGTCATAATTACTACTTAAGAACGACAAAGATGTAAATGTTCTCATTCTTGATTAGATAATGGTTAGATCGAAGCAAGCTATACGCAAGTTGAAAAAACAGTACTACACAAAAAAACAGAGATAGTATCTTGAAAAGAAAAAAGCAAAGGTATTCAACCGACCAGGTGTATCGAGAAGTAATCAAACAAAACAGCAAGAGGTGTTATCTCAATGTTATAATAAAGAACGACCTTTTGCCTATACTAAATTTTATAGGCCACTTAACTATAGTATAGGTAATATATAGTATATAGTAACAAAAGTACATCATTAGAACTACCTTGTCTGAAACCCTACTAGATCAATAATGAATGTCAGTCATCATAGTTTTATATTAGAGCTATGACGTGAATAGAAAAACACGAAATTATATTGTTGTTTCTGAAGATACAGTAAGGATCCGGGTTGCAGCGGTAGCTAGCAACCTAGTAATAGACGATCACGTCCAATTTTATATAGTTATGAGAGGCAGCGTGGCCGAGTGGTCCAAGGCGCTGTTATAATATAGAACGACCTCTTGCCTGTTCTAAATTTTATACGCCACTTAATTATAGTATAGGTTAGTAATTCAACAGATAGCTTGGCACTGGAACATCGTAGAGAGTTGTTCAATGGCTCATTTTAAAGGAATCCGGGTTGCAGCGGTAGCTTGCAACCTAGTAAGAAAAGATCACGTCCAATGTTAAGAAATATAAAAACCCCTAACTCCTAAAACAAGAGTCAGGTCAAAACAAAAAGTACACCATTAGAACCGCCTTGTCCGAAACCCCTGTATAGGAAACTTTCTGTCCCTTGGCTTGAACAGCAAGGGAAATATATTGGCTTGAAAATCGAGAAAAGTGGCAGCTACTACAACATTCTGCCTAAACGGGATATTTTTTTTCTTTTCCACAGATAGTACAGTAAGGATAGAAGTCTATCTCATAGTAAATGATATTATAATAAAGAACGAATATTTTACCGATTATCTACTAATAACCATATATGACGTAATAAGTGACATGACGTAATATCTAAAACCTATTGTGTACTAATAACCATATATGACTTAATGAGCGACGTGACATAAAAATTGAAAAAATTAATTTTTATTCTATTTTCGCCTTTAGTTCAGAATCGCTAAAGTTATAAACTGCAAAAATATTTATGGTGTCTGAACAATAGTTTTAATCTTTTAATTTAGACTAGAAAAATACCTGAAAATTTAAAAATTAGTTTAATTTTTTGTTAGGTTCTTGATACTTGATGCGTGACTTAAACATTCAACTAATGGTTACATAATGGTTTCCATCAAGGAAGCTACACGCAAGTTAAAAAAACAGTACTACCAAAAAACAGAGATAGCATCTTGAAAAGAGAAAAGCCAAGGTATTCAACCGACCAGGCGTATCGAGAAGCGAAAATTGATAGTGACAAACAGCGTTATTATAATGATGTAGTTTATGCGAAAATTGAGACAGTAAAACAAAAGAGTAAGGATCGGTATGATAATGATGAACCCGGGTTGCAGCGGTAGCTAGCAACCTAGTAAGAGACGATCACGTCCAATGTTAAGAAATGTAAAAACCCATAGTTCCTAAAAAATATAATAAAGATCGAACTCTTCCCTATACTAACTTGCATAGGCAACGTCACTATAGTTAAGATTACAGTATTTATATTATGCGTAAAGGATCGATGTGCTTCATTATAAATTATAAAAGGTTCGAATAATCGAAGATTATAGAGTCAATCCGGGTTGCAGCGGTAGCTAGCAACCTAGTAAGAGACACTCACGTCCAATGTTAAGAAGTATAAAAACTTCTAACTCCTAAAAAAAGAATCAGATCAAAACAAAAAGTACACCATTAGAACAGCCTTGTCCGAAACCCCTATAAAGGAAACTTACCACCCTTTGGCTTGAATAACAAAGAAAATATATTGGCTTGAAAATCAAGAAAATTGACTTCAACCACGTTATTTTCCACAAGCGGGATATTTTTTTTTCTTTTTTCTTTTCCACAGATAGCTTGGCACTGGAAGATCGTAGAGAGTTGTTCAATGGCTCATTTTAAAGGAAATCTCTAGATCTAGTGCTATTTGTACTTAATTTTTTTTAATTAATTTTTTTTTTACGAAAAATTTAATTTATTATATACAATATTGATCAATGACGTCATAGTCGTTGGATGTAGTTAGTAACATAAAGGCTCGATCATCGAATTTAAGCTGAAACTAAGTAAAGGACAATTATGCCTCCATATATTCACAGTGATGTATAAGATTTCCCATTACATATGTAAACTGTTCCACATACAGTGAAGAACGAACTTCCAGCCCATAGTAACTAAAATAAGATTATATCCGGGTTGAAGCGGTAGCTAGCAGCCTAGTAAGAGACGATCACGTCCAATGTTAAAAAATATAAAAAGCCATAACTTCTAAAAAAAGATCAGATCAAAACAAAAAGTACACCATTAGAAACGCCGTGTCCGAAAGCCCTGTATAGTAAACTTTCTGTCCCTTGGCTTGAACAGCAAGGGAAATATATTGGCTTGATCCGGGTTGCAGCGGTAGCTAGCAACCTAGTAAGAGACGATCACGTCCAATGTTAAGAAATATAAAAACCCATAGTTCCTAAAAAAGGAGTCAGATCAAAACAAAAAGTACACCATTAGAACCGCCTCGTTCGAAACCCCTGTATAGGAAACTTTCTGTCCCTTAGCTTGAACAGCAAGGGAAATATATTGGCTTGAAAATCAAGAAAAGTGGCAGCTACTACAACATTCTGCCTAAACGGGATATTTTTTTCTCTTTTCTTTTTTCTTTTCCACAGATAGCTTGGCACTGGAACATCGTAGAGGGTTGTTCAATAGCTGATTTTAAAGGAAATTAATTGGGTTAAAAATCTATAGTAACTAAAATAAATTATTTCTAAAAGAGAATAAATTTTTCCACCAAAAACTGCATTTTTGATGTCTTTTCACACTGCAGTCTTTCAAACATAATCGTATACCAGCGGTAAGATTTGAACCCACGCCTCCGAAGAGAATGGTGGCTAACACCAGTGCCTTGAACCACTCGGCCAGGCTGCCTCTTATAATTTGGGTTGCAGCAGTAGCTAGCAACCTAGTAAGAGACGATCAGTCCCATGCTAAGAAATATAAAAACCCAAAACTCCTAAAAATAGAGTCAGATCAAAACAAAAGTACATCATTAGAATTACCTTGTCTGAAACCCTACTAGATAAATAATGAATGTCATCATAGCTTTATATTAGAGCTATGACGTGAATAGAAAAACACGAAATTATGTTGTGGTTTCTGATTACATTAAAAGTATATAATAAAGATCAAACTCTTCCCTATACTAACTTGCATGAGCAACTTCACTATAGTTAAGATTACAGTATTTATATTTTTTTACATTAAAAGACGATCACTGAAATAACAAACCATTCCATACATTGGACTTAGTTAGCTACTTTATTGTTTGAGTTTCGTCTCTTACTATTTATTAAAAGAAGAAAAAGCCGTAGGCTTTTTCCTGTTTGTATTTATAGTTAAAAAACGAACTCAAGTCCAAAGAAACTGAACACTGTGGTTCATTCATATTATCTTCATTCTTTTAGCTAGAATGTAAATAAACAATTATAATAAAGAACGACCTCTTGCCTATACTAAATTATATAGGCCACTTAACTATAGTATAGGTTAGTAAATCACTGAAATAACAAACCATTCCATACATTGGACTTAGTTAGCTACTTGATTGTTTGAGTTTCGTCTCTTACTTCTTAAAAGAAGAAAAAGCCGTAGGCTTTTTCCTGTTTGTATTTATAGTTAAAAAACGAATTCAAGTCCAAAGAAACTGAACCCTGTGGTTCATTCATATTATCTTCATTATTTTAGCTAGAATGTAAATAAACAAGTTTCTTTTTTAAATTTTAAATTGAAAAGATAGTGCTTTTAATTCAACATATTAAAAGTTTTACAATAAAGAACGACACTTGGCCCATGTTAACTGAAACATAAATAGGGATTATGTAATTTCCATCATCTGGGTTGCAGCGGTAGCTAGCAACCTAGTAAGAGACGATCACGTCCAATGTTAAGAAATATAAAAACCCATAGTTCCTAAAAAAGGAGTCAGATCAAATTCAAAAGTACACCAATAGAACCACCTTGTCCGAAACCCCTGTATAGGAAACTTTCTGTCCCTTGGCTTGAACAGCAAGGGAAATATATTGGCTTGAAAATCAAGAAAAGTGGCAGCTACTACAACATTCTGCCTAAACGGGATATTTTTTTCTATTTTCTTTCTTTTCCACATTACATTCAAGAACGATCTGTAGTCCATAGTAACTGAAGTGTTAAAAGCAGTGCTTCCATTTCTACTATATTTTAGAGTAGACTACTTTATTTATAATGTTTCTCCTCTAATATTTTTAGACCTACTTTAGTACTTTATTTCTACTTTAGATTCTCTTGCCTATACTAAATTTTATACGCCACTTTTTACAGTAAAGAACGAACTTCAGCCCATAGCAAATAAAATAAGAATATAATTTATGACTCAAACAAATAATTTTTTTGCTTTGGTTTATAGTAAAGAACGACATCTAGCCCATGTTAACTGAAAAGTAAATAGGGATTATATAATTTTCATCAGTATCATGGCTGTAGATATAGCTGAAACCTAATAAAGAACAAACCATGGCACACATTACGACAGAGTCTACTTGACACTTCTTCTATATAATGACTTAGTTCCTTGTACGAGCCCTCGACTTTTAGTAGATTAATATGTTGTATAATCTTACATTTTGATACTGCCTTATATACGCTATTAATGAAACAGTTCAAGACAGGAAAATGTGGAGCTAGTGCCCTTAGAGAACGCAAATAGCTCTGGCATCCCTCATTTGGGCTACAGTAAAACGAATGCCCATGCTTTCTTGTGTCCCTGTAATTGATTTCACAATAATCCAAGCCGCCAAGGTAGAAATTAACCACTTTGTCATTTGAAAATTTTACAGTAAAGAACGAACCTTAGCCCATAGTAACATCCGGGTTGCAGCGGTAGCTAGCAACCTAGTGAGAGACGATCACCTCCAATGTCAAGAAATATAAAACCCCCCAACTCCTAAAAAAAGAGTCAGATCAAAACAAAAAGTACACCATTAGAACCGCCTTGTCCGAATCCTCTATAAAGGAAACTTACCTCCCTTTGGCTTGAATAACAAAGAAAATATATTGGCTTGAAAATCAAGAAAATTGACTTTTACCACGTTATTCTCCACAAACGGGATATTTTTTTCTTTCCGCTTTTTCTTTCTGCTCAGCTAGCTGGGCACTGGAAAATCATAGAGAGCTGTATAATAGCTCATTTTAAAGGAAATTGCAACATCTAGTCACTTTTGTATTTAAAAATAAAATACTTTTTAAAGTAGAATCAATTTTGTCAAAAAAATTGCATTTTTGATGTATTTTCATACTGCAGTCTTTTCAAAGATATTTGAATTTTGAAGCAATAAAACAGTCCATGTAATGAACTCTATAGTAATAATAGCTACTTGTCTCAATAGTAATATAATAAAGAACGACCTCTTGCCTATACTAAATTTTATACGCCACTTAATTATAGTATAGTTTAGTAATTCAACAGATAGCATGGCACTGGAACATCGTAGAGAGTTGTTCAATGGCTCATTTTAAAGGAAATTAATGGGGTTAAAAACCTTTTTTAATTAAAACAAATTATTTTTATTACATTAAGAAATTTTAATTATGTTCCTTAAGAAATCATCATAAGTAAAAATTTCCCATACGGAAATTGAACTCAAGCCTGCTGGGTGAGAGCTATCCCAACCTCTAGACCATATAGGATATATTAAAATATCTGATTAATGCAGTTTATATTAAAGAACAAATTATAAACCTAGTTAGCTGCCTGATTATTTGAGGATCGTCTCTTACTATTCCAAAGAAGAAAAAGCCGTAGGCTTTTTCCTGTTTGTAATTTATTTTATAATAAAGAATGAACTTCAGGCTTTACTAACTGAAAAGTTTAGTATTTTTATATAGTAAAGAACGAGCTCTAAATGATAGTTGTAGCTATAGCTGCAATCAAGTGAAAGACAAACCGAAGCATATAGTAACTAAAAGTTTTAAATATGTTTTGGAAAATCATTATAATAAAGAACGACCTCTTGCCTATACTAGATTTTATACGCTACTTAATTATAGTATAGGTTAGTAATTCATACAATAAAGAACGACACCTTGTCTATGTTAACTAAAACATAAATAGGGATTATGTAATTTCCAATAGTATCATGGCTGTAGAGATGGCTGAAACCTAGTCCGGGTTGCAGCGGTAGCTAGCAACCTAGTAAGAGACGATCACCTCCAATGTTAAGAAATATAAAAACCCCTAGCTCCTAAAAAAAGAGTCAGATCAAAACAAAAAGTACACCATTAGAACCGCCTTGTCCGAAACCCCTGTATAGAAAACTTTCTGTCCCTTGGCTTGAACAGCAAGGGAAATATATTGGCTGGAATTTATAATAAAGAACGACCTCTTGCCTATACTAAATTTTATACGCCACTTAATCCGGGTTGCAGCGGTAGCTAGCAACCTAGTAAGAGACGATCACGTCCAATGTTAAGAAATTATAGTATAGGTTAGTAAATTCAAAGATAGCTTGGCACTGGAACATCGTAGAGCAATTTTGAAGCAGTCAAACAGTTCATGGTAATGGACTCTATAGTAATAATAGCTACTTGTCTCAATAGTAACCGAAACTCCTGGAACCAAAATTTTCTTTTTTGGCTTAATCGCTAAAATTATTATGTAAACTGCAAAAATATCTATGATGCCTAATCAGTAATAGTAATTTCTTAATGTAAACAACAAAAATACATGAAAATTTTATAATTAGTTTACTTTTTGTCTCCTGGAAGAAAATTTTTTTTCATCTCAGTTCAAAGTTATTATTGTATCCTGGAACCAAACTTTTTTTGGTTTGTAACCCGTAAAGTACGTATCTCCATATTATTGTCTTATAATTGCAATTATTTTAGTTTTCAGTCCAGAATCGCTAAACTTATTATGTAAACTTCAAAAATATTTATGGTGTCTAACCAATAATACTAATTTTGGAATTCAAACAAGTTAAATACCTGAAAATTTAAAAATTAGTTTGTTTTGTGCTAGGTTTTAGATACTCGACACGGGGTATTGTGTACTTAATAATTTTAAACCTTGAAAAAATATGGTCTCACGCGAGTGGAAAAAAAGAAAGAATAACCAAAAAAACTATCAAAATAGAGCAATCCCAATTTCTACTAATAGAAAACTTTACTACACAAAAAATAAAGCTAATATCCTGAAATATAGGAAAAGTTTATTTAAAAGAGATAAAAATGCCACCGAACGCAATAAAGCCCGAGAACGCGTAAGGATTGCTACTAAGATGTCTTGTGACCCAAAATTTAAGATAATGAAATATGACAGAGCAAAACAGAGGTATGTTACGGATCAGGGGTATCGAGAAGGGAAAATTGAGACAGCCAAACAAAAGAGCAAGGAACGGTATGATAACGATATAGATTACCGAAACAAATATAAGAAAAAAGTTGCTACCAGAATAATGGGTAGATACTGGGGTGACAAAAGCTATAATGAAAAAATTAAATTCTCTGTGAGGTTGTACCGAAGAACGCATAAGGACAAAGGGAAAAATTACATTCAGAAATACAAGGAAATGGCAAAAATGCAGGCTGATCTTTGTAAATTGAGAAACATTTTACGCATGTTTTATCGGAATCACGAAAAGTATTCAAAATTACAGATTAAAATTCTCTTTGAAAGAGCGGATGCTGTTGAAAAGTTGGCTAGAAATGCTTTGGCAAAGCTTCATTGCAATATCCAAAAGAAATGTTGTCAGTTTAATGAAAAGCTTCCAAGGTATGGACTGGCATAATAGTCAAGACTTCATCTACGGTGATAGCAATATTAGAGTTTCTGTGGATGAAAATACAATAATAAAATTATTTGGTGAGAGCCTTGATAAGGTAGCTAACATCAGGGATGTATACCCCACAATGCATTTTGACAGTTGCGAGCAGATAAAGACAAAATACCAATTGAAGAGTCTAAGATCCCTTTCAAATAAGAAAGGTTTTGATGTAATGATGGCCACGATTTTAGAACACCTACAACAGGACATACCCAAAGATGACAGAGAACAGCTAATTCATTGTATCCGGGTTGTCCGGGTTGCAGCGGTAGCTAGCAACCTAGTAAGAGACGATCACGTCCAATGTTAAGAAATATAAAAACCCTTAACTCCTAAAAAAAGAGTCAGATCAAAACAAAAAGTACACCATTAGTATCGCCTTGTCCAAAATTCCTATAAGGGAAACTCACCGCCCTTTGGCTTGAATAACAAAGAATATATATTGGCTTGAAAATCAAGAAAATTGACTTTTACCTCGTTATTCTCCACAAAGGGGATATTTTTTTCTTTCTTCTTCTTTTCCACAGATAGCTTGGCACTGGAACATCGTAGAGAGTTGTTCAATGGCTCATTTTAAAGGAAATTAATTGGGTTAAAAACCTTTTGCACTTAAAACAATGTATTTTTAAAATAGAATCAGTTTTTTACGAAAAATCACATATTTCATATTAAAGATTGATCAATGACGTCATAATCGTATACCAGTGGTAGGATTTGAACCCACATTTCCGAAGAGACTAGTGACTAACACCAGCGCCTTGGACCACTCGGCCAAGAAAAATATCCCACAAACGGGATATTTTTTCTTTCTTTCTTCTTCTTCTTCTTCTTTTCCACAGATAGCTTGGCACTGGGACATTGTAGAGAGTTGTTCAATGGCTCATTTTAAAGGAAATCTCTAGATCTAGTGCTATTTTTACTTAATATTCTTTTAAATTAATTATTTTTTACAGAAAACTTAATTTTTTTTATAATAAAGAACGAACTCTATTATTATCCGGGTTGCAGCGGTAGCTAGCAACCTAGTAAGAGATTATAATAAAGAACGAATATTTTACCGATTATCTACTAATAACCATATATGACGTAATAAGTGAAATGATGTAATATCTAAAACCTATTTTTTACTAATGACCATATATGACTTAATGAGTGACGTGACGTAAAAATTGAAAAAAATAATTTTTTTTTATTTTCGATTTTAGTTCAGAATCGCTAAAGTTATAATAAAGAACGACCTTTTGCCTATACTAAATTTTATACGCCACTTAATTATAGTATAGGTTAGTAATTCCACAGATAGCTTGGCAATGGAACATCGTAGAGAGTTGTTTAATGGCTCATTTTAAAGGAAAGTAACGAGGTTAAACACCTTTTCAAATTATAAAATAAATTATTTTTAAAATTACATTAAAAAACGATCATTCAAAGAACATACCATCGCATATATTGGACTTTGTTAGCTGCCTGATTCCTTGTAAAAGATCTTTTTTTGTCAAATAAAACTAGATTACAAGGTAGCTAACAAAACCAGAACTCCTAAACATAGAGTCAGATCAAAACTAAAGTACATCATTAGAACCACCTTGTCTGATACCCTACTAAATAAATAATGAATGTCGTCATAGTTTTATTAGAGCTATGACGTGAATAGAAAAATACGACATTATGTTTTTGTTTCTGAAGACGTCATGAAATAATATCATAACGCCATGACGTCATGAAATAAAATCATTACGCCATGATTTCATAATTACTATTTAAGAACGACAAAGATGTAAATGGTCTCATTCATGAATTACATAATGGTTAGATCAAAGCAAGCTACACGCAAGTAAAAAAAACAGTACTACACAGACAACAGAGATAGTATCTTGAAAAGAGAAAAGCAAAGGTATTCAACCGACCAGGCGTATCAAGAAGTAAAAATTGAGCAGGCTAGACAAAAGAGAAAGGAACGGTATTATAATGATAAAGATTACAGAGAAGCAACAATTTTATAATAAAGAACGACCCCTTGCCTATACTAAATTTTATATGCCACTTAATTATAGTATAGGTTAGTAATTCAACAGATTTTATAATAAAGAACGAATATAAAGTTACTATAATCATATTGCAAAGGTTACTGTTTACAATATATTTTTTGACTTTCAGTTTCGCTAAAGTTACTATGTAAACTGCAAAAATATTTATGGTATCTGAGCAATAATTTGAATCTTTTAATTCAAACTAGAAAAACACCTTACAAATTTAAATTTAGTCAAATAGTTCGTGGTAATTTTTCCGGGTTGCAGCGGTAGCTAGCAACCTAGTAAGAGACGATCACGTCCAATGTTAAGAAATATAAAAACCCATAGTTCCTAAGAAAGGAGTCAGATCAAAACAAAAAGTACACCATTAGAACCGCCTTGTCCGAAACCCCTGTATATTAAACGTTCTGTCCCTTGGCTTGAACAGCAAGGGAAATATATTGGCTTGAAAATCAAGAAAAGTGGCAGCTATTACAACATTCTGCCTAAACGGGATATTTTTTTCTCTTTTTACAATAAGGATCGAACTGTAACCCCTAGTAACTGAAGTATTAAATTAAACAGCTCGTGGTCATAATAAAGAGCTGTGTAATAGCTCATTTTAAAGGAAACTGCTGTAGAAACCTTATATAGAAACATATAGAAACCTTTTGTAATTAACTAAAATAGTTATTATTATAAAATAAATTGTTACGATATGGTAAAGAACTAACTCTAGGCCATAGTAACAAATTTAATTTTGAAAAGGAAGAATTACGGCAGAAACCTAAATGGTAGTATAAGTAAGCTACATTTCATAAAATCTGTCCACCGGGATTTGAACTCGGACTGCTTGCTTCAAAGTCCTAAGTGCTAACCACTACACCAAGAAACGTTAATATATATAAGAATTTTAACAGTATATGATATTATAACTTAAAGACCAAACTCTAACCATCATCCGGGTTGCAGCGGTAGCTAGCATCATCTGGGTTGCAGTGGTAGCTAGCAACCTAGTAAGAGACGATCACGTCCAATGTTAAGAAATATAAAAACCCATAACTCCAAAAAAAAGTCAGATCAAAACAAAAAGTACACCATTAGAACCTCCTTGTCCGAAATCCCTGTATAGTAAACTTTCTGTTATTTGGCTTGAACAGCAAGGGAAATATATTGGCTTGAAAATCAAGAAAAGTGGCGGTTACTACAACATTCTGCCTAAACGGCATATTTTTTTCTTTATTCTTTCTCTTCCACAGATAGCTTGGCACTGGAACATCGTAGAGAGTTTTATAGTAAAGAACGAACTATAGCCTATTGCAATTGAACTACAAAGCATACAATTAGACTAATATGAAGGATGGGTTTAGTTAATAATTATTGTAAAATATTCAGTAGAACTAAAAGAACTGTTTAAAACACAGTTAGAAATATTACAATAAAGAACGAACTCTTGCCTATACAAACTTGTATAGTGGGACATAAGGATCGATCATAAATGGTGTCAGTCAAGAGGATCTCATGTAGTAGTTATTAAAATTCACTCTATAAAGAGGGTACCATATTATCATACTGACTTTGCCTTTAAGATTTAGACCATTTGTTGAATAAAGCAATTTGTTCTCTTGAAAATTAATATCGTACTGCATCTCTATTGGAATATCATTTTGATTTAATGCAATCATTCCACAATTCTAAAAAAATTATATGACGCTATCGCAAATTAATTGTCTAATTTGAAAGATTAAGAGAAACAAGATGTTAGAGTATAGACTAGTACAGTTATATTTAAGGTCATCCGGGTTGCAGCGGTAGCTAGCAACCTATTATATATAAGAAATCGAAGTTGTATTGTGTTAAATTTTGCATTAAAGTCAAACACTTCGTGGTAACGAACTGTATAGTAAAAACAGCTCCTCTCAATAGTAACTGAAACTCTAAAAAACGGAAGTTTGGTACCAATAGATACATCAAAAGAATTGTATTTTTATGCTGATTTGAAATTTATACTTTTTGTCAAGTTTAGTCTTGATTACATTAAAAGACGATCATTAGAAGAACAAGCCATTGCATACATTGGACTTAGCTGTAGTAATAAAGGGAAATGCGTGTCTTACTCGTGCTAAAGACTACATCTTAAAAACACAGACATTGTAAATAAAAGGTTACATAAAGGACCGATATAGTTCATCATAAATGGTATTTGTCAATTATATTTTTTTTATATAATTATCCATTATTATGTAAAATGCAGTAATTTTTGGGGGGTTTTACATAAAGGATTTAATAAGAATCAATGAGTCTTATTAGTAAAATTGGTCTATAAATTAATTATATAAAATGCAGCATTGCCAAGGCACATCGTACCTTTTTCGCGTTGGAAACAATATCTTAGCTTCAAACGGGTAAACTGAGCAGACGAAATTGTCACCAGTGCAGCACAAATTACAATAAAACATAGTTGAAGAGTTTGCTCCGAGGTTCGTATGTTTATATATTTTCGCAATGGTAGATTAATATACACTGTAAACCCCAAATTCTTAAGACAGTCTGACATAGCTGCACTATTCTGAAGCAGCTGCAGCGGCGATAAATCCGACTAAAGATGTTTTGGAGCAACAGATCTAGTGGAGTCATCAAGTAGAAAGCAAACTATTTGTAAAACTTCAGCATAAATCTCGGTTTTGAAATTTTTTCCGGATTGGATATTCACCCCTATTAGCTACTACTGAAATTTTAAATGCATAAAAATTTTCACTTCATTAAGATTTATTTGTATGTAATTCTTAATACTATTATAAGAATTAAAAGATGTAATTTATCATGCAAGTTTGTCCTACAAAACTGGGTTCATTTGCTATTATAAAACAATTTCAAAAGAAATATTAGAAATGACTACAAGACCTGCAATTGGTATTGATTTAGGAACTACTTACTCCTGCGTCGGTGTCTTTCAACATGGTAAAGTTGAAATCATTGCCAATGATCAAGGTAATCGAACAACACCATCTTATGTGTCATTTACAGATACTGAACGTCTTATTGGAGATGCTGCTAAAAATCAAGGAACCATGAACCCTTTAAACACAGTCTTTGATGCCAAAAGATTAATCGGTAGAAAATTTGAAGATTCTTTAGTTCAATCGGATATGAAACATTGGCCTTTCAGGGTAGTCAATAAAGATGGCAAGCCGAGAATCCAAGTTGAATTCCAAGGCAAGGCAGAAGCATTCATGCCCGAGCAGATCTCTTCAATGATTCTTAGTAAGATGAAGGAAATCGCCGAGGCTTATATTGGAGAGCCAGTGAGTGACGCTGCTGTCACTGTACCTGCCTCTTTTAACGATGCCCAAAGACAAGCTACTAAGGATGCTGGTGTCATCGCAAACTTGAATATTTTTCGTATCATTAATGAGCCGACCGCCGCTGCAATTGCCTACGGCCTAGATAAGAAAAACGATTCTGAAAAAAATGTGCTCATTTTTGATCTTGGTGGTGGTACTTTTGACGTGAGCATTCTTGTGATCGAAGATGGAATCTTTGAAGTAAAATCAACGGCAGGGGATACACATTTGGGCGGAGAAGATTTTGATAACAGACTAGTGAGTCACTTCGTGAAAGAGTTTATAAGAAAGCATAAAGTGGATCTATCAACTAATGCAAGAGCACTTAAAAGACTTAGGACCACATATGAAAGAGCGAAAAGAACCTTGTCAGCCTCTAACCTAGCTAATATTGAAATAGACTCTCTGCATGAAGGCATTGATTTTTATACCTCCATTACACGTGCTCGATTTGAAGAACTCTGTGATGATTTGTTTAGAAGCACAATGGAGCCAGTTCAAAAATCTCTTAGGGATGCTAAACTAGACAAAGGAAGCATCCATGAAATTGTTCTTGTTGGAGGCTCAACTCGTATTCCGCGTGTGCAAAAACTTCTACAAGACTTTTTTAACGGAAAACAACTCAATAAGTCAATCAATCCTGATGAAGCAGTAGCCTACGGTGCTGCTGTTCAGGCTGCCATTCTTAATGGTGACAAGTCCAAAGTAATTCAGGATCTCCTTTTGTTGGACGTTGCACCTCTTTCTCTTGGTATTGAAACAGCTGGGAGAGTGATGACTTCATTGATAAAAAGGAATACATGCATTCCTACGAAGCAAACTCAGGTTTTTACAACTTATTCGGACAATCAGCCTGGAGTTTTGATTAAGGTTTATGAAGGAGAACGAGCCATGACAAAAGATAATAATCTTCTCGGAGAAATTGAGCTCTCTGGAATTCCACCAGCCCCTCGAGGTGTGCCTCAGATTGAAGTGTCATTCGATATTGATGCTAATGGAATTTTAAATGTTGCCGCTGTTGAAAAATCCATGGGTAAATCAAGTAAGATCACGATCACTAATGACAAACATCGTTTATCTAGGGATGAAACTGAGCTAATGGTCAATGATGCTGAGCGTTATCGTGCCGATGATGAGAAACAAAGGGATAAAATCTCTGCTAAGAATTCCCTTGAATCCTATTGTTTTAATATAAAACAGATTATAGAAGGTGAAGATTTAAAAAACAAGATTAGTGAAGATGACCGAAACACAGTCATAGATACCTGTAATGAGACTATTAAATGGCTGGATGACAATCAGTTGGCTGAGAAAGAAGAATTTGAAGACAAGTAAAAAGGAACTGAAAATATTTGCCAGCCTATAATAACAAAACTTTATCAAGGGGTTGAAAGTCCGTCTGGAGAAATGCCAGACTGACCTCAAGAATCTGGTGGACCAACTATAGAAGAAATAGATTAAACCTCCCCCCAGAAAATTTCACCTTTGCTGAAAAATTCCCACTGTAAAATTCTCCATAGCCATTTTTAGAGCATAGTGGGAGATTTTGTTTTAATTATCCTGCAAATTCCTGCGAGCAACTTCGAATCGCAAAATATAATAAAGAACGACCTCTTGCCTATACTAAATTTTATACGCTACTTAATTATAGTTAAGGTTAGTAATTCCACAGATAGCTTGGCACTGGATCATCGTAGAGAGTTGTTCAATGGCTCATTTTAAAGGAAATTAATTGGGTTAAAAGTCTTTTGTAATTAAAAAATATTATCTTTAAAATATAATCAGCTTTTTTACGAAAACTGCATATTTCATATTAAAGATTGATCAATGACGTCATAATCGTATACCAGCGGTGGGATTTGAACCCGTGCCTCCGAAGAGACTGGTTGTCTCTTCGGTGGCGCGTCACTTACTAGCTACCCAGTAAGAGACGATCACGCCCAATGCTAAGAAATATAAAAACTCAGAACTCCTAAAAATAGATCAAAACAAAAGTACCTCATTAGAACCATCTTGCCTGAAATCCTACTAGATAAATAATGAATGTCGTCACAGTTTTATTAGAACTATGACGTGAATAGAAAATTTTATATTAGAGGACGATCATTAGAACAGCAAACCATTACGTATTTTGCACTTAGTTAGCTGCCAGATCTTTGAGGTTCGTCTCTTACTCTTCCAAAGAAGAAAATGCCTTTGGCTTTTTCCTGTTTGTAATCAGGGTTTAAATAGTCAAACAGTTCTGTGTATTTATGAATAGATTCAGTATGAAAAGACATTAAATTGCCTACAGAATAAGAAACTGGTAATTGCAAAAATATTTGTATATATTTTAGCAAGGGATTACAAAAATTCCAAAACCTTAGAAAAGCAAACCAAAAGTTTGAAGCTTAGTAGAAATCGTTGTAAGAAATCGGACTTGCTTTAATAATCAAATACCTTTGAATAGATCCGGGTTGCAGCGGTAGCTAGCAACCTAGTAAGAGACGATCACGTCCAATGTTAAGAAATATAAAAACCCTTAGCTCCTAAAAAAGGAGTCAGAGCAAAACAAAAAGTACACCATTAGAACCGCCTTATCCGAAACCCCTGAATTGTAAACTTTCTCTCCCTTGGCTTGAACAGCAAGGGAAATATATTGGCTTGAAAATAAAGAAAAGTGGCAGCTACTACAACATTCTGCCTAAACGGGATATTTTTTTTCTTTTTTCTTGTTTTCCAGAGATAGCTTGGCACTGGAACATCGTAGAAAGTTTTACAATAAAAGACGATCATTGGAACAACAAACAATTGCATACATTGGAACATTGGACTCGTCTCTTACTATTTCAAAGAAGAAAAAGCCGTAGGTTTTTTCCAATGTGTAATCAGTTTATTATCATAGGCAGCACACTAGCAATGCCTGAGTAAAGAACGATGTGTGCACATCCGGGTTGCAACGGTAGCTAGCAACCTAGTAAGAGACGATTACGTCCAATGTTAAGAAATATAAAAACCCATAGTTCCTAAAAAGGGAGTCAGATCAAATTCAAAAGTACACCATTAGAACCGCCTTGTCCGAAATCCCTGTATAGGAAGCTTTCAACCCCTTGGCTTGAACAGCAAGAAAAATATATTGGCTTGAAAATAAAGAAAAGTGGCAGCTACTACAACATTCTGCCTAAACGGGATATTTTTTTTCTCTTTTCTTTCTTTTCCACAGATAGCTTGGCACTGGAACATCGTAGAGAGTTGTTCAATGGCTCATTTTAAAGGAAATTAATTGGGTTAAAAATCTATAGTAACTAAAATAAATTATTTCTAAAAGAGAATAAATTTTTCCACCAAAAACTGCATTTTCGATGTCTTTTCACACTGCAGTCTTTCAAACATAATCGTATACCAGCGGTAACATTTGAACCCACGCCTCCGAAGAGACTGGTGGCTAACACCAGTGCCTTGGACCACTCGGCCAGGCTGCCTCTCATAAATAATATATATGTGAATCTGGTTTGCAGCAGTAGCTAGCAACCTAGCAAGAGAAGATCAGTCCAATGCTAAGAAATATAAAAACCCAAAACTCCTAAAAATAGAGTCAGATCAAAACAAAAGTATATCATTAGAACTACCTTGTCTGAAAACTTACTAGATAAATAATGAATGTCGTCATAGTTTTATATTAGAGCTATGACGTGAATAGAAAAACCGGATATTATGTTGTGGTTTCTGAAGACGTCATGAAATAATATCATTGCGCCATGACGTCAATAAAATCATTACGCCGTGACGTCATAATTACTACTTAAGAACGACAAAGATGTAAATGGTCTCATTCGTTAATTAGATAATGGTTAGATCAAAGCAAGCTGCACGCAAGTTAAAAAAACAGTACTACACAGACAACAGAGATAGTATCTTGAAAAGAGAAAAGCAAAGGTATTTAACCGACCAGGCGTATCGAGAAGTAAAAATTGAGAGAGAAAATTTACAGTAAAGAGCGATCTCTCACCAATAGTAACTGATGTATGGTGGTTCCAGGGGTATCTGCAAGCTATCCAGATTGCAGCGGTATCCGGGTTGCAGCGGCTGCTGTAACCTGGAGTATCTTTCCTTAAACAACAAAGAAAACATGTCGGCTTGTTATTAAACAAAAAACCTAATTTACATTAAAAGACGATCACTGAAATAACAAACCATTCCATACATTGGACTTAGTTAGCTACTTGATTGTTTGAGTTTCGTCTCTTACTATTTAAAAGAAGAAAAAGCCGTAGGCTTTTTCCTGTTTGTATTTATAGTTAAAAAACGAACTCAAGTCCAAAGAAACTGAACCCTGTGGTTCATTCATCCGGGTTGCAGCGGTAGCTAGCAACCTAGTAAGAGACGATCACGTCCAATGTTAAGAAATATAAAAACCCATAGTTCCTAAAAAAGGAGTCAGATCAAATTCAAAAGTACACCATTAGAACCGCCTTGTCCGAAAACCCTGTATAGGAAACTTTCAGTCCCTTGGCTTGAACAGCAAGAAAAATATACTGGCTTGAAAATCAAGAAAAGTGGCAGCTACTACAACATTCTGCCTAAACGGGATATTTTTTTTTCTCTTTTCTTTCTTTTCCACAGATAGCTTGGTACTGGAACATCGTAGAGGTTTGTTCAATAGCTCATTTTAAAGGAAATTAATTGGGTTAAAAATCTATAGTAACTAAAATAAATTATTTCTAAAAGAGAATAAACTTTTCCACCAAAAACTGCATTTTCGATGTCTTTTCACACTGCAGTCTTTCAAACATAATCATATACCAGCGGTAAGATTTGAACCCAAGCCTCCGAAGAGACTGGTGGCTAACACCATTACAGTAAAGACCAATCTCTCCCTCATAGTAACTGAGATATGGTGGTTAGCTGCAAGATATCCAGATTGCAGCGGTATCCGGGTTGCAGCGGTAGCTAGCAACCTAGTAAGAGACGATCAGTCCAATGCTAATCCGGGTTGCAGCAGTAGCTAGCAACCTAGTAAGAGACGATCACGTCCAATGTTAAGATATATAAAAACCCCTAACTCCTAAAAAAAGAGTCAGATAAAACTAAAAAGTACACCATTAGAACCGCCTTGTCCGAAATCCCTATAAAAGAAACTTACCGCCCTTTGGCTTGAATAACAAATGAACGTGAATAGAAAAACACGATATTATGTTGTGGTTTCTGAAGACGTCATGAAATAATATCATTGCGCCATGACTTCATGAAATAAAATCATTACGCCGTGACGTCATAATTACTACTTAAGAACGACAAAGATGTAAATGGTCTCATTCGTTAATTACATAATGGTTAGATCAAAGCAAGCTGCACGCAAGTTTAAAAAATTATAATAAGGATCGAACTCTTCCCTATACTAACTTGCATGCGCAACTTCACTATAGTTAAGATTACAGTATTTATATTATACATCATTATAAATTATAAAAGGTTCAAATGTTCGGAGATTATAGAGTTAAAAATTTTCCCACACCGGGAATCGAACCCGAGCCTGTTAAGTGAAATTTAACTATCCTAGCCATTCTAATCAAGAATGAGAGAATTTTCAGTTTTGACTTTCCTTATATACTAATTATGACGTCACTCTATTCACGTCATAGCTCTAATATAAAACTATGATGATCTTATATAGTAATTATGACGTCACTGCATCAAAAATACAGTTTTTATTGGAAAAATTTATTCTCTTTTAGAAATAATTTATTTTAGTTACTATAGATTTTTAACCCAATTAATTTCCTTTAAAATGAGCTATTGAACAACCCTCTACGATGTTCCAGTGCCAAGCTATCTGTGGAAAAAAAAAAAAAAGAAAAAAATATCCCTTTTGACGAGAATAACGTGGTTAAAGTCAATTTTCTTGATTTTCAAGCCAATATATTTCCATTGCTGTTCAAGCCAAGGGACAGAAAGTTTCCTATACAGGGGTTTCGGACAAGGCGGTTCTAATGGTGTACTTTTTGTTTTGATCTGACTCCTTTTTTAGGAGCTATGGGTTTTTATATTTCTTAACATTGGACGTGATCGTCTCTTACTAGGTTGCTAGCTACCGCTGCAACCCGGATCTGTGGAAAAGAAAAAAGAAAAAAAAAAAGAAAAAAAAAGAAAAAAATATCCCGTTTAGGCAGAATGTTGTAGTAGCTGCCACTTTTCTTGATTTTCAAGCCAATATATTTCCCTTTCTGTTCAAGCCAAGGGACAGAAATTTTACTATGCAGGGTTTTCGGACAAGGCGGTTCTAATGGTGTACTTTTTGTTTTGATCTGACTCTTTTTTTAAGAACTATGGGTTTTTATATTTCTTAACATTGGACGTGATCGTCTCTTTCTAGGTTGCTAGCTACCGCTGCAACCCGGATACATGATATAATATTTAGTCAAATAATAGTGTAAGCCTTCGGTAGCCCAGTTGGTAGAGTCGTCGGACGGCAAACGGACGTATGTCGCTGGTTCAAATCCAGGTCGAAGGAATATTTTACCACCTTTGTTTTCAACTATACTCTGTCTCGTGTTTTAAATTAAAAAACCACAGAAAATCAGGCAACTAAGCTATTCAATTACATGTTGTTGTTTGTTATTTACTAATTTTCAGATCGATCCTTTATGTAATTCTTTATTAGGTTTATAATATCGATGAAAATTACGTAATCCCCATTTATTTTCCAATTAACATTGGCTAGATGTCGTTCTTTACTATATTGTTTTGATCTGACTCCTCTGTTAGGAACTATGGGTTTTTATATTTTTAACATTGGACGTGATCGTCTCTTACTAGGTTGCTAGCTACCGCTGCAACCCGGAAAACAGGAAAATATTACAAACAGGAAAAAGCCTACGACTTTTTCTTCTTTGAAATAGTAAGAGACGAACCTCAAACGATCAAGTAGCTAACTAAGTCCAATGCATGCAATAACTTTTTATTCTAATGATCATCTTTTAATGTAACATATCAGTTATTATGGGAGAGAGATCGTCCTTTACAGTAAACTAATGGTGTACTTTTTGTTTTGATCTGACTTTTTTTTTCAGGAATTTTGGGTTACTTTAGTATTTACTATGGGGCGTGATCGTCTCTTACTAGGTTGCTAGCTACCGCTGCAACTCGGATAAAATTTTATAATAATTTTATATTCGTTCTTTATTCTAATCATATATAGTATCGATCCTAGAAGTATTACTATGGTATACAGTTCGTTCCTTAATGTAACGTATCTTACTAGATTGCTAGCTACTGCTGCAACCCGGATTCACATATATATTATTTATGAGAGGCAACCTGGCCGAGTGGTCCAAGGCACTGGTGTTAGCCACCAGTCTCTTCGGAGGCGTGGGTTCAAATCTAACCGCTGGTATACGATTATGTTTGAAAGACTGCAGTGTGAAAAGACATCGAAAATGCAGTTTTTGGTGGAAAAAGTTATTCTCTTTTAGAAATAATTTATTTTAGTTACAAAAGGTTTTTAACTCAATTAATTTCCTTTAAAATGAGCTATTGAACAACCCTCTAAGATGTTCCAGTGCCAAGCTATCTCTGGAAACAAATAATAAAAAAAAAAAAAAAATATCCCGTTTAGGAAGAATGTTGTAGTAGCTGCCACTTTTCTTGATTTTCAAGCCAATATATTTCCCTTTCTGTTCAAGCCAAGGGACAGAAAGTTTCCTATACAGGGGTTTCGGACAAGGCGGTTCTAATGGTGTACTTTTTGTTTTGATCTGACTCCTTTGTTAGGAACTATGGGTTTTTATATTTCTTAACATTGGACGTGATCGTCTCTTACTAGGTTGCTAGCTACCGCTGCAACCCGGATAGGTTGCTAGCTACCACTTAAACCCGGATTATGTAATAGGTTGCTAGCTACCGCTGCAACCTAGATATTCTTATTTCTGCTACTATTGGCTAAGGTTCGTTCTTTCATGTAGATCAAGTTCTTCCTGAAATAAGTCTTCGCTCTCACCTTTTAGTTTCTTGATTTGAAATTGGTCAGTACCAAGATCTTTCATTTGCTTAAAATCTTCAATGAAGTCTTTTGGAACCGCTGAATTGAGAGGCTGGACAGAAAAATGTTCAACCAATATAGATTTTGCGCTTTCTGTCAGTTTCTGAAGGATTGCAGCTTCCGGTATTTCAGGTAAATTATCAACACCAACCGCTTTTTCAGCAAGACGGGCTTCAAGTATTTTTTTTAAATCTTCTAGGGTGTATGCATGTATTGTTTTATAGAGACTGTTGTTCTCTCTTAACCACAACAGTGCTTCATGGACTTTTCTCAGATCTATTAGTGCAGTCCAAACATTCTTGTTGTAAGTAGGCTGACCATTGACAATGACTACAAAACTATCAATGTTAAGAAGTTTTTCAGGCTGAATACCTGCATTTGCTTGCATATCAACAGGTAGATATACTATTCTCCCCTTAAGAGCGTCAACAAGTTCTGTTCTAGGTCTCTTCAATGCAGTTACTTGCCCTAATCTGACGATCGTAAGACAAGGCATTACAAATCGAATCATTGCCATTTCAAAATTATTTAAACACTTTATACATTCCGGTGTACAGTCTATATGAAGGTTATTTAATACTGATCGGACATTCTCCTGACTTTTCAACATTTTCCCAGCACAGTAATCACAGACAAAGAATGAATCTATGACATCCTCTTTCCAACCTGTACATTGAATTAGTTGTTCTCTGTCATCTTTGGGTATGTCCTGTTGTAGGTGTTCTAAAATCGTGGCCATCATTACATCAAAACCTTTCTTATTTGAAAGGGATCTTAGACTCTTCAATTGGTATTTTGTCTTTATCTGCTCACAACTGTCACAATGTATTGTGGGGTATACATCCCTAATGTTAGCTACCTTATCAAGGCTCTCACCAAATAATTTTATTATTGTATTTTCATCCACAGAAACTCTAATATTGCTATCACCGTAAATGAAGTCTTGACTATTATTATGACAGAGTCTACTTGACACTTCTTTTATGTAATGACTTAGTTCCTTGTACGAGCCCTCGACTTTTAGTAGATTAATAAGTTGTATAATCTTACATTTTGATACTGCCTTATATACGCTATTAATGAAACAGTTCAACACAGGAAAATGTGGAGCTAGTGCCCTTAGAGAACGCAAATAGCTCTGACATCCCTCATTTGGGCTACAGTATAACGAATGCCCGTGCTTTCTTGTGTCCCTGTAATTGATTTCACAATAATCCAAGCCGCCAAGGTAGAAATTAACCACTTTGTCAGTTGAAAATTTTAATGCTATATTATTTTCAAGGATATCAAAAAGAATTTGACATAATTCAATATCCGTCGGATAGAGCTTGCAGATATCAGGGTGACATTGCCAAGTAACCTGCTGCCCAATTTTTGGTTTTGAATGTTTACTCAGATTGTTATAGGTGACTTCAGCCATCATAATTTCCTTGTCAGATCTAGTTTTAGAGCATTTTTCAATAGTTGTCTCGTACTTTTCAGGACAGTTTGTTCTACTACACAGAGAATTTTTTGCCAAATATTCAGTAGAACTAAACGAACTGTTTAAAACAGAATTAGAAATGCTTTTTTCTTGAGTCGGTGTTCCAGGAATTTGTTCTAAATCATTAGTCTTACAAACACATTTACTAATAACCCTAACAGGCTCGTTTTCGCCATAATTGAAAAACATTGCTTTTCCTTCGCTGTTGATAGGTATGCTTGTATATATATATTTTTATTGCTGCTACATAAGCTGCAATTGCTCCTTCCAAAATTAATATACGAATTTTCTAAGAAGTACGCCTCCGTATATTCACTGTGTTGTCGAACATTTTCCATTGCATCTATAAACTGTTCCGCAGTTGCCAATCCATACCTTGGAAGCTTTTCGTTAAACTGACAACATTTCTTTGGATATTACTATGAAGCTTTGCCAAGGAATTTCTAGCCGACTTTTCAACAGCATCCGCTCTTTCAAAGAGGGACTTTAATCTGTAATTTTGAATACTTTTCGTGATTCCGATAAAACATGCGTAAAATGTTTCTCAATTTACAAAGATCAGCCTGCATTTTTGCCATCTTCTTGTATTTCTGAATGTAATTTTTCCCTTTGTCCTTATGCGTTCTTCGGTACAACCTCGCAGAGAATTTAATTTTTTCATTATAGATTTTGTCACCCCTGTAACGCTCCTTGATCTTTTGTTTGGCTGTCTCAATTTTTGCATGTCTATAATCTTCATCATTGTGATAACACATCTTGCTGTTTTGTTTTGCTCTCTCAATTATTACTTCTCGATACGCCTGGTCGGTTGAATACCTTTGTTTTGCTCTCTCAATTATTACTTCTCGATACGCCTGGTCGGTTGAATACCTTTGTTTTGCTCTCTCAATTTTTACTTCTCGATGCGCCTGGTCGGTTGAATACCTTTGTTTTGCTCTCTCAATTATTACTTCTCGATACGCCTGGTCGGTTGAATACCTTTGTTTTGCTCTCTCAATTTTTACTTCTCGATGCGCCTGGTCGGTTGAATACCTTTGCTTTTCTCTTTTCAAGATACTATCTCTGTTGTTTGTGTAGTACTGTTTTTTCAAATTGCGTATAGCTTGCTTCGATCTAACCATTATTCTAATCAAGAATTTACATCTGTGTCGTTCTTAAGTAGTAATTATGACGTCACGGCGTAATGATTTTATTGACGTCAAGGCGCAATAATATTATGTCATGACGTCATCAGAAACAACAATATAATTTCGTGTTTTTCTATTCACTTCATAGCTCTAATATAAAGCTACGACATTCATTATTTATCTAGTAGGGTTTCAGACAAGGTAGTTCTAATGATGTACTTTTGTTTTGATCTTACTCTATTTTTAGGACTTTTGTTATATTTCTTAGCATGGGACTGATCGTCTCTTATTAGGTTGCTAGCTACTGCTGCAACCCAAATTCACATATATATTTATTTATGAGAGGCAGCCTGGCCGAGTGGTCCAAGACACTGGTGTTAGCCACCAGTCTCTTCGGAGGCGTGGGTTCAAATCTTACCGCTGGTATACGATTAGGTTTGAAAGACTGCAGTGTGAAAAGACATCAAAAATGCAGTTTTTGGTGGAAAAATTTATTCTCTTTTAGAAATAATTTATTTTAGTTACTATAGATTTTTAACCCAATTAATTTCCTTTAAAATGAGCTATTGAACAACCCTCTACGATGTTCCAGTGCCAAGCTATCTGTGGAAAAGAAAAAGAAAAAAAAAGAAAAAAATATCCCGTTTGGGGAGAATAACGTGGTTAAATTCAATTTTCTTGATTTTCAAGCCAATATATTTCCCTTGCTGTTCAAGCCAAGGGACAGAAAGTTTCCTATACAGGGTTTTCGGACAAGGCGGTTCTAATGGTGTACTTTTTGTTTTGATCTGACTCCTTAGTTAGGAACTATGGGTTTTTATATTTCTTAACATTGGACGTGATCGTCTCTTACTAGGTTGCTAGCTATCGCTGCAACCCGGATTGCTAGCTATCGCTGCAACCCGGATTGCTAGCTATCGCTGCAACCCGGATTGCTAGCTATCGCTGCAACCCGGATCTCTTCTGAATTTTCTCAATGAAAAAGAAATTAGTTATTGATCAATTCTATTTTTCCAAATAACATAAAAATTTTCCACTTCAGTTCATATCTGTCTCGAATAGATGAAAAATTTAAAATACTGTTCCAAATTTTTCACAGAAGATAAAAAGTTCAAGTTCTCTTCTGAATTTTACCAAAGAACACAATTCAATTCTAATTTCTCCAGAGAAAATAAAAATCTTCCACTTCAGTTCTATATTTCACAAAGACATAAAGAAATTTAAAGTCCAATTCTAAATTTTTCGGTGGAAGATAGAAAAAGTAATACCATACTTGTGAATATTTTCCCGGAAGATAAAAAGTTCTAGTTCAATTTAAAATTTTCTCAACGAAGTGAAGAAAAGTTCAAGTTCTCTTCTGAATTTTACTAAAGAACACAATTCAATTCTAATTTATCCAGAGAAAACTAAAATCTTCCACTTCCGTTTTAAGTTCCCCAAAGACATAAAGAAATTTAAAGTTCTATTCTAAATTTTTCCGTAGTAAATAGAAAAAGCTATACCATAGTTGTGAATATTTTAACGGAAGATAAACAGTTCTAGTTCAATTTTTAATTTTCTCAATGAAGTGAAGAAAAGTTCAAGTTCTCTTCTGAATTTTCTCTATGAAAAAGAAATAAGTTATTGATCATTTCTTTTTTTCCAAATAATATAAAAATTTTCCACTTTAGTTCAAATCTGTCTCGAAGAGATGAAAAATTTAAAATACTGTTCCAAATTTTTCACAGAAGAAAAAAAAGTTCAAGTTCTCTTCTGAATTTTACCAAAGAACACAATTCAATTCTAATTTCTCCAGAGAAAACAAAAATCTTCCACTTCAGTTCTTTATTTCACAAAGACATAAAGAAATTTAAAGTTCAATTCTAAATTTTTCGGTGGAAGATAGAAAAAGTAATACCATACTTGTGAATATTTTCACGGAAGATAAAAAGTTCTAGTTCAATTTTTAAATTTTCTCAACGAAGTGAAGAAAAGTTCAAGTTCTCTTCTGAATTTTCTCTATGAAAAAGAAATAAGTTATTGATCATTTCTATTTTTCCAAATAATATAAAAATTTTCCACTTCAGTTCAGATCTGTCTCAAAGGGATGAAAAAAAATTTTAAAACTGTTCCAAATTTTTCATAGAAGATAGAAAAGTTGAAGTTCTCTTCTGAATTTTACCAAAGAACAAACTTCAATTCTAATTTCTCCGGAGAAAATAAAATTCTTAAACTTCGTTTTTAAGTTCCCCAAAGACATAAAGAAATTTAAAGTTCTATTCTAAATTTTTCCGTAGTAGATAGAAAAAGCTACACCATAGTTCTGAATATTTTCCCTGAAGATAAAAAGTTCTAGTTCTATTTTTAATTTTCTCAATGAAGTGAAGAAGAGTTCAAGTTCTGTTCTGAATTTTCTCAATGAAAAAGAAATTAGTTATTGATCGATTCTATTTTTCCAAATAACATAAAAAATTTCCACTTCAGTTCAGATCTGTCTCAAAGAGATGAAAAATTTAAAGTACTGTTCCAATTTTTTCACAGAATATAAAAAAGTTCAAGTTCTCTTCTGAATTTTACCAAAGAACACAATTCAATTCTAATTTCTCCAGAGAAAATAAAAATCTTCCACTTCAGTTCTTTATTTCACAAAGTCATAAAGAAATTTAAAGTTCTATTCTAAATTTTTCGGTAAAGAGAAAGTAATAACATAGTTGTGAATATTTTCCCGGGAAATAAAAAGTTCTACTTCAATTTTAAATTTTCTCAACGAAGTCAAGAAAAGTTCAACTTCTCTTCTGAATTTGCTCTATGGAAAAGAAATAAGTTATTGATTAACTCTATTTTTCTAGGAAAATAAAAATTTTCCACTTCACTTCTTTATTTCATAAAGACATAAAGAAATTTAAAGTTAAATTTTCTCAACGAAGTGAAGAAAAGTTCAACTTCTCTTCTGAATTTTCTCTATGGAAAAGAAATAAGTTATTGATTAACTCTATTTTTCTAGGAAAATAAAAATTTTCCACTTCACTTCTTTATTTCATAAAGACATAAAGAAATTTAAAGTTCTATTCTAAATTTTTAGATGGAAGATAGAAAAAGTAATACCATGGTTGTGAATATTTTTCCGGAAGATAAAAAGTTCTACTTCAATTTTAAATTTTTCACAGAAGATAAAAAGTTCAAGTTCTCTTCTGAATTTTACCAAAGAACACAATTCAATTCTAATTTTCCTGGGAAAATGAAAATTTTCCACTTCAATTCAGATCTTTCTCAAAGAGATGAAAAATTAAAAATATTTTTCTAAATTTTTCATAGAAGATAGAAAAGTTCCACTTCGATTCTGAATTTTATTGAATACATTATTGAACGTTTGATTACTGTTGGAAATTTTAACACAATAGAACTTCGATCCTTATATAACAACTCTCTACGATGTTCCAGTGCCAAGCTATCTGTGGAAAAGAAAGAAAAGAGAAAAAAAGAAAAAAAAATATCCCGTTTAGGCAGAATGTTGTAACAGCTGCCACTTTTCTTGATTTTCAAGCCAATATATTTCCCTTGCTGTTTCAAGCCAAGGGACAGAAAGTTTCCTATACAGGGGTTTCGGACAAGGCGGTTCTAATGGTGTACTTTTTGTTTTGATCTGACTCCTTTGTTAGGAACTATGGGTTTTTATATTTCTTAACATTGGACGTGATCGTCTCTTACTAGGTTGCTAGCTACCGCTGCAACCCGGATTTGTAATCATAGGCAACGTGCTAGCGCTTAACTTGAACAGCAAAGGAAATATATAGGCTTGAAAATCAAGAAAAGTAGCGGCTACTACAACATTTTACCTAAACGGCATATTTTTTTTTTCTTTCTTTCTTTTCCACAGATAGCTTGGCACTGGAACATCGTAGAGAGTTGTTCAATGGCTCATTTCAAAGGAAATTAGTTGGGTTAAAAGTCTTTTGTAACTAAAATAAATTATTTCTAAAAGAGAATAAATTTTTCCACTAAAAACTGCATTTTTGATGTCTTTTCATACTGCAGTCTTTTCAAAGATATTGGATTTTTGTACATAAATCATAATCGTATACCAGCGGTAAGATTTAAACCCACGCCCCCGAAAAGACTGGTGGCTAACACCAGCGCCTTGGACCACTCGGCCACGCTGCCTCTTATAATTTACATAAAGGACCGATATAGTTCATCATAAATTGTATTTGTCAATTACATAATTTTATATAATTATCCATTACAAGTCAGTATAGGCAAGAGTTCGTTCTTTATTATATTTTCTTTAAAATGAGCCATTAAACAACTCTCTACGATGTTCCAGTGCCAAGCTATCTGTTTAATTACTGACCTATACCATAATTAAGTGGCGTATAAAATTTAGTTTAGGCAAGAGGTCGTTCTTTATTATAATTACTATTGAGACAAGTATTTATTATTACTATAGAGTTCATTACCATGAACTGTTTGATTGCTTCAAAATTCAAATATCTTTGAAAAGACTGCAGTATGAAAATACATCAAAAATGCAATTTTTTTGACAAAATTGATTCTTCTTTAAAAAGTATTTTATTTTTAATGACAAAAGGCACTAGATGTAGCAATTTCCTTTAAAATTAGCTATTATACAGATCTCTATGATTTTCCAGTGCCCAGCTAGCTGAGGAGGGAAAAAAAAGCGGAAAGAAAAAAATATCCCATTTGTGGAGAATAACGTGGTAAAAGTCAATTTTCTTGATTTTCAAGCCAATATATTTTCTTTGTTATTCAAGCCAAAAGGCAGTAAGTTTCCTTTATAGGGAATTCGGACAAGGCGGTTCTAATGGTGTACTTTTTGTTTTGATGTTTTTTTTTTGGAGTTGGGGGGTTTTATATTTCTTAACATTGGAGGTGATCGTCTCTTACTAGGTTGCTAGCTACCGCTGCAACCCGGATCCATTCACGTCATAGCTCTAATATAAAACTATGACGACATTCAATATTTATCTAGTCGTTTTTCAGACAAGGTAATTCTAATGATGTACTTTTGTTTAGATTTGACTCTATTTTTAGGAGTTTTGTTATATTTCTTAGCATTGGACTGATCGTCTCTTACTAGGTTGCTAGCTACTGCTGCTACCCAAATTCACATGTATACTTATTTATGAGAGGCAGCCTTGCCGAGTGGTCCAAGGCACTGGTGTTAGCCACCAGTCTCTTTGGAGGCTTGGGTTCAAATCTTACCGCTGGTATTATGTTTGAAAGACTGCAGTGTGAAAAGACATCAAAAATGCAGTTTTTGGCGGAAAAATCTATTCTCTTTTATAAATAATTTATTTTAGTTACTATAGATTTTTAACCCAATTAATTTCCTTTAAAATGAACCATTGAACAACTATCTACGATGTTCCAGTGCCAAGCTATCTCTGGAAACAAAGAAAAAAAATATCCCGTTTAGGCAGAATGTTCTAGTAGCTGCCACTTTTCTTGATTTTCAAGCCAATATATTTCCCTTGCTGTTCAAGCCAAGAGACAGAAATTTTACTATACAGGGGTTTCGTACAAGGCGGTTCTAATGGGGTAATTTTTGTTTTTATCTGACTGCCTTTTTAGGAGCTATGGGTTTTTATATTTCTTAACATTGGACGTGATCGTCTCTTATTAGGTTGGTAGCTACCACTGCAACCCGGATTGGTATCAAAATTTCGTTCTTTAGAGTTTCGGTTACTATTGAGACAAGTAGCTATTATTACTATAGATTTCATTACCATGAACTGTTTGATTGCTTCAAAATTCAAATATCTTTGAAAAGACTGGAGTATAAAAATACATCAAACATGCAATTTTTTGACAAAATTGATTCTACTTTAAAAAGTATTTTATTTTTAATTACAAAAGTGACTAGATGTTGCAATTTCCTTTAAAATGAGCTATTATATAGCTCTCTATGATTTTCCAGTGCCCAGCTAGTTGAGGAGGAAAAAAAAGCGGAAAGAAAAAAACATCCCGTTTGTGGAGAATAACGTGGTTAAAGTCAATTTTCTTGATTTTCAAGCCAATATGTTTTCTTTGTTATTCAAGCCAAAGAGTGATAACATTCAGAAATTTTTTTTAATATATTGAATTTAAAGTAGTATCTCTTAAATTTACAATTTAAAAAAGAAACTCAGTTTCCCTACCTCTTAGCTAAATATAATAACTTTAATATAAATTAATAAAGGCAAGAGATAGTTCTTTATTATAATTATTTCCAAGTTAACATTGGCTAGACGTCATTCTTTATTATAATTCAAGCCAATATATTTCCCATTTTCGTAAAAAAACTGACTCTATTTTAAAAATGATTTGTTTTAATTACTAAAAATGTTCAACCTCATTAATTTCCTTTAAAATGAGCCATTGGACAAATCTCTACGATGTTCCAGTGCCAAGCTATCTGTGGAATTACTAACCTATACTATAATTAAGTGGCGTATAAAATTTAGTATAGGCAAGAGGTCGTTCTTTATTATAAAAAACTATGATGACGTTCATTATTTATCTAGTAGGGTTTCAGACAAGGTATTTCTAATGATGTACTTTTGTTTTGATCTGACTCTATTTTTAGGAGTTTTGGGTTTTTATATTTCTTAGCATTGGACTGATCGTCTATTACTAGGTTGCTAGCTACTGCTGCAACCCAAATTCACATATATATTTATTTATGAGAGGCAGCCTGGCTGAGTGGTCCAAGGCACAGGTGTTAGCCACCAGTCTCTTCAGAGGCGTGGGTTCAATTCTTACCGCTGGTATACGATTATGTTTGAAAGACTGCAGTGTGAAAAGACATCAAAATGCAGTTTTTGGTGGAAAAATCCCGTTTAGTATACTGGAAACAAAGAAAAGAGAAAAAAAATACCCCGTTTAGGCAGAATGTTGTAGTAGCTGCCACTTTTCTTGATTTTTTAGTACTGATTTTTTAACTTGTGTGTAGCTTGCTTTGATCTAACCATTATGTATTCATGAATGAGACCATTTACAGTTTTGACGTTTCTTATATAGTAATTATGACGTCACTGCATTAAAAATACAGTTTTTATTGGAAAAATTTATTCTCTTTTAGAAATAATTTATTTTAGTTACTATAGATTTTTAACCCAATTAATTTCCTTTAAAATGAGCTATTGAACAACCATCTACGATGTTCCAGTGCCAAGCTATCTGTGGAAAAAAAAAAAAAAAAAAAAAAAGAAAAAAATATCTCGTTTGGGGAGAATAACGTGGTTAAAGTCAATTTTCTCGATTTTCAAGCCAATATATTTCCCTTGCTGTTCAAGCCAAGGGACAGAAAGTTTCCTATACAGGGGTTTCGGACAAGGCGGTTCTAATGGTGTACTTTTTGTTTTGATCTGACTCCTGCTTTAGGAGCTATGGGTTTTTATATTTCTTAACATTGGACGTGATCGTCTCTTACTAGGTTGCTAGCTACCGCTGCAACCCGGATATATTTATTAGTATTGGACGTGATCGTTTCTTACTAGGTTACTAGCTACCGCTGCAACCCAGACTGTGGGCGAGAGATCGAACTTTACTGTAAATTAAACTTTTCAGTTAGTAAAGCCTGAAGTTCATTCTTTATTATAAAATAAATTACAAACAGGAAAAAGCCTACGGCTTTTTCTTCTTTGGAATAGTAAGAGACGATCATAAAATAATCAGGCAGCTAACTAGGTTTATAATTTGTTCTTTAACATAAATTTCATTAATCGGATATTTTAATATATCCTATATGGCCTAGAGTTTGGGATAGCTCTCACCCAGTAGACTTGAGTTCAATTTCTGTATGGGAAATTTTTACTTATGATGATTTCTTAAGGAACATAATTAAAATTTCCTAATTTAATAAAAATAATTTGTTTTAATTACAAAAGGTTTTTAACCCCATTAATTTCCTTTAAAATGAGCCATTGAACAACTCTCTACGATGTTCCAGTGCCATGCTATCTGTTGAATTACTAACCTATACTATAATTTAGTGGCGTATAAAATTTAGTATAGGCAAGAGGTCATTCTTTATTATAAAAATCAAATATCTTTGAAAAGACTGCAGTATGAAAAGACATCAAAAATGCAGTTTTTAGTGGAAAAAATTATTCTGTTTTAGAAATAATTTTTTTTAGTTACAAAATGTTTTTAACCTAACTAATTTCCTTTAAAATGAGCCATTGAACAACTCTCTACGATGTTCCAGTGCCAAGCTATCCGTGGAAAAGAAAAAAAAAAAAAATCCGATTTAAGCAGAATGTTGTAGTAGCTGCCACTTTTCTTGATTTTCAAGTCAATATATTTCCCTTGTTGTTCAAGCCAAGGGACAGAAAGTTTCCTTTAAAGGGGTTTTGGACAAGGCGGTTCTAATGGTGTATTTTTTGTTTTGATCTGACTCTTTTGTTAGGAGCTATCGGTTTTTATAGTTCTTAACATTGGACGTGATCGTCTCATACTAGAAAAATTTTTAACTCTATAATCTTCGAACATTTGAACTTTTTATAGTTTATAATGATGTATAATATAAATACTGTAATCTTAACTATAGTGAAGTTGCCTATGCAAGTTAGTATAGGGAAGATTTCGATCTTTATTATAATATGTGCGTAAGTATGCGTTTATGTGTAAGTATGTTTGTGTGTGGGCATGTTTAAGTATGTGTGTGCATGTGTGTGTATGTACGTGTGTATGTGTGTGTGTGTTTGTGTGTGTATGCATGTTTCTATGTGTGTGTATGTATATGTGTATGTGTGTGTGTATTTGTGTATATTTTTGTGTGTATCTCTTTGTGTATGTATGTATGTTTGCGTTGGTTTTTGTGTACCTGTGTGTACTATAGTGAAGTTGCGTATGCAAGTTAGTATAGGGAAGAGTTCGATCTTTATTATAATTTATTTACTATGTGCCTTGGTTTGTGCTTTACTAGGTTTCAGTCGTATTCGGTGAAACTTACATAGTGCAAACTTATATGCTGTTTTTCTCTTTTAATTTGCAATTCAGCTATAAATAAAACCATATCATAACTATATCCTTAACTATATTATTGACCTTAAATATAACTGTACTAGCAAATACTATAGTTAAGTGGTCGTTAAAATTTAGAATAGACAAGAGGTCGTTCTTTATTATAAATTTATAATAATAATTAATTTTGCTAATTACAAAAGGTTTCTATATACAGCAGTTTCCTTAAAAATAAGCCATTACACAGCTCTTTACTATGACAACGAACCGTTTGATTTAATACTTAAGTTACAATGGGTTAAAGTTCGTTCCTTATTGTAAACTTTGATCTAACCATTATGTATTCATGAATGAGACCATTTACAGTTTTGACGTTTCTTATATAGTAATTATGACGTCACTGCATCAAAAATACAGTTTTTATTGGAAAAATTTATTCTCTTTTAGAAATAATTTATTTTAGTTACAAAAGGATTTTAACCCAATTAATTTCCTTTAAAATGAGCTATTGAACAACCCTCTACGATGTTCCAGTGCCAAGCTATCTCTGGAAAAGAAAGAAAAAAAAAAGAAAAAAATATCTCGTTTGGGGAGAATAACGTGGTAAAAGTCAATTTGCTTGATTTTCAAGCCAATATATTTCCCTTGCTGTTCAAGCCAAGGGACAGAAAGTTTCCTATACAGGGGTTTCGGACAAGGCGATTCTAATGGTGTACTTTTTGTTTTGATCTGACTCCTGCTTTAGGAGCTATGGGTTTTTATATTTCTTAACATTGGACGTGATCGTCTCTTACTAGGTTGCTAGCTACCGCTGCAACCCGGATCTTTGAAATAGTAAGAGACGAGCCTCAAACAATCAAGTAGCTAACTAAGTCCAAAGTCTGCAATGGTTTGTTATTGCAATGATCGTCCCTTAATGTAACTATTTTTACGAATTATGGGCCATTTTATTTTTTACCATGGGACGTGATCGATCCCTTATGTAAAATATTACAAACAGGAAAAAGCCTACGGCTTTTTCTTCTTTGAAATAGTAAGAGACGAACCTCAAACGATCAAGTAGCTAACTAAGTCCAATGCATGCAATAACTTTTTATTCCAATGATCGTCTTTAAATGTAACATATCAGTTACTATGGGAAAGAGATCGTTCTTTACTGTAAAAATCTTTCATAACACACAAGCTTCGGTAGCTCAGTCGTTAGAGCGTAGGTCTCGTAATCCTAAGGTCGTGAGTTCGAGCCTCACCTGGAGCATAATTTTAAATTCATTTTAAATGGATGATGGTGGTTCCTATAAAAGTAAGGTTTGGGCTTTACTCTTCGTTCTTTACTTTAATACTATGACAACGAACCGTTTGATATAATACTTAAGTTACTATGGGTTAAACTTCGTTCCTTATTGTAATAAATTAAAAAACCACAGAAAATCAGGCAACTAAGCTATTCAATTACATGCTGTTGTTTGTTATTTACTAATTTTCAGATCGATCCTTTATGTATATACTACTTTTAATTAATATTTCAGTTACTATGAGCAAGTGTTCGTTCTTTATTATAACAGGAGACAAAAAGCAAAACTAATTTTAGAATTTTCATGTATTTTTGTTGTTTAAATTAAAAAATTACTATTACTGATTAGGCATCATAAATATTTTTGCAGTTTACATAATAATTTTAGCGATTAAGCCAAAAAAGAAAATTTTGGTTCCAGGAGTTTCGGTTACTATTGAGACAAGTAGCTATTATTACTATAGAGTTCATTACATGGACTGTTTTATTGCTTCAAAATTCAAATATCTTTGAAAAGACTGCAGTATGAAAATACATCAAAAATGCAATTTTTTTGACAAAATTGATTCTACTTTAAAAAGTATTTTATTTTTAAATACAAAAGTGACTAGATGTTGCAATTTCCTTTAAAATGAGCTATTATACAGCTCTCTATGATTTTCCAGTGCCCAGCTAGCTGAGCAGAAAGAAAAAGCGGAAAGAAAAAAATATCCCGTTTGTGGAGAATAACGTGGTAAAAGTCAATTTTCTTGATTTTCAAGCCAATATATTTTCTTTGTTATTCAAGCCAAAGGGAGGTAAGTTTCCTTTATAGAGGATTCGGACAAGGCGGTTCTAATGGTGTACTTTTTGTTTTGATCTGACTCTTTTTTTAGGAGTTGGGGGGTTTTATATTTCTTGACATTGGAGGTGATCGTCTCTTACTAGGTTGCTAGCTACCGCTGCAACCCGGAATACCTGGACCGAAGCAACAATTACCTGCGTCAACAATTGCACACTGTAAACTTAGTCCTTGGGACTTGTATATTGTAATGGCAAAGGCCAGTTGAAGAGGAAACTGTCTTCGCGTAAAAAAGACTTGCTTCAAAACTTCAAAGCGCACGGTTTCTCTGCCAATTTCAACCGGAAGTTCCAGTCCGTCAAATTTTACAAGAACTCCAATTATTTCTCCGTTTGGTAGCAACTTGAAGCTTGTTACTGTTCCCATTGATCCATTTACTAGCCCCTTAGCAACACAAATATTTCTTTGGAGCATTACACGTGCACCTACTGCAAGTAACAAGCTCATGAAAGAACCGGCTGTTCTTTTTTTGTCGTTGCCAAAGTTTAAAACAGTGTTTGCTGCTTTCTGTTCGATTCGTTTGTCGTCAACAACTGAAGAGAGTCGATCAACTGCAGAAAGTTTAACGTAGTCTGAGCAGCTTTTTGTAAGAAGTAAATCGTTAACTACCATACAATTTTCATTGGTGGGCATAAGAATGACAGGTCTATTTCCCTCTTCATACAATTTTGAGTAAAGATCTATTATTTCGTCATTTGAAGCTCTGTAGGAGTTCCCAATTTTTCTCTTGTAAAGACTATTCAAATTTTCACCAGTGCAAAACCCCTGTCTAATTTCAGCAAGTGTATTAGCATAACTCTTATCCATCTTTTGTCTCACATTTATGGTTAGTTCCTCATACTCAAATAGATGCCAGAGGTTAAAAGTACCAACTGATCCGATCCTGTTTTTTACCTCTAGTCGTGTGAGAGGCATATAAGGAGGATTACCACTTACTGGTCTTAATTGAAGAAAATCTCCCAAAAATACGCAGTTAGCATTACCCATTGGCAAATCAACTGCCAATATTTCTGATAGTCTTAAATGAATGTAGGTTAAAAGAAGAGACGAAACCATACTAATTTCATCAATAATAAAAAGTCTTGTCTCCTTAAGTGTCTTTCTCAAAGTAAGAAGTTTTTCAGTGGAGAGAGGTGTGTATTTTGTGGTGTTTTCCTGATCAATAGCTAAACTTAAACAACTATGTATTGTTAAACCATTTATGCTATGTGCAGCAATACCAGTAGGTGCCATAACTACAACGGGACAATCTTCATTCTTGAACTTGTTGCAAAGTAGTCTTCTCACGACACTGATAACCCTAGATTTTCCTGTACCCCCACATCCAGATACAATCAACTTCAAAGATGTTGCACCATTGCGCTTGGTAACTGAGTCTAAAATTTTGTCAACAACTCTCTTTTGATCAATATTGAGCGACTCATAATCATTTTTCAACCTGTCTTCGGTGTCACCATTTAAAATCTGTTTGTTTGCGTCTAACAAATCCTCCATAGCATCTGCTGCTCTGTCAATGACTCCTCCCTGAATTGCATTTTCTGGGTCATCTTCAATGTTTTCATCAATATTTTCTGCCTTCAGAATTTCTTTTGCACGTTCTCGGACCCTTTCTTCAAATTCTATATCGCTTTTCCTCTTAACAACAAATTTTTCGTGGTAAGCTACCATGTCGGGATAGTTTACACTTTCAACACAGTAGGTTTCGTAGTTGCTATTTCCACTGACTACTAGTTCATTTTCATCTCTCCAAGGTTTAAACAATTTTAAAAGATCTCCATAGTAAGCATTTTTCTTCTCGTCAGTTTCAAATGGGTTTACCTTTCTGTGCTGTATGATATACGGTTTAAAAAGCCTTTTTCTGAGGTAGAAGGACCCGTCAGTTAACATCATATTATCATCAGTACCATTACGCTCCCGTTCATACCAAGACAATAACTGAAAAAGACTGATATTTTCCATATGTTCCGGTCTTTTAGGGTAGATATCAATAACCCAGTGGGCAATGTACAAATCACTACTCTGTGGATCGTTTTTAGCAAGCTTTTCAAGCTCCTCATACCTTCTCAGTGTCCTCTTCACCTCGCTCTTTTTCGCAAGGTCAATATATCTAAATTGCCTAGAAATACTATACAATTTAGTACCAAGAAGCCTATCAGCAGCTTCAACTGCTCCAACTTGACGGGTTTTTATGGACTTCAACAAGTAGGACATAGTTCGTTGACCAAGACTTTTGCATGCATTATTTACTTCCTCCCACATTGCTTCTATTTCGACACTCTCTGCTTTTGTCATGTAATCGGTAATGTAATACGGTAATTTAGAGCCCAAATGGCCAATATATTGAACATCAATGTTTGCTTGATTAGCAATAAGTAACGCAGGAGAATAGTCTTTATATAACGCTCGTCATCTCTTCGAAGCAGATGATATATTCTTTTTCTTGGCTTTTTACGGTTTGTACCATGAGCCAAGCAGTCAAGGATGTCATATAATTCTGTTCGTTCCTTTGTAGGACGAGGAAAGCCAAACTTACAATACGTAACCCACCTTCCTCTTTTTCTCTTATACTTTCTTTGACAGTATGTATTACAGCGGTGCACTTGATGGTCTTTGACCAGTTTGTGAAGAGTTGGACTAGTCAATCTATTTGGTATTTCACAAGTTATAATACTATTGATATACTGAATCGATTCAGACGCTGTTGATTTCCCAATAATAGGAGCATCTTCAATCCACAACACACAGTGTACATGAGGCGCACCTCGTTTCTGATACTCGATACGCCAGAAATGATCCTTAATTTTACCAAACAAAGGATTTGTCTTTGAACAAATTAGGTCATTAAATATAGGTGTCCATTTTTGGTCAAAGTGCATGGAAACTGCAATTGGATCTAGACACGTCAACTCTGCTGGGGTCATTTTTGCCACACCAGGTAAGTTCTTATGGACAGTCCGTAAATAGTCAATAAATTCAGGAGAGTACCACTCAGCACATGAAACTGTCAGAAACAAAGTCGGTGGACCCAATTGCTCAATCATTGACTTTACTTTATAGGAAAGAGATTGAAAATACTGCTGAGATCCTCTGATTTTTGATTGAACAGAAAACAAAGTCGCTTCCATATCTCCATCACGGGAATGAAGCCTGTCTATAAATTGACGAGCATTTTGATTTGGTTTCACAGTCCGCAACATATGACCAACGCTATTACACATGTAAGAGAATTCTTGCAATTGGAAGCTGTGAAAAAGAAACTGTTTGTCAAGACGAAACTTAGTATGTCTGCTAAGAAGCCTTGATTTAAAATACTCTGCATTCCTAATCCGAAATGGTCTTGCCTTGTCACGCAAGCCATATTTGCCTTTCGGGAAAAGATTTGGAAACACTTTTAGATCAAGTTCTTCCTGAAATAAGTCTTCGCTCTCACCTTTTAGTTTCTTGATTTGAAATTGGTCAGTACCAAGATCTTTCATTTGCTTAAAATCTTCAATGAAGTCTTTTGGAACCGCTGAATTGAGAGGCTGGACAGAAAAATGTTCAACCAATGTAGATTTTGCGCTTTCTGTCAGTTTCTGAAGGATTGCAGCTTCCGGTATTTCAGGTAAATTATCAACACCAACCGCTTTTTCAGCAAGACGGGCTTCAAGTATTTTTTTTAAATCTTCTAGGGTGTATGCATGTATTGTTTTATAGAGACTGTTGTTCTCTCTTAACCACAACAGTGCTTCATGGACTTTTCTCAGATCTATTAGTGCAGTCCAAACATTCTTGTTGTAAGTAGGCTGACCATTGACAATGACTACAAAACTATCAATGTTAAGAAGTTTTTCAGGCTGAATATCTGCATTTGCTTGCACATCAACAGGTAGATATACTATTCTCCCCTTAAGAGCGTCAACAAGTTCTGTTCTAGGTCTCTTCAATGCAGTTACTTGCCCTAATCTGACGATCGTAAGACAATGCATTACAAATCGAATCATTGCCATTTCAAAATTATTTAAACACTTTATACATTCCGGTGTACAGTCTATATGAAGGTTATTTAATACTGATCGGACATTCTCCTGACTTTTCAACATTTTCCCAGCACAGTAATCACAGACAAAGAATGAATCTATGACATCCTCTTTCCAACCTGTACATTGAATTAGTTGTTCTCTGTCATCTTTGGGTATGTCCTGTTGTAGGTGTTCTAAAATCGTGGCCATCATTACATCAAAATCTTTCTTATTTGAAAGGGATCTTAGACTCTTCAATTGGTATTTTGTCTTTATCTGCTCACAACTGTCACAATGCATTGTGGGGTATACATCCCTAATGTTAGCTACCTTATCAAGGCTCTCACCAAATAATTTTATTATTGTATTTTCATCCACAGAAACTCTAATATTGCTACCACCGTAAATGAAGTCTTGACTATTATTACGACAGAGTCTACTTGACACTTCTTCTATGTAATGACTTAGTTCCTTGTACGAGCCCTCGACTTTTAGTAGATTAATATGTTGTATAATCTTACATTTTGATACTGCCTTATATACGCTATTAATGAAACAGTTCAAGACAGGAAAATGTGGAGCTAGTGCCCTTAGAGAACGCAAATAGCTCTGACATCCCTCATTTGGGCTACAGTATAACGAATGCCCATGCTTTCTTGTGTCCCTGTAATTGATTTCACAATAATCCAAGCCGCCAAGGTAGAAATTAACCACTTTGTCAGTTGAAAATTTTAATGCTATATTATTTTCAAGGATATCAAAAAGAATTTGACATAATTCAATATCCGTCGGATAGAGCTTGCAGATATCAGGGTGACATTGCCAAGTAACCTGCTGCCCAATTTTTGGTTTTGAATGTTTACTCAGATTGTTATAGGTGACTTCAGCCATCATAATTTCCTTGTCAGATCTAGATTCAGAGCATTCTTCAATAGTTGTCTCGTACTTTTCAGGACAGTTTGTTCTACTACACATAGAATTTTTTGCCAAATATTCAGTAGAACTAAAAGAACTGTTTAAAACACAGTTAGAAATGCTTTTTTCTTGAGTCGGTGTTCCAGGAATTTGTTCTAAATCATTAGTCTTACAAACACATTTACTAATAACCCTAACAGGCTCGTTTTCGCCATAATTGAAAAACATTGCTTTTCCTTCGCTGTTGATAGGTATGCTTGTATATATGTTTTTATTGCTGCTACATAAACTGCAATTGCTCCTTCCAAAATTAATATACGAATTTTCAAAGAAGTACGCCTCCGTATATTCACTGTGTTGTCGAACATTTTCCATTGCATCTGTAAACTCTTCCGCAGTTGCCAATCCATACCTTGGAAGCTTTTCATTAAACTGACAACATTTCTTTTGGATATTACTATGAAGCTTTGCCAAGGAATTTCTAGCCGACTTTTCAACAGCATCCGCTCTTTCAAAGAGAATTTTAATCTGTAATTTTGAATACTTTTCGTGATCCTGGTAAAACATGCGTAAAATGTTTCTCAATTTACGAAGATCAGCCTGCATTTTTGCCATCTTCTTGTATTTCTGAATGTAATTTTTCCCTTTGTCCTTATGCGTTCTTCGGTACAACCTCGCAGAGAATTTAATTTTTTCATTATAGCTTTTGTCACCCCAGTATCTACCCATTATTCTGGTAGCAACTTTTTTCTTATGTTTGTTTCGGTAATCTTCATCATTATCATACCGTTCCCTGCTCTTTTGTCTAGCCTGCTCAATTGTTGCTTCTCTATAAAGTTTATCATTGTGATAACGCTCCTTGATCTTTTGTCTAGCCTGCTCAATTCTTGCTTCTCTGTAATGTTCATCATTACCATACCGTTCCTTGATCTTTTGTTTGGCTGTCTCAATTTTTGCATGTCTATAATCTTCATCATTGTGATAACGTTCCCTGCTCTTTTGTCTAGCCTGCTCAATTGTTGCTTCTCTATAAAATTTATCATTGTGATAACGCTCCTTGATCTTTTCTTTAGCCTGCTCAATTCTTGCTTCTCTGTAATGTTCATCATTACCATACCGTTCCTTGATCTTTTGTTTGGCTGTCTCAATTTTTGCATGTCTATAATCTTCATCATTGTGATAACACATCTTGCTGTTTTCTTTTGCTCTCTCAATTATTACTTCTCGATATGCCTGGTCGGTTGAATACCTTTGTTTTGCTCTCTCAATTTTTACTTCTCGATACGCCTGGTCGGTTGAATACCTTTGCTTTTCTCTTTTCAAGATACTAGCTCTGTTGTTTGTGTAGTACTCTTTCTTCAAATTGCGTATAGCTTGCTTCGATCTAACCATTATTCTAATCAAGAATGAGAGAATTTTCAGTTTTGACTTTCCTTATATACTAATTATGACGTCACTCTATTCACGTCATAGCTCTAATATAAAACTATGATGACGTTCATTATTTATCTAGTAGGGTTTCAGACAAGGTATTTCTAATGATGTACTTTTGTTTTGATCTGACTCTATTTTTAGGAGTTTTGGGTTTTTATATTTCTTAGCATTGGACTGATCGTCTATTACTAGGTTGCTAGCTACTGCTGCAACCCAAATTCACATATATATTTATTTATGAGAGGCAGCCTGGCCGAGTGGTCCAAGGCACTGGTGTTAGCCACCAGTCTCTTCAGAGGCGTGGGTTCAATTCTTACCGCTGGTATACGATTATGTTTGAAAGACTGCAGTGTGAAAAGACATCAAAAATGCAGTTTTTGGTGGAAAAATTTATTCTCTTTTAGAAATAATTTATTTTAGTTACTATAGATTTTTAACCCAATGATTTTCCTTTAAAATGCGCTATTGAACAACCCTTTACGATGTTCCAGTGCCAAGCTATCTGTGGAAAAGAAAAAAGAAAAAAAAAAGAAAAAAAAAGAAAAAAATATCCCGTTTAGGCAGAATGTTGTAGTAGCTGCCACTTTTCTTGATTTTCAAGCCAATATATTTCCCTTGCTGTTCAAGCTAAGGGACAGAAAGTTTACTATACAGGGGTTTCGGACAAGGCGGTTCTAATGGTGTACTTTTGAATTTGATCTGACTCCTTTTTTAGGAACTATGGGTTTTTATATTTCTTAACATTGGACGTGATCGTCTCTTACTAGGTTGCTAGCTACCGCTGCAACCCGGATGGCTTTCAATTAATTGTCTTGGGTTCGAATCCCGGTCTGGGAATTCTTTTTAAACAAAATTAGATGAAATGAATTAGCTAATTTGACTTGACATAGTAGGTAACTAAGGGCAAGAGTTCGTTCTTTACTATACTTTTGTTTTGATCTTACTCTATTTTTAGGAGTTTTGGGTTTTTATATTTCTTAGCATGGGACTGACCGTCTCTTACTAGGTTGCTAGCTACTGCTGCAACCAAAATTATAAGAGGCAGCCTGGCCGAGTGGTCCAAGACACTGGTGTTAGCCACCAGTCTCTTCGGAGGCGTGGGTTCAAATCTTACCGCTGGTATACGATTATGTTTGAAAGACTGCAGTGTGAAAAGACATCAAAAATGCAGTTTTTGGTGGAGAAATTTATTCTCTTTTAGAAATAATTTATTTTAGTTACTACAGATTTTTAACCCAATTAATTTCCTTTAAAATGAGCTATTGAACAACCCTCTACGATGTTCCAGTGCCAAGCTATCTGTGGAAAAGAAAAAAAAAAGAAAAAAATATCCCGTTTAGGCAGAATGTTGTAGTAGCTGCCACTTTTCTTGATTTTCAAGCCAATATATTTCCCTTGCTGTTCAAGCCAAGGGACAGAAAGTTTCCTATACAGGGATTTCGGACAAGGCGGTTCTAATGGTGTACTTTTTGTTTTGATATGACTCCTCTGTTAGGAACTATGGGTTTTTATATTTCTTGACATTGGACGTGATCGTCTCTTACTAGGTTGCTAGCTACCGCTGCAACCCGGATTATGTATTATTCCAATGATCATCTTTTGATGTAATTATTCCAATGATCGTCTTTTATTGTAATCAGCTTAAATTGGATGATCGAGCCTTTATGTAATAATTGCAAAAATTTTGTAACCCCATTAATTTCCTTTACAATGAGCCATTGAACAACTCTCTGCGATTTTTCAGTGCCAAGCTATCTGTGGAATTACTAACCTATACTGTAATTAAGTGGCGTATATCGTCCTTTATTATGATATGGGAAATTTTTATTCATTGATTTCTTAAGGAACATAATTAAAAATTTCTTAATATAATAAAAATAATTTGTTTTAATTACAAAATGTTTTTAACCCCATTAATTTCCTTTAAAATGAGCCATTGAACAACTCTCTACGATGTTCCAATGCCATGCTATCTGTTGAATTACTAACCTAAACTATAATTAAGTGGCGTATAAAATTTAGCATAGGTAAGAGGTCGTTCTTTATTATACATCAAAAATGCAGTTTTTGGTGGAAAAATTTATTCTCTTTTAGAAATAATTTTTTTTACTTACTATAGATTTTTAACCCAATTAATTTCCTTTAAAATGAGCTATTGAACAACCCTCTACGATGTTCCAGTGCCAAGCCATCTGTGGAAAAGAAAAAAAAAGAAAAGAGAAAAAAATATCCCGTTTGGGGAGAATAACGTGGTTAAAGTCAATTTTCTTGATTTTCAAGCCAATATATTTCCCTTGCTGTTCAAGCCAAGGGACAGAAAGTTTCCTATACAGGGGTTTCGGACAAGGTGGTTCTAATGGTGTACTTTTTGTTTTGATCTGACTCCTTTGTTAGGAACTATGGGTTTTTATATTTCTTAACATTGGACGTGATCGTCTCTTACTAGGTTGCTAGCTACCGCAACAACCCGGATATAATTTTTCTAGTCTAAATTAAAAGATTAAAACTACTGTTCAGACACCATAAATATTTTTGCAGTTTATAACTTTAGCGATTCTGAACTAAAAACGAAAATAAAATAAAAATTAATTTTTTCAATTTTTACGTCACGTCGCTCATTAAGTCATATATGGTTATTAGTACACAATAGGTTTTAGATATTACGTCAGGTCACTTATTACGTCATATATGGTTATTAGTAGATAATCGGTAAAATATTCGTTCTTTTAAACTTTAATAAATCAAATAATATAAACATTTTAATTACTAATTATCAGTTAATGTCTATTAAACTGACAATGCACATTCATTTGAATTTTTTCAGTAAAGTGCAAATTTTGTTCTGGCCTTGGGAAGGCATAGGGGTTTTGCGCCTAACTTATGTTAATTTCCCTGGAAAACCAATCCCAGGAAACCAACTTTTCGGAAAAATTAGTAGCTGTAGCTGAGATAAAAGTTATACACATTAATTGCTACTATAGAGAGATAGTATAATAATCATAATAATCTAATAAATTTTTCAGAAAAATTAATTTGGGTCATGATATACCGTTTAATACACCAATTTAAATATGTCGGTGTAGTCACTCTGTGAGAGACACTGTCAGGCTGAAGAATGTGGGTTCCAGGTTCGAACCCCCAGGTTCGATCCCTTGTTAGGCATCGCAACTTTTTTTTCGTAATTATCATTTTTTGCTTTGTATCCCAACTTTCTGGCCTTGGCCTCGGGTGATATAAAGTTATATGACGAGAATCATTAACGAGAGTATAGACTGTCGTCTCATCTCATCGTCTCATCTGTAAGTCTCATCGGTATCATGGGTCTATAAATGGCTGAAACCTAATAAAGAACAAACCACGGCACATATTACACTGCTGACTGCTGAGTTAGCTGCTGATTAAAAATTAATTTTAACAAAAGTTGGGCGCAAAACCCCTTTGCCTTCCCAAGGCCAGAACAAAATTTTCACTTCACTGAAAAAATATAAATATTTTTACTTTTATAACTTTAATAAATCAAATAATATAAACATTTTAATTACTAATTATCAGTTAATGTCTATGAAACTGAGAATGCACATTCATTTGAATTTTTTCAGTAAAGTGCAAATTTTGTTCTGGCCTTGGGAAGGCATAGGGGTGTTGCGCTTAACTTATGTTAGGCTTAACTTTTCGGAAAAATTAGTAGCTCTTACTGAGATAAAACTTTTCGGAAAAATTAAAAGCTCTTGCTGAGATAAAAGTTATACACATTAATTGCTACTATAGAGAGACTACCGCTTCAACCCGGAAACAAACAGGAAAAAGCCTTCAGCTTTTTCTTCTTTGAAATAGTAAGAGACTAGCCTCAAACAATCAAGTAGCTAACTAAATCAAATGTATGTAATGAGTTTTTAATCCAATGATCGTCTTTTAATGGAAAATGTTAATATATTGACCTTAAATATAACTTTACTGGCCTATACCCTATAGTTAAGTGGCCTATAAAATTTAGTATAGGCAAGAGGTCTTTCTTTATTATATTTCTCTTTTATTCAAGCCAAAGGGCGTTAAGTTTCCTATACAGGGGTTTCGGACAAGGCGGTTCTAATGGTGTACTTTTTGTTTTGATCTGACTCCTTTTTTAGGAACTATGGGTTTTTATATTTCTTAACATTGGACGTGATCATCTCTTATTAGGTTGCTAGCTACCGCTGCAACCCGGATGTTGTAAACGCCTATTTGAAGCAGAATAATGCCTTGGTCTTTAATAAATATAGCTACCGCTGAAACCTGAATACCACTGCAATCTGGATATCTTGCAGCTACCCCTGGAACCACCATATATCAATTACTATGGGCGAGAGATCGGTCTTTACTGTATATATTAGTGGATAATCGGTAAAATATTCGTTCTATATGGTTATTAGTGGATAATCGGAAAATTATTCGTTCTTTATTATAATTATACTGGAAACAAAGAAAGAGAAAAAAAATATCCCGTTTAGGCAGAATGTTGCAGTAGCTGCCACTTTTCTTGATTTTTTAGTACTGATTTTTTAACTTGCGTGCAGCTTGCTTTGATCTAACCATTATGTATTCATGAATGAGACCTTTTGCAGTTTTGACGTTTCTTATATAGTAATTATGACGTCACTGCATCAAAAATACAGTTTTTATTGAAAAAATTTATTCTCTTTTAAAAATAATTTATTTTAGTTACTATAGATTTTTAACCCAATTAATTTCCTTTAAAATGAGCTATTGAACAACCCTCTACGATGTTCCAGTGCCAAGCTATCTCTGGATACAAAAGAAAAAAAAAGAAAAAAAGAAAAAAATATCCCGTTTGGGGAGAATAACGTGGTAAAAGTCTATTTTCTTGATTTTCAAGCCAATATATTTTCTTTGTTATTCAAGCCAAAGGGCGGTAAGTTTCCTTTATGGAGGATTTGTACAAGGCGGTTCTAATGGTGTACTTTTTGTTTTGATCTGACTCTTTTTTTAGGAGCTATGGGTTTTTATATTTCTTAACATTGGACGTGATCGTCTCTTACTAGGTTGCTAGCTACCGCTGCAACCCGGATAACTACAAAAAGTTTTTAACCCCATTAATTTTCTTTAAAATGAGCCATTAAACAACTCTCTACGATGTTACATTGCCAAGCTATCTGTGGAATTACTAACCTATACTATAATTAAGTGGCGTATAAAATTTAGTATAGGCAAGAGGTCGTTCTTTATTATATTCTAATGGCGTACTTTTTGTTTTGATCTGCCTCCTTTTTTAGGAACTATGAGTTTTTATATTTCGTAACATTGGACGTGATCGTCTCTTACTAGGTTGCTAGCTACCGCTGCAACCCAGGCTAGGTTGCTAGCTACCGCTGCAACCCGGATAATTGACAAACACCATTTATGATGAGCTATATTCGTCCTTTATTTTACTAAACCTGGAACCACCATATATCAGTTAGTGTGGGAGAGAGATCGTTCTTTACTGTAAACTTTCACTTAACAGGCTCGGGTTTGATTCCTGGTGTGGGAAAATTTTTAACTCTATAATCTTCAAACATTTGAACCTTTTATAATTTATAATGATGTATAATATAAATACTGTAATCTTCACTATAGTGAAGTTGCGTATGCAAGTTAGTATAGGGAAGAGTTCGATCTTTATTATAAAAATTACAAAATGTTTTTAACCCCATTAATTTCCTTCAAAATGAGCCATTGAACATCTCTCTACAATATTCCAGTGCCATGCTATCTGTTGAATTACTAACCTATACTATAATTACGTGGCGTATAAAATTTAGTATAGGTAAGAGGTCGTTCTTTATTATAACTTATATAGTAATTATGACGTCACTGCATCAAAAATACAGTTTTTATTGGAAAAATTTATTCTCTTTTAGAAATAATTTATTTTAGTTACAAAAGGTTTTTAACCCAATTAATTTCCTTTAAAATGAGCTATTGAACAACCCTCTACGATGTTCCAGTGCCAAGCTATCTGTGGAAAAGAAAAAGAAAAAAAAAAAGAAAAAAATATCCCGTTTGGGGAGAATAACGTGGTAAAAGTCTATTTTCTTGATTTTCAAGCCAATATATTTTCTTTATTATTCAAGCCAAAGGGCGGTAAGTTTCCTTTATGGAGGATTTGGACAAGGCGGTTCTAATGGTGTACTTTTTGTTTTGATCTGACTCTTTTTTTAGGAGCTACGGGTTTTTATATTTCTTAACATTGGAGGTGATCGTCTCTTACTAGGTTGCTAGCTACCGCTGCAACCCGGACTACCCCTGGAACCACCATATATCAGTTACTACGGGTGAAAGATCGTTCTTTACTGTAATACTTTATTATGAAATAAATTACAAACAGGAAAAAGCCTACGGCTTTTTCTTCTTTGGAATAGTAAGAGACGATCCTCAAATAATCAGGCAGCTAACTAGGATTATAATTTGTTCTTTAACATAAACTTCATTAATCGGATATTTTAATATATCCTATATGGTCTAGAGGTTGGGATAGCTCTCACCCAGTAGGCTTGAGTTCAATTTCTGTTTGGGAAATTTTTACTTATGATGATTTCTTAAGGAACATAATTAAAATTTCTTAATGTAATAAAAATAATTTGTTTTAATTACAAAAGATTTTTAACCCCATTAATTTCCTTTAAAGTGAGCCATTGAACAACTCTCTACGATGTTCCAGTGCCATGCTATCTGTTGAATTACTAACCTATACTATAATTAAGTGGCGTATAAAATTTAGTATAGGCAAGAGGTCGTTCTTTATTATAATGTTGTCGAACATTTTCCATTGCATCTATAAACTGTTCCGCAGTTGCCAATCCATACCTTGGAAGCTTTTCGTTAAACTGACAACATTTCTTTTGGATATTGCCATGAAGCTTTGCCAAAGCATTTCTAGCCGACTTTTCAACAGCATCCGCTCTTTCAAAGAGAATTTTAATCTGTAATTTCGAATACTTTTCGTGATCCCGATAAAACATGCGTAAAATGTTTCTCAATTTACAAAGATCAGCCTGCATTTTTGCCATCTTCTTGTATTTCTGAATGTAATTTTTCCCTTTGTCCTTATGCGTTCTTCGGTACAACCTCGCAGAGAATTTAATTTTTTCATTATAGCTTTTGTCACCCCAGTATCTACCCATTATTCTGGTAGCAACTTTTTTCTTATGTTTGTTTCGGTAATCTATATCGTTATCATACCGTTCCTTGCTCTTTTGTTTCGCTGTCTCAATTTTCCCTTCTCGATACCCCTGATCCGTAAGATACCTCTGTTTTGCTCTGTCATATTTCATTTTCTTAAATCCTGGATCACAAGACATCTTAGTAGCAATCCTTACGCGTGCTCGAGCTTTATTGCGTTTGGTGGCATTTTTATCTCTTTTAAATAAACTTTTCTTATATTTCAGGATGTTAGCTTTATTTTTTGTGTAGTAAAGTTTTCTATTAGTAGAAATTTGGATTGTTCTATTTTGATATTGTTTTTGGTTATTCTTTCTTTTTTTCCACTCGCGTGAGACCATATTTTTTCAAGATTTAAAATTATTAAGCACACAAAATCCCGTGTCGAGTATCTAAAACCTAGCATAAAACAAAACTAATTTTAAAATTTTCAGGTATTTATCTTGTTTGAATTACAAAATTAGTATTATTGGTTAGACACCATAAATATTTTTGCAGTTTAAATAATAAGTTTAGTGATTCTGGACTGAAAACTAAAATAATTGCAATTATGAGACAATAATATGGAGATATGTACTTTACGGGTTACAGGATACAATAATAAATTTGAACTGAGATGAAAAAAAAATTTCTTCCAGGAGACAAAAAGCAAAACTAATTTTAGAATTTTCATGTATTTTTGTTGTTTAAATTAAAAAATTACTATTACTGATTAGGCATCATAAATATTTTTGCAGTTTACATAATAATTTTAGCGATTAAGCCAAAAAAGAAAATTTTGGTTCCAGGAGTTTCGGTTACTATTGAGACAAGTAGCTATTATTACTATAGAGTTCATTACATGGACTGTTTTATTGCTTCAAAATTCAAATATCTTTGAAAAGACTGCAGTATGAAAATACATCAAAAATGCAATTTTTTTGACAAAATTGATTCTACTTTAAAAAGTATTTTATTTTTAAATACAAAAGTGACTAGATGTTGCAATTTCCTTTAAAATGAGCTATTATACAGCTCTCTATGATTTTCCAGTGCCCAGCTAGCTGAGCAGAAAGAAAAAGCGGAAAGAAAAAAATATCCCGTTTGTGGAGAATAACGTGGTAAAAGTCAATTTTCTTGATTTTCAAGCCAATATATTTTCTTTGTTATTCAAGCCAAAGGGAGGTAAGTTTCCTTTATAGAGGATTCGGACAAGGCGGTTCTAATGGTGTACTTTTTGTTTTGATCTGACTCCATTTTTAGGAGCTAGGGGGTTTTATATTTCTTAACATTGGACGTGATCGTCTCTTACTAGGTTGCTAGCTACCGCTGCAACCCGGATTTTTGTTTTGATCTGACTCCTTTGTTAGGAACTATGGGTTTTTATATTTCTTAACATTGGACGTGATCGTCTCTTACTAGGTTGCTAGCTACCGCTGCAACCCGGATTCTATCCCTCTTTTATTTCTATTTAAACAGATCATATTGTTAATTTTACAACTTTAATTAATGACGTCGTGGTGCAAGTGGGTAGCACTATCGGCCGTTAACCGAAAGATTGATAGTTCAAGGCTACCCGGGGTCGATTTTTTTCAGTTTGTAATTCAGCTATCAATAAAACCATAATACTGCTGATGCTTGCCATATTCACATTTATAGTATCGACCCTTTAAAATTTTAAAAAGAAACCTGTTTTAGTTACTTCCTGGCTAAAATAATGAAGTTAATATGGATAAACCACAGTGGTCAGTTCCTTTGGTATTGAGTTTGCTCTTTACTCTAATAAATATATATTAAACTAGATCGATTCTTTATGTAAACTAGATCGATCCTTTATGTAATAAAATTATCTCTGAAAGAATGGATTTTGTTGAAAAGTCAGCTAGAGATGCTTTCGCAAAACTTAATAGTAATATCCAAAAGAAATGTTGCATGTTTAGTGAAAAGCTTCCAAGGTATGAACCGGCAACTGTGGAACAGTTTATAGATGTAATGGGAAATTTTATAGATCACTGTGAATATATGGAGGCATAATTGTTCTTTACTTAGTTTCAGCTTTAATTCGATGATCCAGACTTTATGTACTAACTACATCCAAAGACTATGACGTCATTGTTTAATATTGTATATAAAAAATTAAGTTTTTCGTAAAAAAAAATAATTAAAAAAAAAATGAAGTACAAATAGCGCTAGATCTAGAGATTTCCTTTAAAATGAGCCATTGAACAACTCTCTACGATGTTCCAGTGCCAAGCTATCTGTGGAAAAGAAAGAAAAAAATATCCCGTTTGTGGAGAATAACGTGGTTAAAGTCAATTTTCTTGATTATCAAGCCAATATATTTTCTTTGTTATTCAAGCCGCAGGGCGGTAAGTTTCCTTTATAGGGGTTTCGGACAAGGCGGTTCTAATGGTGTACTTTTTGTTTTGATCTGACTCTGTTTTTCGGAGTTAGGGGTTTTTATATTTCTTAACATTGGACGTGATCGTCTCTTACTAGGTTGCTAGCTACCGCTGCAACCCGGATAACATTGGACGTGATCGTCTCTTACTAGGTTGCTAGCTACCGCTGCAACCCAGACTAGGTTGCTAGCTACCGCTGCAACCCAGATAATTGACAAACACCATTTATGATGAGCTATAATCGTCCTTTATGTAACTACACCTGGAACCACCATACATCAGTTAGTATGGGAGAGAGATCGTTCTTTACTGTAAGTATCGGTCCTTTATGTATTTAATGTAATAACCAATGATCGTCTTTTATTGTAAATCTTAATGTAATAAAAATAATTTATTTTAATTACAAGAAGTTAAGTGGAGTATAAAATTTAGTATAGGCAAGAGGTCGTTCTTTATTATAAGCATGTTTCTATAACTATTATGGATCTTAATAAAGATTAGTCATATTAAAAATGCGCTATTTTGGTAGTCTGGTTCTTAACTGTGATTTATGATGAATCATATCGATCCTTTATGTAATATTACGTCACATATGGTTATCTTTTAATGTATTATTACAAACAGGAAAAAGCCTACGGCTTTTTCTTCTTTGGAATAGTAAGAGACGAACCTCAAATAATCAGGCAGCTAACTAAGTTCAATATAAGCAATGGTTTGTTCTTCTATTGTTCATCTTTTAATTTGGCGTTTCTTACTAGGTTGCTAGCTACCACTGCAACCTAGATATTCTTATTTCTGCTACTATGGGCTAAGGCTTGTTCTTTACTGTATCTTTTAAGAAGAATAGTAGGCGTCTTTATTATCTTCTTTGCGTAAGCATTTATCTAGTATAGGCAAAAGGTCGTTGTGTTTTCATCTCTACTATTTCATTTTTCAAGATGTTGTCTCTGTTTTTTGTACTAACTCGCTTCTTATGACTCGTCATAATACTTTATTTAAACTCATAACACTTCTTATGATTCGTATCAAATATCCATAACCTAACAAAAAGTAAAACTAGTTTTTAAATTTTCAGGTATTTTGTTAGTTTGAATGAAAAGATTAAAATTATTGCTCAGATATCATAAATATTTTTGCAGTTTACATAATAACTTTAGCGATTCTAAACTGAAAAATAAGATATATTAAAAAATGGAATTTTTTGGTCTGAAACTACATAGTCAATCCCACATCGGGTAGTTAGAACCTAACCAAAAATAAAACTAATTTTAACATTTTAAGGTATTTTTCTAGCTTGTATTGAAATATTCAAACTACTGCTCAGATACCATGGATATTTTTGCAGTTTACACAAGCTAATAAGAATATTAATTTATATAATTTATAAAGAATATAAATTAATATAGGTAAGAGGTCGTTCTTTATTATATTTTCTTATGTTTGTTTCGGTAATCTTCATCATTATCATACCGTTCCCTGCTCTTTTGTCTAGCCTGCTCAATTCTTGCTTCTCTGTAATGTTCATCATTACCATACCGTTCTTTTGCTCTCTCAATTATTACTTCTCGATACGCCTGGTCGGTTGAATGCCTTTTTTTTGCTCTCTCAATTATTACTTCTCGATACACCTGGTCGGTTGAATACCTTTGCTTTTTTCTTTTCAAGTTACTATCTCTGTTGTTTGTGTAGTACTCTTTCTTCAACTTGCGCATAGCCTGCTTTGATCTAACCATTATTCTAATCAAGAATGAGAGAATTTTCAGTTTTGACTTTCCTTATATACTAATTATGACGTCACTCTATTCACGTCATAACTCTAATATAAAACTATGATGATCTTATATAGTAATTATGACGTCACTGCATCAAAAATACAGTTTTAATTGGAAAAATTTATTCTCTTTTAGAAATAATTTATTTTAGTTACTATAGATTTTTAACCCAATTAATTTCCTTTAAAATGAGCTATTGAAAAACCCTCTACGATGTTCCAGTGCCAAGCTATCTCTGGATACAAAAAAAAAGAAAAAAATATCCCTTTTGACGAGAATAACGTGGTTAAAGTCAATTTTCTTGATTTTCAAGCCAATATATTTCCATTGCTGTTCAAGCCAAGGGACAGAAAGTTTCCTATACAGGGGTTTCGGACAAGGCGGTTCTAATGGTGTACTTTTTGTTTTGATCTGACTCCTTTTTTAGGAGCTATGGGTTTTTATATTTCTTAACATTGGACGTGATCGTCTCTTACTAGGTTGCTAGCTACCGCTGCAACCCGGACTTTCGCAAAACTTCATAGTAATATCCAAAAGAAATGTTGCATGTTTAGTGAAAAGCTTCCAAGGTATGGACCGGCAACTGTGGAACAGTTTGCAGATGTAATGGGAAATCTTATACATCACTGTGAATATATGGAGGCATAATTGTCCTTTACTTAGTTTCAGCTTAAATTCGATGATGGGGGTTTCGGACAAGGCGGTTCTAATGGTGTGCTTTTTGTTTTGATCTGACTATTTTTCTAGGAGTTAGGGTTTTTCTAGGAGTTTCTAGGAGTTCTAGGAGCTAGCTACCGCTGCAACCCGGATGCTTTCGCAAACCTTCATAGTAATATCCAAAGGAAATGTTGCATGTTTAGTGAAAAGCTTCCAAGGTATGGACCGGCAACTGTGGAACAGTTTGCAGATGTAATGGGAAATCTTATACATCACTGTGAATATATGGAGGCATAATTGTCCTTTACTTAGTTTCAGCTTAAATTCGATGATCGAGCCTTTATGTACTACATCCAACGACTATAACGTCATTGATCAATATTGTATATAAAAAATTAAGTTTTTCGTAAAAAATAATTGATTTAAAAAAAAAATTAAGTACAAATGGCACTAGATCTAGAGATTTCCTTTAAAATGAGCCATTGAACAACTCTCTACGATGTTCCAGTGCTAAGCTATCTGTGGAAGAGAAGAAAGAAAGAAAAAAATATCCCGTTTGTGGAGAATAACGTGGTTAAAGTCAATTTTCTTGATTTTCAAGCCAATATATCTTCTTTTTTATTCAAGCCAAAGGGTGGTAAGTTTCCTTTATAGGGGTTTCGGACAAGGCGGTTCTAAAGGTGTACTTTTTGTTTTGATCTGACTATTTTTCTAGGAATTAGGGGTTTTTATATTTCTTAACATTGGACGTGATCGTCTCTTACTAGGTTGCTAGCTACCGCTGCAACCCGGATCTTCAGAAACAACAATATAATTTCGTATTTTTCTATTCACGTCATAGCTCTAATATAAAACTATGATGACTGACATTCATTATTGATCTAGTAGGGTTTCAGACAAGGTAGTTCTAATGATGTACTTTTGTTACTATATACAATATATTACCTAAACTATAGTTAAGTGACCTATAAAATTTAGTATAGGCAACAGGTCGTTCTTTATTATAAAAAAATATAACTAATTTTAACATTTTAAGGTATTTTTCTAGCTTGTATTGAAATATTCAAACTATTGCTCGGATACCATGGATATTTTTGCAGTTTACACAAGCTGCAAAGAACGCACAGGCTGATCTTTGTAAATTGAGAAACATTTTACGAATGTTTTACCGGGATTACGAAAAATATACAAAATTAAAGATTAAAATTATCTCTGAAAGAATAGATTTTGTTGAAAAGTCAGCTAGAGATTCTTTCGCAAAAGTTCATAGTAATATCCAAAAGAAATGTTGCATGTCTAGTGAAAAGCTTCCAAGGTATGGACCGGCAACTGTGGAACAGTTTACAGACGTAATGGGAAATCTTATACATCACTGTGAATATATTTCGATGATCGAGCCTTTATGTAATACTAACTACATCCAACGACTATTACATCATTGATCAATATTGAAAATAAAAAGTTAAGTTTTTCGTAAAAAATAATTAATTAAAAAAAATTAAGTACAAATAGCACTAGATCTAGAGATTTCCTTTAAAATGAGCCATTGAACAACTCTCTACGATGTTCCAGTGCCAAGCTATCTGTGGAAAAGAAGAAAGAAAGAAAAAAATTTCCTGTTTGTGGAGAATAACGTGGTTAAAGTCAATTTTCTTGATTTTCAAGCCAATATATTTTCTTTGCTATTCAAGCCAAAAGGCGGTAAGTTTCCTTTATAGGGGTTTCGGACAAGGCGGTTCTAATGGTGTACTTTTTGTTTTGATCTGACTCTATTTTTAGGAGTTAGGGGTTTTTATATTTCTTAACATTGGACTTGATCGTCGCTTACTAGGTTGCTAGCTACCGCTGCAACCCGGATTTTAATTACTATTGAGACGGATCGCTCTTACTATACAATTAGTTATTAGTATAGGCTAGTGCTCGTTCAGTATTATAACTTTATTGTAAAATTCTTTTCGAAACTTTGTTGGACTTGTTCAGGACTCTCATGAGCATAAATCCTCGATATCCTTAAAACATAAACTCCATTGCATGATTACCATTAAACTTTCTCATTTTCTGACGGCAGTGATTGCAAGTCTTCATTTATTTGAAGTACCATTCTCTCCACAAAAACCTTCAAGTCAGACTTCCTACTCTCACAAGCTGCGATAACTTCTGAATGATTAGGTGAATTTTCAGAATCAGTGTCCATCACACATTTATTTGAAATAAGGCTGAAAGCAAAAACAAACATACCACAATGGCGAGCTGCAACCACTTCTGGTACAGTGGACATTCCTACAGCATTAATATTTGATGTATTTAATAGCATTTGGCATTCAGACGGTGTCTCATATGCTGGACCACCATTCATGCAATAAACACCTTCGTGAATATTTTCCTTCAAGCCAATTTCGCTACCAATTTTTAGTGCATATTCACGATATTTTTTATTGTACGCACCTTGCATTGAGGGGAATCTAGTGCCAAATTTGTTTTCATTTGGACCGACCAATGGAGATCTTCCAGCTAACCCCGGCATGCTTATATGGTCTTTTATTATCATTATGTCGCCAATTTTGTGATTGGACATTAAACCACCAGCAGCATTGCTAATAATCAAACTCTTAACTCCCATTACGTGCAAGACTCGAACCGGTAAAGCGCACTTCCAAGTCGGGTATCCTTCATATGGATGAAATCTACCTTGCATACACACAACTGGGACATTTTTAAGCAGCCCTATTACCATTTGGCCCTTATGCCCTACAACGGTTGAAACAGGGAAATGGGGTATATTTTTGTAATGAATGGTGGTTTTATTTTCTAATAAGTTTCCAAGTTCACTTAACCCAGAGCCACAAATAATTCCTATCTGGCACCTGTACTTCGTTTTAGATAACAAAAAATCAGCAATAGCTTTGATCTCATCATAATTAAGAGGGGATTCTTCAACAAGAGGAGTTTGCCGTAGATGATTCCAAATATTGGTTATCAAGTTTTTCAGCTGAGAAGAAAAGCTCATAAAAATCTCATTTGCATTGTCTGAATATTTTTTCATTGTTTCAAATAACGTTACTATTGCTTTATATTGAAACCACGCATCAAGTATCAAAAACCTATCAAAAATAAAAACTAATTTTAAAATTTTCTTATATTTTTCTAGTTTTAGTTAAAAAATTAGAATCATTGCTCAGACACCATAAATATTTTTGCAGTTTACATAATAACTTTAGTCATCCATAAAATAAAATTATTCCATTTGAAATTTTCAGGAATTAATCTAGTTTCCATTAAACAATCAGTTTTTTGTTAAAACTGTAAAGAACCTAATGTATATAATATAACTATATCTACATGCTTTAGATTAAGTTAATAACATTGATTTGATCTTTGTAAGTAAGATGATGTTAATATAATTTGCTATTACAGTGTTGTACAGTGTTGTATCCATAAAGTAATGTATTTTTTAGGATTGGATGTGATCGTCTGTTACTAGGTTGCAAGCTACCGCTGCATCCCAGATCAAGTTGCGTATATAAGTTAGTATAGGCAAGTGTTCATTATATATTATTATAAAATTTTGTTTCATGGATTGCTAAAGTTATTATGTAAAATGCAAAAGTATATATGGTGTCTGAGCAATGATTTTTATTCTTTAATTAAAACTAGAAAAATGCTTGAAAATTTCAAAATTAATTAGTATTTTCGATAGGTTCTTACTACTCAAAACGTGATAATCTAAGGAGGTGTGAGCAAACATAGCTATAAAAATATTATGGTCTCAAGAGAATAAAGTAATTTAAGATAAACTTCATTAATCAAATATCTTATTTTATTCTACATGGGCTAGCGATTAGGATAACTGGCTCTCACCCAGTTGGCTGGAGTTTGATTCCCGGTACGGAAAAATTTTACAAATGATTACTTAAGGAATATAGTTAAAATAATCATCTATATAATAATTCCTTTTATTACTTCAGTTACTATGGGCTACAGTTCATTCCTTAATGTAACATATTTAAAATAAGTATAAAAATCCAATTCTTTTGATGTATCTATTGATATTAGATTTCCGTTTTTTAGAGTTTCGGTTACTATTGAGACGAGTCGTTCGTACTATACAGCTCGCTACCACGAACTGTTTGATATATGATTACAAACAGGATAAAGCCAACGGCTTTTTCTTCTTTGAAATATTAAGAGACAAACCTCAAACAATAAAGTAGCTGACTAAGTTCAATGTATGGAATGGTTTGTTATTCCAATGATCGTCTTTTAATGTAAAACCATTGAACAACTCTCTACGATGTTCCAGTGCCAAGCTATCTGTGGAAAAGAAAGAAAAAAAGGAAAAAATATCCCGTTTAGGCAGAATGTTGTAGTAGCTTCCACTTTTCTTGATTTTCAAGCCAATATATTTCCCTTGCTGTTCAAGCCAAGGGACAGAAAGTTTACTAAACAGGGGTTTCGGACAAGACGGTTCTAATGGTGTACTTTTTGTTTTGATCTGATTCCTTTGTTAGGAACTATGGGTTTTTATATTTCTTAACATTGGACGTGATCGTCTCTTACTAATTTGCTAGCTACCGCTGCAACCCGGATACTAACCCCATTAATTTCCTTTAAAATGAGCCATTGAACAACTCTCTACGATGTTCCAATGCCATGCTATCTGTTGAATTACTAACCTAAACTAGAATTAAGTGGCGTATAGAATTTAGTATAGGCAAGAGGTCGTTCTTTATTATAAAACAGCAACCCGGATCCATTAACATGAGTTAAGGGTCGTTCTTTACTATAATATAATAATATAAACCACCTTATATCAGTTACTATGGGCCAGAGATCGTTCTTTACTGTAACATTGATCAATCTTTAACATTAATTATAATCTTATTTTAGCTACAATGGGCTGGAAGTTTGTTCTTTAATGTAAACAAAGTCTAATGTATGCAATGGTTTGTTATTCAAATGATCGTCCTTTAATGTAAAACCCGGATACCGGGATTACGAAAAATATTCAAAATTAAAGATTAAAATTATCTCTGAAAGAATAGATTTTGTTGAAAAGTCAGCTAGAGATGCTTTCGAAAAACTTCATAGTAATATCCAAAAGAAATGTTGCATGTATAGTGAAAAGCTTCCAAGGTATGGACCGGCCACTGTGGAACAGTTTACAGATGTAATGGGAAATCTTATACATCACTGTGAATATATGGAGGCATAATTGTCCTTTACTTAGTTTCAGCTTAAATTCGATGATCGAGCCTTTATGTACTACATCCAACGACTATGACGTCATTGATCAATATTGTATATACAAAATTAAGTTTTTCGTGAAAAATAATTAATAAAAAAAATTAAGTGCAAAAGGCGCTAGATCTAGAGATTTCCTTTAAACTGAGCCATTGAACAACTCTCTACGATGTTCCAGTGCCAAGCTATCTCTGGAAACAAAAGAAAGAAAAAAAATATCCCGTTTGTGCAGAATAACGTGGTTAAAGTCAATTTTCTTGATTTTCAAGCCAATATATTTTCTTTGTTATTCAAGCCAAAGGGCGGTAAGTTTCCTTTATAGGGGTTTCGGACAAGGCGGTTCTAATGGTGTACTTTTTGTTTTGATCTGACTATTTTTTTAGGAGTTAGGGGTTTTTATATTTCTTAACATTGGACGTGATCGTCTCTTACTAGGTTGCTAGCTACCGCTGCAACCCGGATTTAGTTACTATAGATTTTTAACCCAATTAATTTCCTTTAAAATGAGCCATTGAACAACTCTCTACGATGTTCCAGTGCCAATCTATCTCTGGATACAAAAGAAAAAAAGAAAAAAAAATATCCCGTTTAGGCAGAATGTTGTAGTAGCTGCCACTTTTCTTGATTTTCAAGCCAATATATTTCCCTTGCTGTTCAAGCCAAGGGACAGAAAGTTTACTATATAGGGGTTTTGGACAAGCCGGTTCTAATGGTGTACTTTTGAATTGATCTGACTCCTTTTTTAGGAACTATGGGTTTTTATATTTCTTAACATTGGACGTGATCGTCTCTTACTAGGTTGCTAGCTACCGCTGCAACCCGGATCCTTTTTTAGGAGCTATGGGTTCTTATATTTCTTAACATTGGACGTGTTCGTCTCTTACTAGGTTGCTAGCTACCGCTGCAACCCGGACGAATTTCTTAACATTGAACTGATCGTCTCTTACTAGGTTGCTAGCTACCGCTGCAACCCAGATTCTATGTTATATGATTACAAACAGGAAAAAGCCTACGGCTTTTTCTTCTTTGAAATAGTAAGAGACGAACCTCAAACAATCAAGTAGCTAACTAAGTCCAAAGTCTGCAATGGTTTGTTATTGCAATGATCGTCCCTTAATGTAATTATAATAACTTTATATTCGTTCTTATTATAAAACGTATCAAAAACCTAACAAAAAATAAAACTAATTTAAAATTTTCAGGTATTTTTCCAGTTTAAATTACAATATAAAAATTATTGCTCAGATACCATAAATATTTATGCAGTTTTTAACTTTACTGATTCTGAATTAAAACTAAAATAAAATTAAAATTGATTTTTTCAATTTTAACAAAATCACTCATTATGTTTATTATACTATTCAGTTCGTTACCACGAACTGTTTGATTAGTATCAAAATTCCGTTTTTTAAAGCTTCAGTTACTCTTGAGACGATTCGCTCTTACTATACAGTTCTTTACCACGGACTTTTTAATTTTTTCAATAATCAAATATTTTGAAAAGACAGCAGTATGAAAAGGCATCAAAAATGTTCTTCTAATAATCATCTTTTAATTTGGCGTTTCTTAATAGGTTGCTAGCTACCACTGCAACCCGGATTATGTGATTAATAGGTTGCTAGCTACCGCTGCAACCTAGACATTCTTATTTCTGCTACTATGGGCTAAGGTTCGTTCTTTACTGCAAATCCTGGATCACAAGACATCTTAGTAGCAATCCTTACGCGTGCTCGAGCTTTATTGCGTTTGGTGGCATTTTTATCTCTTTTAAATAAACTTTTCTTATATTTCAGGATGTTAGCTTTATTTTTTGTGTAGTAAAGTTTTCTATTAGTAGAAATTTGGATTGTTCTATTTTGATATTGTTTTTGGTTATTCTTTCTTTTTTCCACTCGCGTGAGACCATATTTTTTCAAGATTTAAAATTATTAAGCACACAAAATCCCGTGTCGAGTATCTGAAACCTAGCATAAAACAAAACTAATTTTAAAATTTTCAGGTATTTATCTTGTTTGAATTACAAAATTAGTATTATTGGTTAGACACCATAAATATTTTTGCAGTTTAAATAATAAGTTTAGTGATTCTGGACTGAAAACTAAAATAATTGCAATTATGAGACAATAATATGGAGATATGTACTTTACGGGTTACAGGATACAATAATAAATTTGAACTGAGATGAAAAAAAAATTTCTTCCAGGAGACAAAAAGCAAAACTAATTTTAGAATTTTCATGTATTTTTGTTGTTTAAATTAAAAAATTACTATTACTGATTAGGCATCATAAATATTTTTGCAGTTTACATAATAATTTTAGCGATTAAGCCAAAAAAGAAAATTTTGGTTCCAGGAGTTTCGGTTACTATTGAGACAAGTAGCTATTATTACTATAGAGTTCATTACATGGACTGTTTTATTGCTTCAAAATTCAAATATCTTTGAAAAGACTGCAGTATGAAAATACATCAAAAATGCAATTTTTTTGACAAAATTGATTCTACTTTAAAAAGTATTTTATTTTTAAATACAAAAGTGACTAGATGTTGCAATTTCCTTTAAAATGAGCTATTATACAGCTCTCTATGATTTTCCAGTGCCCAGCTAGCTGAGCAGAAAGAAAAAGCGGAAAGAAAAAAATATCCCGTTTGTGGAGAATAACGTGGTAAAAGTCAATTTTCTTGATTTTCAAGCCAATATATTTTCTTTGTTATTCAAGCCAAAGGGAGGTAAGTTTCCTTTATAGAGGATTCGGACAAGGCGGTTCTAATGGTGTACTTTTTGTTTTGATCTGACTCTTTTTTTAGGAGTTGGGGGGTTTTATATTTCTTGACATTGGAGGTGATCGTCTCTTACTAGGTTGCTAGCTACCGCTGCAACCCGGATTTCGCTGTCTCAATTTTCCCTTCTCGATACCCCTGATCCGTAAGATACCTCTGTTTTGCTCTGTCATATTTCATTTTCTTAAATCCTGGATCACAAGACATCTTAGTAGCAATCCTTACGCGTGCTCGAGCTTTATTGCGTTTGGTGGCATTTTTATCTCTTTTAAATAAACTTTTCTTATATTTCAGGATGTTAGCTTTATTTTTTGTGTAGTAAAGTTTTCTATTAGTAGAAATTTGGATTGTTCTATTTTGATATTGTTTTTGGTTATTCTTTCTTTTTTTCCACTCGCGTGAGACCATATTTTTTCAAGATTTAAAATTATTAAGCACACAAAATCCCGTGTCGAGTATCTAAAACCTAGCATAAAACAAAACTAATTTTAAAATTTTCAGGTATTTATCTTGTTTGAATTACAAAATTAGTATTATTGGTTAGACACCATAAATATTTTTGCAGTTTAAATAATAAGTTTAGTGATTCTGGACTGAAAACTAAAATAATTGCAATTATGAGACAATAATATGGAGATATGTACTTTACGGGTTACAGGATACAATAATAAATTTAAACTGAGATGAAAAAAAAATTTCTTCCAGGAGACAAAAAGCAAAACTAATTTTAGAATTTTCATGTATTTTTGTTGTTTAAATTAAAAAATTACTATTACTGATTAGGCATCATAAATATTTTTGCAGTTTACATAATAATTTTAGCGATTAAGCCAAAAAAGAAAATTTTGGTTCCAGGAGTTTCGGTTACTATTGAGACAAGTAGCTATTATTACTATAGAGTTCATTACATGGACTGTTTTATTGCTTCAAAATTCAAATATCTTTGAAAAGACTGCAGTATGAAAATACATCAAAAATGCAATTTTTTTGACAAAATTGATTCTACTTTAAAAAGTATTTTATTTTTAAATACAAAAGTGACTAGATGTTGCAATTTCCTTTAAAATGAGCTATTATACAACTCTCTATGATTTTCCAGTGCCCAGCTAGCTGAGCAGAAAGAAAAAGCGGAAAGAAAAAAATATCCCGTTTGTGGAGAATAACGTGGTAAAAGTCAATTTTCTTGATTTTCAAGCCAATATATTTTCTTTGTTATTCAAGCCAAAGGGAGGTAAGTTTCCTTTATAGAGGATTCGGACAAGGCGGTTCTAATGGTGTACTTTTTGTTTTGATCTGACTCTTTTTTTAGGAGTTGGGGGGTTTTATATTTCTTGACATTGGAGGTGATCGTCTCTTACTAGGTTGCTAGCTACCGCTGCAACCCGGATTGTTGTTTAAATTAAAAAATTACTATTACTGATTAGGCATCATAAATATTTTTGCAGTTTACATAATAATTTTAGCGATTAAGCCAAAAAAGAAAATTTTGGTTCCAGGAGTTTCGGTTACTATTGAGACAAGTAGCTATTATTACTATAGAGTTCATTACATGGACTGTTTTATTGCTTCAAAATTCAAATATCTTTGAAAAGACTGCAGTATGAAAATACATCAAAAATGCAATTTTTTTGACAAAATTGATTCTACTTTAAAAAGTATTTTATTTTTAAATACAAAAGTGACTAGATGTTGCAATTTCCTTTAAAATGAGCTATTATACAGCTCTCTATGATTTTCCAGTGCCCAGCTAGCTGAGCAGAAAGAAAAGCGGAAAGAAAAAAATATCCCGTTTGTGGAGAATAACGTGGTAAAAGTCAATTTTCTTGATTTTCAAGCCAATATATTTTCTTTGTTATTCAAGCCAAAGGGAGGTAAGTTTCCTTTATAGAGGATTCGGACAAGGCGGTTCTAATGGTGTACTTTTTGTTTTGATCTGACTCTTTTTTTAGGAGTTGGGGGGTTTTATATTTCTTGACATTGGAGGTGATCGTCTCTTACTAGGTTGCTAGCTACCGCTGCAACCCGGATATTTCTTAACATTGGAGGTGATCGTCTCTTACTAGGTTGCTAGCTACCGCTGCAACCCGGATTTCTTAACATTGGACATGATCGTCTCTTACTAGGTTGCTAGCTTTCGCTGCAACCCGGATATAACTATAATCTTTATTATAACAACCCGGATAATAAACTGATTACAAACAGGAAAAAGCCTACGGCTTTTTCTTCTTTGAAATGGTAAGAGACGAACCTCAAACAATCAAGTAGCAAACTAATTCCAATGTATGCAATTGTTTGTTATTCCACTGATCGTCTTTTAATGTAATGGACGTGATCGTCTCTTACTAGGTTGCTAGCTACCGCTGCAACCCGGATAGATCATATTGTTAATTTTACAACTTTAATTAATGACTTCATAGTCTAAGTGGCTAGCACGATCAACCGATAATCGAAAGGTTGGTGTTTCAAATCTAGCCAGGGCGTTTTCTTTTAATTTGTAATTCAGCCATAAATAAAACCATCTTATTGCTATATCATTAACTAAAATTAAGTTGAGTATCTAATCTAGTATAGGCAAGAGTTCGTTCTTTATTATAAAATCAAATATCCTTGAAAAGACTGCAGTATGAAAAGACATCAAAAATAAAGTTTTAGTGGAAAAATTTATTCTCTTTTAGAAATAATTTATTTTAGTTACAAAAGATTTTTAACCCAATTAATTTCCTTTAAAATAAGCCATTGAACAACTCTCTACGATGTTCCAGTGCCAAGCTATCTGTGGAAAAGAAAAAAAGAAAAAAATCCCGTTTAGGCAGAATGTTGTAGTAGGGCCACTTTTCTTGATTTTCAAGCCAATATATTTCCCTTGATGTTCAAGCCAAGGGACAGAACGTTTCCTATATAGGGGTTTCGGACAAGGCGGTTCTAATGGTGTACTTTTTGTTTTGATCTGACTCCTGTTTAAGGAGCTATGGGTTTTTATATTTCTTAACATTGGACGTGATCGTCTCTTACTAGGTTGCTAGTTACCGCTGCAACCCAGATCAGTCCCTTATGTAAACTTTACTAACCTATACTATAGTTAAGTTGTCTATAAAATTTATTATAGACAAGAGGTTGTTCTTTATTATATCTTGATTTTCAAGCCAATATATTTCCCTTGCTGTTCAAGCCAAGGGACAGAAAGTTTCCTATACAGGGGTTTTGGACAAGGCGGTTCTAATGGTGTACTTTTTGTTTTGATCTGACTCCTCTGTTAGGAACTATGGGTTTTTATATTTCTTAACATTGGACGTGATCGTCTCTTACTAGGTTGCTAGCTACCGCTGCAACCCGGATTCCTTGCTCTTTTGTTTGGCTGTCTCAATTTTCCCTTCTCGATACCCCTGATCCGTAACATACCTCTGTTTTGCTCTGTCATATTTCATTTTCTTAAATTCTGGATCACAAGACATCTTAGTAGCAATCCTTACGCGTTCTCGAGCTTTATTGCGTTCGGTGGCATTTTTATCTCTTTTAAATAAACTTTTCTTATATTTCAGGATTTTAGCTTTATTTTTTGTGTAGTAAAGTTTTTTATTAGTAGAAATTTGGATTGCTCTATTTTGATATTTTTTGGTTATTCTTTCTTTTGTTCCTTTCAAGCGAGACCATATTTTTTCAAGGTTTTAAAATTATTAAGTACACAATACCCCGTGTCGAGTATCTAAAACCTAGCATAAAAAAAAATAATTTTTAAATTTTCAGGTATTTATCTTGTTTGAATTACAAAGTTAGTATTATTGGTTAGACACCCTAAATATTTTTGCAGTTTACATAATAAGTTTAGCGATTCTGGACTGAAAACTTAAATAATTGCAATTATAAGACAATAATATGGAGATACGTACTTTACGGGTTACAAACCAAAAAAAATTTGGTTCCAGGATACAATAATAACTTTGAACTGAGATGAAAAAATTTTTTCTTCCAGGAGAAAAAAAGGAAAACTAATTATAAATTTTCATGTATTTTTGTTGTTTAAATTAAGAAATTACTATTACTGATTAGGCATCATAAATATTTTTGCAGTTTACATAATAATTTTAGCGATTAAGCCAAAAAAGAAAATTTTGGTTCCACGAGTTTCGGTTACTATTTAGACAAGTAGCTATTATTACTATATAGTTCATTACCATGAACTGTTGACAGTTTACATAATAAGTTTAAATAATAAGTTAAATTTTCATGTATTTTTGTTGTTTAAATTAAGAACTCATCAAGTGAGACCATATTTTTTCAAGGTTTAAAATTATTAAGTACACAATACCCCGTGTCGAGTATCTAAAACCTAGCATAAAAAAAAACTAATTTTTAAATATTTCAGGTATTTATCTTGTTTGAATTACAAAATTAGTATTATTGGTTAGACACCATAAATATTTTTGCAGTTTACATAATAAGTTTAGCGATTCTGGACTGAAAACTACAATAATTGCAATTATAAGACAATAATATGGAGATACGTACTTTACGGGTTACAAACCAAAAAAAGTTTGGTTCCAGTATACAATAATAACTTTGAACTGAGATGAAAAAAATTTTTCTTCCAGGAGACAAAAAGTAAAACTAATTATAAAATTTTCATGTATTTTTGTTGTTTTAATTAAGAACTTACTATTACTGATTAGGCATCATAAATATTTTTGCAGTTTACATAATAATTTTAGCGATTAAGCCAAAAAAGAAAATTTTGGTTCCAGGAGTTTCGGTTACTATTGAGACAAGTAGCTATTATTACTATAGAGTTCATTACCATGAACTGTTTGATTGCTTAAAAATTCAAATATCTTTGAAGAGACTGCAGTATGAAAATACATCAAAAATACAATTTTTTGATAAAATTGATTCTACTTTAAAAAGTATTTTATTTTTAATTACAAAAGGCACTAGATGTTGCAATTGCCTTTAAAATGAGCTATTATACAGCTCTCTATGATTTTCCAGTGCCCAGCTAGCTGAGGAGGAAAATCAAGCGGAAAGAAAAAAATAGCCCGTTTGTGGAGAATAGCGTGGTAAAAGTCAATTTTCTTGATTTACAAGCCAATATATTTTCTTTGTTATTCAAGCCAAAGGGCGGTAAGTTTCCTTTATAGAGGTTTCGGACAAGGCGGTTCTAATTGTGTACTTTTTGTTTTGATCTGACTCTTTTTTTAGGAGCTGCGGGTTTTTATATTTCTTAACATTGGAGGTGATCGTTTCTTACTAGGTTGCTAGCTACCGCTGCAACCCGGGTCCTTGTACGAGCCCTCGACTTTTAGTAGATTAATATGTTGCATAATCTTACATTTTGATACAGCCTTATATGCGCTATTAATGAAACAGTTCAAGACAGGAAAATGTGGAGCTAGTGCCCTTACAGAACGCAAATACCTCTGACATCCCTCATTTGGGCTACAGTATAACGAATGCCCATGCTTTCTTGTGTCCCTGTAATTGATTTCACAATAATCCAAGCCACCAAGGTAGAAATTAACCACTTTGTCAGTTGAAAATTTTAATGCTATATTATTTTCAAGGATATCAGAAAGAATTTGACATAATTCAATATCCGTCGGATAGAGCTTGCAGATATCAGGGTGACATTGCCAAGTAACCTGCTGCCCAATTTTTGGTTTTGAATGTTTACTCAGATTGTTATAGGTGACTTCAGCCATCATAATTTCCTTGTCAGATCTAGTTTTAGAGCATTTTTCAATAGTTGTCTCGTACTTTTCAGGACAGTTTGTTCAACTACACAGAGAATTTTTTGCCAAATATTCAGTAGAACTAAAAGAACTGTTTAAAACACAGTTAGAATTGCTTTTTTCTTGAGTCGGTGTTCCAGGAATTTGTTCTAAATCATTAGTCTTACAAACACATTTACTAATAGCCCTAACAGGCTCGTTTTCGCCATAATTGAAAAACATTGCTTTTCCTTCGCTGTTGATAGGTATGCTTGTATATATATTTTTATTGCTGCTACATAAACTGCAATTGCTCCTTCCAAAATTAATATACGAATTTTCTAAGAAGTACGCCTCCGTATATTCACTGTGTTGTCGAACATTTTCCATTGCATCTATAAACTGTTCCGCAGTTGCCAATCCATACCTTGGAAGCTTTTCGTTAAACTGACAACATTTCTTTTGGATATTGCTATGAAGCTTTGCCAAAGCATTTCTAGCCGACTTTTCAACAGCATCCGCTCTTTCAAAGAGAATTTTAATCTGTAATTTTGAATACTTTTCGTGATCCCGATAAAACATGCGTAAAATGTTTCTCAATTTACAAAGATCAGCCTGCATTTTTGCCATCTTCTTGTATTTCTGAATGTAATTTTTCCCTTTGTCCTTATGCGTTCTTCGGTACAACCTCGCAGAGAATTTAATTTTTTCATTATAGCTTTTGTCACCCCAGTATCTACCCATTATTCTAGTAGCAACTTTTTTCTTATGTTTGTTTCGGTAATTTATATCGTTATCATACCGTTCCTTGCTCTTTTGTTTGGCTGCCTCAATTTTCCCTTCTCGATACCCCTGATCCGTAAGATACCTCTGTTTCGCTCTGTCATATTTCATTTTCTTAAATCCTGGATCACAAGACATCTTAGTAGCAATCCTTACGCGTGCTCGAGTTTTATTGCGTTTGGTGGCATTTTTATCTCTTTTAAATAAACTTTTCTGATATTTCATGATGTTAGCTTTATTTTTTGTGTAGTAAAGTTTTTTATTACTAGAAATTTGGATTGCTCTATTTTGATATTTTTTTGGTTATTCTTTCTTTTTTTCCTTTCAAGTGAGACCATATTTTTTCAAGGTTTAAAATTATTAAGTACACAATACCCCGTGTCGAGTATCTAAAACCTAGCATAAAAAAAACTAATTTTTAAATTTTCAGGTATTTATCTTGTTTGAATTAAAAAATTAGTATTATTGGTTAGACACCATAAATATTTTTGCAGTTTACATAATAAGTTTAGCGATTCTGGACTGAAAACTACAATAATTGCATTTATAAGACAATAATATGGAGATACGTACTTTACGGGTTACAAACCAAAAAAAGTTTGGTTCCAGGATACAATAATAACTTTGAACTGAGATGAAAAAAATTTTCTTCCAGGAGACAAAAGTAAAACTAATTATAAAATTTTCATGTATTTTTGTTGTTTAAATTAAGAACTTACTATTACTGATTAGGCATCATAAATATTTTTGCAGTTTACATAATAATTTTAGCGATTAAGCCAAAAAAGAAAATTTTGGTTCCAGGAGTTTCGTTTACTATTGAGACAAGTAGCTATTATTACTATAGAGTTCATTACCATGAACTGTTTGATTGCTTAAAATTCAAATATCTTTGAAAAGACTGCAGTATGAAAATACATCAAAAATGCAATTTTTTTGATAAAATTGATTCTACTTTAAAAAGTATTTTATTTTTAATTACAAAAGGCACTAGATGTTGCAATTGCCTTTAAAATGAGCTATTATACAACTCTCTATGATTTTCCAGTGCCCAGCTAGCTGAGGAGGAAAATCAAGCGGAAAGAAAAAAATATCCCGTTTGTGGAGAATAACGTGGTAAAAGTCAATTTTCTTGATTTTCAAGCCAATATATTTTCTTTGTTATTCAAGCCAAAGGGCGGTAAGTTTCCTTTATGGAGGATTCGGACAAGGCGGTTCTAATGGTGTACTTTTTGTTTTGATCTGACTCTTTTTTTAGGAGTTGGGGGGTTTTATATTTCTTAACATTGGAGGTGATCGTCTCTTACTAGGTTGCTAGCTACCGCTTTAACCCGGATTAAGGCTGCCCATACAAGTTAGTATAGGCAAGAGGTCGTTCTTAATTATGAACTTTAAAAGCTGTGTTATTTTTAATTACAAAAGACACTAGACGTAGCAAATTCATTTAAAATTAGCTATTTTACAGCTCTCTATGATTTTCCTTTGCCCGGCTAGCTTAGGAGGAAGAAAAAACGAAAAGAAAAAGAGATGCCGTTTGTGGAGAATATCGTGGTTAAAGTCAATTTTCTTGATATTCAAACCAATATATTTTCTTTGTTATTCAAGCCTAAGGATGGTAAGTTTGCTATATAGAAGCTTTGGATAAGGCGGTTCCAATAGTGTACTTCTTGTTTTGATCTGAATCTTTATTCAGGAGTTATGGGTTACATTAGTTTCTACTATGGGGCATGATCGTCTCTTACTAGGTTGCTAGCTACCGCTGCAACCCGGATTTATAAATTTCTTAAAGTATAATGGTAAGAATTCCCACTTCTTACGAGGTTGACCTGGGTTTGAATCCCCGTCGGAGGGAGTTTTTAATATATTGAATTTGAATAAAACTCTACAAGCCTGTACCGTTGTTAAGTGGCCTATACAAGTTAGTAGAGGCAAGAGTTTGTTCCTTATTATAAAATATCAAGCACAATATATTTTCTTTGTTATTCAAGCCAAAGGACGATAAGTTTGCTATATAGAAGTTTTGGACAAGGCAGTTCTAATAGTGCACTTTTTGTTTTGATCTGAATCTTTTTTCAGGAGTTATGGGTTACATTAGTTTCTACTATGGGGCATGATCGTCTCTTACTAGGTTGCTAGCTACCGCTGCAACCCGGATCCTAATGATCGTCTTTTAATATAAATTTAGTAAATTTATCATCAACTATAGGCAACAATTCGTTCTCTAATATAATTAAAATAAGCCATTGAACAACTCTCTACGATGTTCTAGTGCCAAGCTGTCTGTGGAATTACTAACCTATACTATAATTAAGTGGCATATAAAACTTAGTATAGGCAAGAGGTCGTTCTTTATTATAATTATGTAAAACCCCCCAAAAATTACTGCATTTTACATAACAATGCATAATTATATAATAAAAAAATATAATTGACAAATACCATTTATGATGAACTATATCGGTCCTTTATGTAACCTTTTATTTACAATGTCTGTGTTTTTAAGATGTAGTCTTTAGCACGAGTAAGACACGCATTTCCCTTTATTACTACAGCTAAGTCCAATGTATGCAATGGCTTGTTCTTCTAATGATCGTCTTTTAATATAATGTTACTATGGGCTAAGGTTTGTTCTTTACTGTAACTATCTGTGGAATTACTATCCTACACTATAATTAAGTGGCATATAAAATTTAGTATAGGCAAGAGGTCGTTCTTTATTATAGGTATACGATTATGTTTGAAAGACTGCAGTGTGAAAAGACATCGAAAATGCAGTTTTTGGTGGAAAAATTTATTCTCTTTTAGAAATAATTTATTTTAGTTACAAAAGGTTTTTAACCCAATTAATTTCCTTTAAAATGAGCTATTGAACAACCCTCTACGATGTTCCAGTGCCATGCTATCTCTGGAAACAAAGAAAAGAGAAAAGAGAAAAAAATATCCCGTTTAGGCAGAATGTTGTAGTAGCTGCCACTTTTCTTGATTTTCAAGCCAATATATTTCCCTTGCTGTTCAAGCCAAGGGACAGAAAGTTTCCTATACAGGGGTTTCAGACAAGGCGGTTCTAATGGTGTACTTTTTGTTTTGATCTGACTCCTTTTTTAGGAACTATGGGTTTTTATATTTCTTAACATTGGACGTGATCGTCTCTTACTAGGTTGCTAGCTACCGCTGCAACCCGGATGATCTTTTGTCTAGCCTGCTCAATTCTTGCTTCTCTGTAATCTTCATCATTTTGATAACGCTCCTTGATCTTTTGTTTGGCTGTCTCAATTTTTGCATGTCTATAATCTTCATCATTGTGATAACACATCTTGCTGTTTTGTTTTGCTCTCTCAATTATTACTTCTCGATACGCCTGGTCGGTTTGAATGAGAATATAGTAATTATGACGTCACGGCGTAATGATTTTATTTCATGACGTCATGGCGCAATGGTTTTATTTCATGACATCTTCAGAAACAACAATATAATTTCGTGTATTTCTATTCACGTCATAGCTCTAATTTATCTAGTAGGGTTTCAGACAAGGTAGTTCTAATGATGCACCTTTGTTTTGATCTGACTGTATTTTTAGGAGTTTTGGGTTTTTATATTTCTTAGCATTGGACTGATCGTCTCTTGCTAGGTTGCTAGCTACTACTGCAACCCAAATTATGAGAAGCAGCCTGGCCGAATGGTCTAAGGCACTGGTGTTAGCCACAGGTCTCTTCGGAGGCGTGGGTTCAAATCTTACCGCTGGTATACGATTATGTTTGAAAGACTGCAGTGTGAAAAGACATCAAAAATGCAGTTTTTGGAGGAAAAATTTATTCTCTTTTAGAAATAATTTATTTTAGTTACTATAGATTTTTAACCCAATTAATTTCCTTTAAAATGAGCTATTGAACAACCCTCTACGAGGTTCCCGTGCCAAGCTATCTCTGGATACAAACGAAAAAAAAAAGAAAAAAATATCCCGTTTAGGCAGAATGTTGTAGTAGCTGCCACTTTTCTTGATTTTCAAGCCAATATATTTCCCTTGCTGTTCAAGCCAAGGGACAGAAAGTTTACTATACAGGGGTTTCGGACAAGGCGGTTCTAATGGTGTACTTTTGAATTTGATCTGACTCCTTTTTTAGGAACTATGGGTTTTATATTTCTTAACATTGGGCGTGATCGTCTCTTACTAGGTTGCTAGCTACCGCTGCAACCCGGATGTTATTCCATTGATCGTTTTTTAGTGTAATAATTTTAAAATTTCTAGGTATTTTTCTAGTTTTACTTAAAAACTTAAATTATTGCTCATATAACATAAATATTTTTGCATTTTACATAATAACTTTTGCGATCCTGAACTGAGATAAACAAGTTTGTCTGTAATTAGCCAGAGTCGAATTGTGCTTGGACTGGCTTATGAAGCAAATTGTGTGTTTTTGTCAACCTTCGGCTTCTATAGAAATTCTAGTAGAATTTAATCACTTTTTTCTTGTTTTATCATCTGTTCCTCAAAAAAAAATTAATCCCTTTGTATCTTTTCAACATATTATTGTAAACAGGATTCTATTCAACATGATTTCTCCGACACAAATCATAACTCGTGCCTATGGATCGATGCAGACTTGATAACATTCTGGCGATAAGCCTTGTCATTTCTGTATTTGATGTTTCTCTGGATTGATGCAGACTTGATAGTATTTTAACAATACTGTTCATTATCTCTGTATTTGATGTTTCTGCGGATGGATCCAGACTTGACATTTGAAGTGATCGTCTCTTACTAGGTTGCTAGCTACCGCTGCAACCCGGATTACTCCAATGATCGTCTTTTAATGAATCTTTATTATAATTCTTTACTATAACAACCAGGATGACGTCAGTTACAACTTGGGTTTCTTTTTATGCTATATCATTACAAACAGGAAAAAGCCTACGGCTTTTTCTTCTTTGAAATAGTAAGAGACGATCCTCAAGCAATCAAGTAGCTATCTAAGTCCAATGTATGCAGTGGTATGTTATTCCAATGATCGTATTTTAATGTAATTTTCTTGATTTTCAAGCCAATATATTTCCCTGACTCCTTTTTAGGACCTATGAGTTTTTATATTTCTTAACATTGGACGTGATCGTCTCTTACTAGGTTGCTAGCTACCGCTGCAACCCAGAGTAGGCTGCTAGCTACCGCTGCAACCCGGATAATTGACAAACACCATTTATGATGAGCTATATTTGTCCTTTATGTAACTACACCTGGAACCACCATATATCAGTTAGTATGGGAGAGAGATCGTTCTTTACTGTAACACTTTCGACCATTAAGAAGGGCACTAGCCCTTTGAATTTCCAATTGAATGAGCCTGTTTTGCAGTTTCTGCGACCACTCCTTCTATAAAAAACCTTATATGCCCCCAGGGCATAATTTAAAACTCTTGCCCTGAGGGTTGGGGGGAGTGTCATCCTCAAAAACATATTTTCTATCTAGAAATCAACGACGCTGAACAAAATGGCTATCTCAAAATTTTGATTGGATGTGTTTGGGGGAATGATGAACGTGGGGGGGGGGCTAGTTGCCCTCCAATCACTTTCGACTATTAAAAAGGGCACTATCCCTTTGAATTTCCAATCGAATGAGCCTTTTTTGAAGTTTCAACGACAACGCCTTCTATAATATTTCCCCAGGGCATAGCTTAAAATCCTTGCCCTGAGGGACGTGGGGGAGTGTCCTCCTCAAAACCATATTTTCTATTTGGAAATCAACTGCGCTGAGCAAAATTCTGAGCAAAATGGCTATTTCAAAATTTTGATTGGATATGTTTGGGGAAATGATGAGCTTGAAGGGGGGGGGGTGGGGGCTAGTTGCCCTTCAATCACTTTCGACTACTAAAAAGGGCACTAGTCCTTTGAATTTCCAATCGAATGAGCCTGTTTTTACGTTTCTACGACAATGCCTTCTATAAAAACCTTATATGCCCCAGGGCATAACTTAAAACTCTTGCCCTGAGGGTTGGGGGGGGAGTGTCATCCTCAAAAATATATTTTTTATCTGAAAATCAACTTCGCCGAACAAAAAGGCTCAGGCTAACAAAATGGTTCAGGGTGACAAAATGGCTATCTCAGAATTTTGATTGGATGTGTTTTGGGGAATGATGGGCGTGGGGGGGGGGGCTAGTTGCCCTCGAATCATTTTCAACTATTTAAAAAGGGCACTAGAACTCTCGATTTCCAATCTAATGACGACCCCCTTTGAAGTTTCTACGACGACTCCTTCTGTATGAAGTGCCTCTAGGAAAAAAATAATAAATAATAAAACAATGGAGCCGTATGGCCTTTACTATAGGCAACGCTACAGCGTTGCCTCTGATAGCTTGGCACTGGTATATCGTAGAGAATTGTTCAATGGTTTAAACAAGGGATCAATATAGTTCATCATAAAATTTGTCAGATAAGAGGATCTCGTGAAGTAGTTATTAATAGAAGTTTTGTTTAGACTTTAAAAAGACATATGTATAAAAATTGCCTTCAGCAGCAATTCAACCTGTGACCTTTAGAGCAGAATCCCAACACACTAACCACTGAGCCGCGTAAGCTTTCAAGGACACAATTTTAAAATATTTTATGTTTTATATTACTAGTATAATAGAGAACGACCTTTTGCCTAAACTAAATTTTATAGGCCACTCATCCGGGTTTCAGTGGTAGCTAGCAACCTAGTAAGAGACGATCACGCCCCACAGTAAAAATTAAAGTAACCCATAAATCCTGAAAAAGATTCAGATCAAAACAGTATCTTTTTCTCTTTCAGATTTTTTTTTCTCAGCTAGCTGGGCACTGGAATATCATAGAGAGCTGTATAATAGCTGATTGTAAAGGAAATTGCTATATCTAGTGGCTTTTGTAATCAAAATAAAATATTTTTTAAAGTAGAATCAATTTCGTCAAAAAACTGCATTTTTGCTGTATTTTCATGCTGCAGTCTTTTCAAAGATATTGAAATTTTGAAGCAATCAAACAATTCATGTTAATGAACTCTATTGTTAAAAATAGTTTTCTGTCTCAATAGTAACCGAAACTTTAAAGAACGAAATTTTGATACCAATAGCAAACAGTTCTTTATAACGAACTGTATGTTGTAATGTAAGAGCGACTCGTCTCAATAGTAACTTGCTACATCTAGTTCTTTCTGTAATTAAAGAAAAAATATTTTTTTAATAGTTCCGGGTTGCCCTAGAAACCTAATTAAAAGACCATCATTCGAAAAACATACCATTGCATATATTGGACTTAGTTAGCTGCTCAATACCTTGAAAAAAAATTCATATTTGTCAACTGAAACTAGAATAATTCCTGAAAATTTTAAATCAAATAATTTTATTTAGCTGTAAAGTTAAAAAGTATTTAGGGTGTCTGAACAATAATTTTCATTTTTAATTCAAACCAGAAAAAAACCCTGAAAATTTTAAAAGTAGTTTGGTTTTCCTTTTGCTTCAATTGACTCGCTACGAAACTTTTTTTCGCTATTAATTTTATATCATCTTAGTTCAAACTTTTTGGCTTAGCCCGTAATGTAAGTATCTCTATATTGTTTTCCCATATTTCCTATGAGAATTATTCAATTTTTTTTTATTTTAGTCTTTAGTTCAGAGTCGTAAAGTTATTATGTAAACTGCAAAAATATTTATTATGTCTAGCCAATAATACTAATTTTTTTCAAACTAGAACAATACCTGACAATTTTTTAATTAGTTTTGTTTTTGGTCTCCTGGAACCAAAATTTACTTTTTTGGCTTAATCGTTAAAGCTATTATGTAAACAGCAAAAATATTTATGATGTCTAACCAATTTTACTAATTTCGTAATTAAATTTCGATATATCTCTTACTAGGTTACTAGCTATCGCTGCAACCCAGAATATATAAAATAAACCTAATTAGACACCATTTATCATGAGCTATATCGGTCTTATATGTAATACATCAAAAATGCAGTTTTTTTGACAAAAATAGAAAATAGGTAGTTTCTAATATAGGGGTTTCGGACAAGGTGTCTTCAATAGTGTACTTCGTTTTTATCTTATTCTAGTTTTGGGAGTTATGGACTATTTCATTTTTACTATGGGAGGTGGAGGTCTCTAACTAGGCTGCTTGCTATTGCTGCAACCCGGATAATACAACTGCAACCCAGATTACAAACAGGAAAAAGCCGTATGTGTTTTTCTTAGTTGGAATAGTAAGAGACTACTGCTGCAATCTGGATATACTAGGTTGCTACCTATCACTGCAACTTGGAGAACCATGACTACGAGACGTTCTTATCTCTTACTAGTTTGCAGCTACCCTTAGAAATACCATATAAAAATTACTATGGGCTAGAGTTCGTTCTTTACTGTTAATTACTAATAAGGGCAAGAGTTCGTTCCTTACTACAAAAAAATAAATATACTTTATGCCAACATCGTTCTTTACTTAGATCTTCTTTTAATACATCATGTACAAGTTTGATAACAGTTTGAAATAAGAGTAGCTTGGCGAAGAGGAAGCGCGCTGGGCTCGTAACCCAGAGGTCGGTGGATCGAAACCACTATTTCTTAAATTTTTATATTTTCTTTATCGCAATAAAGTATCTGCAGAAATGTTGGAAATAATGAGGAAAATTAATTTCAAAAACTAAATTAGATTTGAAGAAGGAAGTCAAAATAAAATAAAAGAGTCGAGACATTACATTGCAGGGTACTTGTCAAATATTCAATTACTATAGACTATAGTTTATTCTCTAATGTAATCCTGATTAAACATACGTAAAATGTTTCTCAATTTAAGGATAAATAATGCTCATTTATCCGCTGCATCCCGGATAAATGATTGCAAACAGGAAAAAGCCTAAGGATTTTTCTTCTTTGAAATAGAAAGAGACGAACTTCAAAAAATCAAGAAGATAACTAAATCAAATGTATACAATGATTTGTTATTCCAATGATCGTCTTTTAATGTAATGCTTCAAAAATGAAATATCTTTGAAAAGACTGCAGTATGAAAATACATAAGAAATGTGGTTTTTTTGACAAAATTGATTATGTTTTAAAAATAATTTGTTTTAGTTACAAAAGGTTTTTAACCCCATTAATTTCCTTTAAAATACGCCATTGAACAACTCTCTACGATGTTCCAGTGCTAAGCTATCTGTGGAAAAAAAGGAAAAAAAGATGCCGTTTAGGCAGAATGCTGTATTAGCTGCCACTTTTCTTGATTTTCAAGCAAATATATTTCCCTTGTTTTTCAAGCCAAGGGATAGAAAGTTTCCTATACAAAGGATTCGGACAAGGCAGTTCTAATGGTGTACTTTTTGTTTTGATCTGACTCTTTTTTTAGGAGCTATGGGTTTTTATATTTCTTAACATTGGACGTGATCGTCTATTACTAGGTTGCTAGCTACCACTGCAACCCGGAATATCATAATGATCGCTCCTTTATGTAACGATTCTCAAAGAATCAGGCAGCTAACTAAGTCCAATGCATGCAATGGTTTGTTCTTCTAATGATTGTCTTTTAATATAACTTTACCATGAACTGTTTGATTGCTTCAAAAATCAAACATTTTTGAAAAGACGGCAGTATGAAAAGACATCAAAAATGCAGTTTTTAGTGGAAAAATTTATTCAGTTTTAAAAATAATTTGTTTTAGTTACAAAAGGTTTTTAACCCCATAAATTTCCTAAAAATAGAAATCCCATTTTAACCCCATTGGTTTAGGCAGAATGCTGCTGACTTTTGATCTGACTCTTTTTTTAGGAGTTATGCGTTTTTATATTTCTTAACGTTGGACGTTACCGTCTCTTACTAGGACTATTGAGACGAGTCGCTCTTACTATACATACAGTTCGTTATCACGAACTGTTTGCTTTGATGATCTATTGGTAACAAAATCTCGTTCTTTACAGTTTCGGTTACTATTTAGACAAGTAGCTATTATTACTATAGAGTTTATTACCATGAACTGTTTGATTGCTTCAAAATTCAAATATCTTTGAAAAGACTGTAGTATGAAAATACATCAAAATGCAGTTTTTTTTTGACAAAATTGATGCTACTTAAAACGATTTTATTTTTCATTACAAAAGGCACTAGATGTAGCAATTTTCTTTAAAATGAGCCATTATACAGCTCTCTATGATTTTCCAGTGCCCAGCTAGCTGAGGAGAAAAAAAAGCGGAAAAAAAGATGCCGTTTGTTGAGACTATCGTGGTTAAAGTCAATTTTTTTATTTTCAAGCCAATATATTTCTTTGTAATTCCAGCCAAAGGACGGTAAGTGTGCTATATAGAAGTTTAGGACAAAGCGGTTCTAATAGTGTACTTCTTGTTTTGATCTGAATTTTTTTTTCAGGAGTTATGGCTTACTTTAGTTTTTTACTATGGGGCGTGATTGTCTCTTACTAGGTTGCTAGCTACCGCTGCAACCTGGATTATAATTAACATTGGACGTGATCGTCTCTTACTAGGTTGCTAGCTACCACTGTAACCCGGATGTAGGACTTTGATCCTAAATAAACGAGACCCATCCTTCATATTATTCTAATGCAGTGCTTTGTAGTTCAATTACTACAGGCTATAGTTTGTTCCTCTAATATAACTCCTAGCTAAATGCCATAATTTTAATATAAATTAATATAGGCTAGAAGTCGTTCTTTATTATACTACGCCTAGGCGAGAGATTGTTCTTTACTGTAACAAAATTCAATTATCTTTGAAAAGACTGCAGTATGAAAGAACATCAAAAATGCAGTTTTTTGATAAAATTGATTCTACTTTAAAAATAATTTTATTTTTAATTACAAAAGGCACTAGATGTAGCAATTTCCTTTCAAATGAGCTATTATACCGGTCTATATGATTTTCCAGTGCCCAGCTAGCTGAGGAGAAAAAAACGGAAAGAAAAAAAATGCCGTTTGTGGAGAATATCGTGGTTAAAGTCAATTTTCTTGATTTTCAAGCCAATATATTTTCTTTGTTATTCAAGCCAAAGGACGGTAAGTTTGCTATATAGAAGTTTTGGACAAGGCAGTTCTAATAGAGAATTTCTTGTTTTGATCTGAATCTTTTTTCAGGAGTTATGGGTTACATTAGTTTTTATTATGGGACGTGATCGTCTCTTACTAGGTTGGTAGCTAAAGCTGCAACCCGATTGCTCAGAAGAAACCATGTTTCTGTCTAGGTTGTGTATTCTAACAACCCCTTTATTTAATTGTTTATGAAACCATAGGCGGCTTATCATTCTTTACTGTAACTTCTTTAGAAAATTTTTCCTTTACTAAGGGCAACAGTTCGTTCTTAAATATAAAAACTAACATAATCGCCATTTATAATTAACCAGAACGATTCCTGATATAATTTTTAGTGTATTAACGAAATTATTATCATGTCTTATAAGTAACTCATATTTCATAAGTCTTCGATAGTCCGTTGGTGAACAGTAATACTTGTTACGCGGGAGAACGGGTTCGATGCCCGGTGGGGGAGAACTTTTATTATGTTGAATTAAAATCGTTTAATTTAAAAATTAAATAGGCTAGAGGTCGATTTTTACTATACTATAATGCCTTATGTATGACATCCTAATGATTGTCTTTTATATAACTTTATTTACTATGGAATAAAGTTCGTTCTTTAATGTAAACTATACTATAATTAAGTGGCGTATAAAATTTAGTATAGGCAAGAGGTCGTTCTTTATTATAAAATTTTCAAAAAATCAGGCAGCGAACTAAGTTCAATGTATCCAATTGTTTGTTCTCCTAATGATCGCCTTTTAATATAAACCCGTATTGCTACGAACTGTATGATTTGATACTGGGTAATCATTTTTGTCACTATACGTGATATACACATAGTTATCCGAGGCAGCTTGGCCGAGAGGTCTAAGGCGTTGGTTTTAGCCACCCGTATCTTTCGAAGTGTGGGTTCAAATACCAACACTGCCAGTATTTCATACCAAAGCAAACAAAGTACTTGTTTTAGCCTTAAATTTATAATCTTACTTTAGTTACTATGGGCTGAAGTTCGTTCTTTACTGTAATTTTCATCCTGAAGTTTATCAACGTTGTAATCACCTAGTAGGTGAATATCCTTCCTAGATTTCAGCTTGAAATTAAATCTAGACCTAATAACATGATGAACTGTATCGATCCTTTATGTAAACTATAGTGACGTTGCCATTGCAAGTTAGTATAGGGAAGAGTTCGATCTTTATTATATTAGAAATAATTTATTTTAGTTGCTATAGATTTTTAACCCAATTAATTTCCTTTAAAATGAGCTATTGAACAACCCTCTACGATGTTCCAGTGCCAAGCTATCTGTGGAAAAGAAAAAAAAAGAAAAGAGAAAAAATATCCCGTTTGGGGAGAATAACGTGGTTAAAGTCAATTTTCTTGATTTTCAAGCCAATATATTTCCCTTGCTGTTCAAGCCAAGGGACAGGAAGTTTCCTATACAGGGGTTTCGGACAAGGCGGTTCTAATGGTGTACTTTTTGTTTTGATCTGACTCCTTTGTTAGGAACTATGGGTTTTTATATTTCTTAACATTGGACGTGATCGTCTCTTACTAGGTTGCTAGCTACCGCTGCAACCCGGATCACTTATTACGTCATATAGGGTTATTAGTAGATAATCGATAAAATATTCGTTCTTTATTATAACTATTGAACAACTATCTACGATGTTCCAGTGCCAAGCTATCTCTGGAAACAAAGAAAAGAGAAAAAAAATATCCCGTTTAGGCAGAATGTTGTAGTAGCTGCCACTTTTCTTGATTTTTTAGTACTGATTTTTTAACTTGCGTGTAGCATGCTTTGATCTAACCATTATGTATTCATGAATGAGACCATTTACAGTTTTGACGTTTCTTATATAGTAATTATGACGTCACTGCATCAAAAATACAGTTTTTATTGGAAAAATTTATTCTCTTTTAGAAATAATTTATTTTAGTTACTATAGATTTGTAACCCAATTAATTTCCTTTAGGATGAGCTATTGAACAACCCTCTACGATGTTCCAGTGCCAAGCTATCTCTGGATACAAAGAAAAGAGAAAAAAAAGAAAAAAATATCCCGTTTAGGCAGAATGTTGTAGTAGCTACCACTTTTCTTGATTTTCAAGCCAATATATTTCCCTTGCTGTTCAAGCCAAGAGACAGAAAGTTTCCTATACAGGGGTTTCGGACAAGGCGGTTCTAATGGTGTTCTTTTTGTTTTGATCTGACTCCTCTGTTAGGAACTATGGGTTTTTATATTTCTTAACATTGGACGTGATCGTCTCTTACTAGGTTGCTAGCTACCGCTGCAACCCGGATCTCTACGATGTTCCAGTGCCATGCTATCTGTTGAATTACTAACCTATACTATAATTAAGTTGTGTATAAAATGTAGTATAGGCAAGAGGTCGTCCTTTATTATAATTTTCCAGACAGGGTTTTCGGACAAGGCGGTTCTAATGGTGTACTTTTTGTTTTGATCTGACTCCTTTTTTAGGAGCTATGGGTTTTTATATTTCTTAACATTGGACGTGATCGTCTCTTACTAGGTTGCCAGCTACCGCTCCAACCCGGATTTTAATATGATCAATCCAAGAATTCATCTTAATAATTATTAAATTAAATAATATATTTTCACCCAATAAATTGACGTAACGAGTTACTTCAAGCAAAAGGAAAACCAAACTAATTTTAAAATTTTTAGGTAGTTTTCTGGTTTGAATTAGAAAATAAAAATTATTGCTCAGACACCATAAACATTTTTGCTGTTTGCAGTTAAATAAAATATTTTTAATTAAAATTTTTAGGAATTATTCTCTTTTCAGTTGACGAATCAGATTTTCTTTGCGTCAAGTAGTTAGAATCTAACAAAAAACAAAACTAATTTAAAAAATTTTTAGGTACTTTTCAGGTTTGAATTAAAAAATTGAAAATATTGCTCAAACATTTTAAATAGTTTTGCAGTTTGCTGCTGAATAAAATTATTTTATTTAAAATTTTCAGGAATTAATCTAGTTTCAGTTGACAAATCAGTTTTTTTATAAAACACAAAAAGAATTAGATTTTTTACTAATACCCTAAAAGAACTAGTGCATTTTACATAATTATATCTACATATCAGCTATCTCGATCCTTTGTGTAAATTAAAATCATCATAAAAATCTGATTCTTTCGATGTATCTATGGGTATCAAAATTTAGTTTTTTAGAGCTTTGATTACTGTTGGGACGAGTCACTCTTACTCTACAGTTGGTTACCACGAAGTGTTTGAAAATGATTCCTTATAATACTTCAGTTACTTTGGACTAAAGTTTGCTCTTTAATTTAATACCAAGGGTAACGGTTCGTTCCTTACTATAAAAGTATAACGAATGCCCATGCTTTCTTGTGTCCCTGTAATTGATTTCACAATAATCCAAGCCGCCAAGGTAGAAATTAACCACTTTGTCAGTTGAAAATTTTAATGCTATATTATTTTCAAGGATATCAAAAAGAATTTGACATAATTCAATATCCGTCGAATAGAGCTTGCAGATATCAGGGTGACGTTGCCAAGTAACCTGCTGCCCAATTTTTGGTTTTGAATGTTTACTCAGATTGTTATAGGTGACTTCAGCCATCATAATTTCCTTGTCAGATCTAGTTTTAGAGCATTTTTCAATAGTTGTCTCGTGCTCTTCAGGACAGTTTGTTCTACTACACAGAGAATTTTTTGCCAAATATTCAGTAGAACTAAAAGAACTGTTTAAAACACAGTTAGAAATGCTTTTTTCTTGAGTCGGTGTTCCAGGAATTTGTTCTAAATCATTAGTCTTACAAACACATTTACTAATAACCCTAACAGGCTCATTTTCGCCATAATTGAAAAACATTGCTTTTCCTTCGCTGTTGATAGGTATGCTTGTATATATATTTTTATTGCTGCTACATAAACTGCAATTGCTCATCCAAAATTAATATACGAATTTTCTAAGAAGTACGCCTCCGTATATTCACTGTGTTGTCGAACATTTTCCATTGCATCTATAAACTGTTCCGCAGTTGCCAATCCATACCTTGGAAGCTTTTCGTTAAACTGACAACATTTCTTTTGGATATTACTATGAAGCTTTGCCAAAGAATTTCTAGCCGACTTTTCAACAGCATCCGCTCTTTCAAAGAGAATTTTAATCTGTAATTTTGAATACTTTTCGTGATCCCGATCAAACATGCGTAAAATGTTTCTCAATTTACAAAGATCAGCCTGCATTTTTGCCATCTTCTTGTATTTCTGAATGTAATTTTTCCCTTTGTCCTTATGCGTTCTTCGGTACAAGCTCGCAGAGAATTTAATTTTTTCATTATAGCTTTTGTCACCCCAGTATCTACCCATTATTCTGGTAGCAATTTTTTTCTTATGTTTGTTTCGGTAATCTTCATCATTATCATACCGTTCCTTGCTCTTTTCTCTAGCCTGCTGAATTCTTGCTTCTCTGTAATCTTTATCATTATCATACCGTTCCTTGCTCTTTTGTCTAGCCTGCTCAATTGTTGCTTCTCTATAAAGTTTATCATTTTGATAACGCTTCTTGATCTTTCGTTTGGTTGTCTCAATTTTTACTTCTCGATACGCCTGGTCGGTTGAATACCTTTGCTTTTCTCTTTTCAAGATACTATCTGTTGTTTGTGTAGTACTGTTTTTTTAACTTGCGTGCAGCTTGCTTGATTGAAACCACTATGTAATTATGAATGAGAACATTTACAGTTCTGACGCTTCTTATATACTAATTATGACGTCACGGCGTAATGATTTTATTTCATGATGACGTCATAGCGCAATGATATTATTTCATGACGTCTTCAGAAACAACAATATAATTTCGTGTTTTTCTATTCACGTCATAGCTCTAATATAAAACTATGACGACATTCATTATTTATCTAGTAGGGTTTCAGACAAGGTAATTCTAATGATGTACTTTTGTTTTGATTTGACTCTATTTTTAGGAGTTTTGTTATATTTCTTATCATTGGACTGATCGTCTCTTACTAGATTGCTAGCTACTGCGGCAACCCAGATTCACATATATAGTTATTTGTGAGAGGCAGCCTGGCCGAGTGGTCCAAGGCACTGGTGTTAGCCACCAGTCTCTTCGGAGGGGTGGGTTCAAATCTTACCGCTGGTATACGACTATGTTTGAAAGACTGCAGTGTGAAAAGACATCAAAAATGCAGTTTTTGGTGGAAAAATTTATTCTCTTTTAGAAATAATTTATTTTAGTTACAAAAGGTTTTTAACCCAATAATTTCCTTTAGAATGAGCTATTGAACAACCCTCTACGATGTTCCAGTGCCAAGCTATCTGTGGAAAAGAAAAAAAGAAAGAAAAAAATATCCCGTTTAGGCAGAATGTTGTAGTAGCTGCCACTTTTCTTGATTTTCAAGCCAATATATTTCCCTTGCTGTTCAAGCCAAGGGACAGAAAGTTTCCTATACAGGGGTTTCGGACAAGGCGGTTCTAATGGTGTACTTTTTGTTTTGATCTGACTCCTTTGTTAGGAACTATGGGTTTTTATATTTCTTAACATTGGACGTGATCGTCTCTTACTAGGTTGCTAGCTACCGCTGCAACCCGGATTAACTCAATTATTAAATACTTCAGTTACTATTGGTTACTGTTAGTTCCTTATTGTAGTCTCTTCGGAGGCGTGGGTTCAAATCTTACCGCTGGTATACGATTATGTTTGAAAGACTGCAGTGTGAAAAGACATCGAAAATGCAGTTTTTGGTGGAAAAATTTATTCTCTTTTAGAAATAATTTATTTTAGTTACAAAAGGTTTTAACCCAATTAATTTCCTTTAAAATGAGCTATTGAACAACCCTCTACGATGTTCGAGTGCCAAGCTATCTGTGGAAAAGAAAAAAGAAAAGAGAAAAAAATATCCCGTTTGGGGAGAATAACGTGGTTAAAGTCAATTTTATTGATTTTCAAGCCAATATATTTCCTTTGCTTTTCAAGCCAAGGGACAGGAAGTTTCCTATACAGGGGTTTCGAACAAGGCGGTTCTAATGGTGTACTTTTTGTTTTGATCTGACTCCTTTGTTAGGAACTATGGGTTTTTATATTTCTTAACATTGGACGTGATCGTCTCTTACTAGGTTGCTAGCTACCGCTGCAACCCGGATAACTTTACAAACCTACACTATAGTTAAGTGACCTATACCAGTTAGTATAGGGAAGAGTTCGTTCTTTATTATAACTATTGAACAACTCTCTACCATGTTCCAGTGCCAAGCTATCTGTGGAAAAGAAGAAAAGAGAAAAAAAATATGCCGTTTGGGGAGACTAACGTGGTTAAAGTCAATTTTCTTGATTTTCAAGCCAATATATTTCCCTTGCTGTTCATGCCAAATGACAGAAATTTTCTTATACAGGGGTTTCGGAAAACGCGGTTCTAATGGTGTACTTTTTGTTTTGATCTGACTCCTTTGTTAGGAACTATGGGTTTTTATATTTCTTAACATTGCACGTGATCGTCTCTTACTAGGTTGCTAGCTACCGCTGCAACCCGGATTAAAAAATAACTATCTTGTCTTATATGTAACTTTTATTTCATAAGTGTTCGATAGTCTAATGGTAAGGATACCAACTTGTAACGTGGGAGAACGGGGTTCGATTCCCCGTCGGGTAGAACTTTTAGTGTGTTGAATTACAAGCAATATCTTTCAAATTTAAAATTTAAAAAAGAAACTCGTTTTATATACATCCTAGCATAAAATAATCAAGATAATATGAATGAACCACAGGGTTCAGTTTCTTTGGGCTTTAGTTCGTTCTTTACTATATGAATTACTAACCTATACTATAATTAAGTGGCGTATAAAATTTAGTATAGGCAAGAGGTCGTTCTTTATTATAATAACTATATTAACTATAGTGAAGTTGCGTATGCAAGTTAGTATAGGGAAGAGTTCGATCTTTATTATAATTATTATCATATCTTATATGTAACTTTTATTTCATAAGTCTTCAATAGTCTAATGGTAAGCATGCCCACTTGTTACCTGGGAGAAGGGGGTTCGATTCCCCGTCGGGGGGAACTTTTAATATGTTGAATGAAAAGCACTATCTTTTCAATTTAAAATTTAAAAAATAAACTTGTTTATTTACATTCTAGCTAAAATAATGAAGATAATATGAATGAACCACAGGGTTCAGTTTCTTTGGACTTGAGTTCGTTTTTTAACTATAAATACAAACAGGAAAAAGCCTACGGCTTTTTCTTCTTTTAAATAGTAAGAGACGAAACTCAAACAATCAAGTAGCTAACTAAGTCCAAATATTTGGAATGGTTTGTTATTTCAGTGATCGTCTTCTAATGTAAATTTACTAACCTATACTATAGTTAAGTGGCCTATATAATTTAGTATAGGCAAGAGGTCGTTCTTTATTATAATTTGTTTTGATCTGACTCCTGCTTTAGGAGCTATGGGTTTTTATATTTCTTAACATTGGACGTGATCGTCTCTTACTAGGTTGCTAGCTACCGCTGCAACCCGGATTTTTTTGTGTGTGTAAGATTTTGTGAGTGTGTAAGTTTTTGTGTGTGTGTAAGTTTTTGTGTGTGTGTGTAAGTTTTTGTGTGTGTGTAAGTTTTTGTCTGTGTGTAAGTTTTTTTTGTGTGTGTAAGTTTTTGTGTGTGCGTAAGTTTTTGTGTGTTTTTAAGTTTTTGTGTGTCTGTAAGCTTTTGTGTGTGTGTGCAAGTTTTTGTGTGTGTGTGTGTAAGTTTTTGTGTGTGTGTGTGTGTGTAAGTTTTTGTGTGTATGTAAGTTTTTTTGTGTGTGTATGATTTTGTGTGTGTGTAAGTTTGTGTGTGTGTGTGTGTGTGTAAGTTTTTGTGTGTGTGTAAGTTTTTATGTGTGTGTGTGTAATTTTTTTTGTATGTGTGTAACTTTTTGTGTGTGTAAGTTTTTGTGTCTGTGTTTGTAAGTTTTTTTTTGTGTGTAAGTTTTTGTGTGTGTGTGCAAGTTTTTGTGTGTGTGTACAAGTTTTTGTGTGTGTGTGTAAGTTCTTGTGTGTGTGTGTGTAAGTTTTTGTGTGTGTGTAAGTTTTTGTGTGTGTGTGTGTAAGTTTTTGTGTGTGTGTAAGTTTTTTGTGTGTGTAAGTTTTTGTGTGTGAGTTTTAGTGTGTGTGTGTAAGTTTCTGTGTGTGTGTGTGTAAGTTTGTGTGTGTGTGTGTAAGATTTTGTGTGTGTGTAAGTTTTTGTGTGTGTGTGTGTGTTTGTAAGTTTTTTTGTGTGTGTGTGTGTGTGAGTTTTTGTGTGTATGTTGAATTACTAACCTATATTATGATTAAGTGGCGTATAAAATTTAGTAATGACAAGAGGTCGTTCTTTATTATACACAGGAAAAAGCCTACGGCTTTTTCTTCTTTTAAATAGTAAGAGACGAGTCTCAAATAATCAAGTAGCTAGCTAATTCCAAAGGTATTCAATTTTTGTTATTCCAATGATCGTTTTTTATTGTAAATTACCATGAACTGTTTGATTGCTTCAAAATTCAAATATCTTTGAAAAGACTGCAGTATGAAATACATCAAAAATGCAATTTTTTTGAAAAAATTGATTCTACTTTAAAAAGTATTTTATTTTTAAATACAAAAGGCACTAGATGTAGCAATTTCCTTTAAAATGAGCTATTATACAGCTCCCTATGATTTTCCAGTGCCCAGCTAGCTGAGGAGAAAGAAAAAGCGGAAAGAAAAAATATCCCGTTTGTGGAGAATAACGTGGTAAAAGTCAATTTTCTTGATTTTCAAGCCAATATATTTTCTGTGTTATTCAAGCCAAAGGGCGGTAAGTTTCCTTTATAGAGGATTCGGACAAGGCGGTTCTAATGGTGTACTTTTTGTTTTGATCTGACTCTTTTTTTAGGAGTTGGGGGGTTTTATATTTCTTGACATTGGAGGTGATCGTCTCTTACTAGGTTGCTAGCTACCGCTGCAACCCGGATACTTTTCAAGTTACTATCTCTGTTGTTTGTGTAGTACTGTTTTTTCAACTTGCGTATAGCTTGCTTGATTGAAACCATTATGTAATTATGAATGAGAACATTTTCATCTTTGTAGTAAACAATCAAGTAGCTAAATGAGTCCAATGTATGCAATGGTTTGTTATCCAAATGATCGTCTTTTAATGTAATTAAGTTACAATGGGTTCAGTTCGTTCCTTATTGTAAAATTATATAGTAATTATGACGTCACTGCATCAAAAATACAGTTTTTATTGGAAAAATTTATTCTCTTTTAGAAATAATTTATTTTAGTTACAAAAGGTTTTTAACCCAATTAATTTCCTTTAAAATGAGCTATTGAACAACCCTCTACGATGTTCCAGTGCCAAGCTATCTCTGGATACAAAGAAAAAAGAAAAAAATATCCCGTTTGGGGAGAATAACGTGGTAAAAGTCAATTTTCTTGATTTTCAAGCCAATATATTTCCCTTGCTGTTCAAGCCAAGGGACAGAAAGTTTCCTATAAAGGGGTTTCGGACAAGGCGGTTCTAATGGTGTACTTTTTGTTTTGATCTGACTCCTTTTTTAGGAGCTATGGGTTTTTATATTTCTTAACATTGGACGTGATCGTCTCTTACTAGGTTGCTAGCTACCGCTGCAACCCGGATATTCACGTCATAACTCTAATATAAAACTATGATGACGTTCATTATTTATCTAGTAGGGTTTCAGACAAGGTATTTCTAATGATGTACTTTTGTTTTGATCTGACTCTATTTTTAGGAGTTTTGGGTTTTTATATTTCTTAGCATTGGACTGATCGTCTCTTACTAGGTTGCTAGCTACTGCTGCAACCCAAATTCACATATATATTTATTTATGAGAGGCAGCCTGGCCGAGTGGTCCAAGGCACTGGTGTTAGCCACCAGTCTCTTCAGAGGCGTGGGTTCAATTCTTACCGCTGGTATACGATTATGTTTGAAAGACTGCAGTGTGAAAAGACATCAAAATGCAGTTTTTGGTGGAAAAATTTATTCTCTTTTAGAAATAATTTATTTTAGTTACTATAGATTTTTAACCCACTTAATTTCCTTTAAAATGAGCTATTGAACAACCCTCTACGATGTTCCAGTGCCAAGCTATCTCTGGATACAAAAGAAAAAAAAAAGAAAAAAAGAAAAAAATATCCCGTTTAGGCAGAATGTTGTAGTAGCTGCCACTTTTCTTGATTTTCAAGCCAATATATTTCCCTTGCTGTTCAAGCCAAGGGACAGAAATTTTACTATGCAGGGGTTTCGGACAAGGCGGTTCTAATGGTGTACTTTTTGTTTTGATCTGACTCTTTTTTTAGGAACTATGGGTTTTTATATTTCTTAACATTGGACGTGATCGTCTCTTACTAGGTTGCTAGCTACCGCTGCACCCCGGATAAAAGACAAGTGTATTGCATCATCATGCTTATGATGATTTATTAAAATATTTCATGCTTATTGAGATTATTATAACAACCCGGATACTAAACTGATTACAAACAGGAAAAAGCCTACGGTTTTTTCTTTATTGAAATAGTAAGAGACGAACCTCAAACTATCAAGTAGCTAATTAATTCCAATGTATGCAATTGTTTGTTATTCCAATGATCGTCTTTTAATGTAATGACATAAAGTTTTCTATACAGGAGTTTTGGACAAGGCGGTTCTAATGGTGTACTTTCTGTTTTGATCTGACTCCTTTTTTAGGAGCTATGGGTTTTTATATTTCTTAACATTGGACGTAATCTTCTCTTACTAGGTTGCTAGCTACCGCTGCAACCCGGATTTTTAGGAGCTATGGGTTTTTATATTTCTTAACATTGGACGTGATCGTCTCTTACTAGGTTACTAGCTACCGCTGCAACCTGGATATAAGTGAGAGTTCCTCTTTTCTATTATAATACGGTGCAACCCGGATCTTCAGTTACTACGGACTACAGATCGGTCTTTACTGTAATTTATATATCTTAACATTGGACGTGATCGTCTCTTACTAGGTTGCTAGCTACCGCTGCAACCCGGATTAAAAAAAATTAAGTACAAATGGCACTAGATCTAGAGATTTCCTTTAAAGTGAGCCATTGAACAACTCTCTACCAGTGCAAAGCTATCTGTGGAAGAGAAGAAAGAAAGAAAAAAATATCCTGTCCAATGCATGCAATGGTTTGTTCTTCTAATGATTGTCTTTTAATATAACTTTACCATGAACTGTTTGATTGCTTCAAAAATCAAACATTTTTGAAAAGACGGCAGCATGAAAAGACATCAAAAATGCAGTTTTTAGTGGAAAAATTTATTCAGTTTTAAAAATAATTTGTTTTAGTTACAAAAGGTTTTTAACCCCATAAATTTCCTAAAAATAGAAATCCCATTTTAACCCCATTGGTTTAGGCAGAATGCTGCTGACTTTTGATCTGACTCTTTTTTTAGGAGTTATGCGTTTTTATATTTCTTAACGTTGGACGTTACCGTCTCTTACTAGGACTATTGAGACGAGTCGCTCTTACTATACATACAGTTCGTTATCACGAACTGTTTGCTTTGATGATCTATTGGTAACAAAATCTCGTTCTTTACAGTTTCGGTTACTATTTAGACAAGTAGCTATTATTACTATAGAGTTTATTACCATGAACTGTTTGATTGCTTCAAAATTCAAATATCTTTGAAAAGACTGTAGTATGAAAATACATCAAAATGCAGTTTTTTTTTGACAAAATTGATGCTACTTAAAACGATTTTATTTTTCATTACAAAAGGCACTAGATGTAGCAATTTTCTTTAAAATGAGCCATTATACAGCTCTCTATGATTTTCCAGTGCCCAGCTAGCTGAGGAGAAAAAAAAGCGGAAAAAAAGATGCCGTTTGTTGAGACTATCGTGGTTAAAGTCAATTTTTTTATTTTCAAGCCAATATATTTCTTTGTAATTCCAGCCAAAGGACGGTAAGTGTGCTATATAGAAGTTTAGGACAAAGCGGTTCTAATAGTGTACTTCTTGTTTTGATCTGAATTTTTTTTCAGGAGTTATGGCTTACTTTAGTTTTTTACTATGGGGCGTGATTGTCTCTTACTAGGTTGCTAGCTACCGCTGCAACCTGGATTATAATTAACATTGGACGTGATCGTCTCTTACTAGGTTGCTAGCTACCGCTGTAACCCGGATGTAGGACTTTGATCCTAAATAAACGAGACCCATCCTTCATATTATTCTAATGCAGTGCTTTGTAGTTCAATTACTACAGGCTATAGTTTGTTCCTCTAATATAACTCCTAGCTAAATGCCATAATTTTAATATAAATTAATATAGGCTAGAAGTCGTTCTTTATTATATTACTATTGAGACAAGTAGCTATTATTACTATAGAGTTCATTACATGGACTGTTTTATTGCTTCAAAATTCAAATATCTTTGAAAAGACTGCAGTATGAAAATACATCAAAAATGCAATTTTTTTGACAAAATTGATTCTACTTTAAAAAGTATTTTATTTTTAAATACAAAAGTGACTAGATGTTGCAATTTCCTTTAAAATGAGCTATTATACAGCTCTCTATGATTTTCCAGTGCCCAGCTAGCTGAGCAGAAAGAAAAAGCGGAAAGAAAAAAATATCCCGTTTGTGGAGAATAACGTGGTAAAAGTCAATTTTCTTGATTTTCAAGCCAATATATTTTCTTTGTTGTTCAAGCCAAAGGGAGGTAAGTTTCCTTTATAGAGGATTCGGACAAGGCGGTTCTAATGGTGTACTTTTTGTTTTGATCTGACTCTTTTTTTAGGAGTTGGGGGGTTTTATATTTCTTGACATTGGAGGTGATCGTCTCTTACTAGGTTGCTAGCTACCGCTGCAACCCGGATGTAAAAAAAATATATATATACTGTAATCTTAACTATAGTAAAGTTGCGTATGCAAGTTAGTATATGGAAGAGTTTGATCTTTATTATACTGGAAACAAAGAAAAGAGAAAAAAATATCCCGTTTAGGCAGAATGTTGTAGTAGCTGCCACTTTTCTTGATTTTTTAGTACTGATTTTTTAACTTGCGTGTAGCTTGCTTTGATCTAACCGTTATGTATTCATGAATGAGACCATTTACAGTTTTGACGTTTCTTATATAGTAATTATGACGTAACTGCATCAAAAATACAGTTTTTATTGGAAAAATTTATTCTCTTTTAGAAATAATTTATTTTAGTTACAAAAGGTTTTTAACCCAATTAATTTCCTTTAAAATGAGCTATTGAACAACCCTCTACGATGTTCCAGTGCCAAGCTATCTCTGGATACAAAAAAAGAAAAAAGAAAAAAATATCCCGTTTGGGGAGAATAACGTGGTTAAAGTCAATTTTCTTGATTTTCAAGCCAATATATTTCCCTTGCTGTTCAAGCCAAGGGACAGAAAGTTTCCTATACAGGGGTTTCGGACAAGGCGGTTCTAATGGTGTACTTTTTGTTTTGATCTGACTCCCTTTTTAGGAACTATGGGTTTTTATATTTCTTAACATTGGACGTGATCGTCTCTTACTAGGTTGCTAGCTACCGCTGCAACCCGGATTATAAATTATGTCCCGTATCAAGTATCAAGAACCTAACAAAAAATTAAACTAATGTTTAAATTTTCAGGTATTATTCTAGTCTAAATTAAAAGATTAAAACTATTGTTCAGACACCATAAATATTTTTTCAGTTAATAATTTTAGCGATTCTGAACTAAAAACGAAAATAAATTAAAAAGCAATTTTTTCAATTTTTACGTCACGCCGCTCATTAAGTCATATATGGTTATTAGTACACAATAGGTTTTAGATATTACGTCATGTCACTTATTACGTCATATATGGTTATTAGTAGATAATCGGTAAAATATTCGTTCTTTATTATAATATCATAATTACAGTTTTGACGTTTGTTATATGGTAATTATGACGTCACTGCATCAAAAATACAGTTTTTATTGGAAAAATTTATTCTCTTTTAGAAATAATTTATTTTAGTTACTATAGATTTTTAACCCAATTAATTTCCTTTAAAATGAGCTATTGAACAACCCTCTACGATGTCCCAGTGCCAAGCTATCTCTGGATACAAAAGAAAAAAAAAAGAAAAAAATATCCCGTTTGGGGAGAATAACGTGGTTAAAGTCAATTTTCTTGATTTTCAAGCCAATATATTTCCCTTGCTGTTCAAGCCAAGGGACAGAAAGTTTCCTATACAGGGGTTTCGGACAAGGCGGTTCTAATGGTGTACTTTTTGTTTTGATCTGACTCCTTTTTTAGGAGCTATGGGTTTTTATATTTCTTAACATTGGACGTGATCGTCTCTTACTAGGTTGCTAGCTACCGCTGCAACCCGGATTGCTAGCTACCGCTGCAACCCGGATTATAAGACAATAATATGGCTTACGGGTTACAAACCAAAAAAAGTTTGGATCCAGGATACAATAATAACTTTGAACGGAGATGAAAAAAATTTTTCTTCCAGGAGACAAAAAGTAAAACTAATTATAAAATTTTCATGTATTTTTGTTGTTTAAATTAAGAACTTACTATTACTGATTAGGCATCATAAATATTTTTGCAGTTTACATAATAATTTTAGCGATTAAGCCAAAAAAGAAAATTTTGGTTCCAGGAGTTTCGGTTACTATTGAGACAAGTAGCTATTATTACTATAGAGTTCATTACCATGAACTGTTTGATTGCTTCAAAATTCAAATATCTTTGAAAAGACTGCAGTATGAAAATACATCAAAAATGCAATTTTTTTGACAAAATTGATCCTACTTTAAAAAGTATTTTATTTTTAATTACAAAAGTGACTAGATGTTGCAATTTCCTTTAAAATGAGCTATTATACAGCTCTCTATGATTTTCCAGTGCCCAGCTAGCTGAGCAGGAAAAAAAAAGCGGAAAGAAAAAAATATCCCGTTTGTTGAGAATAACGTGGTAAAAGTCAATTTTCTTGATTTTCAAGCCAATATATTTTCTTTGTTATTCAAGCCAAAGGGCGGTAAGTTTCCTTTATAGAGGATTCGGACAAGGCGGTTCTAATGGTGTTCTTTTTGTTTTGATCTGACTCTTTTTTTAGGAGTTGGGGGGTTTTATATTTCTTAACATTGGAGGTGATCGTCTCTTACTAGGTTGCTAGCTACCGCTGCAACCCGGACTTTGTTAGGAACTATGGGTTTTTTTATTTCTTAACATTGGACGTGATCGTCTCTTACTAGGTTGCTAGCTACCGCTGCAACCCGGATTTGATCTGACTCCTTTTTTAGGAGCTAGGGGTTTTTATATTTCTTAACATTGGACGTGATCGTCTCTTACTAGGTTGCTAGCTACCGCTGCAACCCGGATTGAAAAATCATTATCATATCTTATATATAACTTTTATTTTATAAGTCTTCGATAGTCTAATGGTAAGCATGCCCACTTGAAACTTGGGAGAAGGGGGTTCAATTCCCCGGGAGAACTTTTAATATTTTGAATTAAAAGCACTATATTTTCAGTTTAAAATTTAAAAAAGAAACTTGTTTATTTACATTCTAGCTAAAATAATGAAGATAATATGAATGAACCACAGGGTTCAGTTTCTTTGGACCTGAGTTCGTTTTTTAACTATAAATACAAACAGGAAAAAGCCTACGGCTTTTTCTTCTTTAATAGTCAGAGAGGAAACTCAAACCATCAAGTAGCTAACTAAGTCCAATGTATGGAATGGTTTGTTATTTCAGTTATCGTCTTTTAATGTAGAAAAAACACTAAATGTAGGAATTTCCTTTAAAATGAGCTATTATAAAGCTCTCTATGACTTTCCAGTGCCCAGCTAGCTGAGGAGAAAGAAAAAGCTTTCAGTTAACATTGGCTAGGTGTCGTTCTTTATTGTACAAGGTAGAAATTAACCACTTTGTCAGTTGAAAATTTTAATGCTATATTATTTTCAAGGATATCAAAAAGAATTTGACATAATTCAATATCCGTCGGATAGAGCTTGCAGATATCAGGGTGACATTGCCAAGTAACCTGCTGCCCAATTTTTGGTTTTGAATGTTTACTCAGATTGTTATAGGTGACTTCAGCCATCATAATTTCCTTGTCAGATCTAGTTTTAGAGCATTTTTCAATAGTTGTCTCGTACTTTTCAGGACAGTTTGTTCTACTACACAGAGAATTTTTTGCCAAATATTCAGTAGAACTAAACGAACTGTTTAAAACACAGTTAGAAATGCTTTTTTCTTGAGTCGGTGTTCCAGGAATTTGTTCTAAATCATTAGTCTTACAAACACATTTACTAATAACCCTAACAGGCTCGTTTTCGCCATAATTGAAAAACATTGCTTTTCCTTCGCTGTTGATAGGTATGCTTGTATATATATTTTTATTGCTGCTACATAAACTGCAATTGCTCCTTCCAAAATTAATATACGAATTTTCAAAGAAGTACGCCTCCGTATATTCACTGTGTTGTCGAACATTTTCCATTGCATCTATAAACTGTTCCGCAGTTGCCAATCCATACCTTGGAAGCTTTTCATTAAACTGACAACATTTCTTTTGGATATTACTATGAAGCTTTGCCAAAGCATTTCTAGCCGACTTTTCAACAGCATCCGCTCTTTCAAAGAGAATTTTAATCTGTAATTTTGAATACTTTTCGTGATCCTGGTAAAACATGCGTAAAATGTTTCTCAATTTACGAAGATCAGCCTGCATTTTTGCCATCTTCTTGTATTTCTGAATGTAATTTTTCCCTTTGTCCTTATGTGTTCTACGGTACAACCTCGCAGAGTATTTAGTTTTTTCATTATAGCTTTTGTCACCCCAGTATCTACCCATTATTCTGGTAGCAACTTTTTTCTTATGTGTGTTTCGGTAATCTATATCGTTAACATACAGTTCCTTGCTCTTTTGTTTGGCTTTCTCAATTGTTGCATGTCTATAAACTTCATCATTATAATAACGCTGTTTGTCACTATCAATTTTCACTTGTCTATAAACTACATCATTATAATAACGCTGTTTGTCACTATCAATTTTCGCATCTCGGTACGCCTGGTCGGTTGAATACCTTTGCTTTTCTCTTTTCAAGATGCTATTTCTGTTTTTTTGGTAGTACTGTTTTTTTAATTTGCGTGTAGCTTGCTTGATTGAAACCATTATGTAACCGTTAGTTAAATGTTTATGTCACGTATCAAGTATCAAGAACCTAACAAAAAATTAAACTAAATTTTAAATTTTTAGGTATTTTTCTAGTCTAAATTAAAAGATTAAAACTATTGTTCAGACACCATAAATATTTTTGGAGTTTATAACTTTAGCGATTATGAACTAAAAACGAAAATAAAAAAAAATTAATTTTTTCAATTTTTACGTCACGTCACTCATTAAGTCATATATGGTCATTAGTAAAAAATAGGTTTTAGATATTACATCATTTCACTTATTACGTCATATATGGTTATTAGTAGATAATCGGTAAAATATTCGTTCTTTATTATAATAATAGAGTTCGTTCTTTATTATAATAAAAAATTAAGTTTTCTGTAAAAAATAATTAATTTAAAAGAAAATTAAGTAAAAATAGCACTAGATCTAGAGATTTCCTTTAAAATGAGCCATTGAATAACTCTCTACAATGTCCCAGTGCCAAGCTATCTGTGGAAAAGAAGAAGAAGAAGAAGAAAGAAAGAAAAAATATCCCGTTTGTAGGATATTTTTCTTGGCCGAGTGGTCCAAGGCGCTGGTGTTAGTCACTAGTCTCTTCGGAAATGTGGGTTCAAATCCTACCACTGGTATACGATTATGACGTCATTGATCAATCTTTAATATGAAATATGTGATTTTTCGTAAAAAACTGATTCTATTTTAAAAATACATTGTTTTAAGTACAAAAGGTTTTTAACCCAATTAATTTCCTTTAAAATGAGCCATTGAACAACTCTCTACGATGTTCCAGTGCCAAGCTATCTGTGGAAAAGAAGAAGAAAGAAAAAAATATCCCCTTTGTGGAGAATAACGTGGTAAAAGTCAATTTTCTTGATTTTCAAGCCAATATATATTCTTTGTTATTCAAGCCAAATGGCGGTAAGTTTCCCTTATAGGAATTTTGGACAAGGCGATACTAATGGTGTACTTTTTGTTTTGATCTGACTCTTTTTTTAGGAGTTATGGGTTTTTATATTTCTTAACATTGGACGTGATCGTCTCTTACTAGGTTGCTAGCTACCGCTGCAACCCGGAAAAATTGACAAACACCATTTATAATGAGCTATATCGGTCCTTTGTGTAAATTACAAAAGATTTTTAACCCCATTAATTTCATTTAAAATGAGCCATTGAAAAATTCTCTACGATGTTTCAGTGCCATTCTATCTGTTGAATTACTAACCTATACTATAATTAAGTGGCGTATAAAATTTAGTATAGGCAAGAGGTCGTTCTCTATTATAATCTTTTAGAAATAATTTATTTTAGTTACTATAGATTTTTAACCCAATTAATTTCCTTTAAAATGAGCTATTGAACAACCCTCTACGATGTTCCAGTGCCAAGCCATCGCTGAATACAAAAGAAAAAAAGAAAAAAAATATACCGTTTAGGCAGAATGTTGTAGTAGCTGCCACTTTTCTCGATTTTCAAGCCAATATATTTCCCTTGCTGTTCAAGCCAAGGGACAGAAAGTTTCCTATTCAGGGGTTTCGGACAAGGCGGTTCTAATGGTGTACTTTTTGTTTTGATCTGACTCCTTTGTTAGGAACTATGGGTTTTTATATTTCTTAACATTGGACGTGATCGTCTCTTACTAGGTTGCTAGCTACCGCTGCAACCCGGATTGCTAACTACCGCTGCAACCCCTATTATATTTCTTAACATTGGACGTGATCGTCTCTTACTAGGTTGCTAGCTACCGCTGCAACCCGGAAAGGTGTTGGAATTATTTTTAAAACAAAATCAGGTGAAATTAATTAGCTAATTTGACAAGACCTAGGTAACTAAGGGCAAGAGTTCGTTCTTTATTATAACAACCCGGAAAAAAAACACATTGTGCCCACATCGTTCTTTACTCAGGCAGTGCTAGCGCGCTGCCTATGATAATAAACTGGTTACACACAGGAAAAAGCCTACGGCTTTTTCTTCTTTTAAATAGTAAGAGACGAGTCTCAAATAATCAAGTAGCTAGCTAATTCCATAGGTATTCAATTTTTGTTATTCCAATGATCGTTTTTTATTGTAACTAGGTTTCAGCCATCTCTACAGCCATGATACTATTGGAAATTACATAATCCCTATTTATGTTTTAGTTAACATGGGCAAGGTGTCGTTCTTTATTGTATTACTATGGGCTACAGTTCGTTCCTTATAAAGTAATTAAAAAAAAATTACTGCATTTTACGTAATAATGGATAATTATATAAAAAAACCTAATTAACAAATACCATTTATGATGAACTATATTGGTCCTTAATGTAAAATCTTCGAACGTTTGAACCTTTTATAATTTATAATGATGTATAATATTAATATAAATACTGTAATCTTAACTATAGTGAAGTTGCGTATGCAAGTTAGCATATGGAAGAGTTCGATCTTTATTATAATGTACAAATATCAAATATCCTTGAAAAGACTGCAGTATTAAAAGACATCAAAAATGCAGTTTTAAGTGGAAATATTTATTCTCTCTTAGAAATAATGTATTTTAGTTACCAAAGATTTATAACCCAATTAATTTCCTTTAAAATGAGCCATTGAAAAACTCTACGATGTTCCAGTGCCAAGCTATCTGTAATAAGAAAAGAAAAGGGAAAGAAAAAAAATATTCGGTGTGTGTAGAATAACGTGGTTAAAGTCATTTTTTGAGTTTCAAGCCAATATATTTCCCTTGCTGTTCAAGCCAAATAACAAAAAGTTTCATATACAGGGGTTTTGGACAAGGCGGTTCTAATGGTGTAGTTTTTGTTTTGATATCACTCTTTTTCTCAGGAGTTATGGGTTTTATATTTCTTAACATTGACATGAGCGTCTCTTACTAGGTTGTAAGCTACCGCTGCAACCCGGACTAGGTTTCAGCCATCTCTACAGCCATGATACTGATAGAAATTACATAATACGTATTTATGCTTCAGTTAACATGGGCAAGGTGTCGTTCTTTATTGTAAGTCTCTTACTAGGTTGCTAGCTACCGCTGCAACCCGGATTATTACGTCACATATGGTTATCTTTTAATGTATTATTTAAAACAGGAAAAAGCCTACGGCTTTTTCTTCTTTGGAATAGTAAGAGACGAACCTCAAAGAATCAGGCAGCTAACTAAGTCCAATATAAGCAATTGTGTGTTCTTCTAATGATCATCTTTTAATTTGGCGTGTCTTACTAGGTTGCTAGCTACCACTTAAACCCGGATTATGTAATAGGTTGCTAGCTACCGCTGCAACCTAGATATTCTTATTTCTTCTACTATGGGCTAAGGTTCGTTCTTCATGTAAAACCAGCAAAACATTTTTTAAGCCTGATGAAGATTTAACTAATGTGTCAAAAGTAAGGTTGCCTGTCGACTATTTTGTTTTGGCCTTATTATAATTGGTATGGTGAAATAATAATATGCATATGGCTCTTAAATCATACTTCTTTATGGTTCCATATGGTCTAGTGGCTAGGATAGTTAACTTTCACTTAACAGGCTCGGGTTCGATTCCCGGTGTGGGAAAATTTTAAACTCTATAATCTTCGAACATTTGAACCTTTTATAATTTATAATGATGTATAATATAAATACTGTAATCTTAACTATAGTGAAGTTGCGTATGCAAGTTAGCATATGGAAGAGTTCGATCTTTATTATAATTTTAACTATAAATACAAACAGGAAAAAGCCTACGGCTTTTTCTTCTTTTAAATAGTAAGAGACTAAACTCAAACAATCAAGTAGCTAACTAAGTCCAATGTATGGAATGGTTTTTTATTTCAATGATCGTCTTTTAATGTAGAAATATAAATACTGTAATCTTAACTATAGTGAAGTTGCGTATGCAAGTTAGTATAGGGAAGAGTTTGATCTTTATTATAGGACGTGATCGTCTCTTACTAGGTTGCTAGCTACCGCTGCAACCCGGATCGATGATCCAGACTTTATGTACTAACTACATCCAAAGACTATGACGTCATTGATTAATATTGTATATAAAAAATTAAGTTTTTCGTAAAAAAAATTAATTAAAAAAAAAATTAAGTACAAATAGCGCTAGATCTAGAGATTTCCTTTAAAATGAGCCATTGAACAACTCTCTACGATGTTCCAGTGCCAAGCTATCTGTGGAAAAGAAAGAAAGAAAAAAATATCCCGTTTGTGGAGAATAACGTGGTTAAAGTCAATTTTCTTGATTATCAAGCCAATATATTTTCTTTGTTATTCAAGCCGCAGGGCGGTAAGTTTCCTTTATAGGGGTTTCGGACAAGGCGGTTCTAATGGTGTACTTTTTGTTTTGATCTGACTCTGTTTTTAGGAGTTAGGGGTTTTTATATTTCTTAACATTGGACGTGATCGTCTCTTACTAGGTTGCTAGCTACCGCTGCAACCCGAATTAGGAGCTATGGGTTTATATATTTCTTAACATTGGACGTGATGGTCTCTTACTAGGTTGCTAGCTACCGCTGCAACCCGGATAATGTTAAACAAAGAGACTCCGGGTTACAGCTGCCGCTGCAACCCAGATACCGTTACAATCTGGTTAGCTTGTAAGCTACCCCTGGAACCACCGTATATCAGTTACTATGGGCGAGAGATGATTCTTTACTCTACAAGTCGACGATTTTGTTTTGGCCTTATTATAATTGGTATGGTGAAATAATAATACGCATATGGCTCTTAAATCATACTTCTTTATGGTTCAATATGGTCTAGTGGCTAGGATAGTTAACTTTCACTTAACAGGCTCGGGTTCGATTCCCGGGGTGGGAAAATTTTTAACTCTATAATCTTCGAACATTTGAACCTTTTATAATTTATAATGATGCATAATATAAATACTGTAATCTTAACTATAGTGAAGTTGCGTATGCAAATTTAGTATAGGGAAGAGTTCGATCTTTATTATAACTATAGTTAAGTGGCCTATATAATTTAGTATAGGCAAGAGGTCGTTCTTTATTATAAATTGAACAACTCTCTACGATTTTCCAGTGCCATGCTATCTGTTGAATTACTAACCTATACTATAATTAAGTGGCGTATAAAATTTAGTATAGGCAAGAGGTCGTTCTTTATTATAAAATCAAATCTTACCGCTGGTATACGATTATGTTTGAAAGACTGCAGTGTGAAAAGACATCAAAAATGCAGTTTTTGGTGGAAAAATTTATTCTCTTTTAGAAACAATTTATTTTAGTTACTATAGATTTTTAACCCAATTAATTTCCTTTAAAATGAGCTATTGAACAACCCTCTACGATGTTCCAGTGCCAAGCTATCTGTGGAAAAGAAAAAAGAAAGAAAAAAAGAAAAAAATATCCCGTTTGGGGAGAATAACGTGGTTAAAGTCAATTTTCTTGATTTTCAAGCCAATATATTTCCCTTGCTGTTCAAGCCAAGGGACAGAAAGTTTCCTATACAGGGGTTTCGGACAAGGCGGTTCTAATGGTGTACTTTTTGTTTTGATCTGACTCCTTTGTTAGGAACTATGGGTTTTTATATTTCTTAACATTGGACGTGATCGTCTCTTACTAGGTTGCTAGCTACCGCTGCAACCCGGATTGGACGTGATTGTCTCTTACTAGGCTGCTAGCTACCACTGTAACTCGGACTATCTGTGGAATTACTAACCTATACTATAATTAAGTGGTGTATCAAAATTAGCATAGGCAAGAGGTCGTTCTTTATTATAAAATCAAATCTTACCGCTGGTATGCGATTATGTTTGAAAGACTGCAGTGTGAAAAGACATCGAAAATGCAGTTTTTGGTGGAAAAATTTATTCTCTTTTAGAAATAATTTATTTTAGTTACTATAGATTTTTAACCCAATTAATTTCCTTTAAAATGAGCTATTGAACAACTATCTACGATGTTCCAGTGCCAATCTATCTCTGGATACAAAAAAAGAAAAGAGAAAAAAATATCCCGTTTGGGGAGAATAACGTGGTTAAAGTCAATTTTCTTGATTTTCAAGCCAATATATTTCCCTTGCTGTTCAAGCCAAGGGACAGAAAGTTTCCTATACAGGGGTTTCGGACAAGGCGGTTCTAATGGTGTACTTTTTGTTTTGATCTGACTCCTTTGTTACGAACTATGGGTTTTTATATTTCTTAACATTGGACGTGATCGTCTCTTACTAGGTTGCTAGCTACCGCTGCAACCCGGAAAACGATCAAGTAGCTAATTAAGTCCAATTTATGCAATAATGTTTTATTCCAATTATCCTCTTTTAATGTAATAATTGACAAACACCATTTATGATGAGTTATATCGGTCCTTTACGTAAAAGCATAATTAATTCTAATGTTTACAATGGTTTTTTATTCCAATGATCGTCTTTTAATGTAAAATCTCTACGATGTTCCAGTGCCAAGCTACCTGTGGAATTACTAACCTATACTATAATTAAGTGGCACATCAAATTTTGTATAGGCAAGAGGTCGTTCTTTATTATAAGACTAAATCAAATGTATGTAATAGGTTTTTATTCCAACGATCGTCTTTTAATGGAAAATTTCAATATATTGACCTTAAATATAACTGTACTAGCCTATACTCTATATTTAAGAGGCCTATAAATTTTAGTAAAGGCAAGAGGTCGTTATTTATTATAAAAACATTGGAAGTGATCGTCTCATACTAGGTTGCTAGCTACAGTTGCAACCCGGAAAATACCCCCGGAACCACCGTATATCAGTTACTATTTGCGAGAGATCGTTCTTTACTGTAAAACCCGGATTCTATTCACGTCATAGCTCTAATATAAAACTATGATGCCATTCATTATTTATCTAGTAGGGTTTCAGACAAGGTAGTTCTAATGATATACTTTTGTTTTGATCTGACTCTATTTTTAGGAGTTTTGGGTTTTTATATTTCTTAGCATTGGACTGATCGTCTCTTACTAGGTTCCTAGCTACTGCTGCAACCCAAATTCACATACATATTTATTTATGAGAGGCAGCCTGGCCGAGTGGTCCAAGGCACTGGTGTTAGCCACCAGTCTCTTCGGAGGCGTGGGTTCAAATCTTACCGCTGGTATGCGATTATGTTTGAAAGACTGCAGTGTGAAAAGACATCGAAAATGCAGTTTTTGGTGGAAAAATTTATTCTCTTTTAGAAATAATTTATTTTAGTTACTATAGATTTTTAACCCAATTAATTTCCTTTAAAATGAGCTATTGAACAACCCTCTACGATGTTCCAGTGCCAAGCTATCTCTGGATACAAAAGAAAAGAGAAAAAAAAAGAAAAAAATATCCCGTTTAGGCAGAATGTTGTAGTAGCTGCCACTTTTCTGGATTTTCAAGCCAATATATTTCCCTTGCTGTTCAAGCCAAGGGACAGAAAGTTTCCTATGCAGGGGTTTCGGACAAGGCGGTTCTAATGGTGTACTTTTTGTTTTGATCTGACTCCTCTGTTAGGAACTATGGGTTTTTATATTTTTAACATTGGACGTGATCGTCTCTTACCAGGTTGCTAGCTACCGCTGCAACCCGGATCCTTTGTTAGGAACTATGGGTTTTTATATTTCTTAACATTGGACGTGATCGTCTCTTACTAGGCTGCTAGCTACCGCTGCAACCCGGATTTCTTGTTAAGCCACGATTATATTCTGACCAGAAGATTCGGCCAGTTTTTTGTTTTCTTTCGTCCTCCCACATCACTTCTATTTCGCCTCTTCCTTTTTTTATCCTTCCTCTTCACTTCTACTAATACTCCAGCCTCATTTATTACAGTTGACTCCTGTTCATTTCACATTGCATAGCATAGAATAACATAGGTAATACCAAATTAGAATTATTACTGCTAAAGCCATACTTTGCCCATCATTGTTCATATTCTTGTCCATTCTTCTGCAGTATTTCTCACCAAGTAAGCTATGTCATTTTTTGGTGTTTTACAAGCAGGATTTAAATCGCTTTCACTATTCACTTTACCCTCCAAACTAAATAAATTTGCTTTGATAAATTTAATCTTTAGCTTTTCTGCTCTTTGAAGTTCATCATTTTAAAACAAATTTCCACTTTGTGTTTTACTAATGTTTTTATCTTTGCCTTAATTGGTATCATGTAATCTAGACCCACGTGTTGTAAATGTCTTCAGAACATTAAAGCTGAGTCCTTCACATGCTTCGAATGGTTCCAGATTTAGAAGATCACATTCTTTCTTTTATCAATTCTTGCCAAGATGAAAACTCAAATTTATTTCAAGTTTGAGGCTCGATGACTTTCACTCCAACACTCTTGCATGATGATTGACTTTCCCCTTCAGATTCAACTAGCAACTGCGCATGCGGCAGTATATTCCTACCTCTCCATACTTGTAGCTTTTGAAGCAATTCCTGAGCAGCGTTACTAATTCTCTGTTTGAAGTAGTTACTCCCAATATCAAACTTGTACTCAGCCAGACTAGATATTTTGTAATGCCAGTCATTGGTTATTTCAATAACTCCTTTGCTACCATGCCGACACAAATAATCGAGCAATTTTAAAGCATTGTGAACATGCCGCGGATGGTTCAAATCATACAATCTTTTTCTGATCACTTTCATGATTTCAAGCATTTTAATATAATCATGAGTAAGTCGGGCCAGTTCAGCCTTCATTTCAGTTGATGGGTCATTTTCATCGTTGCATGTAGCTTCTCTTGCTAAAATCTCCGCTGAGCTATAGCCTGCTAGTGTATTTTTAATGTTTCTCCTCATGGCCTTTAGATTCATTTCGAATGATGAATCTTGTTGTTGTGCTAATATTATACTGGGATCCGATAAAATTTACACAGTCTCAATTTATAATGAATTATACCGATCCTTTATGCAATAAAAAACCAAACTAATTTTAAAATGTTCAGGTATTTTTCTAATTTTTATTAAAAAATTTAAATTATTGCTTAACCACCATAACTATTTTTGCAGTTTACACAATAGCTTTAGCGATCTACGAAATAAAATTATTTTATATAAAATTTTTAGGAATTCACCAACGATGTTCCAGTGCCCCGCTATCTGAGGAAAAGAATGAAACTTAACCTAGCAAAAAAAAAAACTAATTTATCTGACACCATAAGTATTTTTGCAGTTTACATAATAACTTTAGCGATCCTGAACTGAAAACTAAAATAAATAACTGATTTTTTTTTTATAGAAATACACATTAAACAGTTTTAGGAGTTATGACCTATTTCATTTTTTCTATGGGGCGTGATCACCTCATAGTAAATTAATTATAAAAGGATTCTGTATACAGCAATTTCCTTTAAATTAGCATTTAAACAGCTCTCTATTATGATGATAGAAATCTACGATTATGACGTCATTCATCAATCTTGACCATGAGAATGCAGTTTTTTATAAAAAAAAGGTTTTATATTAAAACAATTTTTTTTAATTACAAAAGCTTTTTAACCCCATAAATTTCCTTTAAAATGAGCCATTAAACAGCTCTCTACGATGTTCCAGTGCCTCTCTATCTGAGGAAAAGAAGAAGAAAAAAAGAAAAAGATGCCGTATATGCAGAATATCGTGGCTACAGCCACTTTTCTTGATTTTCAAGTCCGTATATTCCCCTTGTTGTTGAAGCCAATGGACTATAAGTTTCCTATATAAGGGTTTTGGACAAGGCGGTTCTAATAGTGTACTTCGTTTTTGATCTGGTTCTAGTTTTACGAGTTATGACCTATATCATGTTTTACTATGGGGCGTGATAATCTCTTACTAGATTAGTAGCTACTGTTGCAACCCGGATTAACATAAAATTACAAACAGGAAAAAGCCTATGGCTTTTTCTTATTTGGAATAGTAAGAGACGAATTTCGGAGAATGAGGCATCAAACCAAACCCAATATGTGCCATGGTTTGTTCTTTACTAGGTTTCAGCCTTCTGTATAGCCATGATACCGATAAAAGTTTCATAATCCCCAATTATAATTAACCAAACCGATTCTTTATAAAAAAAATTATAAACGAATTTATTATCAATAGGTCTCCAAGGGTACAGCGGGAAGCATGCCATCTTGTTACGCAGGGGCCAGAGTTCGATTCCCCGTTGGAGGGAATTCTTAATATATTGACTTCAAATATATCTGTACAAGCCTGTACTATAGTTAAGCTTCACTATTCGTTCTTTACTTCAATTGACTAATACCATTTATGATGAACTATATTGATCCTTTATGTAATTATAGTGAACTTAATAGTTCTTTAATATAACGATGATCGATCCTTTGTGTAAAACCCGGATACAAACAGGAAAAAGCCTTTGGTTTTATCTCATAAAAACCAATAATCCCCAGTTATAATAATTAACTTTGCCGATCCCTTGTATAATTTTTAGTGTATTAATGAATTAATTATTATGTCTTATATGTAAGTTACAATTTATAAGTGTATGTTGGTACAATGGTACGAATACCCACACGTCACGCGGGAGACCGTGGTTCGATTTCTCTGTCGGAGACAATTTTTAATATCGTTCTTTACTATAATGTGTTTTTCTAATGATCTAATGATTTAATTTTACTATAATGTGTTTTTCTAATCTTTTAATAGAAAACTTGAAATTGAAAATAGAAACTCGTTTTAGTTACCTCCTAGCTAAAATAATGAATATTATATGAATGAACCACAGGATTCAGTTCCCTTGGTCTTGAGTTCGTTCTTTACTATAATTTTGACCTAATACCATTTTTAGGGGCTTAGGGATATTTCTTGTTCACTAAAGGAAGTGTTCGTCTTTTACTAGGTTACATTTAACACTTCAACCACAATGAGGGTAACTCTCTTTTTATACTATATATATATATATATATATATATATATATATATATATATATATATATATATATATATATATATATATATATATATATATATATATATATATATATATATATATATATATATATATATATATATATAATATATATATATATATATATATATATATATACATATATATATATATATATATATATATATATATATATATATATATATATATATATATATATATATATATATATATATATATAATATATATATATATATATATATATATATATATATATATATATATATCTATATATATATATATATATATATATATATATATATATATATATATATATATATATATATATATATATATATATATATATATATATATATATATATATATATATAAATTACTAAAACAATTTGTGCTATTTGTGTAAAACTATCATATCTAAAGATAAGTATGTTTTGCATCACCATCTGTATAATGATTCCTTATAACAATTCAGTTACTATGGACTACAGATCGTTCTTTAATGTAACAGTATGGAAAGACATCAAAAATACAGTTTTTGGTGGAAAAACTTATTCTCTTTTAGAAATAATTTATTTTAGTTACTATAGGTTTTTAACCCAATTAATTTCCTTTAAAATGAGCCATTGAACAACTATCTACGATGTTCCAGTGCAAAGCTATCTCTGGAAAAGAAAGAAAAAAAGAAAAAAATATCCCGTTTAGGCAGAATGTTGTAGTAGCTGCCACTTTTCTTGATTTTCAAGCCAATACATTTCCCTTGCTGTTCAAGCCAAAGGGCGGTAAGTTTCCTTTCAAGGGGTTTCGGACAAGGCGGTTCTAATGGTGTACTTTCTGTTTTGATCTGACTCCTTTTTTAGGACTATATGGGTTTTTATATTTCTTAACATTGGACGTGATCGTCTCTTACTAGGTTGCTAGCTACCACTGCAACCCGGACATTGGACGTGATCGTCTCTTACTACGTTGCTAGCCACCGCTGCAACCTGGATAACTAATGATGTACTTTTGTTTTGATCTGACTCTATTTTTAGGAGTTTTTGGTTTTTATATTTCTTAGCATTGGAGTGATCGTCTCTTACTAGGTTGCTAGCTACTGCTGCAACCCAAATTCACATATATATATATATGAGAGGCAGCCTGGCCGAGTGTTCCAAGGCACTGGTGTTAGCCACCAGTCTCTTCGGAGGCGTGGGTCCAAATCTTACCGCTGGTATATGATTATGTTTGAAAGACTGCAGTGTGAAAACACATCAAAAATGCAGTTTTCGGTGGAAAAATTTATTCTCTTTTAGAAATAATTTATTTTAGTTACTATAGATTTGTAACCCAATTAATTTCCTTTAAAATGAGCTATTGAACAACTCTTTACGATGTTCTAGTGCCAAGCTATCTCTGGAAACAAAAAAAAATATTCCGTTTAGGCAGAATGTTGTAGTAGCTGCCACTTTTCTTGATTTTCAAGCCAATATATTTCCCTTGCTGTTCAAGCCAAGGGACACAAAGTTTACTATACAGGGGTTTTGGACAAGGCGGTTCTAATGGTGTACTTTTGAATTTGATCTGACTCCTTTTTTAGGAGCAATGGGTTTTTATATTTCTTAACATTGGACGTGATCGTCTCTTACTAGGTCAGTTAGTATGGGAGAGAGATCGTTTTTTACTGTAAAATCTTCGAACAATTTGAACCTTTTATAATTTATAATGATGTATAATATAAATACTGTAATCTTAACTATAGTGAAGTTGCCTATGCAAGTTAGTGTATTATAACATCAAAAATGCAGTTTTTGGTGGAAAAATTTATTCTCTTTTAGAAATAATTTATTTTAGTTACTATAGATTTTTAACCCATTTAATTTCCTTTAAAATGAGCTATTGAACAACCCTCTACGATGTTCCAGTGCCAAGCTATCTCTGGATACAAAAGAAAAAAAGAAAAAAATATCCCGTTTGTGGAGAATAACGTGGTTAAAGTCAATTTTTTTGATTTTCAAGCCAATATATTTCCCTTGCTGTTCAAGCCAAGGGACAGAAAGTTTCCTATACAGGGGATTCGGACAAGGCGGTTCTAATGGTGTACTTTTTGTTTTGATCTGACTCCTTTGTTAGGAACTATGGGTTTTTATATTTCTTAACATTGGAAATGATCGTCTCTTACTAGGTTGCTAGCTACCGCTGCAACCCGGATTTTTAAACAAAATTAGATGAAATTAATTAGCTAATTTGACAAGACATAGTAGGTAACTAAGGGCAAGAGTTCGTTCTTTACTATAACAACCAGTATGACGTCAGTTACAACTTGGAATTTGTTTTATGCTATATCATTACAAACAGGAAAAAGCCTACGGCTTTTTCTTCTTTGAAATAGTAAGAGACGAACCACAAGTAACTACCCCTGGAAACACCATATATCAGTTACTATGCATGAGCGATCGCTCTTTACTGTATTTTGGTGGAAAAATTTATTCTCTTTTAGAAATAATTTATTTTAGTTACTATAGATTTTTAACCCAATTAATTTTCTTTAAAATGAGCTATTGAACAACTATCTACGATGTTCCAGTGCCAAGCTATCTCTGGATACAAAAAAAGAAAAGAGAAAAATATCCCGTTTGGGGAGAATAACGTGGTTAAAGTCAATTTTCTTGATTTTCAAGCCAATATATTTCCCTTGCTGTTCAAGCCAAGGGACAGAAAGTTTCCTATACAGGGGTTTCGGACAAGGCGGCTCTAATGGTGTACTTTTTGTTTTGATCTGACTTCTTTGTTAGGAACTATGGGTTTTTATATTTCTTAACATTGGACTCAATCGTCTTTTACTAGGTTACTAGCTACCGCTGCAACCCGGATACAGCAACAACACTTCCAGATAATTTGTTGCAGTATTGTACAAGGTTTTACTCAAGAAAAGAGCTACCCCTTCAACCATGATGGTTGTAACCTGTGATGATGACGTCATCCATCATTTTGTTTGCAAAATCATGATGTATTTGATAATATATTGTCGAAAAATAGTTGCTGTAATCCAGTGGTAAGGAGAGGATACTGAAGATATAAAGAATTTGATTTCAAGCCTGGCTGCAGTTATGAGACTACTAACAAACAAGATACTACCTCTATTTGTGATTGTTGTATAAACCATGGGTCCGGTCTACACTTGGAAAAGCCGATTACACTTCAACACATTCCTTTTACCATGCGGGATCGAACCATATAACTTTCAGTTACTAAAGCTTGGCTTGTTCCGCTACACTGGTACCAGGTGACAAAATATAATATTTGGGGAATAATGATGTAAATTAGTTGTAAATAAACAATAAACAAGCTTGTTCTTACTATTGTAATTAACCTCAGGAGATTTCATTGCCTCAGATATTTTCAGGTATTTTGCTTTAGCTTTTCGGATTTATTTAAATCAAATGTAACCTCGTATGATGTCATGTATACGACAGACCTCTTTTTTTTCTTTGTTGCATCAGTTACTATAAGATAGACTTTGATCCTTACTGTAACTCCGCAAACACCTTACTGTAACTGCTCCACATAGTTTCTATCTGGAAATCAACTAAGCTGAAAAAATCGTTATCTCAAAATTTTGATTGGGTGTGTTTGGGAAAATGGTTGGCGTAAAAGAGATGTTAGTTGCCTTCCAATCACTTTTGACTATTACAAAGGGCATTAGCCATTCCAATTTCCAATCGAATGAGCCCTTTTTAAAGTTTCTACGACAACTCCTTCGATACGAAGTGCCCAAGGTATGGAAAAATAAATAATACACCCAGACAACATCATTCTTTACTTGCTGGCTATGGCTGAAACTGGGATAATATCTCTCCTTATGTCAAAAATTATAATTAAAACAAAATCAGATGAAATTAATTAGATAATTTGACAAGACATAGGTAACTAAGGGCAAGAGTTCGTTCTTTACTATAATTTCCTTTCAAATGGGCCATTGAACAACTCTCTACGATGTTCCAGTGCCAAACTAACTGTGGAAAAGAAAGAAAGAAAAAAAATAGGCAGAGTGCTATAGTAGCTGCCAGTTTTCTTGATTTTCAAGCCAATATATTTCCCTTGTTGTTCAAGCCAAATGACAGAAAGTTTCCTATACAGGGGTTTAAGACATGGCGGTTCTAATGGTGTACTTTTTGTTTTGAACTGACTTTTTTTTAGGAGTTATGGGTTTTTATATTTCTTAACATTGGACGTAGTGGTCTCTTACTAGGTTGCTATTTATGAGTCTTCGATAGTCTAATGGTAAGCATGCCCACTTGTTGCCTGGGAGAAAGGGGGTTCGATTCCCCGTAGGGGAGAACTTTTAATATGTTGAATTAAAAGCACTATCTTTTCAATTTAAAATTTAAAAACGAAACTTGTTTATTTACATCCTAGCTAAAATAATGAAGATAATATGAATGAACCACAGGGTTCAGTTTCTTTGGACTTGAGTTCGTTTTTTAACTATAAATACAAACAGGAAAAAGGCTACGGCTTTTTCTTCTTTTAAATAGTAAGAGACGAAACTCAAACAATCAAGTAGCTAACTAAGTCCAATGTATGGAATGGTTTGTTATTTCAGTGATTTACTAACCTATACTATAGTTAAGTGGCCTATATAATTTAGTATAGGCAAGAGGTCGTTCTTTATTATATTTTAACCCAATTAATATCCTTTAAAATGAGCTATTGAACAACTCTCTACGATGTTTCAGTGCCAAGCTATATGTGGAAAAGAAAGAAAAAAAGAAAAAAATATGCCGTTTGTGGAGAATAACGTGGTTAAAGTCAATTTTCTTGATGTTCAAGCCATTATATTTCCCTTGCTGTTCAAGCCAAATGACAGAAAGTTTCCTATACAGGGGTTTCGGACAAGTTGGTTCTAATGGTGCACTTTTTGTTTTGATCTGACTCCTTTTTTAGGAGCTATGGGTTTTTTATTTCTTAACATTGGACGTGATCGTCTCTTACTAGGTTCTTAGCTTCCGCTGCAACCCGGATTAGCTAAAATAATGAAGATAATATGAATGAACCACACGGTTCAGTTTCTTTGGACTTGAGTTCGTTTTTTAACTATAAATACAAACAGGAAAAACCCTACGACTTTTTCTTCTTTTAAATAGTAAGAAACGAAACTCAAACAATCAAGTAGCTAACAAAGTCCAATGTATGGAGTGGTTTGTTATTTCAGTGATCGTCTTTTAATGTAAATTACTATAAAGTTCGTTAAAATGAACTGCTCGATTGCTTCAAAATTCAAATATCTTTGAAAAGACTGCAGTATGGAAAGACATCAAAAATGCAGTTTTTGGTGGAAAAATTTATTCTCTTTTAGAAATAATTTATTTTAGTTACTATAGATTTTTAATCCAATTAATTTCCTTTAAAATGAGCCATTGAACAACTATCTACAATGTTCCAGTGCAAAGCTATCTCTGGAAAAGAAAGAAAAAAAGAAAAAAATATCCCGTTTAGGCAGAATCTTGTAGTAGCTGTCACTTTTCTTGATTTTCAAGCCAATGTATTTCCCTTGCTGTTCAAGCCAAAGGGCGGTAAGTTTCCTTTCAAGGGGTTTCGGACAAGGCGGTTCTAATGGTGTACTTTTTGTTTTGATCTGACTCCTTTTTTAGGACTATATGGGTTTTTATATTTCTTAACATTGGACGTGATCGTCTCTTACTAGGTTGCTAGCTACCGCTGCAACCCGAAAAAAGCTAGTATAAGCAAGGAATAGTTCATCATTATAATGACGTCATATACACAATAGACCTCTTTTTCTTTTCCCTGTTGCATCAGCTACTATGAGATAGACTTCGGTTCTTACTGGAATTCGAACATTTGAACCTTTTATAATTTATAATGATGTATAATATAAATACTGTAATCTTAACTATAGTGAAGTTGCGTATGCAAGTTAGTATAGGGAAGAGTTCGATCCTTATTATAATTTGTTATTCAAGCCAAAGGGCGGTAAGTTTCTTTTATAGGGTTTTCGGACAAGGCGGTTCTAATGGTGTACTTTTTATTTTGATCTAACTCTTTTTTTAGGAGTTAGGGGTTTTTATATATCTTAACATTGGACGTGATCGTCTCTTACTAGGTTACTAGCTACCGCTGCAACCCGGATTAGCATTGGACTGATCGTCTCTTACTAAGTTGCTAGCTACCGCTGCAACCCGGTTACCGCTGTAATCTGGATATCTTGCAGCTAACCACCATATCTCAGTTACTATGAGGGAGAGATTGGTCTTTACTGTAATGAGTGAACCACAGGGTTCAGTTTCTTTGGACTTGAGTTCGTTTTTTAACTATAAATACAAACAGGAAAAAGCCTACGGATTTTTCTTCTTTTAAATAATAAGAGACGAAACTCAAACAATCAAGTAGCTAACTAAGTCCAATGTATGGAATGGTTTGTTATTTCAGTGATCGTCTTTTAATGTAAACAAGCGGAAAGAAAAAAATATCCCGTTTGTGGAGAATAACGTGGTTAAAGTCAATTTTCTTGATTTTCAAGCCAATATATTTTCTTTGTTATTCAAGCCAAAGGGAGGTAATTTTCCTTAATAGGGGTTTTGGACAAGGTGATTCTAATGGTGTAATTTTTGTTTTGATCTTACTCTTTTCTCAGGAGTTAGGGTTTTTTTTATTTCTTAACATTGGACGTGATCGTCTCTTACTAGGTTGCTAGCTACCGCTTCAACCAGGATTAACATTAGACGTGATCGTCTCTTACGAGGTTATAGTTTGAATGAAAAGATTAAAATTATTGCTCAGATATCATAAATATTTTTGCAGTTTACATAATAACTTTAGCGATTCTAAACTGAAAAACTAACTCAGTCCAATATATGCAATGGTGTGCTTTTCTAATGATCGTCCTTTAATATAAACTATGGACTAAAGTTCGTTCTTTAATGTAAATTATAAACAGGAAAAAGCCTACGGCTTTTTCTTATTTGAAATAGTAAGAGACGAACCTCAAATAATCAAGTAGCTTTTCAAATAATCGTCTTTTGATGTAATTTAACCCCATAAATTTCCTCAAAATGGGCCATTGAACAATTCTCTACAATGTTCCAGTGCCATGGTATCTGTTGAATTACTAACCTCTACTATAATTAAATGGCGTATAAAATTTAGTATAGGTAAGAGGTCGTTCTTTATTATAATTCCTTATGTAATAAAATTGTGAAAAAACACACCGAGCCTTGGCTATTCTATTTTTAACATCTTCTCTGATCTCTCCGTCTTTACTAATAAAAAATCAAATGTAACCTCATACTTGAACTATACCAAATATCCCTTTTTCTATTCTCTGTTGCATCAGTTACTATGAGATAGACTTCGGTCCTTACTGTAATTATTTCTTAACATTGGAAGTGATCGTCTCTTACTAGGTTGCTAGCTACCACTGATACCCGGAAAATATAAAAAACCTAATTGACAAATACCATTTATGATGAAATATATCGGTCCTCTATGTAATTTTCCTTGCTGTTCAAGCCAAGGGACAGAAAGTTTCCTATACAGGGGTTTCGGACAAGGCGGTTCTAATGGTGTACTTTTTGTTTTGATCTGACTCCTCTGTTAGGAACTATGGGTTTTTATATTTCTTAACATTAGACGTGATCGTCTCTTACTAGGTTGCTAGCTACCGCTGCAACCCGGATAGTATAGGCAAGAGGTCGTTCTTTATTATAGACAGTGTTCTACTTGACCTTTCGTGATGTGTTACATTTTTTTTCACAAAGCTTTTAATTATTAAAGTGTTGACTTGTTTAAGATCCTAGTTAGTTTTTGGCCAAAATTTGAACCAAATTTATTATTATTAAAATTACTGTTTCTTATTCTAAGTTTCACAGACGGCCTAGCCGGAAATCTACAAAATAGGCTATAAACTATAAATATAAATTCTGTGGTTTAGGGAGCCTTTTCCCCATTGATACACGTTTTACTTCAGAAGATATAAAAAAATTAAATTTGTTAATTACAAAAGGTTTCTATATACAGCACTTTCCTATAAAATGAGCCATTATACAGCTATTTATCATGACCACGAACTGTTTGATTTAATAATTCAGTTACCATGGGTTACAGTTCGTTCCTTAGTGTAAAAGGGACAGAAAGTTTCCTATACGGGGTTTCGGACAAGGCGGTTCTAATGGTGTACTTTTGTTTTGATCTGACTCCTCTGTTAGGAACTATGGGTTTTTATATTTCTTAACATTGGACCTGATCGTCTCTTACTAGGTTGCTAGCTACCGCTGCAACCCGGATAATCATATATATTATTATCGAACCTGACTACTAAATCATTATCATCAAATTTATTAATCAAAATCAATTTTATGCTGCATCATTACAAACAGGAAAAAGCCTACGGCTTTTTCTTCTTTGAAATAGTAAGAGACGAACCTCAAACAATCAAGTAGCTAATTAAGTCCAATGTATGCAATGGTTTGTTATTTCAATGATCGTTCTTTAATGTAATGTTTGCAATTTCCTTTAAAATTAGCTATTATACAGCTCTCTATGATTTTCCAGTGCCCAGCTAGCGGAGGAGAAAAATCAAGCAGAAAGAAAAAAATATCCCGTTTGTGGAGAATAACGTGGTTAAAGTCAATTTTCTTGATTTTCAAGCCAATATATTTTCTTTGTTATTCAAGCCAAAGGGCGGTAAGTTTCCTTTATAGGGGTTTTGGACAAGGCGGTTCTAATGGTGTACTTTTTGTTTTGATCTGACTCTTTTTTTAGGAGTTGGGGGATTTTATATTTCTTAACATTGGAGGTGATCGTCTCTTACTAGGTTGCTAGCTACCGCTGCATTCCGGATTTTTAGGAACTATACGTTTTTACATTTCTTAACATTGGACGTGATCGTCTCTTACTAGGTTGCTAGCTACCGCTGCAACCCGGATATACAGTATTTTTGCAATTTACATAAAAGTTTTAGAGATTCTCAACTAAAAACTAATTGATCTTAGAGTTTTTGATTTTTCTATAGCATCATATCCATTAACAGCTTCATAGAAAGGTGGCCTGATAGCAAAATACATCGAAGAGTTTAAGTTTTAGTTTAGAGTTTTAATTTAGAGTATTATGGCGTTTATTTTGGCATTATATCGGCATAGTTATGTGAGGCAGCGTGGTCGAGCGGTTTAAGGTGCTGGTGTTAGCCACTCTTCAATTCGGAGGCATGGGATCGAATCCCACTGCTGACAGTATTTTATACCAAAGCTAATTATAATCTTGTTTTAGTTACTATGGACTGAAGTTCGTTCTTTACTGTAACTTTTAATGTAAAAATGAGCCATTGAACAACTCTCTACGATGTTCCAGTGCCAAGCTATCTGTGGAAAAGAAAGAAGAAAGAAAAAAAATATGCCGTTTAGGCAGAATGTTGTAGTAGCCGCCACTTTTCTTGATTTTCAAGCCAATATATTTCCCTTGCTGTTAAAGCCAAGGAAAAGAAAATTTCCTATACAGGGGTTTTGGACCTTTTTTTTACGAGTTATTGGTTTTTATATTTCTTAACATTGGACGTGATCGTCACTTACTAGGTTACTAGCTACCGCTGCAACCCGGATCACTATCAATTTTCGCATGTCTATAATCTTTATCATTGTGATAACACTCCTTGCTGATTTGTTTTGCTCTCTCATTTTTACTTCTCGATACGGCTGATCGTTTGAATACCTTTGCTTTTCTCTTTTCAAGATGCTATCTCTGTTTTCTGTGTAGTACTGTTTTGTTTAACTTGCGTGTAGCCGGCTTTGATTTAACCATTATATAACCATGAATGAGATCATTTACATCTTTGTCGCCTTTTATATAGTAATCATGACGTCATGGCGTAATGATTTTATTTCATGACTTCTTAGCGTAAAGATATTATTTCAAGACGTCTTCAGAAATAACAACATAATATCGTGTTTTTATATTCACGTCATAGCTCTAATAAAACTATGACGAAATTCATTATTATTAAGTAGGGTTTCAGACAAGGTGGTTCTAATGATGTACTTTTGTTTTGATCTGAATATATTTTTAGGAGTTCTGGGTTTTAATACTTCTTAGCATTGGACTGATCGTCTCTTACTAGGTTGCTAGCTACTGCTGCGACCCGGATTCACATATATAGTTATGAGAGGCAGCTTGGCCGAGTGGTCCAAGGCGTTGGTGTTAGCCATCAGTCTCTTCGGAGGCGTGGGTTCAAATCTTACCGCTGGTATACGATTATGATTTATGTACAAAAATCAAATATCTTTGAAAAAACTGCAGTATGAAAAGACATAAAAAATGCACTTTTTAGTGGAAAAATTTATTCTCTTTTAGAAATAATTTATCTTAGTTACAAAGATTTTTAACCCAATTAGTTTCCTTTAGAATGAGCCATTGAAAAAACTCTCTACGATGTTCCAGTGCCAAGCTATCTGTGGAAAAGAAAGACAAAAGAAAAAAAACATGCAGTTTAAGCAGAATTTCGTAGTAGCCGCCACTTTTCTTGATTTTCAAGCCAATATATTTCCCTTGCTGTTCAAGCAAGGAGTTGCTTGAACGTACACCCTTAGAGCAAGGAGTTCTAAGGGTGTACTTTTTGTTTTGATCTGACTCCTTTTTTAGGAGCAATGGGTTTTTGTATTTCTTAACATTGGTCGTGATCGTCTCTTAATAGGTTGCTAGCTACCGCTGCAACCCGGAAATCAGACAAGGTGGTTCTAATGATGGATTAGTATAGGCAAGAGTTCGTTCTTTATTATACTATCTGCGGAAAAGAAAAAAAGAAAAAAAATATCCCGTTTAGGCAGAATGTTGTAGTAGCTGCCACTTTTCTTGATTTTCAAGTCAATATATTTCCCTTGCTGTTCAAGAAAGGGATAGAAAGTTTTCTATACAGGGGTTCCGGACAAGGCGGTTCTAATGGTGTACTTTTTGTTTTGATCTGACTTCTTTTTTTAGAACTATGGGTTTTTTTATTTCTTAACATTGGACTTGATCGTCTCTTACTAGGTTGCTAGCTACCGCTGCAACCCGGATTACTAACAAACAGGAAAAACCCTACGGCTTTTTCTTCTTTGAAATAGTAAGAGACGAACCTACAATAGCTGAACTAAGTCCAATGTATGCAATGGTTTGTCATTCAATGATCGTCTTTTAATGTAAAATTCCAATCACTTTCGACTATTAAAAACATCTTTACACACCGTTTAAACCGTTCTAGTGTGTGCCAAAAATGGGGAATCTCAGATGTCACGTAATAGATTAATTTTAGAATATAATGAATAGGACAAAATTTTAGGAATGGCTTGTTAGTCCTCTCGGCTAAGGTACATATCCTTTAGAAGAAAATTTTGTCCTGGCGGGGTCAAGAACTAAAGAAAAAAAAGAAACAACTAAAGAAAGAAAAAACAAGCGTTTAACTTTTCGAGGCAAAAATAAAATGCCTAAAAGGGTATTATCTAACAGTGATGTAAACCGACATTGCGTAAGACGCGCTGGACTTACATGAAATGTTTACCGCCATTACATAAGGTGTGAGCTGTCGTTACGTTACAAGCGGGGATTCCCCTAAGGGTTCCTGTCGCATGGTTACATAAAATTTTGTAAAGCATATTAGACCTGACTGGTTTGAGTCGGGGTGTGATGTGATGTCATTGGAGTCCAGAGGGTTGTGTCATGGGAGTCTCGCCAACTTTGTTTCCTTTAATAGAACCGGTAACCTCACTGCGTAGGTGTGACTGCTTGAGGGGTTGGTAACTCCACTTATCTAATTTGCTAAAAAAAAATGACGATTCTATGGGGAAATATTGGACATACTCCATAATGGTCGGTTGAAGTCTTTAATAGAATGGAAAAGAAAAAAAAGAAAAAAAAATATCCCGTTTAGGCAGAATGTTGTAGTAGCTGCCAATTTTCTTGACTTTCAAGCAAATATATTTCCCTTGCTGTTCAAGCCAAGGGACAAAAAGTTAGCTATATAGGGGCTCTTTTTTTAGGAGCTGTGGGTTATTATATTTCTTAACATTGGACGTGATCATTGCTTACTAGGTTGCTAGCTACCGCTGCAACCCGGAGAATATTTATCATAAGCATTTCAGTTAGTATAGGCTAAAGTTCGTTCTTTATTATAATTAATGTAATCTTTAATTTAATGTAAACGATCGGGGTTCGATTTCCCGTTGTAGGGAATTTTTAATTTATTGACTTTAAATATAATTTTACAAGCATACACTATAGTTAAGTGACCTATGCCAGTTAGTATAGGCAAGAGTTCGATCTTAATTATATTTTTCTTAAAATAGTTTGTTTTAATTACAAAAGGTTTTTAACCCCATTAATTTCTTTTAAAATGAGCCATTGAACAACTCTCTACGATGTTCCAGTGCCATGCCATCTGTTGAATTACTAACCTATACTATAATTAAGTGGCGTATAAAATTTAGTATAGGCAAGAGGTCGTTCTTTATTATAACTGAGCAGAAAGAAAAAGCGGAAAGAAAAAAATATCCCGTTTGTGGAGAATAACGTGGTAAAAGTCAATTTTCTTGATTTTCAAGCCAATATATTTTCTTTGTTATTCAAGCCAAAGGGAGGTAAGTTTCCTTTATAGAGGATTCGGACAAGGCGGTTCTAATGGTGTACTTTTTGTTTTGATCTGACTCTTTTTTTAGGAGTTGGGGGGTTTTATATTTCTTGACATTGGAGGTGATCGTCTCTTACTAGGTTGCTAGCTACCGCTGCAACCCTGAAAAGAAAAAAATATCCCCTTTGGGGAGAATAACGTGGTAAAAGTCAATTTTCTTGATTTTCAAGCCAATATATTTCCCTTGCTGTTCAAGCCAAGGGAAAGAAAGTTTCCTATACAGGGGTTTCGGACAAGGCGGTTCTAATGGTGTACTTTTTGTTTTGATCTGACTCCTTTGTTAGGAACTATGGGTTTTTATATTTCTTAACATTGGACGTGATCGTCTCTTACTAGGTTGCTAGCTACCGCTGCAACCCGGAAAAAAACCTTTTTGACAAATACCATTTATGATGAACTATATCGGTCCTTTATAAAACATCAATAGAACCATATCATTACTATATCATTTACTATAATTAAGTTGAGTGTGTAATTTAGTATAGGCAAGAGTTCGTTCTTTATTATAAAATGTAAAAAAATATAAATACTGTAATCTTAACTATAGTAAAGTTGCGTATGCAAGTTAGTATAGGGAAGAGTTTGATCTTTATTATACTGGAAACAAAGAAAAGAGAAAAAATATCCCGTTTAGGCAGAATGTTGTAGTAGCTGCCACTTTTCTTGATTTTTTAGTACTGATTTTTTAACTTGCGTGTAGCTTGCTTTGATCTAGCCATTATGTATTCATGAATGAGACCATTTACAGTTTTGACGTTTCTTATATAGTAATTATGACGTCACTGCATCAAAAATACAGTTTTTACTGGAAAAATTTATTCTCTTTTAGAAATAATTTATTTTAGTTACAAAAGGTTTTTAACCCAATTAATTTCCTTTAAAATGAGCTATTGAACAACCCTCTACGATGTTCCAGTGCCAAGCTATCTCTGGAAACAAAGAAAAAAAAAAGAAAAAAATATCCCGTTTGGGGAGAATAACGTGGTAAAAGTCTATTTTCTTGATTTTCAAGCCAATATATTTTCTTTGTTATCCAAGCCAAAGGGCGGTAAGTTTCCTTTATGGAGGATTTGGACAAGGCGGTTCTAATGGTGTACTTTTTGTTTTGATCTGACTCCTCTGTTAGGAACTACGGGTTTTTATATTTCTTAACATTGGACGTGATCGTCTCTTACTAGGTTGCTAGCTACCGCTGCAACCCGGATCAAGCCAAGGGACAGAAAGTTTCCTATACAGGGGTTTCGGACAAGGCGGTTCTAATGGTGTACTTTTTGTTTTGATCTGACTCCTTTGTTAGGAACTATGGGTTTTTATATTTCTTAACATTGGACGTGATCGTCTCTTACTAGGTTGCTAGCTACCGCTGCAACCCGGAAAATTTGGTATAGGCTAGAGGTCGTTCTTTATTATACTAGCTACTGCTACAACCCGGATTCACATATATAGTTATGAGAGGCAGCGTGGCCGAGGGTTCCAAGGCACTGGTGTTGGCCACCAGTCTTTTCGGAGGTGTGGGTTCAAATCTTACAGCTTGTATACGATTATGATTTATGTAAAAAATCAAATATCTTTGAAAAGACTGCAGTGTGAAAAGACATCAAAAATGCAGTTTTTGGTGGAAAAATTTATTCTCTTTTAGAAATAATTTATTTTAGTTACTATAGATTTTTAACCCAATTAATTTCCTTTAAAATGAGCCATTGAACAACTATCTGCGATGTTCCAGTGCAAAGATATCTCTGGAAAAGAAAGAAAAAAAGAAAAAAATATCCCGTTAGGGCAGAATGTTGTTGTAGATGCCACTTTTCTTGATTTTCAAGCCAATATATTTCAATGCTGTTCAAGCCAAAGGGCGGTAAGTTTCATTTCAAGGGTTTTCGGACAAGGCGGTTCTAATGGTGTACTTTTTGTTTTGATCTGACTCCTTTTTTAGGACTATATGGGTTTTTATATTTCTTAACATTGGACGTGATCGTCTCTTACTAGGTTGCTAGCTACTGCTGCAACCCGGATTAGAACATTCCAATTTACAGTATCGATCCTTTATGTAAAAACTTTTAATGTGAAATGCCGTAACGAGTCAATTGAAGCAAGAGGAAAACCAGACTAATTTTAAAACTTTCAGTTTTTTTTCTGGGTTTAGTTAAAAAATGAAAATTGTTGATGAGACACCATAATTATTTTTGCATTTTACAGTTAGATAAAATTATTTAGTTTAAATTTTTCAGGAATTAATCTAGTTTTATTTGACAAAAAAGATCTTTTACAAGGAATCAGGCAGCTAACAAAGTCCAACATAAGCGATGGTATGTTCTTTGAATGATAGTCTTTTAATGTAAAAAAATCTTACCGCTGGTATACGATTATGTTTGAAAGACTGCAGTGTGAAAAGACATCAAAAATGCAGTTTTTGGTGGAAAAATTTATTCTCTTTTAGAAATAATTTATTTTAGTTACAAAAGGTTTTTAACCCAATTAATTTCCTTTAAAATGAGCTATTGAACAACCCTCTACGATGTTCCAGTGCCAAGCTATCTGTGGAAAAGAAAAAAAGAAAGAAAAAATATCCCGTTTAGGCAGAATGTTGTAGTAGCTGCAACTTTTCTTGATTTTCAAGCCAATATATTTCCCTTGCTGTTCAAGCCAAAGGACAGAAAGTTTCCTATACAGGGGTTTCGGACAAGGCGGTTCTAATGGTGTACTTTTTGTTTTGATCTGACTCCTTTTTTAGAAACTATGGGTTTTTATATTTCTTAACTATAGTGAAGTTGCGTATGCAAGTTAGTATAGGGAAGAGTTCGATCCTTATTATAATTTGTTATTCAAGCCAAAGGGCGGTAAGTTTCTTTTATAGGGTTTTCGGACAAGGCGGTTCTAATGGTGTACTTTTTATTTTGATCTAACTCTTTTTTTAGGAGTTAGGGGTTTTTATATATCTTAACATTGGACGTGATCGTCTCTTACTAGGTTACTAGCTACCGCTGCAACCCGGATTAGCATTGGACTGATCGTCTCTTACTAAGTTGCTAGCTACCGCTGCAACCCGGTTACCGCTGTAATCTGGATATCTTGCAGCTAACCACCATATCTCAGTTACTATGAGGGAGAGATTGGTCTTTACTGTAATGAGTGAACCACAGGGTTCAGTTTCTTTGGACTTGAGTTCGTTTTTTAACTATAAATACAAACAGGAAAAAGCCTACGGATTTTTCTTCTTTTAAATAATAAGAGACGAAACTCAAACAATCAAGTAGCTAACTAAGTCCAATGTATGGAATGGTTTGTTATTTCAGTGATCGTCTTTTAATGTAAACAAGCGGAAAGAAAAAAATATCCCGTTTGTGGAGAATAACGTGGTTAAAGTCAATTTTCTTGATTTTCAAGCCAATATATTTTCTTTGTTATTCAACCCAAAGAGTGATAATTTTCCTTAATAGGGGTTTTGGACAAGGTGATTCTAATGGTGTAATTTTTGTTTTGATCTTACTCTTTTCTCAGGAGTTAGGGTTTTTTTTATTTCTTAACATTGGACGTGATCGTCTCTTACTAGGTTGCTAGCTACCGCTTCAACCAGGATTAACATTAGACGTGATCGTCTCTTACGAGGTTATAGTTTGAATGAAAAGATTAAAATTATTGCTCAGATATCATAAATATTTTTGCAGTTTACATAATAACTTTAGCGATTCTAAACTGAAAAACTAACTCAGTCCAATATATGCAATGGTGTGCTTTTCTAATGATCGTCCTTTAATATAAACTATGGACTAAAGTTCGTTCTTTAATGTAAATTATAAACAGGAAAAAGCCTACGGCTTTTTCTTATTTGAAATAGTAAGAGACGAACCTCAAATAATCAAGTAGCTTTTCAAATAATCGTCTTTTGATGTAATTTAACCCCATAAATTTCCTCAAAATGGGCCATTGAACAATTCTCTACAATGTTCCAGTGCCAAGCTATCTGTTGAATTACTAACCTATACTATAATTAAGTGGCGTATAAAATTTAGTATAGGTAAGAGGTCGTTCTTTATTATAATTCCTTATGTAATAAAATTGTGAAAAAACACACCGAGCCTTGGCTATTCTATTTTTAACATCTTCTCTGATCTCTCCGTCTTTACTAATAAAAAATCAAATGTAACCTCATACTTGAACTATACCAAATATCCCTTTTTCTATTCTCTGTTGCATCAGTTACTATGAGATAGACTTCGGTCCTTACTGTAATTATTTCTTAACATTGGAAGTGATCGTCTCTTACTAGGTTGCTAGCTACCACTGAAACCCGGAAAATATAAAAAACCTAATTGACAAATACCATTTATGATGAAATATATCGGTCCTCTATGTAATTTTCCTTGCTGTTCAAGCCAAGGGACAGAAAGTTTCCTATACAGGGGTTTCGGACAAGGCGGTTCTAATGGTGTACTTTTTGTTTTGATCTGACTCCTCTGTTAGGAACTATGGGTTTTTATATTTCTTAACATTAGACGTGATCGTCTCTTACTAGGTTGCTAGCTACCGCTGCAACCCGGATAGTATAGGCAAGAGGTCGTTCTTTATTATAGACAGTGTTCTACTTGACCTTTCGTGATGTGTTACATTTTTTTTCACAAAGCTTTTAATTATTAAAGTGTTGACTTGTTTAAGATCCTAGTTAGTTTTTGGCCAAAATTTGAACCAAATTTATTATTATTAAAATTACTGTTTCTTATTCTAAGTTTCACAGACGGCCTAGCCGGAAATCTACAAAATAGGCTATAAACTATAAATATAAATTCTGTGGTTTAGGGAGCCTTTTCCCCATTGATACACGTTTTACTTCAGAAGATATAAAAAAATTAAATTTGTTAATTACAAAAGGTTTCTATATACAGCACTTTCCTATAAAATGAGCCATTATACAGCTATTTATCATGACCACGAACTGTTTGATTTAATAATTCAGTTACCATGGGTTACAGTTCGTTCCTTAGTGTAAAAGGGACAGAAAGTTTCCTATACGGGGTTTCGGACAAGGCGGTTCTAATGGTGTACTTTTGTTTTGATCTGACTCCTCTGTTAGGAACTATGGGTTTTTATATTTCTTAACATTGGACCTGATCGTCTCTTACTAGGTTGCTAGCTACCGCTGCAACCCGGATAATCATATATATTATTATCGAACCTGACTACTAAATCTTTATCATCAAATTTATTAATCAAAATCAATTTTATGCTGCATCATTACAAACAGGAAAAAGCCTACGGCTTTTTCTTCTTTGAAATAGTAAGAGACGAACCTCAAACAATCAAGTAGCTAATTAAGTCCAATGTATGCAATGGTTTGTTATTTCAATGATCGTTCTTTAATGTAATGTTGCAATTTCCTTTAAAATTAGCTATTATACAGCTCTCTATGATTTTCCAGTGCCCAGCTAGCGGAGGAGAAAAATCAAGCAGAAAGAAAAAATATCCCGTTTGTGGAGAATAACGTGGTTAAAGTCAATTTTCTTGATTTTAAAGCCAATATATTTTCTTTGTTATTCAAGCCAAAGGGCGGTAAGTTTCCTTTATAGGGGTTTTGGACAAGGCGGTTCTAATGGTGTACTTTTTGTTTTGATCTGACTTTTTTTTTAGGAGTTGGGGGATTTTATATTTCTTAACATTGGAGGTGATCGTCTCTTACTAGGTTGCTAGCTACCGCTGCATTCCGGATTTTTAGGAACTATACGTTTTTACATTTCTTAACATTGGACGTGATCGTCTCTTACTAGGTTGCTAGCTACCGCTGCAACCCGGATATACAGTATTTTTGCAATTTACATAAAAGTTTTAGAGATTCTCAACTAAAAACTAATTGATCTTAGAGTTTTTGATTTTTCTATAGCATCATATCCATTAACAGCTTCATAGAAAGGTGGCCTGATAGCAAAATACATCGAAGAGTTTAAGTTTTAGTTTAGAGTTTTAATTTAGAGTATTATGGCGTTTATTTTGGCATTATATCGGCATAGTTATGTGAGGCAGCGTGGTCGAGCGGTTTAAGGTGCTGGTGTTAGCCACTCTTCAATTCGGAGGCATGGGATCGATTCCCACTGCTGACAGTATTTTATACCAAAGCTAATTATAATCTTGTTTTAGTTACTATGGACTGAAGTTCGTTCTTTACTGTAACTTTTAATGTAAAAATGAGCCATTGAACAACTCTCTACGATGTTCCAGTGCCAAGCTATCTGTGGAAAAGAAAGAAGAAAGAAAAAAATATCCCGTTTAGGCAGAATGTTGTAGTAGCTGCCACTTTTCTTGATTTTCAAGCCAATATATTTCCCTTGCTGTTAAAGCCAAGGAAAAGAAAATTTCCTATACAGGGGTTTTGGACCTTTTTTTTACGAGTTATTGGTTTTTATATTTCTTAACATTGGACGTGATCGTCACTTACTAGGTTACTAGCTACCGCTGCAACCCGGATCACTATCAATTTTCGCATGTCTATAATCTTTATCATTGTGATAACACTCCTTGCTGATTTGTTTTGCTCTATCATTTTTACTTCTCGATACGGCTGATCGTTTGAATACCTTTGCTTTTCTCTTTTCAAGATGCTATCTCTGTTTTCTGTGTAGTACTGTTTTGTTTAACTTGCGTGTAGCTGGCTTTGATTTAACCATTATATAACCATGAATGAGATCATTTACATCTTTGTCGCCTTTTATATAGTAATCATGACGTCATGGCGTAATGATTTTATTTCATGACTTCTTAGCGTAAAGATATTATTTCAAGACGTCTTCAGAAATAACAACATAATATCGTGTTTTTATATTCACGTCATAGCTCTAATAAAACTATGACGAAATTCATTATTATTAAGTAGGGTTTCAGACAAGGTGGTTCTAATGATGTACTTTTGTTTTGATCTGAATATATTTTTAGGAGTTCTGGGTTTTAATACTTCTTAGCATTGGACTGATCGTCTCTTACTAGGTTGCTAGCTACTGCTGCGACCCGGATTCACATATATAGTTATGAGAGGCAGCTTGGCCGAGTGGTCCAAGGCGTTGGTGTTAGCCATCAGTCTCTTCGGAGGCGTGGGTTCAAATCTTACCGCTGGTATACGATTATGATTTATGTACAAAAATCAAATATCTTTGAAAAAACTGCAGTATGAAAAGACATAAAAAATGCACTTTTTAGTGGAAAAATTTATTCTCTTTTAGAAATAATTTATCTTAGTTACAAAGATTTTTAACCCAATTAGTTTCCTTTAGAATGAGCCATTGAAAAACTCTCTACGATGTTCCAGTGCCAAGCTATCTGTGGAAAAGAAAGACAAAAGAAAAAAAACATGCAGTTTAAGCAGAATTTCGTAGTAGCCGCCACTTTTCTTGATTTTCAAGCCAATATATTTCCCTTGCTGTTCAAGCAAGGAGTTGCTTGAACGTACACCCTTAGAGCAAGGAGTTCTAAGGGTGTACTTTTTGTTTTGATCTGACTCCTTTTTTAGGAGCAATGGGTTTTTGTATTTCTTAACATTGGTCGTGATCGTCTCTTAATAGGTTGCTAGCTACCGCTGCAACCCGGAAATCAGACAAGGTGGTTCTAATGATGGATTAGTATAGGCAAGAGTTCGTTCTTTATTATACTATCTGCGGAAAAGAAAAAAAGAAAAAAATATCCCGTTTAGGCAGAATGTTGTAGTAGCTGCCACTTTTCTTGATTTTCAAGTCAATATATTTCCCTTGCTGTTCAAGAAAGGGATAGAAAGTTTTCTATACAGGGGTTCCGGACAAGGCGGTTCTAATGGTGTACTTTTTGTTTTGATCTGACTTCTTTTTTTAGAACTATGGGTTTTTTTATTTCTTAACATTGGACTTGATCGTCTCTTACTAGGTTGCTAGCTACCGCTGCAACCCGGATTACTAACAAACAGGAAAAACCCTACGGCTTTTTCTTCTTTGAAATAGTAAGAGACGAACCTACAATAGCTGAACTAAGTCCAATGTATGCAATGGTTTGTCATTCAATGATCGTCTTTTAATGTAAAATTCCAATCACTTTCGACTATTAAAAACATCTTTACACACCGTTTAAACCGTTCTAGTGTGTGCCAAAAATGGGGAATCTCAGATGTCACGTAATAGATTAATTTTAGAATATAATGAATAGGACAAAATTTTAGGAATGGCTTGTTAGTCCTCTCGGCTAAGGTACATATCCTTTAGAAGAAAATTTTGTCCTGGCGGGGTCAAGAACTAAAGAAAAAAAAGAAACAACTAAAGAAAGAAAAAACAAGCGTTTAACTTTTCGAGGCAAAAATAAAATGCCTAAAAGGGTATTATCTAACAGTGATGTAAACCGACATTGCGTAAGACGCGCTGGACTTACATGAAATGTTTACCGCCATTACATAAGGTGTGAGCTGTCGTTACGTTACAAGCGGGGATTCCCCTAAGGGTTCCTGTCGCATGGTTACATAAAATTTTGTAAAGCATATTAGACCTGACTGGTTTGAGTCGGGGTGTGATGTGATGTCATTGGAGTCCAGAGGGTTGTGTCATGGGAGTCTCGCCAACTTTGTTTCCTTTAATAGAACCGGTAACCTCACTGCGTAGGTGTGACTGCTTGAGGGGTTGGTAACTCCACTTATCTAATTTGCTAAAAAAAAATGACGATTCTATGGGGAAATATTGGACATACTCCATAATGGTCGGTTGAAGTCTTTAATAGAAAGGAAAAGAAAAAAAAGAAAAAAAAATATCCCGTTTAGGCAGAATGTTGTAGTAGCTGCCAATTTTCTTGACTTTCAAGCAAATATATTTCCCTTGCTGTTCAAGCCAAGGGACAAAAAGTTAGCTATATAGGGGCTCTTTTTTTAGGAGCTGTGGGTTATTATATTTCTTAACATTGGACGTGATCATTGCTTACTAGGTTGCTAGCTACCGCTGCAACCCGGAGAATATTTATCATAAGCATTTCAGTTAGTATAGGCTAAAGTTCGTTCTTTATTATAATTAATGTAATCTTTAATTTAATGTAAACGATCGGGGTTCGATTTCCCGTTGTAGGGAATTTTTAATTTATTGACTTTAAATATAATTTTACAAGCATACACTATAGTTAAGTGACCTATGCCAGTTAGTATAGGCAAGAGTTCGATCTTAATTATATTTTTCTTAAAATAGTTTGTTTTAATTACAAAAGGTTTTTAACCCCATTAATTTCCTTTAAAATGAGCCATTGAACAACTCTCTACGATGTTCCAGTGCCATGCTATCTGTTGAATTACTAACCTATACTATAATTAAGTGGCGTATAAAATTTAGTATAGGCAAGAGGTCGTTCTTTATTATAACTGAGCAGAAAGAAAAAGCGGAAAGAAAAAAATATCCCGTTTGTGGAGAATAACGTGGTAAAAGTCAATTTTCTTGATTTTCAAGCCAATATATTTTCTTTGTTATTCAAGCCAAAGGGAGGTAAGTTTCCTTTATAGAGGATTCGGACAAGGCGGTTCTAATGGTGTACTTTTTGTTTTGATCTGACTCTTTTTTTAGGAGTTGGGGGGTTTTATATTTCTTGACATTGGAGGTGATCGTCTCTTACTAGGTTGCTAGCTACCGCTGCAACCCGGAAAAGAAAAAAATATCCCCTTTGGGGAGAATAACGTGGTTAAAGTCAATTTTCTTGATTTTCAAGCCAATATATTTCCCTTGCTGTTCAAGCCAAGGGAAAGAAAGTTTCCTATACAGGGGTTTCGGACAAGGCGGTTCTAATGGTGTACTTTTTGTTTTGATCTGACTCCTTTTTTAGGAACTATGGGTTTTTATATTTCTTAACATTGGACGTGATCGTCTCTTACTAGGTTGCTAGCTACCGCTGCAACCCGGAAAAAACCTTTTTGACAAATACCATTTATGATGAACTATATCGGTCCTTTATAAAACATCAATAGAACCATATCATTACTATATCATTTACTATAATTAAGTTGAGTGTGTAATTTAGTATAGGCAAGAGTTCGTTCTTTATTATAAAATGTAAAAAAATATAAATACTGTAATCTTAACTATAGTAAAGTTGCGTATGCAAGTTAGTATAGGGAAGAGTTTGATCTTTATTATACTTGAAACAAAGAAAAGAGAAAAAAATATCCCGTTTAGGCAGAATGTTGTAGTAGCTGCCACTTTTCTTGATTTTTTAGTACTGATTTTTTAACTTGCGTGTAGCTTGCTTTGATCTAGCCATTATGTATTCATGAATGAGACCATTTACAGTTTTGACGTTTCTTATATAGTAATTATGACGTCACTGCATCAAAAATACAGTTTTTACTGGAAAAATTTATTCTCTTTTAGAAATAATTTATTTTAGTTACAAAAGGTTTTTAACCCAATTAATTTCCTTTAAAATGAGCTATTGAACAACCCTCTACGATGTTCCAGTGCCAAGCTATCTGTGGAAAAGAAAAAAAGAAAGAAAAAATATCCCGTTTAGGCAGAATGTTGTAGTAGCTGCAACTTTTCTTGATTTTCAAGCCAATATATTTCCCTTGCTATTCAAGCCAAGGGACAGAAAGTTTCCTATACAGGGGTTTCGGACAAGGCGGTTCTAATGGTGTACTTTTTGTTTTGATCTGACTCCTTTTTTAGAAACTATGGGTTTTTATATTTCTTAACATTGGACGTGATCGTCTCTTACTAGGTTGCTAGCTACCGCTGCAACCCGGATGTACAAAAATCAAATATCTTTGAAAAGACTGTAGCATGAAAAGACATCAAAATGCAGTTTTGGGTGGAAAAATTTATTCCCTTTTAGAAATAATTTATTTTAGTTACTAAAGATTTTTAACCCAATCAATTTCCTTTAAAATGAGCTATTGAACAACTCTCTACGATGTTCCAGTGCCAAGCTATCTGTGGAAAAGATAGAAAAAAAGAAAAAAATATGCCGTTTGTGGAGAATAACGTGGTTAAAGTCAATTTTCTTGATTTTCAAGCCAATATATTTCCCTTGCTGTTCAAGCCAAATGACAGAAAGTTTTCTATACAGGGGTTTTGGACAAGGCGGTTCCAATGGTGTACTTTTTGTTTTGATCTGACTCCTTTTTCAGGAGCTATGGGTTTTTATATTTCTTAACATTGGACGTGATCGTCTCTTACTAGGTTGCTAGCTACCGCTGCAACCCGGATTTTTAAGAGCTATGGGTTACTTTAGATTTTATTATGGGGCCTGATCGTTTCTTACTAGGTTGATAGCTAGCGCTGCAACCCAGAGCAACTATAATCTTATTTTATTTACTGTAATTACTATGGGGCGTGATCGTCTCTTACTAGGTTGCTAGCTACCGCCGCAACCCGGATTCCAGTAACTATAGGCTATAGTTCGTCCTTTAATATAACATATGCGATGGTAAGTTCTTTGAATGATCGTCTTTTCATGTAATTTTAAAAATAATTTATTTTATAATTAGAAAAGGTGTTTAACCCCATTGATTTCCTTTAAAATGAGCCATTGAACAACTCTCTACGATGTTCCATTGCCAAGCTATCTGTGGAATTACTAACCTATACTATAATTAAGTGGCGTATAAAATTTAGTATAGGCAAAAGGTGGTTCTTTATTATAGATCCGTTATGTAAGTTTCTAGCTACCGCTGCAACCCGGATAATAAACTGATTACAAACAGGAAAAAGCCTAAGGCTTTTTCTTCTTTGAAATAGTAAGAGACGAACCTCAAACAATCAAGTAGCTAACTAATTCCAATGTATGCAATTGTTTGTTATTCCAATGATCGTCTGTTATTGTAACCTGGCCGAGTGATCCAAGACACTGGTGTTAGCCACCAGTCTCTTCGGAGGCGTGGGTTCAAATCTTACCGCTGGTATACGATTATGTTTGAAAGACTGCAGTGTGAAAAGACATCAAAAATGCAGTTTTTGGTGGAAAAATTTATTCTCTTTTAGAAATAATTTATTTTAGTTACTATAGATTTTGAACCCAATTAATTTCCTTTAAAATGAGCTATTGAACAACCCTCTACGATGTTCCAGTGCCAAGCTATCTGTGGAAAAGAAAAAGAAAAAAGAAAAAAATATCCCGTTTGTGGAGAATAACGTGGTAAAAGTCTATTTTCTTGATTTTCAAGCCAATATATTTTCTTTGTTATTCAAGCCAAAGGGCGGTAAGTTTCCTTTATAGAGGATTCGGAAAAGGTGGTTCTAATGGTGTACTTTTTGTTTTGATCTGACTCTTTTTTTAGGAGTAGGGGGGTTTTATATTTCTTAACATTGGAGGTGATCGTCTCTTACTAGGTTGCTAGCTACCGCTGCAACCCGGATGGACGTGATCGTCTCTTACTAGGTTGCTAGCTACCGCTGCAACCCGGATTTACTTTACCAGTGCCAAGCTATATGTGGAATTACTATAGGCAAGAGGTCGTTCTTTATTAAACAGGAAAAAGCCTATGGCTTTTTCTTAATTGTAATAGTAAGAGACGACCTGGCTAAAACCTACGATTATTAATTCAGTTATCAATCTTTAACATGAAATTATAATCTTATTTTAGTTACTATGGGCTGGAAGTATGTTCTTTACTGTAATGGTTTGTTCTTTACTAGGTTTCAGCCATCTCTACAGCAATGATACTGATATAAATTCCATAATCCCTATTTATGTTTCAGTTAACATGGGCGAGGTGTCGTTCTTTATTGTAATTGCAATTCGACGATTTTGTTTTGGCCTTATTATAATTGGTATGGTGAAATAATAATATGCATATGGTTCTTAAATCATACTTCTTTATGGTCCCATTTGGTCTAGTGGCCAGGATAGTTAACTTTCACTTAGGAGGACCGGGTTCGATTCCCGGTGTTTGAAAATTTTTAACTCTATAATCTTCGAACATCCGAACCTTTTATAATTTATAATGATGTATAATATAAATACTGTAATCTTCACTATAGTGAAGTTGCCTATGCAAGTTAGTATAGGGAAGAGTTCGATCTTTATTATATTTTAACCCAATTAATTTCCTTTAAAATGAGCTATTGAACAACCCTCTACGATGTTCCAGTGCCAAGCTATCTGTGGAAAAGAAAAAAAAAGAAAAGAGAAAAGAATATCCCGTTTGGGGAGAATAACGTGGTTAAAGTCAATTTTCTTGATTTTCAAGCCAATATATTTCCCTTGCTGTTCAAGCCAAGGGACAGAAAGTTTCCTATACAGGGGTTTCGGACAAGACGGTTCTAATGGTGTACTTTTTGTTTTGATCTGACTCCTTTGTTAGGAACTATGGGTTTTTATATTTCTTAACATTGGACGTGATCGTCTCTTACTAGGTTGCTAGCTATCGCTGCAACCCGGAAAAAAAACACATTGTGCCCACATCGTTCTTTACTCAGGCAGTGCTAGCGCGCTGCCTATGATAATAAACTGATTACACACAGGAAAATGCCTACGGCTTTTTCTTCTTTTAAATAGTAAGAGACGAGTCTCAAATAATCAAGTAGCTAGCTAATTCCAAAGGTATTCAATTTTTGTTATTCCAATGATCTTTTTTTATTGTAACTAGGTTTCAGCCATCTCTACAGCCATGATACTATTGGAAATTACATAATCCCTATTTATGTTTTAGTTAACATGGGCAAGGTGTCGTTCTTTATTGTAAACATTTTCCATTGCATCTGTAAACTGTTCCGCAGTTGCCAATCCATACCTTGGAAGCTTTTCATTAAACTGACAACATTTCTTTTGGATATTACTATGAAGCTTTGCCAAGGAATTTCTAGCCGACTTTTCAACAGCATCCGCTCTTTCAAAGAGAATTTTAATCTGTAATTTTGAATACTTTTCGTGATCCTGGTAAAACATGCGTAAAATGTTTCTCAATTTACGAAGATCAGCCTGCATTTTTGCCATCTTCTTATATTTCTGAATGTAATTTTTCCCTTTGTCCTTATGCGTTCTTCGGTACAACCCCGCAGAGAATTTAATTTTTTCATTATAGCTTTTGTCACCCCAGTATCTACCCATTATTCTGGTAGCAACTTTTTTCTTATGTTTGTTTCGGTAATCTTCATCATTATCATACCGTTCCCTGCTCTTTTGTCTAGCCTGCTCAATTGTTGCTTCTCTATAAAGTTTATCATTGTGATAACGCTCCTTGATCTTTTGTTTAGCCTGCTCAATTCTTGCTTCTCTGTAATGTTCATCATTACCATACCGTTCCTTGATCTTTTGTTTGGCTGTCTGAATTTTTGCATGTCTATAATCTTCATCATTGTGATAACACATCTTGCTGTTTTGTTTGATTACTTCTCGATATGCCTGGTCGGTTGAATACCTTTGTTTTTTTCTTTTCAAGATACTATCTCTGTTGTTTGTGTAGTACTGTTTTTTCAATATCCGTGCAGCTTGCTTGATTGAAACCATTATGTAATTATGAATGTGAACTTTTACAGTTCTGAAGCTTCTTATATAGTAATTATGACGTCACAAGGTAATGATTTTATTGACGTCATAGCGCAATGATATTATTTCATGACGTCTTCAGAAACAACAATATAATTTCGTGTTTGTCTATTCACATCATAGCTCTAATATAAAACTATGACGACATTCAATATTTATCTAGTAGGATTTCAGACAAGGTAATTCTAATGATGCACTTTTGTTTTGATCTGACTCTATTTTTAGGAGTTTTGTTATATTTCTTAGCATTGGACTGATCGTCTCTTACTAGATTGCTAGCTACTGCTGCAACCCGGATTCACATATATATTATTTATGAGAGGCAACCTGGCCGAGTGGTCCAAGGCACTGGTGTTAACCACCAGTCTCTTCGGAGGCGTGGGTTCAAATCTTACCGCTGGTATACGATTATGTTTGAAAGACTGCAGTGTGAAAAGACATGGAAAATGCAGTTTTTGGTGGAAAAATTTATTCTCTTTTAGAAATAATTTATTTTAGTTACAAAAGGTTTTTAACCCAATTAATTTCCTTTAAAATGAGCTATTGAACAACCCTCTACGATGTTCCAGTGCCAAGCTATCTCTGGAAACAAAGAAAAAAAAAAGAAAAAAATATCCCGTTTGGGGAGAATAACGTGGTAAAAGTCTATTTTCTTGATTTTCAAGCCAATATATTTTCTTTGTTATCCAAGCCAAAGGGCGGTAAGTTTCCTTTATGGAGGATTTGGACAAGGCGGTTCTAATGGTGTACTTTTTGTTTTGATCTGACTCCTCTGTTAGGAACTACGGGTTTTTATATTTCTTAACATTGGACGTGATCGTCTCTTACTAGGTTGCTAGCTACCGCTGCAACCCGGATAACTTGGTTAAAGTCAATTTTCTTGATTTTCAAGCCAATATATTTTCTTTGTTAATCAAGCCAAAGGGCGTTAAGTTTCCTTTATAGGGGTATCGGACAAGGCGGTTCTAATGGTGTACTTTTTGTTTTGATATGACTCTTCTTTTTAGGTGTTAGCGGGTTATATATTTCTTAACATTGGACGTGATCGTCTCTTACTAGGTTGCTAGCTACCACTGCAACCCGGATGTAACTACACCTGGAATCACCATATAATCAGTTAGTATGGGAGAGAGATCGTTCTTTACTGTATTTTTTTAAGCCTGATGAAGATTTAACTAATGTGTCAAAAGTAAGGTTGCAAGTCGACGATTTTGCTTTGGCCTTATTATAATTGGTATGGTGAAATAATAATATGCATATGGCTCTTAAATCATACTTCTTTGTGGTTCCATATGGTCTAGTGGCTAAGATAGTTAAATTTCACTTAACAGGTTCGGGTTCGATTCCCGGTGTGGGAAAATTTTTAACTCTATAATCTTTGAACATTTGAACTTTTTATAATTTATAATGATGTATAATATAAATACTGTAATCTTAACTATAGTGAAGTTGCGTATGCAAGTTAGTATAGGGAAGAGTTCGATCTTTATTATAAAACATTGGAGGTGATCGTCTCTTACTAGGTTGCTAGCTACCGCTGCAACCCGGAAATTTATAATGATTTATAATATAAATACTGTAATCTTAACTATAGTGAAGTTGCGTATGCAAGTTAGTATAGGGAAGAGTTCGATCTTTATTATAATTTATTCTTGAAACCCGGATTGCAGATAGAAGTTTGAAACCTCTAAAGCAAGATTTTCTGATACGCTGAATCTAATGGTGGGACTTTTATTAAGATTATATGACTTTTAGGGGCTGTTTTCCCTTTTTTTCAAAAATAAGGCAAATTTTCGCAGGCTCGTAACTTTTGATGGGAAATATTAAACGTGATGAAACTTATATATTTTAAATCAGAATAAAAATTCGATTCTTTTGATGTATCTATTCGTATCAAAATACCGTTTTTAGAGTTTCGGTTACTATTGAGACGAGTCGTTCCTACTATACAGTTCGTTACCACGAACTGTTTGTTTATAATAAACCAGACCAATTCCTTATATAATTAGAAAAAGTAAAAAGCCTGCGTCTTTTTCTTCTTTGAAGTAGTAAGAGAAGAACCTCAAATAATCAAGTAGCTAACTAATTCCAATTTATGCAATGTTTGTTATTCCAATGATCGTCTTTTAATGTAACTTTATTTTAATGAATTCTTCAACGTCAGGGACATAATCTGTTTTTGGTAGATGCTCCAAAAACCTTGAACACTGCTTTTGGATGCTTGCATGTAGCAATAACTGGATGCTTGCAATTAGCGTAATAAGTGATAATACTTACAAAATTCCCATTTACAGTATCGATCCTTTATTTAATTCCTTTTATAACTTCAGTTATTATGGGCTACAGTTAATTCCTTAATGCAATTTCCTTGGCCAGAGGTGAACGGTACAGTTAGGATTTTTTCAGTTTTAACTTATCTAAAACTGGTTTATTATAACTTATTTTTAAGCCTCTATAGCTCAGTGAAAGAGCACTGATCTTGTAATCCAGGGTTCCTGAATTCAATTCTCAGTGGAGGTAATTTTCAATTGTAATTCATGCTTTAATATAATTTGTTGTTTACTATAATCCTTACTATAAACTACCACTGCAACCTGGATCTTCACTAGAAAACTTATCATTTACTTTAGGCAGAAGTTCGTTCTTAAGTATATCTTGAATCACTGTCAGATGGCAATTTTATCTTATAGAATTCGAAACATATTTTCCAACTTTTGATTACTATGGGTTGCAGTTCGCCTTTTAATAGGTTGCAGCAAGGCCGCAAAGCTTTAGTTTGTCCTTTAGTATAAATTTATGTACCAGATTACAAACAGGAAAAAACCTATGGCTTTTTCTTGTTAGAAATAGTACGAGACGATCTCCAGAGAATGAGCCATCAAACTAAGCCCAATATGTGCCATGATTTGTTCTATACTAGGTTTCAGCCATTTCTACAGCTATGATACTGATGAAACCTACGTAGTCACCATTTATAATTAACCAAACCGATTTCTAATATAATTTTTTTAGTTTATTAACGAATTTATTATCATGTTTTACATGTAACTTGAATTTTCCAAAACTCTGATGGTACAGTGTAAGCATACACACTTGTTAGGCGGGAGAACGGGGTTCGATTCCCCGTTGGGGAGAACTTTTAAATTATTGAATTTAAAGCAATGTCTTTTAAATTTTAAATTTGAAAAGAAACTTGTTTAGTTACCCCTAGCTAAAATAATGGAGATTATATGAATGAACCACAGGGTTCAGTTCCTTTGGACTTGAGCCCATTCTTTACTAAACATCTTTATATAAAATATTTAAGTTACTATTGGCTAGAGTCTGTTCTTTATTATAAATTTTTCTAATTGATTACAAACAGGAAAAAGCCTACGGCTTTTTCTTCTTTGAAATAGTAAGAGTCTAGCCTTAAGCAATCAAATAGCTAACTAAATCAAGTGTATGTAATGGGTTTTTATTCCAGTGGTCGTGTTTTAATGGAAAATTTTAATATATTGGCCTTAAATATAACTGTACAAGCCTACACTATAGTTAAGTGGCCTATAAAATTTAGTAGAGGCAAGTGGTCGTTCTTTATTATAATACTATGGGCTGAAGTTCGTTCTTTACTGTAATTTTAATGTAACAAATCCAGCCGGTGTCTTTTTCTTTTAATTTGTAGTTCAGCTATCAATAAAACCCTATCATTACTATATCATAAACTATAATTAAGTTGAGTATCTAATCTATTATAGGCAAGAGTTCGTTCTTTATTATAATAATTACAAAAGGTTTCTATATACAGCAGTTTCCTTTAAAATGAGCCATTACACAGCTCTTTACTATGACAACGAACCTTTTGATTTAATACTTAAGTTACTATGGGTTAAAGTTCGTTCCTTATTGTAAATATTTCGGTGATTGTCTTTTAATGTAAAAATATAAATACTGTAATCTTAACTATAGTGAAGTTGCGTATGCAAGTTAGTATAGGGAAGAGTTCGATCTTTATTATAATGTTTGAAAGACTGCAGTATGAAAAGACATCAAAAATGCAGTTTTTGGTGGAAAAATTTATTCTCTTTTAGAAATAATTTATTTTAGTTACTATAGATTTTTAACCCAATTAATTTCCTTTAAAATGAGCTATTGAACAACCCTCTACGATGTTCCAGTGCCAAGCTATCTGTGGAAAAGAAAAAAAAAGAAAAAAGAAAAAAATATCCCGTTTGGGGAGAATAACGTGGTTAAAGTCAATTTTCTTGATTTTCAAGCCAATATATTTCCCTTGCTGTTCAAGCCAAGGGACAGAAAGTTTCCTATACAGGGGTTTCGGACAAGGCGGTTCTAATGGTGTACTTTTTGTTTTGATCTGACTCCTTTGTTAGGAACTATGGGTTTTTATATTTCTTAACATTGGACGTGATCGTCTCTTACTAGGTTGCTAGCTACCGCTGCAACCCGGATCTTTATTATAATGCTCTTCTAATGATCGTCCTTTAATATAAACCACCTTATGTCAGTTACTATGAGCCAGAGATCGTTCTTTAATGTAAAAAAGGGCTTATTCTAACAATTGGAGAAGGTCATACAAACACTACTTGACAAAAAATCTATCTTTAAAGGGTAAACAACAACAGGAAAATACCTCAAAATAATTCAGAAACTTTTTCAAGTTACCAGCAAAGATGCAAACTCAGACACAATAGCATTGAATATAATATAGATGGCTTTTAATACTTCAATTACTATAGGCTACAGTTCGTTCTTTAATGTAAAAACAGGAAAAAGCCTACGGCTTTTTCTTCTTTTAAATAGTAAGAGACGAAACTCAAACCATCAAGTAGCTAACTAAGTCCAATGTATGGAATGGTTTGTTATTTCAGTGATTTACTAACCTATACTATAGTTAAGTGGCCTATATAATTTAGTATAGGCAAGAGGTCGTTCTTTATTATAAAAGAGAAAAAAAAAGAAAAAAAATATCCCGTTTAGGCAGAATGTTGTAGTAGCTGCCACTTTTCTTGATTTTCAAGCCAATATATTTCCCTTGCTGTTCAAGCCAAGGGACAGAAAGTTTCCTATACAGGGGTTTCGGACAAGGCGGTTCTAATGGTGTACTTTTTGTTTTGATCTGATTCCTCTGTTAGGAACTATGGGTTTTTATATTTCTTAACATTGGACGTGATCGTCTCTTACTAGGTTGCTAGCTACCGCTGCAACCCGGATATACTCATCCTATTTTATTTTATTTCATTAGCATTAACGAAACTTGACTTTATTGAAGTGACCATATAAAGCACCAGTACCTCTTCGTTTAAGTAAAACTTGTTTTTCTGAGGCTCAATCCTAATGAGAAATTAGATAAAAAAAAGTTTCAACAGAAAGTAAGGAGAGACATTAAAACTTAAAACGAATAGAAATTTTTCCGTATATGAAAGGGGCTGTCTCCTCCTCAACGCCTCGCTCTTTGCGCTAAAGTTTTTTATTGTTTAAAAAAATAAAGTTGTGAAACAGAGTCAAACTTTAGCGTAAAGAGCGAGGTGTTGAGGAGGGGACAGCCCCTTTCATATACGAAATAATTTCTGTTCGTTTTAAGTTTTAATGTCGCTCCTTACTTTCGGTTGAAAATTTTTTTTTATCTAATTTTTCATTAGGATTGAGCCTCAGAGAAACAAGTTTTACTTAAACGAAGAAGTACTGGTCCTTGCTATTTTGTCTAGCTTGCTTAAATGTTGCTTCTCTATAAAGTTTGATTTAATACTGCAGTTACTATGGGTTACAGTTCATTCCTTATTGTATATTTCTTAACATTGGACGTGATCGTCTCTTACTAGGTTGCTAGCTACCACTGCAACCCGGATACTGTAAAACCGTTCAACACCGCCATTCACACCTTTCAGTTAGTATTATAGGTTAGAGTTCGTTCTTTATTGTAAATATATAAGAAATTCTTTTATTACTTCAGTTACTAGGGACTACAGTTCGTTCCTTAATGAAATTTGTTATTCAAATGGTTCTCTTTTAATGTAATTTTATTACTTCAGTTATTATGGGCTAGAGTTCGTTACTTAATGTGATAATGTAAATTTACTAACATATACTATAGTTAAGTGGCCTATATAATTTAGTATAGGCAAGAGGTCGTTCTTTATTATAATAAAATCAAATATCTTTGGAAAAGACTGCAGCATGAAAAGACATCAAAAATGTAGTTTTGGTGGAAAACTTTATTCTCTTTTAGAAATAATTTATTTTAGTTACTATAGATTTTTAACCCAATTAATTTACTTTAAAATGAGCTATTGAACAACTATCTACGATGTTCCAGTGCCAAACTATCTGTGGATAAGAAAGAAAAAAGAAAAAAAAATATCCCGTTTAGGCAGAATGTTGTAGTAGCTGCCACTTTTCTTGATTTTCAAGCCAATATATTTCCCTTGCTGTTCAAGCCAAGGGACAGAAAGTTAACTATACAGGGGTTTCGGACAAGGTGGTTCTAATGGTGTACTTTTTGTTTTGATCTGACTCTTTTTTTGGGAGTTAGGGGTTTTTATATTTCTTAGCATTGAACGTGATCGTCTCTTACTAGGTTGCTAGCTACCGCTGCAACCTGAATAAAAGTGCTAAGCTATCTGTGGAATTACTAACCTATACTATAATTAAGTGGCGTATAAAATTTATTATAGGCAAGAGGTCGTTCTTTATTATAATTTTTACGATCTTAATATATATGTAAACTCCTCAGCTAACTCAGTCAAATATATGCAATGGTGTGCTTTTCTAATGATCGTCCTTTAATATAATATACTACCCTTGAAACCCCCGTATATCAGTTACTATGGGTGAGAGATCGTTCTTTACTGTAAAAAACTAATTATAAAATTTTCATGTATTTTTGTTGTTTAAATTAAGAACTTACTATTACTGATTGGGCATCATAAATATTTTTGCAGTTTACTTAATAATTTTAGCGATTAAGCCAAAAAAGAAAATTTTGGTTCCAAGAGTTTCGGTTACTATTGAGACAAGTAGCTATTATTACTATAGAGTTCATTACCATGAACTGTTTGATTGCTTCAAAATTCAAATATCTTTGAAAAGACTGCAGTATGAAAATACATCAAAAATGCAATTTTTTTGACAAAGTTGATTCTACTTTAAAAAGTATTTTATTTTAATTACAAAAGGCACTAGATGTTGCAATTGCCTTTAAAATGAGCTATTATACAGCTCTCTATGGTTTTCCAGTGCCCAGCTAGCTGAGCAGGAAAAAAAAGCGGAAAGAAAAAAATATCCCGTTTGTGGAGAATAACGTGGTAAAAGTCAATTTTCTTGATTTTCAAGCCAATATATTTTCTTTGTTATTCAAGCCAAAGGGCGGTAAGTTTCCTTTATAGAGGATTCGGACAAGGCGGTTCTAATGGTGTACTTTTTGTTTTGATCTGACTCTTTTTTTAGGAGTTGGGGGGTTTCATATTTCTTAACATTGAAGGTGATCGTCTCTTACTAGGTTGCTAGCTACCGCTGCAACCCGGATAAAATTCACATATATATTTATGAGAGGCAGCTTGGCCGAGTGGTCCAAGGCACTGGTGTTAGCCACCAGTCTCTTCGGAGGCGTGGGTTCAAATCTTACCGCTGGTATACGATTATGTTTGAAAGACTGCAGTGTGAAAAGACATCAAAAATGCAGTTTTTGGTAGAATAATTTATTCTCTTTTAGAAATAATTTATCTTAGTTACTTTAGATTTGTAACCCAAATAATTTCCTTTAGAATGAGCTATTGAACAACTCTCTACGATGTTCCAGTGCCAAGCTATCTGTTGAATTACTAACCTAAACTATAATTAAGTGGCGTATAAAATTTAGTATAGGCAAGGAGTCGTTCTTTATTATATCTTTTAATGCAAACTTGATCTGAATCTTTTTCAGGAGTTATGGGTTTCTTTAGCATTTACTATAGGGCATGATCGTCTCCTACTAGGTTGCTAGCTACCGCTGCAACCCGGATGATTACAAACAGGAAAAAGCCTACGGCTATTTCTTCTTTCAAATAGTAAGAGACTATCCTCAAATAATCAAGTAGCGAACTAAATCCAATTTATGTGATTGGTTTTTATTCCAATGATCGTCTTTTAATGGAAAATTTTAATATATTGACCTTAAATATAACTTTACTAGACTATACTATACGTAAGAGGTCTTTAAAAATTTAGTATAGGCAAGAGGTCGTTCTTTACTGTATTAGAGGTGATCGTCTCTTACTAGGTTGCTAGCTACCGCTGCAACCCGGATAATTGACAAACACCATTTATAATGAGCTATATCGGTCCTTTGTGTAAATTACAAAAGATTTTTAACCCCATTAATTTCATTTAAAATGAGCCATTGAAAAACTCTCTACGATGTTTCAGTGCCATTCTATCTGTTGAATTACTAACCTATACTATAATTAAGTGGCGTATAAAATTTAGTATAGGCAAGAGGTCGTTCTTTATTATAAAATCTTGTTTCTGTTACTATGGGCTAAGGTTCGTTCTTTACTGTAAAATAACTATAGTGAAGTTGCGTATGCAAGTTAGTATAGGGAAGAGTTCGATCTTTATTATAATGTTTGAAAGACTGCAGTGTGAAAAGACATCAAAAATGCAGTTTTTGGTGGAAAAATTTATTCTCTTTTAGAAATAATTTATTTTAGTTACTATAGATTTTTAACCCAATTAATTTCCTTTAAAATGAGCTATTGAACAACCCTCTACAATGTTCCAGTGCCAAGCTATCTGTGGAAAAGAAAAAAAAAGAAAAAAGAAAAAAATATCCCGTTTGGGGAGAATAACGTGGTTAAAGTCAATTTTCTTGATTTTCAAGCCAATATATTTCCCTTGCTGTTCAAGCCAAGGGACAGAAAGTTTCCTATACAGGGGTTTCGGACAAGGCGGTTCTAATGGTGTACTTTTTGTTTTGATCTGACTCCTTTGTTAGGAACTATGGGTTTTGAATTTCTTAACATTGGACGTGATCGTCTCTTACTAGGTTGCTAGCTACCGCTGCAACCCGGATGAAATAGTAAGAGACGAACCTCAAACGATCAAGTAGCTAACTAAGTCCAATGCATGCAATAACTTTTTATTCCAATGATCGTCTTTTAAGGTTCGTTCTTTACTGTAAAATAACTATAGTGAAGTTGCGTATGCAAGTTAGTATAGGGAAGAGTTCGATCTTTATTATAATGTTTGAAAGACTGCAGTGTGAAAAGACATCAAAAATGCAGTTTTTGGTGGAAAAATTTATTCTCTTTTAGAAATAATTTATTTTAGTTACTATAGATTTTTAACCCAATTAATTTCCTTTAAAATGAGCTATTGAACAACCCTCTACGATGTTCCAGTGCCAAGCTATCTGTGGAAAAGAAAAAAAAAAAAAAAGAAAAAAATATCCCGTTTGGGGAGAATAACGTGGTTAAAGTCAATTTTCTTGATTTTCAAGCCAATATATTTCCCTTGCTGTTCAAGCCAAGGGACAGAAAGTTTACTATACAGGGGTTTCGGACAAGGCGGTTCTAATGGTGTACTTTTTGTTTTGATCTGACTCCTTTGTTAGGAACTATGGGATTTTATATTTCTTAACATTGGACGTGATCGTCTCTTACTAGGTTGCTAGCTACCGCTGCAACCCGGATTGGAGGTGATCGTCTCTTACTAGGTTGCTAGCTACCGCTGCAACCCGGAAATTTATAATGATGTATAATATAAATACTGTAATCTTAACTATAGTGAAGTTGCGTATGCAAGTTAGTATAGGGAAGAGTTCGATCTTTATTATAATGTTTTGATCTGACTCTATTTTTAGGAGTTTTGGGTTTTTATATTTCTTAGCATTGGACTGATCGTCTCTTACTAGGTTGCTAGCTACTGCTGCAACCCAAATTCACATATATATTTATTTATGAGAGGCAGCCTGGCCGAGTGGTCCAAGGCACTGGTGTTAGCCGCCAGTCTCTTCAGAGGCGTGGGTTCAATTCTTACCGCTGGTATACGATTATGTTTGAAAGACTGCAGTGTGAAAAGACATCAAAATGCAGTTTTTGGTGGAAAAATTTATTCTCTTTTAGAAATAATTTATTTTAGTTACTATAGATTTTTAACCCAATTAACTTCCTTTAAAATGAGCTATTGAACAACCCTCTATGATGTTCCAGTGCCAAGCTATCTCTGGATACAAAAAAAGAAAAAAAAAGAAAAAAAAAGAAAAAAATATCCCGTTTAGGCAGAATGTTGTAGTAGCTGCCACTTTTCTTGATTTTCAAGCCAATATATTTCCCTTGCTGTTCAAGCCAAGGGACAGAAATTTTACTATGCAGGGGTTTCGGACAAGGCGGTTCTAATGGTGTACTTTTTGTTTTGATCTGACTCTTTTTTTTTAAGAACTATGGGTTTTTATATTTCTTAACATTGGACGTGATCGTCTCTTACTAGGTTGCTAGCTACCGCTGCAACCCAGATTAGCCACCAGTCTCTTCGGAGGCGTGGGTTCAAATCTTACCGCTGGTATACGATTATGTTTGAAAGACTGCAGTGTGAAAAGACATCAAAAATTCAGTTTTTGGTGAAAAATTTATTCTCTTTTAGAAATAATTTATTTTAGTTACTATAGATTTTTAACCAAATTAATTTCCTTTAAAATGAGCTAATGAACAACCCTCTACGATGTTCCAGTGCCAAGCTATCTCTGGATACAAAAGAAAAAAAGAAAAAAATATCCCGTTTGTGGAGAATAACGTGGTTAAAGTCAATTTTCTTGATTTTCAAGCCAATATATTTCCCTTGCTGTTCAAGCCAAGGGACAGAAAGTTTCCTATACAGGGGTTTCGGACAAGGCGGTTCTAATGGTGTACTTTTTGTTTTGATCTGACTCCTTTTTTAGGAACTTTGGGTTTTTATATTTCTTAACATTGGACGTGATCGTCTCTTACTAGGTTGCGAGCTACCGCTGCAACCCGGAAAAAGAAAAAAAAATATCCCGTTTAGGCAGAATGTTGTATTAGCTGCCACTTTTCTTTATTTTCTAGCCAATAAATTTCCCTTGCTGTTCAAGCCAAGGGACAGAAAGTTTCCTATACAGGGGTTTCGGATAAGGCAGTTCTAATGGTGTACTTTTTGTTTTGATCTGACTCCTTTTTTAGGAACTTTGGGTTTTATATTTCTTAACATTGGACGTGATCGTCTCTTACTAGGTTGCTATCTACCGCTGCAATCCGGATTAGTATAGGCAAGAAGTCGTAGTTTATTATAAATTACAAACAGGAAAAAACCTATGGCTTTTTCTTAATTGGAATAGTAAGAGACGACCTGGCTAAAAACTATGATTATGGCATCATTGATCAATCTTTAACATTTAATGCTCTTTACTGTAATGGTGTTTTCTTTACTAGGTTTCAGCAATCTCTACAGCCATGATACTGATGGAAATTACATTATCCCTATTTATGTTTCAGTTAACATGGGCTAGGTGTCGTTCTTTATTGTAAAAATATACAATTTTTCGTAAAAAACTGATTCTATTTTAAAAATACATTGTTTTAATTAAAAAAGGTTTTTAACGCCATTAATTTCCTTTAAAATGAGCCATTGAACAACTCTCTACGATGTTCCAGTGCCAAGCTATCTGTGGAAAAGAAGATGAAAGAAAAAAATATCCCCTTTGTGGAGAATAACGTGGTTAAAGTCAATTTTCTTGATTTTCAAGCCAATACATTTTCTTTGTTATTCAAGCCAAAGGGCGGTAAGTTTCCCTTATAGAAATTTCTGACAAGGCGATTCTAATGGTGTACTTTTTGTTTTGATCTGACTCCTTTTTTAGGAACTATGGGTTTTTATATTTCTTAACATTGGACGTGATCGTCTCTTACTAGGTTGCTAGCTACCGCTGCAACCCGGATTATTCCAGCAAAAGAGCGGTAAGTTTTCTCTATAGGGGTCTTAGACAAGGCGGTTCTAATGGTGTACTTTTTGTTTTGATCTGACTCTTTTTTTAGGAGTTATGGGTTTTTATATTTCTTAACATTGGACGTGATCGTCTCTTACTAGGTTGCTAGCTACCGCTGCAACCCGGACTTTACTATAACTACTGCTTGAACCCGGATTATAAATTACAAACAGGAAAAAGCCTACGGCTTTTTCTTCTTTGGAATAGCAAGAGACGATCCTCAAATAAGCAGGCAGCTAACTAGGTTTATAATTTGTTCTTTGACATAAAGTTCATTAATCGTATATTTTAATATATCCTATATGGTCTAGAGGTTAGGAAAGCTCTCACCCAGTTGGTTTGAGTTTAATTTCCGTATGGGAAATTTTTTACTTATGATGATTTCTTAGGGAACATAATTAAAATTTTTTAATATAATAAAAATAATTTGTTTTAATTACAAAACGTCTTTAACCCCATTAATTTCCTTTAAAATGAGTCATTGAACAACTCTCTACGACGTTCCAGTGCCAAGCTATCTGTTGAATTACTAACCTATACTATAATTAAGTGGCGTATAAAATTTAGTATAGGCAAGAGGTCGTTCTTTATTATAATCCTGTTAATAATTTTTACTTTTTTTTCTTCGTAGTCCATAGAAGCTGTTGAAGTGCAATTGTAAATTTTTTGTCAATTGCCTTGTATTATAGGCAGAGTCTAAAGGCTGGCTTAGCCTATTCCAAGGCCCATTATTTCTTGGAATATGTGCATAAGACATACAAGGAAGAAGAGCGAAACTCGTAATATAAATTGAGATCACACCAAGTGGATAATGAATGGTGATAAGTGACAAATGTTTTATTTATATATGTCTTTTTCTATGAATAATAAACAGGTTTATTATAAAACGTAGAAGTTCAAGAAATCACAATAAATTAATGGAAAACCTATCAGCCTCTACTTAAGCTGTGTAATTTGTAAGCTAGTGTAATTTTTTTGGTTACTTTGCTTTTGAAAAATATATAATGGTATTGTGAAACTTTGATTAAACAGTATCTCAATAAGTTTCAAAGATGTTTGGTGTTTTCGATAGTAAATATATCGGTTTAATGAAGTCCCCGTATGGTGTAACTTTTGAATGAGCGTTTTTATTGCTCAATATGAACTTTAGTGACCTGTCATGCTATCACTGGCATGTGAATTATAATATGCATGTCTACAATAGAAACTTATGGAGTAGTTCGTTAATATGATTAAATCATATAGGGATTTACACTCAAGTGAACCTCCCATTGTATGAAGCTGGAAAGGAACAGACTACTATTCAAGATGAAGTAAAAGATATATCCAGTTTTATTTTGGAGTTGACGCGTTGTCTGTCAAGGAAAATGTGCCCAAGGATAAACTTTTAATGGGAAAGTGAGTGAGAACTAAATATAACACTATTCAATTTGGAAGACTTTGAGTGTCGCAAATATTTGAATAGGATACATAGCTTCGATAACGAGATCCGATTGTTTAATGCATGGATTCCAAGACACCTTCCTTCCCGGAATATGTGCATAAGACATTCTAGGAAGAAGAACGAAACTGGTTGTATAAATTTGAACCACACCACGTGGATTATGAAAGGTGTTAAGTAACAAATGTTTTATGTGTATATGTTTTTCTATTAGTAATAAACAAGTTTATTATAAAACGCGGAACTTTAAGAAATTTCCACGTGGAACTAAGAAATCACAATAAATTGGTGGACCACCTATCAGCCTGTAGCTAAACTGTCATTTTTTTAGTTTATTTTGTTTGAAAATATATATAATTGTATTGTGAAACTCTGATTTAGCAGTATCTCAATAAGTTTCAATTAAGTTTCAAAGATGTGGTGTTTTCCATAGTGAATATATTGGTTTAAGAAATACCTCGTGTGGTGAAATTTCTGTGTGCGTATTTATAGCTAAGATATACAAATATCTTTTCAATTACCAGTTTTTGCTCTTTACGCAATTTAATGTCTTTTTATATTAAAGTCTGTTCAAAGATATTTGATTATTGAAGCTAGTTTGATTTCTAACAATGATATGTACTAAGCTTCAAACTTTTGGTTTTCTTTTTTAAGATTATTGAATTATTTAATCCCTTGTCAAAATAGAGAATCATCACTTGTATTAATTGCAAATTTTCGTTTTTTGGGCCTTCCTACTGACATTATATAACTGGTTGCGTTCAAAAACTTTTCTTTTAAAACGCTTTTGAATTGTTGTAATCCCTTGATAAAATATACTACATGAGATCCTCTTGACTGATACCATTTATGATCAAGTCTGTATCTCTTACTAGGTTGCTAGCTAGCCGAATCGCTGTCAGATGGCAACTTTCACTAATAAGGCATTTTTTTCAATATAGGTTTTTCAACTTTTAGATACTATGGGCTGTGGTTCGCCTCTTACTAGGTTGCAGCAACTGCTGTAACCATTTTTTACTATAATAACAACTTTTCAAAAGATGCTTGTGAAATATTATCTTGTCGAAAAATTAGTGTGATCCTACATGAGATCCTCTTGACTGACACCATTTATGATCGATCCTTTATGTATCTCTTACTAGGTTGCTAGCTACCCGAATCACTGTCAGATGGCAACTTTCACTCATTAGGCATCTTTTTCAATATACGTTTTTCAACTTTTGAATAATATGGGCTGTGGTTCGCCTCTTACTTGGTTGCAGCAACTGCCCTAACCATGATTTACTATAATATCAACTTTTCAAAAGATGCTTGTGAAATATTATCTTGTCGAAAGATTAGTATGTATTGCATCATTATACATATAATGTCGTTCTTAAATATGAAATAGTAATGATTACAAAAACGGAGAAGCATAAGGCTTTTTAATCTTTGGAATAGTAAGAGACATACCTCAAAGAAACAGGCAGCTAACTAAGTAAAATATATACAATGGTTTGTTCTTCTAATGATCGTCTTTTAATATAATCAGTTACTATGAAATAGCGTTCGTTCTCTATCAAAAAGTATAACATATACTAATTTAGTAATGGGTTGTTCAAAACCTGTTTGGCGCAGCGGATAGTGTGTTGAAATTTTACTCTGAAGATTGCAGGTTTAATTCTTACCGAGAGCAATTTTACACATATTTAAATTTAAAGTCTAAACAAATTTCCATTAATGACTAATACATGAGATCCTCTTGACCTACAAAATCTATTTTAAACTATGTCGATCTTTTACGTGCATTCTTTACTAGAGTTTCAGCCATCTCTAGAGCTATGATACCGATGAAACTTACATAGTCCATATTTATGATTAATGATAACTATAAGCTTGATTTGGTTCTTAAGTATAACCTTTATATAAAACAATTATGTTACTATGGGCTAGAGTTCAGTCTTTATTATAATTTTTGTTAAAACCCCTAAGAGAATTACTGCATTTTACATACCTATATCTACAAGATTTTTATAACGTTAAAAATAACACTTTCTACTGCAGTGCTACAGAAAAAGTTCTTTGTCGTAAAATATTTATTCTGGTAATTTTGTACTTTTTATACTATTGTCTTGTGGAAAGATAAGCGTGTATAAACATTGCATTCACTTATTACGTCATATATGGTTCTAACCTTTACGATTATAACGTCATTCATCAAGCTTGTACTCGAAAATGCAGTTTTTTTTATCTAAATTGATTCATTTTAAAAACTATTTTATTTTTAATTACAAAAGGCAATAGGTTGCCAGCTACTGCTGCAACACGGATTACTATGGGGCGTGATCGTCTCTTACTAGGTTGCTAGTTACCTTTGCAACCCGGATGATATTATAATAACATAAGCTACTGCAGTGTTATAGAAAATTGTAGTTTTTCATAAAAAATTAATTATATTTTAAAAATTATTATTACAAAATATTTTTAACCCCATCCATTTCCTTTAAAATGAGCCATTAAACAACTCTCTACAATGTTCCAATGCCCCGCTATCTGAGAAAAAGAAAAAAAAATAATGCCGTATATGCAGAATATCGTGGTTAGAGCCACTTTTTTTCATTTTCAAGTCAATATATTTCCCTTGTTGTTCAAGCTAAGGGACGGGAAGTTTCCTACACAGTGGTTTCAGACAAGGCGGTTGTATTACTATAATTTTTGTTTTGATCTGACTCTATTTTTAGGAGTTACGGGTTATTATATTTTCTTAATATTGGACGTGATCGTCTCTTAATAGATTGCTAGCTACGGCTGCAACCCGGATTCACTTAATAATGGCTATAGTTCGTTCTTTAATGTAATAGATTTTTAACCCAATTAATTTCCTTTAAAATGAGCTATTGAACAACCCTCTATGATGTTCCAGTGCCAAGCTATCTGTGGAAAAGAAAAAAAAAGAAAAAAGAAAAAAATATCCCGTTTGGGGAGAATAACGTGGTTAAAGTCAATTTTCTTGATTTTCAAGCCAATATATTTCCCTTGCTGTTCAAGCCAAGGGACAGAAAGTTTCCTATACAGGGGTTTCGGACAAGGCGGTTCTAATGGTGTACTTTTTGTTTTGATCTGACTCCTTTGTTAGGAACTCTGGGTTTTTATATTTCTTAACATTGGACGTGATCGTCTCTTACTAGGTTGCTAGCTACCGCTGCAACCCGGATTATGGACCGGCAACTGTGGAACAGTTTACAGATGTAATGGGAAATCTTATACATCACTGTGAATATATGGAGACATAATTGTCATTTACTTAGTTTCAGCTTAAATTCGATGATCGAGCCTTTATGTAAAATACCGCTGCAACCCAGATTCTATCCTATATGATTACAAACAGGAAAAAGCCTACGGCTTTTTCTTCATTGAAATAGTAAGAGACGAACCTCAAACAATCAAGTAGCTAACTAAGTCAAAAGTCTGCAATGGTTTGTTATGGCAATGATCGTCCCTTAATGTAATAACTAATAAACATTATAACATAATAACAAATTACTTGTTTGAGTCGTAAACTGGGAAAGAGACAGTGCGCTGCAGCTGCCGCTGCAACCCGGTTACTGCTGCAATCTGGATAGCTGGTAGCTACCTCTTGAATCACCATATATCAAATAACATGGGCGAGAGATCGATCTTTACTGTACTAATCCAGAATGAGAGAATTTACATCTTTGTCGTTCTTAAGTAGTAAAACCTCAAAGAATCAGGCAGCTAACTAAGTCCAATATAAGCAATTGTTTGTTCTTCTAATGATCATCTTTTAATTTGGCGTTTCTTACTAGGTTGCTAGCTACCACTTAAACCCGGATTATGTAATAGGTTTCTAGCTACCGCTGCAACCTAGATATTCTTATTTCTGATACTATGGGCTAAGTTTCGTTCTTTCATGTAAAACTAGCAAAACATTTTTTAAGCCTGATGAAGATTTAACTAATGTGTCAAAAGTAAGGTTGCAAGTTGACGATTTTGTTTTGGCCTTATTATAATTGGTATGGTGAAATAATAATATGCATATGGCTCTTAAATCATACTTCTTTATGGTTCCATATGGTCTAGTGGCTAGGATAGTTAACTTTCACTTAACAGGCTCGGGTTCGATTCCCGGTGTGGGAAAATTTTTAACTTTATAATCTTCGAACATTTGAACCTTTTATAATTTATAATGATGTATAATGTAAATACTGTAATCTTAACTATAGTGAAGTTGCGTATTCGATCTTTATTATAATTTTCCCGAAGTTAAGGCTCTTAAGGAATTTTCTCAAACTTCTGCCCTATATAAATAGTTTTTTTTATGCCAGAATATACCAGGATGCCAATTTTCTAGAAAACAACGATTTCTACTGAGCTTACAACTTTTAATTTTCCTTTCTAAGGTTTTGGAATTGCTGTAATCCCTTGTCAAAATATATAAAAATATTTTTGCAATTACTAGTTTTTTGTTCTTTAGGCAATTAAATGTTTTTTCATACTGCAGTCTATTCAAAGATATTTGATTATTAAGCAAGTCCAATTTCTAACAGCGATTTCTACTAAGCTTCGAACTTTTGGTTTTATTTTTTAAGGTTTTCGAACTGTTGCAATCCCTTGTCAAAATGTATACAAATATTTGTGCAATTACCAGTGTTTTGCTCTTTAGTCAATTTAATGTCTTTTCACACTGTTTCTTTTCAAAGATATTTGATTATTAAGCAAGTCCGATTTCAAACAACGATTTCTACTAAGCTTCGAACTTTTGGTTTCATTTTTTAAGGTTTTCGAACTGTTGCAATCCCTTGTGAAAATGTATACAAATATTTGTGCAATTACCAGTGTTTTGTTCTTTAGTCAATTTAATGTCTTTTCACACTGTTTCTTTTCAAAGATATTTGATTATTAAGCAAGTCCGATTTCAAACAACGATTTCTACTAAGCTTCAAACTTTTGGTTTTATTTTTTAAGGTTTAGAAATTGTTGTAATCCCTTGTTAAAATTATGATGATTTCTTAAGAAGCATAATTAAAATAAATTTGTGCTATACTATCATTTCTAAGGATAAGTATGTGCTGCATGGACTACAGCTCGTTCCATAATGTAATAATAAATAAATTTTATGTTGAAACCCTCCAAAAACTGCTGCATTTTACATAATATTGGTAAATTATATAAATAAACCGTATTGACAAGCACCACATATGATGAATTATATTGGTCCTTTATGTAATACTAATTATGACGTCACTCTATTCACGTCATAGCTCTAATATAAAACTATGATGACGTTCATTATTTATCTAGTAGGGTTTCAGACAAGGTATTTCTAATGATGTACTTTTGTTTTGATCTGACTCTATTTTTAGGAGTTTTGGGTTTTTATATTTCTTAGCATTGGACTGATCGTCTATTACTAGGTTGCTAGCTACTGCTGCAACCCAAATTCACATATATATTTATTTATGAGAGGCAGCCTGGCCGAGTGGTCCAAGGCACTGGTGTTAGCCACCAGTCTCTTCAGAGGCGTGGGTTCAATTCTTACCGCTGGTATACGATTATGTTTGAAAGACTGCAGTGTGAAAAGACATCAAAAATGCAGTTTTTGGTGGAAAAATTTATTCTCTTTTAGAAATAATTTATTTTAGTTACTATAGATTTTTAACCCAATTAATTTCCTTTAAAATGCGCTATTGAACAACCCTTTACGATGTTCCAGTGCCAAGCTATCTGTGGAAAAGAAAAAAGAAAAAAAAAAAGAAAAAAATATCCCGTTTAGGCAGAATGTTGTAGTAGCTGCCACTTTTCTTGATTTTCAAGCCAATATATTTCCCTTGCTTTTCAAGCTAAGGGACAGAAAGTTTACTATACAGGGGTTTCGGACAAGGCGGTTCTAATGGTGTACTTTTGAATTTGATCTGACTCCTTTTTTAGGAACTATGGGTTTTTATAATTCTTAACATTGGACGTGATCGTCTCTTACTAGGTTGCTAGCTACCGCTGCAACCCGGACTAGCCAATATATTTCCCTTGTTGTTTAAGCCAAGGGACTGAAAGTTTCCTATAATGGTGTACTTTTTGTTTTGATCTGACTCCTTTTTTAGGAGCTATGAGTTTTTATATTTCGTAACATTGGACGTGATCGTCTCTTACTAGGTTGCTAGCTACCGCTGCAAGCCGGATAATTGACAAATACCATTTATGATGAGCTATATTCGTCCTTTATGTAACTACACCTGGAACCACCATATATCAGTTAGTATGGGAGAGAGATCGTTCTTTACTGTAATTCTATTTTAAAAATACATTGTTTTAAGTACAAAAAGTTTTTAACGCCATTAATTTCCTTTAAAATGAGCCATTGAACAACTCTCTACGATGTTCCAGTGCCAAGCTATCTGTGGAAAAGAAGAAGAAAGAAAAAAATATCCCCTTTGTGCAGAATAACGTGGTTAAAGTCAATTTTCTTGATTTTCAAGCCAATATATTTTCTTTGTTATTCAAGCCAAAGGGCGGTAAGTTTCTCTTATAGGAATTTCGGACAAGGCGATTCTAATGGTGTACTTTTTGTTTTTATCTGACTCTTTTTTTAGGAGTTATGGGTTTTTATATTTCTTAACATTGGACGTGATCGTCTCTTACTAGGTTGCTAGCTACCGCTGCAACCCGGACAGGAAAAAGCCTACGGCTTTTTCTTCTTTTAAATAGTAAGAGACGAAACTCAAACAATCAAGTAGCTAACTAAGCCCAATGTATGGAATGGTTTGTTATTTCAGTGATCGTCTTTTAATGTAAAAATATAAATACTGTAATCTTAACTATAGTGAAGTTGCGTATGCAAGTTAGTATAGGGAAGAATTCGATCTTTATTATAATACAAAATTAAGTTTTTCGTGATAAATAATTAATAAAAAAAATTAAGTGCAAAAGGCGCTAGATCTAGAGATTTCCTTTAAAATGAGCCATTGAAAAATTCTCTACCATGTTCCAGTGCCAAGCTATCTCTGGAAACAAAAGAAAGAAAAAAATATCCCGTTTGTGCAGAATAACGTGGTTAAAGTCAATTTTCTTGATTTTCAAGCCAATATATTTTCTTTGTTATTCAAGCCAAAGGGTGGTAAGTTTCCTTTATAGGGGTTTTGGACAAGGCGGTTCTAATGGTGTACTTTTTCCTCCCCTCCCCTCCCCCCCCTCCTCCTCCCCTCCTCCTCCTCCCCTCCTCCTCCTCCCTCCTCCTCCTCCTTCCCTCCTTCCCTCCCCTTCCCTCCCCCATTTTTTATACTTTTCTTTTTGCATTGAGACACAGAACGACCCCCTCCCCCCGGCCCCTCCCCCTTCCAAAGGTCTGATTTTTCAAAGTTCATTTTGAATTTCCTTCGTTGAAATGCAAGAGTGGGAATGTTTCAGTAGTGTATGGTTGTGGTTTACCTTGTCACAGTTACATTTTCTTGATTTTTCAAAGTTCATTTTGAATTTCTTTCATTGAAATGCAAGAGTTGGAATATTTTAGTAGTGTTTGGTTTACCTTGTCACAGTTGCATTTTCTTGATTTTTCAAAGTTCATTTTGAATTTCTTTCATTGAAATGCAAGAGTTGGAATATTTCAGTAGTGTTTGGTTGTGGTTTACCTTGTCACAGTTACATTTTCTTGATTTTTCAAAGTTCATTTTGAATTTCTTTCATTGAAATGCAAGAGTTGGAATATTTCAGTAGTGTTTGGTTGTGGTTTACCTTGTCACAGTTACATTTTCTTGATTTTTCAAAGTTCATTTTGAATTTCCTTCCTTGAAATGCAAGAGTTGGAATATTTCAGTAGTGTTTGGTTGTGGTTTACCTTGTCACAGTTACATTTTCTTGATTTTTCAAAGTTCATTTCGAATTTCTTTCGTTGAAATGCAAGAGTTGGAATATTTTAGTAGTGTTTGGTTTACCTTGTCACAGTTACATTTTCTTGATTTTTCAAAGTTCATTTTGAATTTCTTTCATTGAAATGCAAGAGTTGGAATATTTCAGTAGTGTTTGGTTTACCTTGTCACAGTTACATTTTCTTGATTTTTCAAAGTTCATTTTGAATTTCTTTCATTGAAATGTAAGAGTTGGAATATTTCAGTAGTGTTTGGTTGTGGTTTACCTTGTCACAGTTACATTTTCTTGATTTTTCAAAGTTCATTTTGAATTTCTTTCGTTGAAATGCAAGAGTTGGAATATTTCAGTAGTGTTTGGTTTACCTTGTCACAGTTACATTTTCTTAATTTTTCAAAGTTCATTTTGAATTTCTTTCGTTGAAATGCAAGAGTTGGAATATTTCAGTAGTGTTTCATTGTGGTTTACCTTGTCACAGTTACATTTTCTTGATTTTTCAAAGTTCATTTTGAATTTCTTTCATTGAAATGTAAGAGTTGGAATATTTCAGTAGTGTTTGGTTGTGGTTTACCTTGTCACAGTTACATTTTCTTGATTTTTCAAAGTTCATTTGAATTTCTTTCGTTGAAATGCAAGAGTTGGAATATTTCAGTAGTGTTTGGTTGTGGTTTACATTGTCACACTTACATTTTCTTGATTTTTCAAAGTTCATTTTGAATTTCATTCGTTGAAATGCAAGAGTTGGAATATTTTAGTAGTGTTTGGTTGTGGTTTACCATGTCACAGTTACATTTTCTTGATTTTTCAAAGTTCATTTTGAATTTCTTTCGTTGAAATGCAAGAGTTGGAATATTTCAGTAGTGTTTGGTAGTGGTTTACCCTGTCACAGTTACATTTTCTTGATTTTTCAAAGTTCATTTGAATTTTTTTAGTTGAAATGCAAGAGTTGGAATATTTCAGTAGTGTTTGGTTGTGGTTTACCTTGTCACAGTTACATTTTCTTGATTTTTCAAAGTTCATTTTGGATTTCCTTCGTTGAAATGTAAGAGTTAGAATATTTCAGTAGTGTTTGGTTGTGGTTTACCGTGTCACAGTTACATTTTCATGATTTTTAAAGTTCATTTCGAATTTCTTTCGTTGAAATGCGAGAGTTGGAATATTTCAGTAGTGTTTGGTTGTGGTTTACCTTGTCACAGTTACATTTTCTGGATTTTTCAAAGTTCATTTTGAATTTCCTTCGTTGAAATGCAAGAGTTGGAATATTTCAGTAGTGTTTGGTTGTGGTTTACCGTGTCACAGCTACATTTTCATGATTTTTCAAAGTTCATTTCGAATTTCTTTCGTTGAAATGCAAGAGTTGGAATATTTCAGTAGTGTTTGGTTGTGGTTTACCGTGTCAGAGTTACATTTTCCTGATTTTTCAAAGTTCATTTTGAATTTCTTTCATTGAAATGCAAGAGTTGGAATATTTCAGTAGTGTTTGGTTGTGGTTTACCTTGTCACAGTTACATCTTCTTGATTTTTCAAAGTTCATTTTGAATTTCTTTCATTGAAATGCAAGAGTTGGAATATTTCAGTAGTGTTTGGTTGTGGTTTACCTTGTCACAGTTACATTTTCTTGATTTTTCAAAGTTCATTTTGAATTTCTTTCGTTGAAATGCAAGAGTTGGAATATTTCAGTAGTGTTTGGTTTACCTTGTCACAGTTACATTTTCTTAATTTTTCAAAGTTCATTTTGAATTTCTTTCGTTGAAATGCAAGAGTTGGAATATTTCAGTAGTGTTTCATTGTGGTTTACCTTGTCACAGTTACATTTTCTTGATTTTTCAAAGTTCATTTTGAATTTCTTTCATTGAAATGTAAGAGTTGGAATATTTCAGTAGTGTTTGGTTGTGGTTTACCTTGTCACAGTTACATTTTCTTGATTTTTCAAAGTTCATTTGAATTTCTTTCGTTGAAATGCAAGAGTTGGAATATTTCAGTAGTGTTTGGTTGTGGTTTACATTGTCACACTTACATTTTCTTGATTTTTCAAAGTTCATTTTGAATTTCATTCGTTGAAATGCAAGAGTTGGAATATTTTAGTAGTGTTTGGTTGTGGTTTACCATGTCACAGTTACATTTTCTTGATTTTTCAAAGTTCATTTTGAATTTCTTTCGTTGAAATGCAAGAGTTGGAATATTTCAGTAGTGTTTGGTAGTGGTTTACCCTGTCACAGTTACATTTTCTTGATTTTTCAAAGTTCATTTGAATTTTTTTAGTTGAAATGCAAGAGTTGGAATATTTCAGTAGTGTTTGGTTGTGGTTTACCTTGTCACAGTTACATTTTCTTGATTTTTCAAAGTTCATTTTGGATTTCCTTCGTTGAAATGTAAGAGTTAGAATATTTCAGTAGTGTTTGGTTGTGGTTTACCGTGTCACAGTTACATTTTCATGATTTTTAAAGTTCATTTCGAATTTCTTTCGTTGAAATGCGAGAGTTGGAATATTTCAGTAGTGTTTGGTTGTGGTTTACCTTGTCACAGTTACATTTTCTGGATTTTTCAAAGTTCATTTTGAATTTCCTTCGTTGAAATGCAAGAGTTGGAATATTTCAGTAGTGTTTGGTTGTGGTTTACCGTGTCACAGCTACATTTTCTTGATTTTTCAAAGTTCATTTCGAATTTCTTTCGTTGAAATGCAAGAGTTGGAATATTTCAGTAGTGTTTGGTTGTGGTTTACCGTGTCAGAGTTACATTTTCCTGATTTTTCAAAGTTCATTTTGAATTTCTTTCATTGAAATGCAAGAGTTGGAATATTTCAGTAGTGTTTGGTTGTGGTTTACCTTGTCACAGTTACATCTTCTTGATTTTTCAAAGTTCATTTTGAATTTCTTTCATTGAAATGCAAGAGTTGGAATATTTCAGTAGTGTTTGGTTGTGGTTTACCTTGTCACAGTTACATTTTCTTGATTTTTCAAAGTTCATTTTGAATTTCTTTCGTTGAAATGCAAGAGTTGGAATATTCCAGTAGTGTGCTGTTGTAGTTTACCATGTCACAGTTACAGTCCCTTAATTTTTCAAAGTTCATTTTGAATTTCTTTCGTTGAAATGCAAGAGTTGGAATATTTCAGTAGTGTTTGGTTGTGGTTTACCTTGTCACAGTTACATTTTCTTAATTTTTCAAAGTTCATTTTGAATTTCTTTCGTTGAAATGCAAGAGTTGGAATATTTCAGTAGTGTTTGGTTGTGGTTTACCTTGTCACAGTTACATTTTCTTGATTTTTCAAAGTTCATTTTGAATTTCTTTCATTGAAATGCAAGAGTTGGAATATTTCAGTAGTGTTTGGTTGTGGTTTACCTTGTCACAGTTACATTCTCTTGATTTTTCAAAGTTCATTTTGAATTTCTTTCGTTGAAATGGAAGAGTTGGAATATTTCAGTTGTGTTTCGTTGTGGTCTACCTTGTCACAGTTACATTTTCTTGATTTTTCAAAGTTCATTTTGAATTTCTTTCGTTGAAATGCAAGAGTTGGAATATTTCAGTAGTGTTTGGTTGTGGTTTACCTTGTCACAGTTACATATTCTTGATTTTTCAAAGTTCATTTTGAATTTCTTTCGTTGAAATGCAAGAGTTGGAATATTTCAGTAGTGTTTGGTTGTGGTTTACCGTGTCACAGTTACATTTTCTTGATTTTTCAAAGTTCATTTCGAATTTCTTTCGTTGAAATGCAAGAGTTGGAATATTTCAGTAGTGTTTGGTTGTGGTTTACCTTGTCACAGTTACATTTTCCTGATTTTTCAAAGTTCATTTTGAATTTCTTTCATTGAAATGCAAGAGTTGGAATATTTCAGTAGTGTTTGGTTGTGGTTTACCTTGTCACAGTTACATTTTCTGGATTTTTCAAAGTTCATTTTGAATTTCCTTCGTTGAAATGCAAGAGTTGGAATATTTCAGTAGTGTTTGGTTGTGGTTTACCGTGTCACAGTTACATTTTCTTGATTTTTCAAAGTTCATTTCGAATTTCTTTCGTTGAAATGCAAGAGTTGGAATATTTCAGTAGTGTTTGGTTGTGGTTTACCTTGTCACAGTTACATTTTCTTGATTTTTCAAAGTTCATTTTGAATTTCTTTCGTTGAAATGCAAGAGTTGGAATATTTCAGTAGTGTTTGGTTGTGGTTTACCGTGTCACAGTTACATTTTCTTGATTTTTCAAAGTTCATTTCGAATTTCTTTCGTTGAAATGCAAGAGTTGGAATATTTCAGTAGTGTTTGGTTGTGGTTTACCTTGTCACAGTTACATTTTCCTGATTTTTCAAAGTTCATTTTGAATTTCTTTCATTGAAATGCAAGAGTTGGAATATTTCAGTAGTGTTTGGTTGTGGTTTACCTTGTCACAGTTACATTTTCTGGATTTTTCAAAGTTCATTTTGAATTTCCTTCGTTGAAATGCAAGAGTTGGAATATTTCAGTAGTGTTTGGTTGTGGTTTACCGTGTCACAGTTACATTTTCTTGATTTTTCAAAGTTCATTTCGAATTTCTTTCGTTGAAATGCAAGAGTTGGAATATTTCAGTAGTGTTTTGTTGTGGTTTACATTGTCACACTTACATTTTCTTGATTTTTCAAAGTTCATTTTGAATTTCTTTCGTTGAAATGCAAGAGTTGGAATATTTTAGTAGTGTTTGGTTGTGGTTTACCTTGTCACAGTTACATTTGCTTGATTTTTCAAAGATCATTTTGAATTTCTTTTGTTGAAATGCAAGAGTTGGAATATTTCACTAGTGTTTGGTAGTGGTTTACCCTGTCACAGTTACATTTTCTTGATTTTTCAAAGTTCATTTTGAATTTTTTTCGTTGAAATGCATGAGTTGGAATATTTCAGTAGTGTTTGGTTGTGGTTTACCTTGTCACAGTTACATTTTCTTGATTTTTCAAAGTTCATTTTGAATTTCATTCGTTGAAATGCAAGAGTTGGAATATTTCAGTAGTGTTTGGTTGTGGTTTACCGTGTCACAGTTACATTTTCTTGATTTTTCAAAGTTCATTTCGAATTTCTTTCGTTGAAATGCAAGAGTTGGAATATTTCAGTAGTGTTTGGTTTACCTTGTCACAGTTACATTTTCTTAATTTTTCAAAGTTCATTTTGAATTTCTTTCATTGAAATGTAAGAGTTGGAATATTTCAGTAGTGTTTGGTTGTGGTTTACCTTGTCACAGTTACATTTTCTTGATTTTTCGAAGTTCATTTTGAATTTCTTTCGTTGAAATGCAAGAGTTGGAATATTTCAGTAGTGTTTGGTTTACCTTGTCACAGTTACATTTTCTTAATTTTTCAAAGTTCATTTTGAATTTCTTTCGTTGAAATGCAAGAGTTGGAATATTTCAGTAGTGTTTCATTGTGGTTTACCTTGTCACAGTTACATTTTCTTGATTTTTCAAAGTTCATTTTGAATTTCTTTCATTGAAATGTAAGAGTTGGAATATTTCAGTAGTGTTTGGTTGTGGTTTACCTTGTCACAGTTACATTTTCTTGATTTTTCAAAGTTCATTTGAATTTCTTTCGTTGAAATGCAAGAGTTGGAATATTTCAGTAGTGTTTGGTTGTTGTTTACATTGTCACACTTACATTTTCTTGATTTTTCTAAGTTCATTTTGAATTTCATTCGTTGAAATGCAAGAGTTGGAATATTTTAGTAGTGTTTGGTTGTGGTTTACCATGTCACAGTTACATTTTCTTGATTTTTCAAAGTTCATTTTGAATTTCTTTCGTTGAAATGCAAGAGTTGGAATATTTCAGTAGTGTTTGGTAGTGGTTTACCCTGTCACAGTTACATTTTCTTGATTTTTCAAAGTTCATTTGAATTTTTTTAGTTGAAATGCAAGAGTTGGAATATTTCAGTAGTGTTTGGTTGTGGTTTACCTTGTCACAGTTACATTTTCTTGATTTTTCAAAGTTCATTTTGGATTTCCTTCGTTGAAATGCAAGAGTTAGAATATTTCAGTAGTGTTTGGTTGTGGTTTACCGTGTCACAGTTACATTTTCATGATTTTTAAAGTTCATTTCGAATTTCTTTCGTTGAAGTGCAAGAGTTGGAATATTTCAGTAGTGTTTGGTTGTGGTTTACCTTGTCACAGTTACATTTTCTGGATTTTTCAAAGTTCATTTTGAATTTCCTTCGTTGAAATGCAAGAGTTGGAATATTTCAGTAGTGTTTGGTTGTGGTTTACCGTGTCACAGTTATATTTTCTTGATTTTTCAAAGTTCATTTCGAATTTCTTTCGTTGAAATGCAAGAGTTGGAATATTTCAGTAGTGTTTGGTTGTGGTTTACCTTGTCACAGTTACATTTTCTTGATTTTTCAAAGTTCATTTTGAATTTCTTTCATTGAAATGCAAGAGCTGGAATATTTCAGTAGTGTTTGGTTGTGGTTTACCTTTTCACAGTTATATCTTCTTGATTTTTCAAAGTTCATTTTGAATTTCTTTCATTGAAATGCAAGAGTTGGAATGTTTCAGTAGTGTTTGGTTGTGGTTTACCTTGTCACAGTTACATTTTCTTGATTTTTCAAAGTTCGTTTTGAATTTCTTTCGTTGAAATGCAAGAGTTGGAATATTTCAGTAGTGTGCTGTTGTAGTTTACCATGTCACAGTTACAGTCCCTTAATTTTTCAAAGTTCATTTTGAATTTCTTTCGTTGAAATGCAAGAGTTGGAATATTTCAGTAGTGTTTGATTGTGGTTTACTTTGTCACAGTTACATTTTCTTGATTTTTCAAAGTTCATTTTGAATTTCCTTCGTTGAAATGCAAGAGTTGGAATATTTCAGTAGTGTTTGGTTGTGGTTTACCGTGTCACAGTTACATTTTCTTGATTTTTCAAAGTTCATTTCGAATTTCTTTCGTTGAAATGCTAGAGTTGGAATATTTCAGTAGTGTTTCGTTGTGGTTTACCTTGTCACAGTTACGTTTTCTGGATTTTTCAAAGTTCATTTTGAATTTCCTTCGTTGAAATGCAAGAGTTGGAATATTTCAGTAGTGTTTGGTTGTGGTTTACCGTGTCACAGTTACATTTTCTTGATTTTTCAAAGTTCATTTCGAATTTCTTTCGTTGAAATGCAAGAGTTGGAATATTTCAGTAGTGTTTGGTTGTGGTTTACCGTGTCAGAGTTACATTTTCCTGATTTTTCAAAGTTCATTTTGAATTTCTTTCATTGAAATGCAAGAGTTGGAATATTTCAGTAGTGTTTGGTTGTGGTTTACCTTGTAACAGTTACATCTTCTTGATTTTTCAAAGTTCATTTTGAATTTCTTTCATTGAAATGCAAGAGTTGGAATATTTCAGTAGTGTTTGGTTGTGGTTTACCTTGTCACAGTTACATTTTCTTGATTTTTCAAAGTTCATTTTGAATTTCTTTCGTTGAAATGCAAGAGTTGGAATATTCCAGTAGTGTGCTGTTGTAGTTTATCATGTCACAGTTACAGTCCCTTAATTTTTCAAAGTTCATTTTGAATTTCTTTCGTTGAAATGCAAGAGTTGGAATATTTCAGTAGTGTTTGGTTGTGGTTTACCTTGTCACAGCTACATTTTCTTAATTTTTCAAAGTTCATTTTGAATTTCTTTCGTTGAAATGCAAGAGTTGGAATATTTCAGTAGTGTTTCGTTGTGGTTTACCTTGTCACAGTTACATTTTCTTGATTTTTCAAAGTTCATTTTGAATTTCTTTCATTGAAATGCAAGAGTTGGAATATTTCAGTAGTGTTTGGTTGTGGTTTACCTTGTCACAGTTACATTCTCTTGATTTTTCGAAGTTCATTTTGAATTTTTTTCGTTGAAATGCAAGAGTTGGAATATTTCAGTTGTGTTTCGTTGTGGTCTACCTTGTCACAGTTACATTTTCTTGATTTTTCAAAGTTCATTTTGAATTTCTTTCGTGAAATATTCCAACTCTTGCATTTCAATGAAAGAAATTCAAAATGAGCTTTGAAAAATCAAGAAGATGTAACTGTGACAAGGTAAACCACAACCAAACACTACTGAAATATTCCAACTCTTGCATTTCAATGAAAGAAATTCAAAATGAACTTTGAAAAATCAGGAAAATGTAACTCTGACACGGTAAACAACAACCAAACACTACTGAAATATTCCAACTCTTGCATTTCAACGAAAGAAATTCGAAATGAACTTTGAAAAATCAAGAAAATGTAACTGTGACACGGTAAACCACAACCAAACACTACTGAAATATTCCAACTCTTCCATTTCAACGAAGGAAATTCAAAATGAACTTTGAAAAATCAAGAAAATGTAACTGTGACAAGGTAAACCACAACCAAACACTACTGAAATATTCCAACTCTTGCATTTCAACGAAAGAAATTCGAAATGAACTTTGAAAAATCAAGAAAATGTAACTGTGACACGGTAAACCACAACCAAACACTACTGAAATATTCCAACTCTTGCATTTCAACGAAGGAAATTCAAAATGAACTTTGAAAAATCAAGAAAATGTAACTGTGACAAGGTAAACCACAATCAAACACTACTGAAATATTCCAACTCTTGCATTTCAACGAAAGAAATTCAAAATGAACTTTGAAAAATTAAGGGACTGTAACTGTGACATGGTAAACTACAGCAGCACACTACTGAAATATTCCAACTCTTGCATTTCAACGAAAGAAATTCAAAACGAACTTTGAAAAATCAAGAAAATGTAACTGTGACAAGGTAAACCACAACCAAACACTACTGAAATATTCCAACTCTTGCATTTCAATGAAAGAAGTTCAAAATGAACTTTGAAAAATCAAGAAGATGTAACTGTGACAAGGTAAACCACAACCAAACACTACTGAAATATTCCAGCTCTTGCATTTCAATGAAAGAAATTCAAAATGAACTTTGAAAAATCAAGAAAATGTAACTCTGACAAGGTAAACCACAACCAAACACTACTGAAATATTCCAACTCTTGCATTTCAACGAAAGAAATTCGAAATGAACTTTGAAAAATCAAGAAAATGTAACTGTGACACGGTAAACCACAACCAAACACTACTGAAATATTCCAACTCTTGCATTTCAACGAAGGAAATTCAAAATGAACTTTCAAAAATCCAGAAGATGTAACTGTGACAAGGTAAACCACAACCAAACACTACTGAAATATTCCAGCTCTTGCATTTCAATGAAAGAAATTCAAAATGAACTTTGAAAAATCACGAAAATGTAACTGTGACACGGTAAACCACAACCAAATACTACTGAAATATTCCAACTCTTGCATTTCAACGAAGGAAATCCAAAATGAACTTTGAAAAATCAAGAAAATTTAACTGTGACAAGGTAAACCACAACCAAACACTACTGAAATATTCCAACTCTTGCATTTCAACTAAAAAAATTCAAATGAACTTTGAAAAATCAAGAAAATGAACTGTGACAGGGTAAACCACTACCAAACACTACTGAAATATTCCAACTCTTGCATTTCAACGAAAGAAATTCAAAATGAACTTTGAAAAATCAAGAAAATGTAACTGTGACATGGTAAACCACAACCAAACACTACTAAAATATTCCAACTCTTGCATTTCAACGAATGAAATTCAAAATGAACTTTGAAAAATCAAGAAAATGTAAGTGTGACAATGTAAACCACAACCAAACACTACTGAAATATTCCAACTCTTGCATTTCAACGAAAGAAATTCAAATGAACTTTGAAAAATCAAGAAAATGTAACTGTGACAAGGTAAACCACAACCAAACACTACTGAAATATTCCAACTCTTACATTTCAATGAAAGAAATTCAAAATGAACTTTGAAAAATCAAGAAAATGTAACTGTGTCAAGGTAAACCACAACGAAACACTACTGAAATATTCCAACTCTTTGCATTTCAACGAAAGAAATTTAAAATGAACTTTGAAAAATTAAGAAAATGTAACTGTGACAAGGTAAACCAAACACTACTGAAATATTCCAACTCTTGCATTTCAACGAAAGAAATTCAAAATGAACTTTGAAAAATCAAGGAAATGTAACTGTGACAAGGTAAACCACAACCAAACACTACTGAAATATTCCAACTCTTACATTTCAATGAAAGAAATTCAAAATGAACTTTGAAAAATCAAGAAAATGTAACTGTGACAAGGTAAACCAAACACTACTGAAATATTCCAACTCTTGCATTTCAATGAAAGAAATTCAAAATGAACTTTGAAAAATCAAGAAAATGTAACTGTGACAAGGTAAACCAAACACTACTAAAATATTCCAACTCTTGCATTTCAACGAAAGAAATTCGAAATGAACTTTGAAAAATCAAGAAAATGTAACTCTGACAAGGTAAACCACAACCAAACACTACTGAAATACTCCAACTCTTGCATTTCAAGGAAGGAAATACAAAATGATCTTTGAAAAATCAAGAAAATGTAACTGTGACACGGTAAACCACAACCAAACACTACTGAAATATTCCAACTCTTGCATTTCAACGAAAGAAATTCGAAATAAACTTTGAAAAATCAAGAAAATGTAACTGTGACACGGTAAACTACAACCAAACACTACTGAAATATTCCAACTCTTGCATTTCAACGAAAGAAATTCAAAATGAACTTTGACAAATCAAGAAAATGTAACTGTGACACGGTAAACCACAATCAAACACTACTGAAATATTCCAACTCTTGCATTTCAATGAAAGAAATTCAAAATGAACTTTGAAAAATTAAGGGACTGTAACTGTAACATGGTAAACTACAACAGCAAACTACTGAAATATTCAACTCTTGCATTTCAATGAAAGAAATTCAAAATGAACTTTGAAAAATCAAGAAAATGTAACTGTGACAAGGTAAACCACAACCAAACACTACTGAAATATTCCAACTCTTGCATTTCAACGAAAGAAATTCAAAATGAACTTTGAAAAATCAAGAGAATGTAACTGTGACAAGGTAAACCACAACCAAACACTACTGAAATATTCCAGCTCTTGCATTTCAATGAAAGAAATTCAAAATGAACTTTGAAAAATCAGGAAAATGTAACTGTGACAAGGTAAACCCAACCAAACACTACTGAAATATTCCAACTCTTGCATTTCAACGAAAGAAATTCAAAATGAACTTTGAAAAATCAAGAAAATGCAACTGTGACACGGTAAACCATAACCAAACACTACTGAAATATTCCAACTCTTGCATTTCAACGAAAGAAATTCAAAATGAACTTTGAAAAATTAAGGGACTGTAACTGTGACATGGTAAACTACAACAGCACACTACTGGAATATTCCAACTCTTGCATTTCAACGAAAGAAATTCAAAATGAACTTTGAAAAATCAAGAAAATGTAACTGTGACAAGGTAAACCACAACCAAACACTACTGAAATATTCCAACTCTTGCATTTCAATGAAAGAAATTCAAAATGAACTTTGAAAAATCAAGAAGATGTAACTGTGACAAGGTAAACCACAACCAAACACTACTGAAATATTCCAACTCTTGCATTTTAACGAATAAAATTCAAAATGAACTTTGAAAAATCAAGAAAATGTAACTGTGACAAGGTAAACCACAACCAAACACTACTGAAATATTCCAACTCATGCATTTCAACGAAAAAAATTCAAAATGAACTTTGAAAAATCAAGAAAATGTAACTGTGACAGGGTAAACCACTACCAAACACTAGTGAAATATTCCAACTCTTGCATTTCAACGAAAGAAATTCAAAATGAACTTTGAAAAATCAAGAAAATGTAACTGTGACAAGGTAAACCACAACCTAACACTACTAAAATATTCCAACTTTTGCATTTCAACGAAAGAAATTCAAAATGAACTTTGAAAAATCAAGAAAATGTAAGTGTGACAATGTAAACCACAACCAAACACTACTGAAATATTCCAACTCTTGCATTTCAACGAAAGAAATTCAAATGAACTTTGAAAAATCAAGAAAATGTAACTGTGACAAGGTAAACCACAACCAAACACTATTGAAATATTCCAACTCTTACATTTCAATGAAAGAAATTCAAAATGAACTTTGAAAAATCAAGAAAATGTAACTGTGACAAGGTAAACCACAACGAAACACTACTGAAATATTCCAACTCTTGCATTTCAACGAAAGAAATTCAAAATGAACTTTGAAAAATTAAGAAAATGTAACTGTGACAAGGTAAACCACAACCAAACACTACTGAAATATTCCAACTCTTGCATTTAAACGAAAGAAATTCAAAATGAACTTTGAAAAATCAAGAAAATGTAACTGTGACAAGGTAAACCACAACCAAACACTACTGAAATATTCCAACTCTTGCATTTCAATGAAAGAAATTCAAAATGAACTTTGAAAAATCAAGAAAATGTAACTTTGACAAGGTAAACCACAACCAAACGCTACTGAAATATTCCAACTCTTGCATTTCAATGAAAGAAATTCAAAATGAACTTTGAAAAATCAAGAAAATGCAACTGTGACAAGGTAAACCAAACACTACTAAAATATTCACACTCTTGCATTTCAATGAAAGAAATTCAAAATGAACTTTGAAAAATCAAGAAAATGTAACTGTGACAAGGTAAACCACAACCATACACTACTGAAACATTCCAACTCTTGCATTTCAACGAAGGAAATTCAAAATGAACTTTGAAAAATCAGACCTTTGGAGGGGGGAGGGGCCGGGGGGAGGGGGTCGTTTTGTGTCTCAATGCAAAAAAAAAGTATAAAAAATGGGGGAGGGAAGGGGAGGGGAGGAGGGAAGGAGGAGGAGGAGGGAGGAGGAGGAGGGGAGGAGGAGGAGGGGAGGGGAGGGGAGGGGGAGGAGGGGATGGGAAGGGGAGGAGGAGGGAGGAGATGGAGGGAGAGGGGCCCCTTTGGGGGGCCAAAGGGGGGAGGGGCCCTTTTGGGCCCCGGGGGGGGGGGGGGGGTCTGGGGGAACCTTGAGGGCCGGGAGGCCCTTTGGGAGCCCAGTGGACCTTTGAGGACCGGTGGCTTCCTTCGGGGTTGGGGTAGAGGGATTGGAACCCTTTGGGGTTGGGGTAGAGGACCTCACAACACTGTTCAATGAAACTTGTGTATTATAACGACCACACTCAAAACCTCAACCGCAAATTCTTCATAAATCATCTTTTAAAATGTCTCTAAATGTTTCGCCGAAATAATTCCATAACCTGTCTAAAACAGTTTCGCCCAAATAATCCCTAAACGTAATTCAGCGTGTTCCTTTTGTTTTTGGCATCTCTGCGCTAATGCATTTCAAATTAATAAGAAACCTGATTCCCGCGCTAAAACAATTCATCGCTAAGATGTTTCTTGGAGAATTGTTTTCCATGGCGTTTGGTTATTAATATCCTTTGGAGTTCGACAAAAAGAGTTGTTTCCGAGGCAAAGACATTAATGACTTGGATCTATTCCTGGAGAATTGTTTCTAGGCGAAAATTTTTAAGGTCAGACAGATGATGTCATTGGTTGATTGATCTGTCAAGAAAGGGGAATTAATTTGTTGTTTCTAAGGGGAATTATTGATTCACGATAGGTGAATTGAGGTCGACAGCACAGGTGTTCCAAATTCCCAATCGCTTTAATTAACCAAGTGTTCTCCCAAATGACGCAATTGTGTGCCCAAAACAACAACAACAACATTGACCCCATTAACCACGTGTTCTCCCTAATGACTCTGCACAAAACAACAACAACAACATCGACCTTGACATTCGCTGAGAGCGTGCACTTACAACAACAACAACATCGACCTTGGAAATTTAGGTCATTGACCCCATTAACCACGTGTTCTCCCTAATGACTCTATGCCCATATTTGGTGTGGGGTCACGAGCTTTAGGGTCACTTCTACTTATACGCTATTAATGAAACAGGTCAAGACATGAAAATGTGGAGCTAGTGCCCTTAGAGAACGCAAATAGCTCTGACATCCCTCATTTGGGCCACAGTATAACGAATGGCCATGCTTTCTTGTGTCCCTGTAATTGATTTCACAATAATCCAAGCCGCCAAGGTAGAAATTAACCACTTTGTCAGTTGAAAATTTTAATGCTATATTATTTTCAAGGATATCAAAAAGAATTTGACATAATTCAATATCCGTCAGATAGAGCTTGCAGATATCAGGGTGACATTGCCAAGTAACCTGCTGCCCAATTTTTGGTTTTGAATGTTTACTCAGATTGTTATAGGTGACTTCAGCCATCATAATTTCCTTGTCAGATCTAGATTCAGAGCATTTTTCAATAGTTGTCTCGTACTTTTCAGGACAGTTTGTTCTACTACACAGAGAATTTTTTGCCAAATATTCAGTAAAACTAAACGAACTGTTTAAAACACAGTTAGAAATGCTTTTTTCTTGAGTCGGTGTTCCAGGAATTTGTTCTAAATCATTAGTCTTACAAACACATTTACTAATAACCCTAGCAGGCTCGTTTTCGCCATAATTGAAAAACATTGCTTTTCCTTCGCTGTTGATAGGTATGCTTGTATATATATTTTTATTGCTGCTACATAAACTGCATTTGCTCCTTCCAAAATTAATATACGAATTTTCTAAGAAGTACGCCTCCGTATATTCACTGTGTTGTCGAACATTTTCCATTGCATCTATAAACTGTTCCGCAGTTGCCAATCCATACCTTGGAAGCTTTTCGTTAAACTGACAACATTTCTTTTGGATATTACTATGAAGCTTTGCCAAAGAATTTCTAGCCGACTTTTCAACAGCCTCCGCTCTTTCAAAGAGAATTTTAATCTGTAATTTTGAATACTTTTCGTGATCCTGGTAAAACATGCGTAAAATGTTTCTCAATTTCCGAAGATCAGCCTGCATTTTTGCCATCTTCTTGTATTTCTGAATGTAATTTTTCCCTTTGTCCTTATGCGTTCTTCGGTACAACCTCGCAGAGAATTTAATTTTTTCATTATAGCTTTTGTCACCCCAGTATCTACCCATTATTCTGGTAGCAACTTTTTTCTTATGTTTGTTTCGGTAATCTTCATCATTATCATACCGTTCCTTGCTCTTTTGTCTAGCCTGCTCAATTGTTGCTTCTCTATAAAGTTTATCATTGTGATAACGCTCCTTGATCTTTTGTCTAGCCTGCTCAATTCTTGCTTCTCTTAATCTTCATCATTTTGATAACGCTCCTTGATCTTTTGTTTGGCTGTCTCAATTTTCACTTCTCGATACACCTGGACGGTTGAATACCTTTGCTTTTGGTTTTTCTTATATTTGATGCGGTAATCTTCATCATTGTGATAACTCTCCTTGAACTTTTTTTTGGCTGTCTCAATTTTTGAATGTCTATAATCTTCATCATTGAGATAACACATCTTGCTGTTTTGTTTGATTACTTCTCGATACACCTGGTCGGTTGAATACCTTTGCTTTTTTCTTTTCAAGATACTATCTCTGTTGTTTGTGTAGTACTCTTTTTTCAACTTGCGTATAGCTTGCTTCGATCTAACCATTATCTAATCAAGAATGAGAACATTTACATCTTTGTCGTTCTTAAGTAGTAATTATGACGTCACGGCGTAATGATTTTATTGACGTCGTGGCGCAATGATATTATTTCATGACGTCTTCAGAAACAACAATATATTTTCGTGCTTTTCTATTCACGTCATAGCTCTAATATAAAAAAACTATGATGCCATTCATTATTTATCTAGTAGGGTTTCAGACAAGGTAGTTCTAATGATGTACTTTTGTTTTGATCTGACTCTATTTTTAGGAGTTTTGGGTTTTTATATTTCTTAGCATGGGACTGATCGTCTCTTGCTAGGTTGCTAGCTACTGCTGCAACCCAAATTATAAGAGGCAGCCTGGCCGAGTGGTCCAAGGCACTGGTGTTAGCCACAGGTCTCTTCGGAGGCGTGGGTTCAAATCTTACCGCTGGTATACGATTATGTTTGAAAGACTGCAGTGTGAAAAGACATCGAAAATGCAGTTTTTGGTGGAAAAATTTATTCTCTTTTAGAAATAATTTATTTTAGTTACTATAGATTTTTAACCCAATTAATTTCCTTTAAAATGAGCTATTGAAAAACCCTCTACGATGTTCCAGTGCCAAGCTATCTCTGGATACAAAAGAAAAGAGAAAAAAAAGAAAAAAATATCCCGTTTAGGCAGAATGTTGTAGTAGCTGCCACTTTTCTTGATTTTCAAGCCAATATATTTCCCTTGCTGTTCAGGCCAAGGGACAGAAAGTTTACTATACAGGGTTTTCGGACAAGGCAGTTCTAATGGTGTACTTTTGAATTTGATCTGACTCCTTTTTTAGGAACTATGGGTTTTTATATTTCTTAACATTGGACGTGATCGTCTCTTACTAGGTTGCTAGCTACCGCTGCAACCCGGACAACCAATCAAGTAGCTAATTATAATTCACATATGTATTATTTATGAGAGGCAGCCTGGCCGAGTGGTCCAAGGCACTGGTGTTAGCCACCAGTCTCTTCGGAGGCGTGGGTTCAAATCTTACCGCTGGTATACGATTATGTTTGAAAGACTGCAGTATGAAAAGACATCAAAAATGCAGTTTTTGGTGGAAAAATTTATTCTCTTTTAGAAATAATTTATTTTAGTTACTATAGATTTTTAACCCAATTAATTTCCTTTAAAATGAGCCATTGAACAACTCTCTACGATGTTCCAGTGCCAAGTTATCTCTGGATACAAAAGAAAAAAAGAAAAATATCCTGTTTAGGCAGAAGGTTGTAGTAGCTGCCATTTTTCTTGATTTTCAAAACAATATATTTCCCTTGCTGTTCCAGCCAAGGGACAGAAAGTTGACTATACAGGGGTTTCGGACAAGGCGGTTCTAATGGTGTACTTTTTGTTTTGATCTGACTCCTTTTTTAGGAACTATGGGTTTTTATATTTCTTAACATTGGACGTGATCGTTTCTTACTAGGTTGCTAGCTACCACTGCAACCCGGATTACCGCTGGTATACGATTATGTTTGAAAGACTGCAGTGTGAAAAGACATCAAAAATGCAGTTTTTGGTGGGAAAACTTATTCTCTTTTAGAAATAATTTATTTTAGTTACTATAGATTTTAAACCCAATTAATTTCCTTTAAAATGAGCCATTGAACAACTCTCTACGATGTTCCAGTGCCAAGCTATCTCTGGATACAAAAGAAAAAAAGAAAAAAATATCCTCTTTAGGCAGAATGTTGTAGTAGCTGCCACTTTTCTTGATTTTCAAACCAATATATTTCCCTTGCTGTTCAAGCCAAGGGACAGAAAGTTGACTATACAGGGGTTTCGGACAAGGCGGTTCTAATGGTGTACTTTTTGTTTTGATCTGACTCCTTTGTTAGGAACTATGGGTTTTTATTTTTCTTAACTTTGGACGTGATCGTCTCTTACTAGGTTGCTAGCTACCACTGCAACCCGGATTATGACCACGAACTGTTTGATTTAATACTTCAGTTATTATGAGTTACAGTTCGTTCCTTAATGTAATATTTCCCTTGCTGTTAAAGCCAAGGGACAAAAAGTTTACTATACAGGGGTTTGGACAAGGTGGTTCTAATGGTGTACTTTTTGTTTTGATCTGACTCCTTTGTTAGGAACTATGGGTTTTTATATTTCTTAACATTGGACGAGATCGTCTCTTGCTAGGTTACTAGCTACCACTGCAACTCGGATTGCTAGCTACCGCTGCAACCCGGATACCGCTGTAACCCTGATAAAAAACAGGAAAATATTACAAACAGGAAAAAAACTACGGCTTTTTCTTCTTTGAAATAGTAAGAGACGAACCTCAAACGATATAGTAGCTAACTAAGTCCAATGCATGCAATAATTTTTTATTCCAATGATCGTCTTTTAACGTAACATATCAGTTTTTACTGTAATAGTCTTAAATTTATAATCTTACTTTAGTTACTATGGGCTGAAGTTCGTTCTTTACTGTAATTATGGGAACTTTTTACTTATGATGATTTCTTAAGGAATATAATTAAAATTTATTAATGCAAAAAAAATAATTTGTTTTAATTACAAATTGTTTTTAATCCCATTAATTTTCTTGAAAATGAGCCATTGAACAACTCTCTACGATGTTCCTGTGCAAAGCTAATTGTTGAATTACTAACCTATACTATAATTAAGTGGCCTATAAAATTTAGTATAGGCAAGAGGTCGTTCTTTATTATAATATGTCCCTTGCTGTTCAAGCTAAGGGAAAGAGAGTTTCCTGCACAAGGGTTTCGGACAAGGTGGTTCTAATGGTGTACTTTTTGTTTTGATCTGACTCCTTTTTTAGGAACTATGGGTTTTTATATTTCTTAACATTGGACGTGATCGTCTCTTACTAGGTTGCTAGCTACCGCTGCAACCCGGATTTACTCTAACAACCAGGATGACGTCAGTTACAACTTGGGTTTCTTTTTATGCTATATCATTACAAACAGGAAAAAGCCTACGGCTTTTTCTTCTTTGAAATAGTAAGAGACGATCCTCAAGCAATCATGTAGCTATCTAAGTCCAATGTATGCAGTGGTTTGTTATTCTAATGATCGTATTTTAATATAATTTTCTTGATTTTCAAGCAAATATATTTCCCTTGCTGTTCAAGCCAAGGGACTGAAAGTTTCCTATACAGGGGTTTTGGACAAGGCGGTTCTAATGGTGTACTTTTTGTTTTGATCTGACTACTTTTTAGGATATATGAGTTTTTATATTTCTTAATATTGTGCGTGATCGTCTCTTACTAGGTTTCTAGCTACCACTGCAACCCAAACTAGGTTGCAAGCTACCGCCGCAACCTGGATAATTCACAAACACCATTTATGTTACTGTAATAATGTAACATAACTACCCCTGGAACCACCATATATTAGTTACTATGCATGAGCGATCGTCCTTTATTGTAAACTCTTAAATCATACTTCTTTATGGTTCCATATGGTCTAGTGGCTAGGATAGTTAACTTTCACTTAACAGGCTCGGGTTCGATTCCAAGTGTGGGAAAATTGTTAACTCTGTAATCTTCGAACATTTGAACCTTTTATAATTTATAATGATGCATAATATAAATACTGTAATCTTAACTATAGTGAAGTTGCGTATGCAAGTTAGTATAAGGAAGAGTTCGATCTTTATTATAAATAAAACCTGGTTACAAACAGGAAAAAGCCTACGGCTTTTTCTTCTTTGAAATGGTAAGAGACGAACCTCAAACAATCAAGTGGCTAATTAATTCCAATGTATGCAATGTATGCACTTTAGTTACTATGGACTGAAGATCGTTCTTTAATGTAAATTTCGTTCTTTACTATAAATTTTAATTACAACAGGTTTTTAACCCCATTAAATTCCTTTAAAAAGAGCCATTGAACAAATCTCTACGATGTTCCAGTGCCATGCTATCTGCAGAATTACTAACCTATACTATAATTAAGTGTCGTATAAAATTTAGTATAGGCAAGAGGTCGTTCTTTATTATAATCCAATGATCTTCTTTTATTGTAACTAGGTTTCAGCCATCTCTATAGCCATGATACTGATGAAAATTACATCATCCCTATAAATATTTCAGTTAACATGGGCAAGGTGTCGTTCTTTATTGTAATCTTCGAACATTTGAACCTTTTATAATTTATAATGATGCATAATATAAATACTGTAATCTTAACTATAGTGAAGTTGCGTATGCAAGTTAGTATAGGGAAGAGTTCGATCTTTATTATAACTTTGATCTAACCATTATGTATTCATGAATGAGACCATTTGCAGTTTTGACGTTTCTTATATAGTAATTATGACGTCACTGCATCAAAAATACAGTTTTTATTGGAAAAATTTATTCTCTTTTAGAAATAATTTAGTTTAGTTACTATAGATTTTTAACCCAATTAATTTCCTTTAAAATGAGCTATTGAACAACCCTCTACGATTTTCCAGTGCCAAGCTATCTGTGGAAAAGAAAAAAGAAAAAAAAAGAAAAAAATATCCCGTTTGGGGAGAATAACGTGGTAAAAGTCTATTTTCTTGATTTTCAAGCCAATATATTTTCTTTGTTATTCAAGCCAAAGGGCGGTAAGTTTCCTTTATGGAGGATTTGGACAAGGCGGTTCTAATGGTGTACTTTTTGTTTTGATCTGACTCTTTTTTTAGGAGCTACGGGTTTTTATATTTTTTAACATTGGAGGTGATCGTCACTTACTAGGTTGCTAGCTACCGCTGCAACCTAATGTAATTGGACGTGATCGTCTCTTACTAGGTTGCTAGCTACCGCTGCAACCCGGATGCTGTTGAAGCCAAGAGACTGTAAGTTTTATTTTAAGGAGTTATGGGCTATTGTAGTTCTTATATACGATGTTCCAGTGCCATGCTATCTGTTGAATTACTAACCTATACTATAATTAAGTGGTGTATAAAATTTAGTATAGGCAAGAGGTCGTTCTTTATTATATTTAATATAAAATGTGGACTAAAGTTCATTCTTTAATGTAATCAAGCCAAATAACAGAAAGTTTACTATACAGGGATTTCGGACAAGGCGGTTCTATTGGTGTACTTTTTGTTTTGATCTGACTTTTTTTTAGGAGTTATGGGTTTTAGTATTTCTTAACATTGGAGGTGATCGTCTCTTACTAGGTTGCTAGCTACCGCTGCAACCCGGATTTTTAAGCCAATATGAATCAATTCCTATTCAAGCCAAGGAACAGAAAGTTCCTTATATAGGGATTTCGGACAAGGTGATTCTAATGGTGTGCTTTTTGTTTTGATCTGATTCTATTTTTAGAAGATATTGGTTATTACATTTTTAACATTGGACTTGATCGTCTCTTACTAGGAGGATGCTATCTCCCGCTGCAACCCGGATTAACATGTAAAAAGATGTATTAAGAAATTTAATATCATGACTTATATGTAACTTACGTTTTATAAGTGTCCGATAGTACAGTGGTAAGTATCCCTGCCGGTTACGCGAAAGACCGGGGTTCGATTCCCCGTCGGAGAGAATTTTTAATATATTAAATTTAAAGCAATATATCTTGAATTGAAAATTTAAAAAGATACTCAGTTTAGCTACCTCCTAGCCAAATATAAAAACTTTCATATAAATTAATATAGGCAAGAGGTTGTTCTTTATTATACATTGATCAATCTTTAACATGAAATGTTCTTTACTGTAATGGTTTGTTCTTTTCTAGGTTTCGGCCATCTCTACAGAAATGATACTGATGGAAATTACAAAATCCCTATCTATGTTTCAGTTAACATTGGCTAGGTGTCGTTCTTTATTTAATTCCGGACAAGGCGGTTCTAATGGTGTACTTTTTGTTTTGATCTGACTCCTTTTTTAGGAACTATGGGTTTTTATATTTCTTAACATTGGACGTGATCGTCTCTTACTAGGTTGCTAGCTACCGCTGCAACCCGGATATCTCTTAGCTAAATATAATAACTTTAATATAAATTAATAAAGGCAAGAGGTAGTTCTTTATTATAATTATTTTCAAGTTAACATTGGCTAGATGTCATTCTTTATTATAATTCAAGCCAATATATTTCCCATTTTCGTAAAAAAACTGACTCTATTTTAAAAATAATTTGTTTTAATTACAAAAAATGTTCAACCTCATTAATTTCCTTTAAAATGAGCCATTGAACAACTCTCTACGATGTTCTAGTGCCGAGCTATCTGTGGAATTACTAACCTATACTATAATTAAGTGGCGTATAAAATTTAGTATAGGCAAGAGGTCGTTCATTATTATAATTTGAAAAGTATTTCTTGGTGTTGAGGTATCCAAAAAGCTGTAAAGTATAGTTGTGAATGAAAAAGATAAGTACTTCAAGTTGAAAAATGGGTTTAGGAGGGACATTAAGAAAGTAACTTGCTCTGAAATGGTCTTTGAAAAGTATTTCTTGGTGTTGAGGTAACCAAAAAGCTGTAAAGTATAGTTGTGGGTGAAAAAGATAAGTACTTCAAGTTGGAAAATGGGTTTAGGAGGGACATTAAGAAAGTAACTTGCTCTGAAATGGTCTTTGAAAAGTATTTCTTGGTGTTGAGGTAACCAAAAAGCTGTAAAGTATAGTTGTGGGTGAAAAAGATAAGTACTTCAACTTGTAAAATAGGTTTAGAAGGGACATTAAGAAAGTAACTTGCTCTGAAATGGTCTTTGAAAAGTATTTCTTGGTGTTGAGGTATCCAAAAAGCTGTAAAGTATAGTTGTGGGTGAAAAAGATAAGTACTTCAAGTTGGAAAATGGGTTTAGGAGGGAAATTAAGAAAGTAACTTGCTCTGAAATTGTCTTTGAAAAGTATTTCTTGGTTTTGAGGTAACCAAAAGGCTGTAAAGTATAGTTGTGGTGAAAAAGATAAGTACTTAAAGTTGGAAAATGGGTTTAGGAGGGACATTAGGAAAGTAACTTGCTCTGAAATGGTCTTTGAAAAGTATTTCTTGGTGTTGAGGTATCCAAAAGGCTGTAAAGTATAGTTGTGGTGAAAAAGATAAGTACTTCAAGTTGGAAAATGGGTTTAGGAGGGACATTAAGAAAGTAACTTGCTCTGAAATGGTCTTTGAAAAGTATTTCTTGGTGTTGAGGTAATCAAAAGGCTGTAAAGTATAGTTGTGGTGAAAAAGATAAGTACTTCAAGTTGGAAAATGGGTTTAGGAGGGAAATTAAGAAAGTAACTTGCTCTGAAATTGTCTTTGAAAAGTATTTCTTGGTTTTGAGGTAACCAAAAGGCTGTAAAGTATAGTTGTGGTGAAAAAGATAAGTACTTAAAGTTGGAAAATGGGTTTAGGAGGGACATTAGAAAAGTAACTTGCTCTGAAATGGTCTTTGAAAAGTATTTCTTGGTGTTGAGGTATCCAAAAAGCTGTAAAGTATAGTTGTGGGTGAAAAAGATAAGTACTTCAACTTGTAAAATAGGTTTAGAAGGGACATTAAGAAAGTAACTTGCTCTGAAATGGTCTTTGAAAAGTATTGCTTGGAGTCCAGTCATGACCTTCTGATAGGGTTCTACCGATTATGTAATCAATTTCTCAGAAATCCATTTGTCCTAGTCGATTACGTCATTCTATATCCATAGGACGGTAAGTTTTCTGTATAGGGGTTTCAGATAAGCTGGTTCTAATAGTGTATTTCTTGTTTTCATCTGACTCCGTTTTTTAGAAGTTATGGGCTATTAAATTTCTTAGTTTTGGACGAGATCGTCTCTTTCTAGGTTGCTAGCTACCGCTACAACCCGGATTCTTAAGGAGAATTCATCTTTTATATAATGATTTCTTATAATGCTTCAGTTACAATGGACTAAAATGTGTTATTTAATGCAATTCCCGGTATGGGAAAATATTACTTATGATGAATTTTTAACGAATATAGTTAAAATAATAATCCATGTAATGATTCCTTTTATTACTTCAGGTACTATGAGCTACAGATAGTTCCTTAATGTAATAACCCAATTAATTTCCTTTAAAATGAACTATTGAACAACTCTACGATTTTCCAGTGCTAATCTATCTGTGGAAAAGAAACAAAAAAAAATATACCGTTTGTGGAGAATAACGTGGTTAAAGTCAATTTTCTTGATTTTCAAGCCAATATACTTTCCTTGCTGTTCAAGCCAAATGACAGAAAGTTTCCTATACAGGGGTTTCGGACAAGGCGGTTCTAAAGGTGTACTTTTTGTTTTGATCTGGCTCCTTTTTAGGAGCTATGGGTTTTTATATTTCTTAACATTGTGACGTGATCGTCACTTACTAGGTTGCTAGCTACCGCTGCAACCCGGATTAAAAAATTATTATCATATCTTATATGTAACTTTTGTTTTATAAGTCTTCGATAGTCTAATGGTAAGCATGTCAACTTGTTACCTGGGAGTAGGGGGTTCGATTCCCCGTCGGGGAGAACTTTTAATATGTTGAATTAAAAGCACTATCTTTTCAATTTAAAATTTAAAAAAGAAACTTGTTTATTTACATTCTAGCTAAAATAATGAAGATCATATGATCAGGGTTCAGTTTCTTTGGACTTGAGTTCTATTTTTAACTATAAATACAAACAGTAAAAAGCCTACGGCTTTTTCTTCTTTTAAATAGTAAGAGACGAAACTCAAACAATCAAGTAGCTAACTAAGTCCAATGTATGGAATGTTTTTTTATTTCAGTGATCGTCTTTTAATGTAAAGTAATAAAAATAATTTGTTTTAATTACAGAAGGTTTTTAACCCCATTAATTTCCTTTAAAATGAGCCATTGAACAACTCTCTACGATGTTCCAGTGCCAAGCTATCTGTTGAATTACTAACCTATACTATAATTAAGTGGCGTATAAAATTTAGTATAGGCAAGAGGTCGTTCTTTATTATAATTTTGCCATCTTCTTGTATTTCTGAATGTAATTTTTCCCTTTGTCCTTATGCGTTCTTCGGTACAACCTCGCAGAGAATTTAATTTTTTCATTATAGCTTTTGTCACCCCAGTATCTACCCATTATTCTGGTAGCAACTTTTTTCTTATGTTTGTTTCGGTAATCTTCATCATTATCATACCGTTCCCTGCTCTTTTGTCTAGCCTGCTCAATTCTTGCTTCTCTGTAATGTTCATCATTACCATACCGTTCTTTTGCTCTCTCAATTATTACTTCTCGATACGCCTAGTCGGTTGAATACCTTTGTTTTGCTCTCTCAATTATTACTTCTCGATACACCTGGTCGGCTGAATACCTTTGCTTTTCTCTTTTCAAGTTACTATCTCTGTTGTTCGTGTAGTACTCTTTCTTCAACTTGCGTATAGCCTGCTTTGATCTAACCATTATTCTAATCAAGAATGAGAGAATTTTCAGTTTTGACTTTCCTTATATACTAATTATGACGTCACTCTATTCACGTCATAGCTCTAATATAAAACTATGATGATCTTATATAGTAATTATGACGTCACTGAATCAAAAATACAGTATTTATTGGAAAAATTTATTCTCTTTTAGAAATAGTTTATTTTAGTTACTATAGATTTTTAACCCAATTAATTTCCTTTAAAATGAGCTATTGAACAACCCTCTACGATGTTCCAGTGCCAAGCTATCTCTGGATACAAAAAAAAAGAAAAAAATATCCCTTTTGGGGAGAATAATGTGGTTAAAGTCAATTTTCTTGATTTTCAAGCCAATATATTTCCCTTGCTGTTCAAGCCAAGGGACAGAAAGTTTCCTATACAGGGGTTTCGGACAAGACGGTTCTAATGGTGTACTTTTTGTTTTGATCTGACTCCTTTTTTAGGAGCTATGGGTTTTTATATTTCTTAACATTGGACGTGATCGTCTCTTACTAGGTTGCTAGCTACCGCTGCAACCCGGATAATTTTCTTTAAAATGAGCCATTAAACAACTCTCTACGATGTTCCATTGCCAAGCTATCTGTGGAATTACTAACCTATAATAATTAAGTGGCGTATAAAATTTAGTATAGGCAAAAGGTGGTTCTTTATTATAGATCCTTTATGTAAGTTTCTAGCTACCGCTGCAACCCGGATAATAAACTGATTACAAACAGGAAAAAGCCTAAGGCTTTTTCTTCTTTGAAATAGTAAGAGACGAACCTCAAACAATCAAGTAGCTAACTAATTCCAATGTATGCAATTGTTTGTTATTCCAATGATCGTCTTTTAATGTAAAAAAATCTTACCGCTGGTATACGATTATGTTTGAAAGACTGCAGTGTGAAAAGACATCAAAAATGCAGTTTTTGGTGGAAAAATTTATTCTCTTTTAGAAATAATTTATTTTAGTTACTATAGATTTTTAACCCAATTAATTTCCTTTAAAATGAGCTATTGAACAACCCTCTACGATGTTCCAGTGCCAAGCTATCTGTGGAAAAGAAAAAGAAAAAAGAAAAAAAATATCCCGTTTGTGGAGAATAACGTGGTAAAAGTCTATTTTCTTGATTTTCAAGCCAATATATTTTCTTTGTTATTCAAGCCAAAGGGCGGTAAGTTTCCTTTATAGAGGATTCGGACAAGGTGGTTCTAATGGTGTACTTTTTGTTTTGATCTGACTCTTTTTTTAGGAGTTGGTGGGTTTTATATTTCTTAACATTGGAGGTGATCGTCTCTTACTAGGTTGCTAGCTACCGCTGCAACCCGGATTATATTTCTTAGCATTGGACTGATCGTCTCTTACTAGGTTGCTTGCTACTGCTGCAACCCAGATTCACATATATATTATTTATGAGAGGCAGCCTGGCCGAGTGGTCCAAGACACTGGTGCTAGCCACCAGTCTCTTCGGAGGCGTGGGTTAAAGTCTTATCGCTGGTATAATGTTTGAAATACTGCAGTGTGAAAAGACATCAAAAATACAGTTTTTGGTGGAAAAATTTATTCTCTTTTAAAAATAATTTATTTTAGTTACTATAGATTTTTAACCCAATTAATTTTCTTTAAAATGAGCCATTGAAAAACTCTCTACGATGTTCCAGTGCCAAGCTATCTGTGGAAAAGAAAGAAAAAAAGAAAAAAAGAAAGAAAAAATATCCCGTTTAGGCAGAATGTTGTAGTAGCTGCCACTTTTCTTGATTTTCAAGCCAATATATTCCCCTTGCTGTTCAAGCCAAGGGACAGAAAGTTTCCTATACAGGGGTTTTGGACAAGGCGGTTCTAATGGTGTACTTTTTGTTTTGATCTGATTCCTCTGTTAGGAACTATGGGTTTTTATATTTCTTAACATTGGACATGATCGTCTCTTACTAGGTTGCAAGCTACCGCTGCAACCCGGATACCGCTGTAACCCTGATAACAAACAGAAAAATATTACAAACAGGAAAAAGCCTGCGGCTTTTTCTTCTTTGAAACAGTAAGAGACGAACCTCAAATGATCAAGTAGCTAACTAAGTCCAATGCATGCAATATATTTTTATTCCAATGATCGTCTTTTAATGTAACATATCAGTTACTATAGGAGAGAGATCGTTCTTTACTGTAATTATAGGTGACTTCAGCCATCATAATTTCCTTGTCAGATCTAGATTCAGAGTATTTTTCAATAGTTGTCTCGTACATTTCAGGACAGTTTGTTCTACTACACAGAGAATTTTTTGCCAAATATTCAGAAGAACTAAAAGAACTGTTTAAAACACAGTTAGAAATGCTTTTTTCTTGAGTCAGTGTTCCAGGAATTTGTTCTAAATCATTAGTCTTACAAACACATTTACTAATAACCCTAACAGGCTCGTTTTCGCCATAATTGAAAAACATTGCTTTTCCTTCGCTGTTGATAGGTATGCTTGTATATATATTTTTATTGCTGCTACATAAACTGCAATTGCTCCTTCCAAAATTAATATACGAATTTTCAAAGAAGTACGCCTCCGTGTATTCACTTTGTTGTCGAACATTTTCCATTGCATCTATAAACTGTTCCGCAGTTGCCAATCCATACCTTGGATGCTTTTCGTTAAACTGACAACATTTCTTTTGGATATTACTATGAAGCTTTGCCAAAGAATTTCTAGCCGACTTTTCAACAGCATCCGCTCTTTCAAAGAGAATTTTAATCTGTAATTTTGAATACTTTTCGTGATTCCGATAAAACATGCGTAAAATGTTTCTCAATTTACAAAGATCAGCCTGCATTTTTGCCATCTTCTTGTATTTCTGAATGTAATTTTTCCCTCTGTCCTTATGCGTTCTTCGGTACAACCTCGCAGAGAATTTAATTTTTTCATTATAGATTTTGTCACCCCAGTAACGCTCCTTGATCTTTTGTTTGGCTGTCTCAATTTTTGCTTCTCGATACACCTGGACGGTTGAATACCTTTGCTTTTGGTTTTTCTTATATTTGATGCGGTAATCTTCATCATTGTGATAACTCTCCTTGAACTTTTGTTTGGCTGTCTCAATTTTTGCATGTCTATAATCTTCATCATTTTGATAACACATCTTGCTGTTTTGTTTTGCTCTCTCAATTTTTACTTCTCGATACGCCTGGTCGGTTGAATACCTTTGCTTTTCTCTTTTCAAGATACTATCTCTGTTGTTTGTGTAGTACTGTTTTTTTAACTTGCGTGCAGCTTGCTTGATTGAAACCATTATGTAATTATGAATGAGAACATTTACAGTTCTGACGCTTCTTATATAGCAATTATGACGTCACGGCGTAATGATTTTATTGACGTCATAGCGCAATGATATTATTTCATGACGTCTTCAGAAACCACAACATAATATCGTGTTTTTCTATTCACGTCATAGCTCTAATATAAAACTATGACGACATTCATTATTTATCTAGTAGGGTTTCAGACAAGGTAGTTCTAATGATGTAATTTTGTTTTGATCTGACTCTATTTTTAGGAGTTTTGTTATATTTCTTAGCATTGGACTGATCGTCTTTTACTAGGTTGCTAGCTACTGCTGCAACCCAGATTCACATATATATTATTTATGAGAGGCAGCCTGGCCGAGTGGTCCAAGGCACTGGTGTTAGCCACCAGTCTCTTCGGAGGCGTGGGTTCAAATCTTACTGCTGGTATAATGTTTGAAATACTGCAGTGTGAAAAGACATCGAAAATGCAGTTTTTAGTGGAAAAATTTATTCTCTTTTAGAAATAATTTATTTTAGATACAAAAGGTTTTTAACCCAATTAATTTCCTTTAAAATGAGCTATTGAACAACTCTCTAAGATGTTCCAGTGCCAAGCTATCTCTGGAAAAGAAAGAAAAGAGAAAAAAATATCCCGTTTGTGGAGAATAACGTGGTAAAAGTCAATTTGCTTGATTTTCAAGCCAATATATTTTCTTTGTTATTCAAGCCAAAGGGCGGTAAGTTTCCTTTATAGAGGTTTCGGACAAGGCAGTTCTAATGGTGTTCTTTTTGTTTTGATCTGACTCCTCTGTTAGGAACTATGGGTTTTTATATTTCTTAACATTGGACGTGATCGTCTCTTACTAGGTTGCTAGCTACCGCTGCAACCCGGATACTAGCTACCGCTGCAACCCGGATAATATAAACCACCTTATATCAGTTACTATGGGCCAGAAATCGTTCTTTACTGTAGTCTGCTACTATGGGCTAAGTTTCGTTCTTTCATGTAAAACTAGCAAAACATTTTTTAAGCCTGATGAAGATTTAACTAATGTGTCAAAAGTAAGGTTGCAAGTCGACGATTTTGTCGTTAGAACTAGCTTGTCTGAAGTTAGGTTTTTATATTTCTTAGCATGGGACTGATCGTCTCTTACTAGGTTGCTAGCTACTGCTGCAACCCAAATTATAAGAGGCAGCCTGGCCGAGTGGTTCAAGGCACTGGTGTTAGCCACCAGTCTCTTCGGAGGCGTGGGTTCAAATCTTACCACTGGTATACGATTATGTTTGAATGACTGCAGTGTGAAAAGACATCAAAAATGCAGTTTTTGGTGGAAAAATTTATTCTCTTTTAGAAATAATTTGTTTTAGTTACTATAGATTTTTAACCCACTTAATTTCCTTTAAAATGAGCTATTGAACAACCCTCTACGATGTTCCAGTGCCAAGCTATCTGTGGAAAAGGAAAAAAGAAAAGAGAAAAAAATATCCCGTTTAGGCAGAATGTTGTAGTAGCTGCCACTTTTCTTGATTTTCAAGCCAATATATTTCCCTTGCTGTTCAAGCCAAGGGACAGAAAGTTTCCTATACAGGGGTTTCGGACAAGGCGGTTCTAATGGTGTACTTTTTGTTTTGATCTGACTCCTTTTTTAGGAACTATGGGTTTTTATATTTCTTAACATTGGACGTGATCGTCTCTTACTAGGTTGCTAGCTACCGCTGCAACCCGTATGGAGTTTTCATCTAAACTTCCACCTTCATGAGGGAGGTCCTGATTACGTAGGCTGTATGAAATAATAATATGGTGAAATAATAATATGCATATGGCTCTTAAATCATACATTTTTATGGTTCCATATGGTCTAGTGGCTAGGGTAGCTAAATTTCACTTAACAGGCTCGGGTTCGATTCCTGGTGTGGGAAAATTTTTAACTCTATAATCTTCAAACATTTGAACCTTTTATAATTTATAATGATGTATAATATAAATACTGTAATCTTAACTATAGTGAAGTTGCGTATGCAAGTTAGTATAGGGAAGAGTTCGATCTTTATTATAAATCCTTTAAAATGAACCATTGAACAACTCTCTACGACGTTCCAGTGCCAAGCTATCTGTGGAAAAGAAGAAAGCACTAAAATATCCCGTTTAGGCAGAATGTTGTAGTAGCTGCCACTTTTCTTGATTTTCAAGCCAATATATTTCCCTTGCTGTTCAAGCCAAGGGACAGAAAGTTTCCTATACAGGGGTTTCGGACAAGGCGGTTCTAATGGTGTACTTTTTTTTTGATCTGACTCCTTTGTTAGGAACTATGGGTTTTTATATTTCTTAACATTGGACGTGATCGTCTCTTACTAGGTTGCTAGCTACCGCTGCAACCCGGATTAATAGCTACCACTGCAACCCGGATACTTTTGAATTCAGCTATCAATAAAACCATGATACCGACGATGCTTACAAAATTCCAATTTACAGTATCTATCCCTTACGTATGATCTCCTAATGATCGTCTTTTAATATAGCTTCAATTACTATGAATTAAAGTTCGTTCTTTAATGTAATAATTTGTTCACTACGTTTCCTGGATTCAGAGCTCGACCACCTTATACGAGTTTGATTTGGGTATGGTTACCCGATTATAATATAAATTATGTACTTCAAAAATGTATCAAACCTTTGACAAATAGTTACAGAGAAAGCACAGATCAAACGGAAAACCCAGATTATCTTGCTCATCCATGCGTAAAAAGGCCTTCAGACCACAATTCCAAAGATCTTAGGAAAAAGAATTTGTGCACTAGTTATTGACCCGGTAAAACCATCAGTTCCCAAGCTTATTAAGGTAATGACCCTATCCCGAATAGTGAAAACTCCGGTGTTTAAAGAATTCCATGCTTTTGTGGTCTTTGGCACATCGGAAGAAAGGATTAACAGCTTAGATTAACAGATAGAAAAAATCAGCACTCTGCTTCAATTAATAACACCCTTAAAAAGTGGAAAAAACAGAAAATTGACTCTACCTTTGCAGAACACATGTACAACCACCTGGACCATACTATTTAATTTGATAAAGCTAGCTTAATTTTAAACAACAAAGGTATTGTCCAGTACTGTAGAGAGGCTGCTGGGATTTACAAATACCAACATGTAGGTCTAGCTTTAAACAGATATGCCAGGGATACAGGAATAGATTACTCATATTCTATTTTTATCGAAAGAAAATCAAATACTTAAGTCATCCCTGAAATAAATTTTGAATCACCTTCATATTCATATAATGAAACAAGTCATCAACCAATCAGGTCTTAATGAGTTAGTGAAAGGAATGCAATTATTAAAATCAGAGGTCAAATGACACAATTCTCTAAGTTATGTAATTGCTAATTCGTTTGTTTCAGTAAATGAATTTTCTTTTGAAACATCTGGTTTTTTGCTAATATCCTTTGTTGGCAGTTCAAAAGTTTTCGGATTTGTGCCATTCACTAAATATTGTTAAATGACTGGCTTTTTTTAGTTGTTAGGTAGCTGGTTTTAATTCTTCTAGTTTGGGCTTTTATTGGACTGTATTCATCTTTTAATTTCAGTTTGTTTTTTTTAACAGTGATTGTCTTAGTTGGTTTTCTTCTTTCTTTATCTTTTTGGTATTTTCCTTAAGTATTTTTTTTTCTTTGCACTGAAGAAGAGAGCCGGCTATTCTTTCGAAATACTCGTTTTGTTTTTTAGTATCTTCATTTTGCACCAAAAAACATTTTCTTTATAGAAAGCAAAGCAAGCAAAAATCTATTAGCAGTCAAATGGCACGACAAGGGAAATGATAGGTTGTTATCTATAGTGCATACTAATAAGTTGGCGTCTTTTAATAAAAGTGATCAAAATTATGGGGAACATATTCTCGAGCTAGTCTTCATTCTATATTATAATTAACATTGGACGTGATCGTCTCTTACTAGGTTCCTAGCTACCGCTGCAACCCGGATTTGTTATTCCAATGATTGTCTGTTAATGTAATTTTATTACTTCAGTTACTGTGGGCTACAGTTTGTTCCTTAATTTAATATGTACAAACATTAAATATCTTTGAAAAGACTGCAGTATGAAAAGACATCAAAAATGCAGCTTTTAGTGAAAAATTTATTCTCTTTTAGAAATAATTTGTTTTAATTACAAAAGGTTTTTAACCCCATTAATTTCCTTTAAAATGAGCCATTGAACAACTCTCTACGATGTTCCAGTGCCAAGCTATCTGTTGAATTACTAACCTATACTATAATTAAGTGGCGTATAAAATTTAGTATTGGCAAGAGGTCGTTCTTTATCATAACTTTCTTTACAATAATGAATAATATCAGTTCTTTATGTAAAATTTACTAACCTATACTATAGTTAAGTGGCCTATATAATTTAGTATAGGCAAGAGGTCGTTCTTTATTATAACTAAGGGCAAGAGTTCGTTCTTTACTATAAAACAGGCTCGGGTTCGATTCCCGGTGTGGGAAAATTTTTAACTCTATAATCTTCGAATATTTGAACCTTTTATAATTTATAATGATGTATAATATAAATACTGTAATCTTAACTATATTAACTATAGTGAAGTTGCGTATGCAAGCTAGTATAGGGAAGAGTTCGATCTTTATTACAATAAACGAACTGTTTAAAACACAGTTAGAAATGCTTTTTTCTTGAGTCGGTGTTCCAGGAATTTGTTCTAAATCATTAGTCTTACAAACACATTTACTAATAACCCTAACAGGCTCGTTTTCGCCATAATTGAAAAACATTGCTTTTCCTTCGCTGTTGATAGGTATGCTTGTATATATATTTTTATTGCTGCTACATAAACTGCAATTGCTCCTTCCAAAATTAATATACGAATTTTCTAAGAAGTACGCCTCCGTATATTCACTGTGTTGTCGAACATTTTCCATTGCATCTATAAACTGTTCCGCAGTTGCCAATCCATACCTTGGAAGCTTTTCGTTAAACTGACAACATTTCTTTTGGATATTGCCATGAAGCTTTGCCAAAGCATTTCTAGCCGACTTTTCAACAGCATCCGCTCTTTCAAAGAGAATTTTAATCTGTAATTTCGAATACTTTTCGTGATCCCGATAAAACATGCGTAAAATGTTTCTCAATTTACAAAGATCAGCCTGCATTTTTGCCATCTTCTTGTATTTCTGAATGTAATTTTTCCCTTTGTCCTTATGCGTTCTTCGGTACAACCTCGCAGAGAATTTAATTTTTTCATTATAGCTTTTGTCACCCCAGTATCTACCCATTATTCTGGTAGCAACTTTTTTCTTATGTTTGTTTCGGTAATCTATATCGTTATCATACCGTTCCTTGCTCTTTTGTTTCGCTGTCTCAATTTTCCCTTCTCGATACCCCTGATCCGTAAGATACCTCTGTTTTGCTCTGTCATATTTCATTTTCTTAAATCCTGGATCACAAGACATCTTAGTAGCAATCCTTACGCGTGCTCGAGCTTTATTGCGTTTGGTGGCATTTTTATCTCTTTTAAATAAACTTTTCTTATATTTCAGGATGTTAGCTTTATTTTTTGTGTAGTAAAGTTTTCTATTAGTAGAAATTTGGATTGTTCTATTTTGATATTGTTTTTGGTTATTCTTTCTTTTTTTCCACTCGCGTGAGACCATATTTTTTCAAGATTTAAAATTATTAAGCACACAAAATCCCGTGTCGAGTATCTAAAACCTAGCATAAAACAAAACTAATTTTAAAATTTTCAGGTATTTATCTTGTTTGAATTACAAAATTAGTATTATTGGTTAGACACCATAAATATTTTTGCAGTTTAAATAATAAGTTTAGTGATTCTGGACTGAAAACTAAAATAATTGCAATTATGAGACAATAATATGGAGATATGTACTTTACGGGTTACAGGATACAATAATAAATTTGAACTGAGATGAAAAAAAATTTCTTCCAGGAGACAAAAAGCAAAACTAATTTTAGAATTTTCATGTATTTTTGTTGTTTAAATTAAAAAATTACTATTACTGATTAGGCATCATAAATATTTTTGCAGTTTACATAATAATTTTAGCGATTAAGCCAAAAAAGAAAATTTTGGTTCCAGGAGTTTCGGTTACTATTGAGACAAGTAGCTATTATTACTATAGAGTTCATTACATGGACTGTTTTATTGCTTCAAAATTCAAATATCTTTGAAAAGACTGCAGTATGAAAATACATCAAAAATGCAATTTTTTTGACAAAATTGATTCTACTTTAAAAAGTATTTTATTTTTAAATACAAAAGTGACTAGATGTTGCAATTTCCTTTAAAATGAGCTATTATACAGCTCTCTATGATTTTCCAGTGCCCAGCTAGCTGAGCAGAAAGAAAAAGCGGAAAGAAAAAAATATCCCGTTTGTGGAGAATAACGTGGTAAAAGTCAATTTTCTTGATTTTCAAGCCAATATATTTTCTTTGTTATTCAAGCCAAAGGGAGGTAAGTTTCCTTTATAGAGGATTCGGACAAGGCGGTTCTAATGGTGTACTTTTTGTTTTGATCTGACTCTTTTTTTAGGAGTTGGGGGGTTTTATATTTCTTAACATTGGAGGTGATCGTCTCTTACTAGGTTGCTAGCTACCGCTGCAACCCGGATTTGGTGGAAAAATTTATTCTCTTTTAGAAATAATTTATTTTAGTTACTATAGATTTTTAACCCAATTAATTTCCTTTAAAATGAGCTATTGAACAACCCTCTACGATGTTCCAGTGCCAAGCTATCTGTGGAAAAGAAAAAAAAAAAAAAAGAGAAAAAAATATCCGTTTGGGGAGAATAACGTGGTTAAAGTCAATTTTCTTGATTTTCAAGTCAATATATTTCCCTGGCTGTTCAAGCCAAGGGACAGAAAGTTTCCTATACAGGGGTTTCGAACAAGGCGGTTCTAATGGTGTACTTTTTGTTTTGATCTGACTCCTTTGTTAGGAACTATGGGTTTTTATATTTCTTAACATTGGACGTGATCGTCTCTTACTAGGTTGCTAGCTACCGCTGCAACCCGGATGAGCCATTGAACAATTCTCTACGATGTTCCAGTGCCAAGCTATCGGTGGAAAATAAAAAAAATATCCCTTTAATTATAATTTTTTGTACTTACTATAGGTTGGAAGTTTGTTCTTTACTGTAATATTCTAATGATCGTCTTTTAATGTAATCTTATTTTAAACTAATTAATAAACATTTCAATTACTATGAGCTACGGTTCGTTCTTTATTATACTAGATCTAGAGATTTCCTTTAAAATGAGCCATTGAACAACTCTCTACAATGTTCCAGTGCCAAGCTATCTGTGGAAAGAAGAAAGAAAAAAAAATATCCCGTTTAGGCAGAATGTTGTAGTAGCTACCACTTTTCTTGATTTTCAAGCCAATATATTTCCCTTGCTGTGCAAGCCAAGGGACAGAAAGTTTCCTATACAGGGGTTTCGGACAAGGCGGTTTTAATGGTGTACTTTTTGTTTTGATCCGACTCCTTTTTAGGAACTATGGGTTTTTATATTTCTTAACATTGGACGTGATCGTCTCTTACTAGGTTGCTAGCTACCGCTGCAACCCGGATTATGCTATATCATTACAAACAGGAAAAAGCCTACGGCTTTTTCTTCTTTGAAATAGTAAGAGACGAACCTCAAGTAAACTACCCCTGGAACCACCATGTATCAGTTACTATGGATGAGAGATCGTTCTTTACTGTATGAAAAGACATCGAAAATGCAGTTTTTGGTGGAAAAATTTATTCTCTTTTAGAAATAATTTATTTTAGTTACTATAGATTTTTAACCCAATTAATTTCCTCTAAAATGAGCCATTGAACAACTCTCTATGATGTTTCAGTGCCAAGCTATCTGTGGAAAAGAAAGAAAAGAGAAAAAAATATCCCGTTTAGGCAGAATGTTGTAGTAGCTGCCACTTTTCTTGATTTTCAAGCCAATATATTTCCCTTGCTGTTCAAGCCAAGGGACAGAAAGTTTCCTATACAGGGGTTTCGGACAAGGCGGTTCTAATGGTGTACTTTTGAATTTGATCTGACTCCTTTTTTAGGAACTATGGGTTTTTATATTTCTTAACATTGGACGTGATCGTCTCTTACTAGGTTGCTAGCTACCGCTGCAACCCGGAGGTTGCTAGCTACCGCTGCAACCCGGATTCAGTTAACATTGGCTAGGTGTCGTTCTTTATTATAATGTAAGAAAAATGATTCTATTTTAAAAAAATTTGTTTTATAATAACAAAATATTTTTAAAGCCATTAATTTTCTTTAAAATGAGCCATTAAACAACTCTCTACGATGTTGCAGTGCCAAGCTATCTATGAAATTACAAACCTATACTTTAATTAAGTGGCGTATAAAATTTAGTATAGGTAAGAGGTCGTTCTTTATTATAATAACATTGGACGTGATCGTCTCTTACTAGGTTGCTAGCTACCGCTGCAACCCGGATATCACGAACTGTTTGCTTTGATGTATCTATTGGTACCAAAATTTCGTTCTTTAGAGTTTCGGTTACTATTGAGACAATCATAATTTTGTTCTTTAGAGTGTCGGTTACTATTGAGACAAGTAGCTATTATTACTATAGATTTCATTACCATGAACTGTTTGATTGCTTCAAAATTACCATGAACTTTTCAAAAGGCAACCCGGATATAGGATTTACTATAATTAACAAAATACCCCTGATTACAAACAGGAAAAAGCCTACGGCTTTTTCTTCTCTGAAATAGTAAGAGACGAACCTCAAACAATCAAGTAGCTAACTAAGTCGAATGTATGCAATGGTTTATTATTCTAATGATCGTCTTTTAATGTAAAATAGATTATTTCACTTAGCATGGTCATGTCGTTCTTTACTGTAAAACCTCAAAGAATCAAGCAGCTAACTAAGTCGAATATATGCAATGATTTGGTATCCTAATGATCGTCTTTTAATATAATTTTATTTAATATCTTCAGGGATTATTCTAGTTCCAGTTAACAAATAATTTTTTTGTTAAAACCCCCAAAACATTACTGCATTTTATATAATAATGAATAATTATATAAAATGAAACCGTATTGACAAACACCATTTATGATAAACTATATCGTTCCTTTATGTAAATACTAGCTACCGCTACAACCCTGCTTCGTTCTTTATTATAACTACCACTGCAAACCGCATTACAAACAGGAAAAAGCCTACGGGTTTTTCTTCTTTGAAATAGTAAGAGACGAACCTCAAAAAATCAAGTAGCTAGCTAAGTCCAATGTATGCAATGGTTTGTTATTGTAATGATCTTCTTTTAATGTAATTTCGTGAGAAAAATGATTCTATTTTAAAACTAATTTGTTTTTTAAAGGCAAAAGGTTTTTAACCCCATTAATTTTCTTTAAAATGAGCCATTAAACAACTCTCTACGATGTTCCAGTGCCAAGCTATCTGAGGAATTACTAACCTATGCTATAATTAAGTAGCGTATATAAATTTAGTATAGGCAAGAGGTCGTTCTTTATTATAATTACAGATGTAATGGGAAATCTTATACATCACTGTGAATATATGGAGGCATTATTGTCCTTTACTTAGTTTCAGCTTAAATTCGATGATCGAGCCTTTATGTAAATGAGCCATTGAACAGCTCTCTACAATGTCCCAGTGCCAAGCTATCTGTGGAAAAGAAGAAGAAGAAGAAAGAAAGAAAAAATATCCCGTTTGTGGGATATTTTTCTTGGCCGAGTGGTCCGAGGCGCTGGTGTTAGTCACTAGTCTCTTCAAAAATGTGGGTTCAAATCCTACCACTGGTATACGATTATGACGTCATTGATCAATCTTTAATATGAAATATGCGATTTTTCGTAAAAAACTGATTCTATTTTAAAAATACATTGTTTTAAGTACAAAAGGTTTTAAAACCAATTAATTTCCTTTAAAATGAGCTATTGAACAACCCTCTACGATGTTCCAGTGCCAAGCTATCTCTGGAAACAAAGAAAAAAAAAAGAAAAAAATATCCCGTTTAGGAAGAATGTTGTAGTAGCTGCCACTTTTCTTGATTTTCAAGCCAATATATTTCCCTTTCTGTTCAAGCCAAGGGACAGAAAGTTTCCTATACAGGGGTTTCGGACAAGGCGGTTCTAATGGTGTACTTTTTGTTTGATCTGACTCCTTTTTTAGTAACTATGGGTTTTTATATTTCTTAACATTGGACGTGATCGTCTCTTACTAGGTTGCTAGCTACCGCTGCAACCCGGATTTTAGGAACTATGGGTTTTTATATTTCTTAACATTGGACGTGATCGTCTCTTACTAGGTTGCTAGCTACCGCTGCAACCCGGATTGTTTTATTTACAAAAGCTTTTTAACCCAATTAATTTCCTTTAAAATGAGCCATTGAACAACTTTCTACGATGTTCCAGTGCAAAGCTATCTCTGGATAACAAGAAAGAAAAAAATATCCCGTTTAGGCAGAATGTTGTAGTAGCTGCCACTTTTCTTGATTTTCAAGCCAATATATTCATCTTGCTGTTCAAGCCAAATGACAGAAATTTTTTTATACAGGGGTTTCGGACAAGGCGGTTCTAATGGTGTACTTTTTGTTTTGATCTGACTCCTTGTTAGGAACTATGGGTTTTTACATTTCTTAACATTGGACGTGATCGTCTCTTACTAGGTTGATAGCTACCGCTGCAACCTGGATTTATGGTAAGACTGTTCAGAATTTTCATAGGACGTCTTCAAGTTGTTTTAAAAGGCGCCATACTGACGAGATATATGATTTCACATCACTAGGACTAAACAGTGTTTAGAAGAAAATTGTTTTGATCTGACTCTTTTTTTAGGAGTTATGGGTTTTTATATTCCTTAACATTGGACGTGATCGTCTCTTACTAGGTTGCTAGCTACCGCTGCAACCCGGAAATTTTCAACCATCTCTACAGGCATGATACTGATGGAAATTACATAATTCCTATTTATATTACAGATAACATGGGCTACAAGTCGTTCTTTATTGTAAAAAGTACGCCTCTGTATATTCACTGTGTTGTCGAACATTTTCCATTGTATCTATAAACTGTTCCGCAGTTGCCAGTCCATATCTTGGAAGCTTTTCATGAAACTGACAACATTTCTTTTGGATATTACTATGAAGCTTTGCCAAAGCATTTCTAGCCGACTTTTCAACAGTATCCGCTCTTTCAAAGAGAATTTTAATCTGTAATTTTGAATACTTTTCGTGATCCCGGTAAAACATGCGTAAAATGTTTCTCAATTTACAAAGATCAGCCTGCATTTTTGCCATCTTCTTGTATTTCTGAATGTAATTTTTTCCCTTTGTCCTTATGCGTTCTTCGGTACAACCTCGCAGAGAATTTAATTTTTTCATTATAGCTTTTGTCACCCCAGTATCTACCCATTATTCTGGTAGCAACTTTTTTCTTATGTTTGTTTCGGTAATCTATATCGTTATCATACCGTTCCTTACTCTTTTGTTTGGCTGTCTCAATTTTCGCATGTCAATAAACTACATCATTATAATAACGCTGTTTGTTACTATCAATTATTACTTCTCGATACGCCTGGTCGGTTGAATACCTTTGCTTTTTTCTTTTCAAGATGCTATCTCTGTTTTTTTGGTAGTACTGTTTTTTTAACTTGCGTGTAGCTTGCTTGATTGAAACCATTATGTAACCATTAGTTGAATGTTTTTATGTCACGTATCAAGTATCAAGAACCTAACAAAAAATTAAACTAATTTTTAAATTTTCAGGTATTTTTCTAGTCTAAATTAAAAGATTAAAACTATTGTTCAGACACCATAAATATTTTTGCAGTTTATAACTTTAGCGATTCTGAACTAAAAACGAAAATAAAATAAAAATTAATTTTTTCAATTTTTACGTCACGTCGCTAATTAAGTCATATATGGTTATTAGTACACAATAGGTTTTAGATATTACGTCATGTCACTTATTACGTCATATATGGTTATTAGTAGATAATCGGTAAAATATTTGTTCTTTATTATAAATTTAAAATGATCCATTGAACAACTCTCTACGATGTTCCAGTGCTAAGCTATCTATGGAATATAAAGTTTAAAATACAACCTTACCACGAACTGTTTGATTGCTTCAAAAATCAAATGTCTTTGAAAAGACAGCAGTATGGAAAGACATCAAAAATACAGTTTTTAGTGGAAAAATTTATCCTGTTTTAAAATAATTTGTTTTAGTTACAAAAGGTTTTTAACCCAATTAATTTCCTTTAAAATGAGCCATTGAACAACTCTCTACGATGTTCCAGTGCAAAGCTATCTCTGGAAAAGAAGAAAAAAAGAAAAAAATATCCCGTTTGTGGAGAATAACGTGGTTAAAGTCAATTATCTTGATTTTCAAGCCAATATATTTCCCTTGCTGTTCAAGCCAAAGGGCGGTAAGTTTCCTTTCAAGGGGTTTCGGACAAGGCGGTTCTAGTGGTGTACTTTTTGTTTTGATCTGACTCCTTTTTATGAACTATAGGTTTTTACATTTCTTAACATTGGACGTGATCGTCTCTTACTAGGTTGCTAGCTACCGCTGCAACCCGGATGCTAGCTACCGCTGCAACCCGGAAAAAAAATTATATCTTTTAGAGTTAAGGTTATTATTGAGACGAGTCGCTCTTACTATACAGTTCGTTACCATGAACTGTTTGATACATCCAAGGATCGATTCCTTATGTACTACAACCCAGAAAAACCTTATTACAAACAGGAAAAAGCCTAAGGCTTTTTCTTCTTTCGAATAGTAAGAGACGAACCTAAAAAAATCAAGTAGCTAACTAATTCCAATGTATGCAATGGTCTGTAATTCCAATGATGGTCTTTTAATGTAAAATAGCTCGCTCTTACTCTAAAGTTTCTTTTTTAGCTTTTAAAAGAGATTATTATTCTAATTAAACAGCCTTTGTGCTTCAGGAGCCATTCTTAAACAACTTGAACATAAATCAAACTTAGGTTATTATAAGGTAATTATTAGTAAAAAAAAAGTAAAATTAATATGCAAATTTCGTTTTAATTATTCATGTACTTTGAGCCAAATTCAAAACCTGCATTAATTCAAAAATGTTCAGTAATTAAATTAAAAAAACAAGTTTTTGTAACTGAAAGTTAAATGAATATAATGAAGTTAAATGAATTAAATGAATATAATTCCAAAAATGAAGTTCTATATGAAGAATTTCTAATAGGAAAGCTGATCAGAGCCGTCGTTGAAGTTTTCAAAGAGGAAGACAATATTCTGTTCATTAATTGTTACTGTAGAGCGACTCGAACTTCTATCTTCCTTGTCAGGAGGAGAGCTCAATAGCCAATGCGCTACAGCAACTAATAATTCGTAAGTAATTATAGGTTAGATGATTTGTATTCCTCACGCAGTTGTTGCATGAGGAATGCGATTTGTTTTAGGAACATTTTATGGTAAGACTGTTCAGAATTTTTATAGGACGTCTTCAAGTTGTTTTAAAAGGCGCCATACTGACGAGATATATGATTTTACATCACTAGGACTAAACAGTGTTTAGAAGAAAATTGTTTTGATCTGACTCTTTTTTTTAGGAGTTATGGATTTTTATATTTCTTAATATTGGACGTGATCGTCTCTTACTATGTTGCTAGCTACCGCTGCAACCCGGAAAGTTTCAACCATCTCTAGAGCCATGATGATACTGATGGAAATTACATAATTCCTATTTATGTTACAGATAACATGGGCTACAAGTCGTTCTTTATTGTAAAAAGTACGCCTCTGTATATTCACTGTGTTGTCGAACATTTTCCATTGTATCTATAAACTGTTCCGCAGTTGCCAGTCCATACCATGGAAGCTTTTCATTAAACTGACAACATTTCTTTTGGATATTACTATGAAGCCTTGCCAAAGCATTTCTAGCCGAATTTTCAACAGCATCCGCTCTTTCAAAGAGAATTTTAATCTGTAATTTTGAATACTTTTCGTGATCCCGATAAAACATGCGTAAATGTTTCTCAATTTACAAAGATCAGCCTGCATTTTTGCCATCTTCTTGTATTTCTGAATGTAATTTTTCCTTTTGTCCTTATGCATTCTTCGGTATAACCTCGCAGAGAATTCAATTTTTTCATTATAGCTTTTGTCACCCCAGTATCTACCCATTATTCTGGTAGAAACTTTTTTCTTATGTTTGTTTCGGTAATCAATATCGTTATCATACCGTTCCTTACTCTTTTGTTTGGCTGTCTCAATTTTCGCATGTCTATAAACTACATCATTATAATAACGCTGTTTGTCACTATCAATTATTACTTCTCGATACGCCTGGTCGGTTGAATACCTTTGCTTTTTTCTTTTCAAGATGCTATCTCTGTTTATTTGGTAGTACTGTTTTTTTAACTTGCGTGTAGCTTGCTTGATTGAAACCATTATGTAACCATTAGTTGAATGTTTTTATGTCACGTATCAAGTATCAAGAACCTAACCAAAAATTAAACTAATTTTTAAATTTTCAGGGATTTTTCTAGTCTAAATTAAAAGATTAAAACTATTGTTCAGACACCATAAATATTTTTGCAGTTTATAACTTTAGCGATTCTGAACTAAAAACAAAAATAAAATAAAAATTAATTTTTTCAATTTTTCTGTCACGTCGCTAATTAAGTCATATATGGTTATTAGTACACAATAGGTTTTAGATATTACGTCATGTCACTTATTACGTTATATATGGTTATTAGTAGATAATCGGTAAAATATTCGTTCTTTATTATAACTTACTAGGTTGCTAGCTACCGCTGCGACCCAGATTCACTACCGCTGTAACCCGGAACCAACGCAGGTATCCTTGTTTATGTACATCCTAGCTAAAATAATGGAGATAATATGAATGAACCACAGGGTTCAGTTTCTTTGGGCTTGAGTTCGTTTTTTAACTGTAAATACAAACAGGAAAAAGCCTAAGGCTTTTTCTTCCTTTAAATAGTAAGAGACGAAACTCAAACAATCAAGTAGCTAAATCCAATGTATGGAATGGTTTGCTATTTCAGTGATCGTCTTTTAATGTAATATTTCATGACGTCCTTCAGAAACCACAACATAATATCGTGTTTTTCTATTCACATCATAGCTCTAATATAAAACTATGACGACATTCATTATTTATCTAGTAAGTTTTCAGACAAGGTAGTTCTAATGATATACTTTTGTTTTGATCTGACTCTATTTTTAGGAGTTTGGGGTTTTTATATTTCTTAGCATTGGACTGATCGTCTCTTGCTAGGTTGCTAGCTACTGCTGCAACCCAGATTCACATATATATTATTTATGAGAGGCAGCCTGAGTGGTCCAAGGCACTGGTGTTAGCCACCAGTCTCTTCGGAGGCGTGGGTTCAAATCTTACCGCTGGTATACGATTATGTTTGAAAGACTGCAGTGTGAAAAGACATCGAAAATGCAGTTTTTGGTGGAAAAATTTACTCTCTTTTAGAAATAATTTATTTTAGTTTCTATAAATTTTTAACCCAATTAATTTCCTTTAAAATGAGCCATTGAACAACTCTCTACAACGTTCCAGTGCCAAGCTATCTGTGGAAACGAAAGAAAAGAGAAAAAAATATCCCGTTTAGGCAGAATGTTGTAGTAGCTGCCACTTCTTGATTTTCAAGCCAATATATTTTTCTTGCTGTTCAAGCCAAGGGACTGAAAGTTTCCTATACGGGGGTTTCGGACAAGGCGGTTCTAATTGTGCACTTTTGAATTTGATCTGACTTATTTTTTAGGAACTATGGGTTTTTATATTTCTTAACATTGGACGTGATCGTCTCTTACTAGGTTGCTAGCTACCGCTGCAACCCGGACTAGCTACCGCTGCAACCCGGATGATCGTCTCTTACTAGGTTGCTAGCTACCGCTACAACCCGGATTTTGATTATATGTGTTTGGGGGAATGATGAGCGTGGGGGAGGGGGCTAGTTGCCCTTCAATCACTTTCGACTACTAAAAAAGGCACTGTCCCTTTGAATTTCCAATCGAATGAGCCTTTTTTGAAGTTTTTACGACAACGCCTTCTATAAAAAACCTTATATGCCCCCAGGGCATAACTTAAAACCCTTGCCCCGAGGGTTGTGGGGGATTGTCCTCCTCAAAAACCTATCTTCTATCTGGAAATCAACTACGCTGAACAAAATGGCAATCTCAAAATTTTGATTGGATGTGTTTGGGGGAATAATGGGTGGGGGGGGCTAGTTGCCCTCCAATCACTTTTGACTATTAAAAAGGTCACTAGCCACTCCCATATCCAATCGAATGCGCCCTTTTCGAAGTTTCTACGACAACTCCTTCGATACGGGGTGCGTGGGTATGGAGGGAAAAAAAATAATGCATTGTGCCCACATCGTTCTTTACTTAAAAATCGAACTTTTATAAAAAGTTTACGAACATCGAACTTTTTGTAAAAGAACTTTTTTTTGATTGCACTAGAACTTTTAATTCCTGTTTGAATGAACCCTCTTGCGACATTATTGGACCACTGGTTCGATACGATCATTCCTGGAAAAAAAACAAATAAACACGCATCCATGATCTTTCTTCTGGCGAAAAATACCAAATTCCACAATTTTGCAGATAGGAGCTTGAAACCTCTACAGTAAGGTTCTCTGATAAGCTGAATCTGATAGTGTGATTCTGAATTTTCGTTAAGACTCTATGACTTTTAGGGGTTGTTTCCCTCTTTTTTCGAAAATAAGGCAAATTTTCTCAGGCGCGTAACTTTTAATGGGGAACATTAAACTTGATGAAACTTATGAATTTAATATCAGCATAAAAATCCAATTCTTTTAATGCATCAATTGGTATCAAATATCCGTTTTTCAAAGTTTCGGTTACTATTGAGACGAGTCGCTCTTACTATGCAGTTTTTTACCACGAACTGTTTGATTATAATTAACCAGACCGATTCCTTATATAATTACTCGACGCGTGGATGTTTTTATTATGTAACCAAGGGTTGATTTCTTTTAGTAATTTCTGTTTCTAATTCAGCTATCAATAAAACCATTATGCCGATGATACTTACAAAATTCCCGTTTGCAGTATCGATCCCTTAAGTAACATTTACAAAAATATGTGTATATATCTTAACAAGGGATTGCAACAATGTAATAGCCCAAAAAAGAAACCCAAAGTTTGAAGCTTATTCGAAATTGTTGTTAGAAAAACATTTTTAACAAAATTCATTAGTTATGAGTATATGTCTTTTTAAAACATCACCTACTGTTAGAATACTTTGCTACATTAAAGTTCCTTGGTGTAATGTTTAGCACTCAGGACTGCAAATCCTAAGATCCGACATTAAGTCTTGGTAGAACCTCATTATAGCTTACTACTTACTTATACTAGCGAGTCAATTGAAGCAAAAGGAAAACCAAACTAATTTTAAAATTTTCAGGTTTTTTTTCTGGCTTGAATTAAAAAATGAAAATTATTGTTCAGACACCATAAATATTTTTGCACTTTGCAACTAAATAATATTATTTTATTTAAAATTTTCAGGAATTATTCTAGTTTCAGTTGACAAATAAATTTTTTTTTCAAGGAATCGAGCAGCTAACCAAGTTCAATACATGCAATGGTATGTTCTTCGAATGATCGTCTTTGAATTAGGTTGATAGCTACCGCTGCAACCCGGAACTATTAAAAAATATTTTATCTTTAATTACAGAAGGAACTAGATGTAGCAAGTTACTATTGAGACGAGTTGCTCTTACTATACAACATGCAGTTCGTTATCACGAATCAAAAATGCAGTTTTTTGACAAAAATGATTCTACTTTAAAAACTATTTTATTTTTAATTACAAAAGGCGCTATATGTAGCAATTTCCTTTAAAATGAGCTATTATAAAGCTCTCTATGATTTTTAGTGCCCAGCTAGCTGAGGAGAAAAAAAGCGGAAACAAAAAAAAATGCCGTTTGTGGAGAAGATCCTGGTTAAAGTCAATTTTCTTGATTTTCAAGCCAATATATTTTCTTTGTTATTCAAGCCAAAGGATGGTAAGTTTAAGATAAGATAAGATAGGATAAGATATTTATTTCAGAAAATGGCTATTACAAGCCCAGAACGGCCGAATTCGCATTTCGGGGTCATATAATAAAAAAAGACATAAATAGCACAACAACTAAAAAACTGGCTAAACAATGCCAAAAACAACAATATCAGAAAGGCAAAGCCATTCATTAGTCTACCAAAAAGTGTCAAATGTAAGAAGGTTAAAAAGGCACAAATTAAAAACAAAAACTAAAAAAAAAAAAATGAGATAAAAATAATGTTAAAAAGGTTTAAAAGAGATTATATAAAAAGGGGAGGGAACGGAAGAGCCAAACGGACACCAGCATGGGTAGCACCAGTAAAAAAAAAAAAAAAAATAGTGGTTTATTTGATCAGTAATGAAGAGGACAAAGGTTTTTTCATATGTGGAGGTTAAACAACGGATGGGGGACAAGATAGGGATGGGTTCAGATACAGTACGTGGCAGGCGGTGTCTGGATGGGGAGTGTCTTTTGGGGAAAATGTTTTTCGTGCGAGGGTTTATTATTACATTTTTTGCAAAACGGAGGCACAGCGTTCCTCTCCTGTGCTCAAGAGTTTCCAGCTTGACCTTTTTTAGAAGGAGTGAATATGGTACCAAAGTTTCTTTAAAAATTATTCTTAGGGCTCTTTTTTGAATAGATTCAATTTTATCTGATTCATCACGGGAGATGCCAGGATGCCATACTGGACAAGCATATTCAAGATGCGGGCGGACAAAGGAAGTATAAATCCTTAAAGAATGGGATGGGGGGATGTTAAATTTATTCAAAAGCTTAAGGAGAGACATGGACGCATTAGCTCTACGGACAATATCTTTCACGTGGATATCCCACTTTAAATTAGAGGAAATTGTAACCCCAAGTAATTTAAAGGAAGACACAGAAATATCTGGGGGTATAGGGTCGAGGAAGGCGGGAATAGACTTCAAGAAATTTATCGTAATTATATTTGATTTAGTGGAATTTACTTTCATATTTAGGTTCTTAGCTTCATCCGAAATGAGGGATAGAATTTCAAGGGGGTCACTTTTAATATTCCTGTGACATACTTCGAGGATCGTCAAGTCATCCACGTATTTCCACCTATGGGGGAAGTCCTTACCAATATCATTAATCATGACTAGAAATAAAAGTGGTCCCAATAAGGTTCCTTGAGGAATTCCACAATATATAGGGAGGGGGTTAGAGAAAATATTTTTGTATTTAACAACTTGGATCTATTTGAAAGAAACGATACAACAATATCTACTAACAGAGGATCAAGTTTAATGTTAACCAGGAGTGAACGAATTAGGGTGGTGTGGTCAACCAGGTCAAAAGCTTTTTGGAAATCAACTAAGACAAGGTTCAGCCAGACATTTGGCTTATCAAGGTTACTTACGATGGAATGCATTAAGTGCACAAGGTAATGGGTGGTGGAAGTTTTCTTTAAGTTACCAAACTGCCGGGTGTCAATACGCGGACAAATTTTATCCTTAAGCCAGTCACAGAGGAAACCTTCATAAAGTTTGGAAAAAACAGAAGTGAGCGTAAGGCGAATGTGAAGCGTGAGGTAATTTTTTAGGGACAGGTGTTATAAAACCTTGTTTCCAGCAACTTGGGAATTTGCCAAATTTTGTGATGTAGTTGAAAATATTTGATAAAGGCTCAGCAATTTTGTCCGAAAAGGCTTTAATTAAGTCAACTGGGATATCCAGAGGACAAATACTTGATTTTCTAAGCTTAAGAATTTTATTTATAACATCAGAGGGAGAAATAAAGGGGAAGGAAGTATTGGGAGGAATAGTTGGACTTGAGCCAGTGAAAGGGGGGAGACTTTGCACGATGGAAGCAAGGTACAAGTTCAGATCGTTGGCAGTCTTATTAGGGGGTTCAGGGAGATGAAAATCAATTTCGGAAGGACTTTTTCCGCATATTTCTTTAATTTTTCTGTACCATTGCTTGGGCTTGTTAGAATATAGATCTTTGACTTTATTATTATAGTAATTAGAAGCTGCTTTTCTTAATTTTTTCTTTAGGAACTTCCTTAGACTATTAGCCTCAGTAATGCGACCTGCTTTGAAAAAATTGATTTTTTTTCTTATAAGTTTTTTAAAAGACTCAGTAACGTAAGGCTATCTGTAGAACACGTTTTAAATTTTTTCTCAGGGAAGTGGAATTCATAATTACTCCTCAATAGATTTTGGAGGGACAAAGCCATGTAGTCAACGTCGTTTGTTTGATACACAGTGGACCAATTTTCAGTAGTAATCCAGGAGCCAAAATTGAAAAGTCCTGTGTCAGTGAGAGGTCTATAAGCAGTTTCAGTTATAGAAAACGACTGTTTAACTTTAGCCAGCGGAGATAGGAAAAGGCTAAAGTGGAAACTACCCCCTAGAGGGGGCAGAGTGGAGACGGGTTTGTAAAACTTCGAAAGATTAGTGCAAATTAAATCAAGAGTAGTATTGCCTTTTGTAGTAGGGACATTAACGACCTGTTTAAATTAAAAGCGTTACATGTAGAATCAAGTCTTAAATCGTTTGCGTCACCCATCAGGAAAATTCCTGCATTTGGGTATTTTGATAGTACAAAGTCAGCACTTGCATGTAATTTTTCGATAAAATTTATTTTGTCAGCTGATCTCTGATTAGGGGAGTAATAAAAACAACAAAGGACAATTAAATTAAAAGGACGCGGCAAGACTTTAGGTCGAACACATACCCACATAACTTCATCAAAGGGATTAAGACACGGAATTGGGATTTAACTTGGATATAAATCATTACGGATAAAGAACAGAATTCCGCCACCTTTCGTACCCAGAGGGTGGTTTTCTGGTCTGAGTTTAATAAATTGAGAAAAATTGTTAATCTTTAACATGTGCAAATTTTGAGCTTGAACTTCAGTAATAGCGATTACATCTGAACTATATATTTTAGAAAGGGTGTCTAATTCATTGAGTTTTTCAAAGTTAAGGCTTTCAGCGTTGCTCAACAAAAGTTTGGGGAATCGAAAGCGACTTGTGAAGGTACCGTTTTTACACTTCACTTTTTTTATATCACAGATGTGGTCAGGGGTTCTAGTGGAATTCTTGACGGGGGCTAAACTTGGATAGCGAGAACAAGGGACAGGGGAATCAAATCCATCTTTTTCAAATACAATTGTATTTAATTGAGCAGGTACTAGCGGAGACTCTAAACAGCGGTAACTATTTGAAGTTTTAGAAACTCTGCATGGAGGTGTTAAAAGAGGATCATTCTGCCTGCTTACTTTTAAACCAGAGTCATACTGGTAGGGTAGCCAGGGGGATAAAGTTCAAGGGCAGGGAGAAAGGTTTCATGGTTACCTGGTAATAAGTCAAGTTGGGAGTGTTCTTTAAATGTGGGGTCGGGGGGCAAGATGATGCTGAGGGAGGGAAGTACGGTGGGGGGTCTCTGAGAGGGGAGGGGTTGGGTTTGTTTCGGCAAATAACGGGTGGAGTCCAGAACCGGCTGGTAACTTTTTGGACGCACGGAGACGAAAGGAGTCGAAAGGAAGTGGATTTTTGGGAGGAATACGAGTGAGGGGGGGTTTGGGGATGGTCCGAATTGAGTGAAGTGATTTTGGGGGTTGGACTGACTGGGCACGCGTAAGTACTTGGGGCGGAAGATTGTTTCGAGGGATGGATTCCTGTGGTATACTGCTCTGTAACGGGTATGCAGGGGGATAAGACTGAAAGTCGAATGGAACACGAACAAGGGGAGGGGGGGTCTTGAATACTTTCGGCGTCGCTCTAAAAAACGTTGGGTTTTAAACCTGCGCTCCAATCCTGGAGATGCATGAGCAAAAGTACACGACTTATCAATACAAGATAAAACAGAACAAAGATCAACATGGTCAAAAATACACTTATAAGACACACAAACTCCCGAAATAAACTGACTACAAATATGCAGAAACTTGCATTGTTTGCGGAACTTGCAGAAACCACTATCAAACTGCTTGCAGATTATATTTTCCTTTCTGCTTATTTTTGCATTTATTTCACTTTTATCCTTCACTTTCGTAATTTTTTTAAAGATAATAAAAATGTCATCGTCTGGTAATGACTTCTCCATAACCTTTTTGTTTAGTTCATTGTCACCAGATAATATATGTGAAAAGCCGGAAGTCACTGGACTATTAACGAACTCAAGGGCGTCATCAGTAGTCATACTACACGTAGGTATTTGTAAGCTCTCATGGGATACTCTGCAATTAATGCTGGATTTGCTGAACTCAGATAATTGATTCCCTAGGGTAATAATAATTGCTTCGTTGTTTTTTAAATCCTCTTGTAATTTGGTGATTTTCAATTTAAGGGTCACCTGATTGTTCTCTAGACTGCACAGTTCATCTTCCATAAGGAGGCGTTGTGAATTATGGGAGTTGATATTTTCACTTAATTTTTTTAATTTCAAGATCACGTTCCTGGAGTATATCGTTACCAATTTTTGGACGTATAGAAGTTTTGGACAAGGCGATTCTAATAGTGCACTTTTTGTTTTGATCTGAATTTTTTTTTTCTAGAGTTATGGGTTACTTTAGTTTTTACTATGGGGCGTGATCGTCTCTTACTAGGTTGCTAGCTATCGCCGCAACCCGGATTGTTATTCAAGCCAAGGGATGGTAGGTTTGCTATATAAAGGTTTTGGGAAAGGCGGTTCCAATACTGTACTTCTTGTTTTGATCTGAATCTTTTTTCAGGAGTTATGGGTTACATTAGTTTTTACTATGGGGCGTGATCGTCTCTTACTAGGTTGCTAGCTACCGCTGCAACCCGGATTTCAGTCACGGGTGATAAATTTCGTTCTTTACTATATAATGATACCTTTTATTACCCTAGTTACTATGGGCTACAGTTTGTTTCTTAATGTAAAACTATAAGGATCCTTTTTGTATTTTTTTAATGAACTAGATGGAGCTTTTATGTAATCAATTATTTAAATATTTTAGTTACTATATGCTAGAGTTCGTCTCTTATGCTAGAGTTCTATTATGCTAGACTTTATGCTAGAGTTCGTCTCTACGGCTTTTTCTTCTTTGAAATAGTAAGAGACGAACCTCAAATAATCAAGTAGCTAACTAAGTTCAATGTATGCAATGGTTTGTTATTCCAATGATCGTCCTTTAATGTAATATTATTTAAACGAAACTGTTTGACAACCCATATTATGTAAACCCTGTTTACAAACAGGAAAAAGCCAACAGCTTTTTCTTCTTTGGAGTAGTAAGAGACGACTCTCAAAGAATCAGGCAGCTAAATAAGTCCAATGTATGCAATGGTTTGTTCTTCTAATGATCGTGTTTTAATATAATTTCTGTATACAACAATTTTCTTTAAAATGTGCCATTACACAGCTCCTTATTATGAGCACGAACTGTTTGATTTAATACTTCAGTTACAATCATCTTACTACTTCATCTTACTATACAGTTCGTTACCACGAACTGTTTGGTTATCACTAACACCATTATATCGTTTTTACTTACAAAATTCCCGTTTACAGTATCGATACTTTATGTAAATATATAAAACAATGTCAATAAAACTCGGAAATTAAAGGCAAATTTGTGTTGTTTGGGTCATCCTTACGTTTGATACTCTGGACTAGAGTTCGTTCTTTACTATAACCATTGAACAATTCTCTACGATGTTCCAGTGCCAAGCTATCGGTGGAACAGAAGAAAGAAAAAAGATGCCGTTTGTGGAGAATAACGTGGTTAAAGTCAATTTTCTTGATTTTCAAGCCAATATATTTTCTTTGTTATTCAAGCCAAAGGACGGTAAGTTTGCTATATAGAAGTTTTGGACAAGGCAGTTCTAATAGTGTACTTCTTGTTTTGATCTGAATCTTTTTTTAGGAGTTATGGGCTTTTATCTTTCTTAACATTGTACGTGATCGTCTCTTACTAGTTTGCTAGCTACCGCTGCAACCCGGATTAATGTAAAAATTTAATCCCTTTGTATCTTCACAACTTTATATTCGTTCTTTATTATAATGCCAAGCTATCTGTGGAAAAGAAAGAAAAACAAGATGGTGTTTAGGTCGAATGCTGTAGTAGCTGCATCTTTACTATACTATAATGCCTTATGTATGATATCCTAGTGATCATCTTTTAATATAATTTCAGTTACTATGGACTAAAGTTCGTTCTTTAATGTAATTACAAAACGTTTTTAACCCCATTAATTTCCTTTAAAATGAGCCATTGAACAACTGTCTACGATGTTCCAGTGCCAAGCTATCTGTGGAATTACTAACCTATACTATAATTAAGTGGCGTATAAAATTTAGTATAGGCAAGAGGTCGTTCCTTATTATAATTTTTCTTCTTTGAAATAGTAAGAGACGAACCTCAAACAATAAAGTAGCTAACTAATTCCAATGTGTGCAAATTTTGTTATTCCAATGCTCGTCTTTTAATGTAATTATCATAAACCATTCAGTTAGTATAGGCTAAACTTCGTTCTTTATTATAACTACCCCTGGAACCACCATATATCAGTTACTACGGGTGAAAGATCGTTCTTTACTGTAAAATAAGTTTAGTGATTCTGGACTGAAAACTAAAATAATTGCAATTATGAGACAATAATATGGAGATATGTACTTTACGGGTTACAGGATACAATAATAAATTTGAACTGAGATGAAAAAAAATTTCTTCCAGGAGACAAAAAGCAAAACTAATTTTAGAATTTTCATGTATTTTTGTTGTTTAAATTAAAAAATTACTATTACTGATTAGGCATCATAAATATTTTTGCAGTTTACATAATAATTTTAGCGATTAAGCCAAAAAAGAAAATTTTGGTTCCAGGAGTTTCGGTTACTATTGAGACAAGTAGCTATTATTACTATAGAGTTCATTACATGGACTGTTTTATTGCTTCAAAATTCAAATATCTTTGAAAAGACTGCAGTATGAAAATACATCAAAAATGCAATTTTTTTGACAAAATTGATTCTACTTTAAAAAGTATTTTATTTTTAAATACAAAAGTGACTAGATGTTGCAATTTCCTTTAAAATGAGCTATTATATAGCTCTCTATGATTTTCCAGTGCCCAGCTAGCTGAGCAGAAAGAAAAAGCGGAAAGAAAAAAATATCCCGTTTGGGGAGAATAACGTGGTAAAAGTCTATTTTCTTGATTTTCAAGCCAATATATTTTCTTTGTTATTCAAGCCAAAGGGAGGTAAGTTTCCTTTATAGAGGATTCGGACAAGGCGGTTCTAATGGTGTACTTTTTGTTTTGATCTGACTCTTTTTTTAGGAGTTGGGGGGTTTTATATTTCTTGACATTGGAGGTGATCGTCTCTTACTAGGTTGCTAGCTACCGCTGCAACCCGGATTATGTAACCCGGATTTAAAAATTATTATCATATCTTATATGTAACTTTTATTTTATAAGTCTTCGATAGTCTAATGGTAAGTATGTCCACTTGTTACCTGGGAGAAGGGGGTTCGATTCCCCGTCGGGGAGAACTTTTAATATGTTGAATTAAAAGCACTATCTTTTCAATTTAAAATTTAAAATAGAAACTTGTTTATTTACATTCTAGCTAAAATAATGAAGATAATATGAATGAACCACTGTTCAGTTTCTTTGGACTTGAGTTCGTTTCTTAACTATAAATACAAACAGGAAAAAGCCTACGGCTTTTTCTTCTTTTAAATAGTAAGAGACGAAACTCAAACAATCAAGTAGCTAACTAAGTCCAATATATGGAATGGTTTGTTATTTCAGTGCTCGTCTTTTAATGTAAAAATATAAATACTGTAATCTTAACTATAGTGAAGTTGCGTATGCAAGTTAGTATAGGGAAAAGTTCGATCTTTATTATAATTTATAATTTATAATGAACCACATCGATCCTTTATGTAAACTTGGAATTCTTTTATGCTATATCATTACAAACAGGAAAAAGCCTACGGCTTTTTCTTCTTTGAAATAGTAAGAGACGAACCACAAGTAACTACCCCTGGAACCACCATATATCAGTTACTATGCATGAGCGATCGTTCTTTACTGTAAACTACACCTGGAACCACCATATATCAGTTAGTATGGGAGAGAGATCGTTCTTTACTGTAATTTCTACAGCTATGATATCGATGAAAACTGCATAGTCGTCATTTATGACGGCGTTTATAATGGCATTATAATGGCATAGTTATGTGAGGTAGCGTGGTCAAGCGGTTTAAGGCGCTGGTGTTAGCCACCCGTCACATCGGAGGCATGGGTTCGAATATCCCTGATGACAGTATTTTATACCGAAGCAAACAAATTACTAGCTTGAGTCTTAAATTATAATCTTGTTTTAGTTACTATGGGCTGAAGTTCGTTCTTTACTGTAAAAATTTTTAACTCTATAATCTTCGAACATTTGAACCTTTTATAATATATAATGATGCATAATATAAATACTGTAATCTTAACTATAGTGAAGTTGCGTATGCAAGTTAGTATAGGGAAGAGTTCGATCTTTATTATAATTACTGTAATTCTGCCGTAATTCTTTCTTTTCAAAATTAAATTAGTTACTATCGCATAGAGTTAGTTCTTTACCACATCGTAATAATTTGTTTTATAATAATAATTAATTTTGTTAATTACAAAAGGTTTCTACATACAGCAGTTTCCTTTAAAATGAGCCATTACACAGCTCTTTACTATGACAACGAACTGTTTGATTTAATACTTAAGTTACTATGGGTTAAAGATCGTTCCTTATTATAACATTTAGTTACTATAGATTTTTAACCCAATTAATTTCCTTTAAAATGAGCCATTGAACAACTCTCTACGATGTTCCAGTGCCAAGCTATCTGTGGAAAAGAAACAAAAAAAGAAAAAAATATCCCGTTTAGGCAGAATGTTGTAGTAGCTGCCACTTTTCTTGATTTTCAAGCCAATATATTTCCCTTGTTGTTCAAGCCAATGGACAGAAAGTTTACTATACAGGGGTTTCGGACAAGGCGGTTCTAATGGTCTACCTTTTGTTTTGATCTGACTCCTTTGTTAGGAACTATGGGTTTTTATATTTCTTTACATTGGACGTGATCGTCTCTTACTAGGTTGCTAGCTACCGCTGCAACCCGGATAAATACTCTAGAATAGTTTACCGATGATAATACTGCCACTAAAGCTAGAGCTACTACTTTTAATTAATATTTCAGTTACTATGAGCAAGCGTTCGTTCTTTATTATAATTGCTAGCTACCGCTGCAACCCAGATACAATTTAGTATAGGCAAAAGGTCGTTCTTTATTATATTTTTGCAAAAAAACTGATTCTATTTTAAAAATAATTTGTTTTAATTACAAAAGGTTTTAACCCCGTTAATTTTCTTTAAAATGAGCCATTGAACATCTCTCTACGACGTTCCAGTGCCAGCTATCTGGGGAATTACTAACCTATACTATAATTAAGTGGCATATAAAATTTAGTTTAGACAAGAGGTCGTTCTTTATTAAAATTAGAAATAATTTATTTTAGTTACTATAGATTTTTAACCCAATTAATTTCCTTTAAAATGAGCTATTGAACAACCCTCTACGATGTTCCAGTGCCAAGCTATCTGTGCAAAAGAAAAAAAAAGAAAAGAGAAAAAAATATCCCGTTCGGGGAGAATAACGTGGTTAAAGTCAATTTTCTTGACTTTCAAGCCAATATATTTCCCTTGCTGTTCAAGCCAAGGGACAGAAAGTTTCCTATACAGGGGTTTCGGACAAGGCTGTTCTAATGGTGTACTTTTTGTTTTGATCTGACTCCTTTGTTAGGAACTATGGGTTTTTATATTTCTTAACATTGGACGTGATCGTCTCTTACTAGGTTGCTAGCTATCGCTGCAACCCGGAAAAAAAACACATTGTGCCCACATCGTTCTTTACTCAGGCAGTGCTAGCGCGCTGCCTATGATAATAAACTGATTACACACAGGAAAAAGCCTACGGCTTTTTCTTCTTTTAAATAGTAAGAGACGAGTCTCAAATAATCAAGTAGCTAGCTAATTCCAAAGGTATTCAATTTTTGTTATTCCAATGATCGTTTTTTATTGTAACTAGGTTTCAGCCATCTCTACAGCCATGATACTATTGGAAATTACATAATCCCTATTTATGTTTTAGTTAACATGGGCAAGGTGTCGTTCTTTATTGTATATGGACTAAGGTTCGTTCTTTCATGTAAAACTAGCAAAACATTTTTTAAGCCTGATGAAGATTTAACTAATGTGTCAAAAGTAAGGTTGCAAGTTGACGATTTTGTTTTGGCCTTATTATAATTGGTATGGTGAAATAATAATACGCATATGGCTCTTAAATCATACTTCTTTATGGTTCAATATGGTCTAGTGGCTAGGATAGTTAACTTTCACTTAACAAGCTCGGGTTCGATTCCCGGGGTGGGAAAATTTTTAACTCTATAATCTTCGAACATTTGAACCTTTTATAATTTATAATGATGCATAATATAAATACTGTAATCTTAACTATAGTGAAGTTGCGTATGCAATTTAGTATAGGGAAGAGTTCGATCTTTATTATAATCTCTTGCCAGTGTGCTAGCTACCTCTGCAACCCGGAATACCATGGGCAAAAGTTCGTTGTTTACTATAAAACTTTTCGAAAGACTCTTGTTTTATATTCACTTTAGTTACTATGTCCCGTGGTTTGTTCTTTACTAGGTTTCAAATATCTCTTCATCCATAACACTGCTTGCCCCATTTATATTCCTTTACTTAACCATGGGCTAGTTATCGCTCTTTACTATAAAATTTAATTTTGCGTTTCTTACTAGGTTGCTAGCTACCACTTAAACCCGGATTATGTAATAGGTTGCTAGCTACCGCTGCAACCTAGATATTCCTATTTCTGCTACTATGGGCTAAGGTTCGTTCTTTCGTCTAAAACTAGCAAAAAATTTTTTAAGCCTGATGAAGATTTAACTAATGTGTCAAAAGTGACGTTGCAAGTCGACGATTTTGTATTGGCCTTATTATAATTGGTATGGTGAAATAATAATATGCATATGGCTCTTAAATCATACTTCTTTATGGTTCCATATGGTCTAGTGGCTAGGATAGTTAACTTTCACTTAACAGGCTCGGGTTCGATTCCCGGTGTGGGAAAATTTTTAACTCTATAATCTTCGAACATTTGAACCTTTTATAATCTATAATGATGTATAATATAAATACTGTAATCTTAACTATAGTGAAGTTGCGTATGCAAGTTAGTATAGGGAAGAGTTCGATCTTTATTATACTCTCTACGATGTTCCAGTGCCAAGCTATCTCTGGATACAAAAGAAAAAAAAAAGAAAAAAATATCCCGTTTAGGCAGAATGTTGTAGTAGCTGCCACTTTTCTTGATTTTCAAGCCAATATATTTCCCTTGCTGTTCAAGCCAAGGGACAGAAAGTTTCCTATACAGGGGTTTCGGACAAGGCGGTTCTAATGGTGTATTTTTTGTTTTGATCTGACTCCTCTGTTAGGAACTATGGGTTTTTATATTTCTTAACATTGGACGTGATCGTCTCTTACTAGGTTGCTAGCTACCGCTGCAACCCGGATCAGTTATTATGAGATAGACTTCGGTTATATTACAAACAGGAAAAAGCCTATGGCTTTTTCTTTATTGGAATAGTAAGAGACGACCTGGTCACAACCTATTATTAAGACGTCATTGACCAATCTTTAACATGACTAATATTAATCATTAAGTAATTCAATTACTATGGACGAAAGTTCGTCCTTTAATGTAACTATAAATACAAACAGGAAAAAACCTACGGCTTTTTCTTCTTTTAAATAGTAAGAGACGAAACTCAAACAATCAAGTAGCTAACTAAGTCCAATGTATGGAATGATTTGTTATTTCAGTGATCGTCTTTTAATGTAAATTTACTAACCTATACTATAGTTAAGTGGCCTATATAATTTAGTATAGGCAAGAGTTCGTTCTTTATAATATTTCGCTCTTATTATACAGTTCCTTACCACGAACTGTTTGACAAAATTCGCATTTATAGTATCGATCCTTTATGTAAAAACTATGACGACATTCAATATTTATCTAGTAGGGTTTCAGACAAGGTAATTCTAATGATGTACTTTTGTTTTGATCTGACTCTATTTTTAAGAGTTTTGTTATATTTCTTAGCATTGGACTGATCGTCTCTTACTAGATTGCTAGCTACTGCTGCAACCCGGATTCACATATATATTATTTATGAGAGGCAACCTGGCCGAGTGGTCCAAGGCACTGGTGTTAGCCACCAGTCTCTTCGGAGGCGTGGGTTCAAATCTTACCGCTGGTATACGATTATGTTTGAAAGACTGCAGTGTGAAAAGACATCGAAAATACAGTTTTTGGTGGAAAAATTTATTCTCTTTTAGAAATAATTTATTTTAGTTACAAAAGGTTTTTAACCCAATTAATTTCCTTTAAAATGAGCTATTGAACAACCCTCTACGATGTTCCAGTGCCAAGCTATCTCTGGAAACAAAGAAAAAAAGAAAAAAAGAAAAAAATATCCCGTTTAGGAAGAATGTTGTAGTAGCTGCCACTTTTCTTGATTTTCAAGCCAATATATTTCCCTTTCTGTTCAAGCCAAGAGACAGAAAGTTTCCTATACAGGGGTTTCGGACAAGGCGGTTCTAATGGTGTACTTTTTGTTTTGATCTGACTCCTTTTTTAGGAACTATGGGTTTTTATATTTCTTAACATTGGACGTGATCGTCTCTTACTAGGTTGCTAGCTACCGCTGCAACCCGGATGCAACCCGGATCTTCTTTGGAGTAGTAAGGGACAAATCTCAAAGAATTAGGTAGCTAACTAAGTTCAATGTATAAAATGTTCTACTCTTCTGATGATCGTCTTTTAATAACTTTACCGTGGACTTTTTGATTGCTTCACAAATCAAATACCTTTGGAATGACTGCAGTGTCAAAAGAAATCAAAAATGCAGTTTCTAGTGTAAAAATTTATTCTTTTTTAAAAAAAAATTTTTTAGTTATAAAAGGTTTTTAACCTCGTTAATTGCCATTATAATGAGCCATTTAACAACTCTCTACGATGTTCCAGTGCCACGATATCTGTGGAATTACTAACCTATACTTTTATAATTAAGTGGCGCATAAAATTTAGCATAGGCCAAAGGCCGTTCTTTATTATAAAAAACTTTCACTTAACAGGCTCGGGTTCGATTCCCGGTGTGGGAAAATTTTTAACTCTATAATCTTCGAACATTTAAACCTTTTATAATCTATAATGATGTATAATATGAATACTGTAATCTTAACTATAGTGAAGTTGCGTATGCAAGTTAGTATAGGGAAGAGTTCGATCTTTATTATAATTATAACTACAAAAAGTTTTTAACCCCATTAATTTGCTTTAAAATGAGCCATTAAACAACTCTCTACGATGTTCCAGTGCCAAGCTATCTGTGGAATTACTAATTATAATAATTTCGTAAGAAAAATGATTCTATTTAAAAATAATTTGTTTTATAACTACAAAAAGTTTTTAACCCCATTAATTTGCTTTAAAATGAGCCATTAAACAACTCTCCACGATGTTCAAGTACCAAGCTATCTGTGGAATTACTAACCTATACTATAATTAAGTGGCGTATAAAATTTAGTATAGGCAAGAGGTCGCTCTTTATTATAATTTTCTTGATTTTCAAGCCAATATATTTCCCTTGCTGTTCAAGCCAAGGGACTGAAAGTTTCCTATACAGGGGTTTTGGACTAGGCGGTTCTAATGGTGTACTTTTTGTTTTGATCTGACTCCTTTTTTAGGAACTATGGGTTTTTATATTTCTTAACATTGGACGTGTTCGTCTCTTACTAGGTTGCTAGCTACCGCTGCAACCCGGATTTTCATTCATAACACTGTTGTCCCCATTTATATTCCTTTACATGACCATAGGCTAGTTATCGCTCTTTACTATAACATGAACTGTTTGACAACCCAGATTATGTAAGGCCTGATTACAAACAGGAAAAAGCCTACGGCTTTTTCTTCTTTGGTGTAGTAAGAGACAATTTTCAAAAAATCAGGCAGCGAACTAAGTCCAATGTATCCAATTGTTTGTTCTCCTAATGATCGCCTTTTAATATAAACCCGTATTGCTACGAACTGTATGATTTGATACTGGGTAGTCATTTTTGTCACTATACGTGATATACACATAGTTATCCGAGGCAGCTTGGCCGAGAGGTCTAAGGCATTGGTTTTAGCCACCCGTATCTTTCGAAGTGTGGGTTCAAATCCCAACACTGCCAGTATTTCATACCAAAGCAAACAAAGTACTTGTTTTAGTCTTAAATTTATAATCTTACTTTAGTTACTATGGGCTGAAGTTCGTTCTTTACTGTAAAATAGTTACAAAAGGTTTTTAACCCAATTAATTTCCTTTAAAATGAGCTATTGAACAACCCTCTACGATGTTCCTACGATGTCATATATGGTTATTAGTACACAATAGGTTTTAGATATTACGTCATGTCACTTATTACGTCATATATGGTTATTAGTAGATAATCGGTAAAATATTCGTTCTTTATTATAATATAGTAATTATGACGTCACTGCATCAAAAATACAGTTTTTATTGGAAAAATTTATTCTCTTTTAGAAATAATTTATTTTAGTTACAAAAGGTTTTTAACCCAATTAATTTCCTTTAAAATGAGCTATTGAACAACCCTCTACGATGTTCCAGTGCCAAGCTATCTCTGGAAAAAAAGAAAAAAAAAAGAAAAAAATATCTCGTTTGAGAAGAATAACGTGGTAAAAGTCAATTTGCTTGATTTTCAAGCCAATATATTTCCCTTGCTGTTCAAGCCAAGGGACAGAAAGTTTCGTATACAGGGGTTTCGGACAAGGCGATTCTAATGGTGTACTTTTTGTTTTGATCTGACTCTTGCTTTAGGAGCTATGGGTTTTTATATTTCTTAACATTGGTTATTAGTACACAATAGGTTTTAGATATTACGTCATGTCACTTATTACGTCATATATGGTTATTAGTAGATAATCGGTAAAATATTCGTTCTTTATTATAATATAGTAATTATGACGTCACTGCATCAAAAATACAGTTTTTATTGGAAAAATTTATTCTCTTTTAGAAATAATTTATTTTAGTTACAAAAGGTTTTTAACCCAATTAATTTCCTTTAAAATGAGCTATTGAACAACCCTCTACGATGTTCCAGTGCCAAGCTATCTCTGGAAAAGAAAGAAAAAAAAAAGAAAAAAATATCTCGTTTGAGAAGAATAACGTGGTAAAAGTCAATTTGCTTGATTTTCAAGCCAATATATTTCCCTTGCTGTTCAAGCCAAGGGACAGAAAGTTTCCTATACAGGGGTTTCGGACAAGGCGATTCTAATGGTGTACTTTTTGTTTTGATCTGACTCCTGCTTTAGGAGCTATGGGTTTTTATATTTCTTAACATTGGACGTGATCGTTTCTTACTAGGTTGCTAGCTACCGCTGCAACCCGGATTTTTAACCCCATTAATTTCCTTTAAAATGAGCCATTGAACAACTCTCTACGAAGTTCCAGTGCCAAGCTATCTGTTGAATTACTAACCTATACTATAATTAAGTGGCGTATAAAATTTAGTATAGGCAAAAGGTCGTTCTTTATTATAATTTTGTTTTGATCTGACTCCTTTTTTAGGAACTATGGGTTTTTATATTTCTTAACATTGGACGTGATCGTCTCTTACTAGGTTGCTAGCTACCGCTGCAACCCGGAAAAACAAGCAAAACATTTTTTAAGTCTGATGAAGATTTAACTAATGTGTCAAAAGTAAGGTTGCAAGTCGACGATTTTGTTTTGGCCGTATTATAATTGGTATGGTGAAATAATAATATGCATATGGCTCTTAAATCATACTTCTTTATGGTCCCATATGGTCTAGTGGCTAGGATAGTTAACTTTCACTTAACAGGCTCGGGTTCTATTCCCGGTGTGGGAAAATTTTTAACTCTATAATCTTCGAACATTTGAACCTTTTATAATTTATAATGATGTATAATATAAATACTGTAATCTCAACTATAGTGAAGTTGCCTATGCAAGTTAGTATAGGGAAGAGTTCGATCTATAATCAGTTAGATCCTATGAAACTAGCAAAGGCCCCATTTTATAATGAACTGAATCGGTCCTTTATGAATTTATGATGAACAATATCGGTCCTTTAGGTAAACTTTACTAACCTATAATATAGTTAAGTGGCCGATAAAATTTAGTATAGGCAAGAGGTCGTTCTTTATTATAATATTGTGATATTCATGAATGAGACCATTTACAGTTTTGACGTTTCTTATATAGTAATTATGACGTCACTGCATCAAAAATACAGTTTTTATTGGAAAAATTTATTCTCTTTTAGAAATAATTTATTTTAGTTACAAAAGGTTTTTAACCCAATTAATTTCCTTTAAAATGAGCTATTGAACAACCCTCTACGATGTTCCAGTGCCAAGCTATCTCTGGAAAAGAAAGAAAAAAAAAAGAAAAAAATATCTCGTTTGGGGAGAATAACGTGGTAAAAGTCAATTTGCTTGATTTTCAAGCCAATATATTTCCCTTGCTGTTCAAGCCAAGGGACAGAAAGTTTCCTATACAGGGGTTTCGGACAAGGCGATTCTAATGGTGTACTTTTTGTTTTGATCTGACTCCTGCTTTAGGAGCTATGGGTTTTTATATTTCTTAACATTGGACGTGATCGTCTCTTACTAGGTTGCTAGCTACCGCTGCAACCCGGACAAGTTACTATCTCTGTTGTTTGTGTAGTACTCTTTCTTCAACTTGCGTATAGCCTGCTTTGATCTAACCATTATTCTAATCAAGAATGAGAGAATTTTCAGTTTTGACTTTCCTTATATACTAATTATGACGTCACTCTATTCACGTCATAGCTCTAATATAAAACTATGATGATCTTATATAGTAATTATGACGTCACTGCATCAAAAAAACAGTTTTTATTGGAAAAATTTATTCTCTTTTAGAAATAATTTATTTTAGTTACTATAGATTTTTAACCCAATTAATTTCCTTTAAAATGAGCTATTGAACAGCCCTCTACGATGTTCCAGTGCCAAGCTATCTGTGGAAAAGAAAGAAAAAAATATCCCGTTTGTGGAGAATAACGTGGTTAAAGTCAATTTTCTTGATTATCAAGCCAATATATTTCCATTGCTGTTCAAGCCAAGGGACAGAAAGTTTCCTATACAGGGGTTTCGGACAAGGCGGTTCTAATGGTGTACTTTTTGTTTTGATCTGACTCCTTTTTTAGGAGCTATGGGTTTTTATATTTCTTAACATTGGACGTGATCGTCTCTTACTAGGTTGCTAGCTACCGCTGCAACCCGGATAAGTATCGGTCCTTTATGTATTTAATGTAATAACCAATGATCGTCTTTTATTGTAAATCTTAATGTAATAAAAATAATTTATTTTAATTACAAGAAGTTAAGTGGAGTATAAAATTTAGTATAGGCAAGAGGTCGTTCTTTATTATAAGCATGTTTTTATAACTATTATGGATCTTAATAAAGATTAGTCATATTAAAAATACGCTATTTTGGTAGTCTGGTTCTTAACTGTGATTTATGATGAATCATATCGATCCTTTATGTAATATTACGTCACATATGGTTATCTTTTAATGTATTATTACAAACAGGAAAAAGCCTACGGCTTTTTCTTCTTTGGAATAGTAAGAGACGAACCTCAAAGAATCAGGCAGCTAACTAAGTTCAATATAAGCAATGGTTTGTTCTTCTAATGTTCATCTTTTAATTTGGCGTTTCTTACTAGATTGCTAGCTACCACTGCATCCTAGATATTCTTATTTCTGCTACTATGGGCTAAGGCTTGTTCTTTACTGTATCTTTTAAGAAGAATAGTAGGCGTCTTTATTATCTTCTTTGCGTAAGCATTTATCTAGTATAGGCAAAAGGTCGTTGTGTTTTCATCTCTACTATTTCATTTTTCAAGATGTTGTCTCTGTTTTTTGTACTAACTCGCTTCTTATGACTCGTCATAATACTTTATTTAAACTCATAACACTTCTTATGATTCGTATCAAATATCCATAACCTAACAAAAAGTAAAACTAATTTTTAAATTTTCAGGTATTTTGTTAGTTTGAATGAAAAGATTAAAATTATTGCTCAGATATCATAAATATTTTTGCAGTTTACATAATAACTTTAGCGATTCTAAACTGAAAAATAAGATATATTAAAAAATGGAATTTTTTGGTCTGAAACTACATGGTCAATCCCACATCGGGTAGTTAGAACCTAACCAAAAATAAAACTAATTTTAACATTTTAAGGTATTTTTCTAGCTTGTATTGAAATATTCAAACTACTGCTCAGATACCATGGATATTTTTGCAGTTTACACAAGCTAATAAGAATATTAATTTATATAATTTATAAAGAATATAAATTAATATAAGTAAGAGGTCGTTCTTTATTATATTTTCTTATGTTTGTTTCGGTAATCTTCATCATTTTCATACCGTTCCCTGCTCTTTTGTCTAGCCTGCTCAATTCTTGCTTCTCTGTAATGTTCATCATTACCATACCGTTCTTTTGCTCTCTCAATTATTACTTCTCGATACGCCTGGTCGGTTGAATACCTTTTTTTTGCTCTCTCAATTATTACTTCTCGATACACCTGGTCGGTTGAATACCTTTGCTTTTTTCTTTTCAAGTTACTATCTCTGTTGTTTGTGTAGTACTCTTTCTTCAACTTGCGTATAGCCTGCTTTGATCTAACCATTATTCTAATCAAGAATGAGAGAATTTTCAGTTTTGACTTTCCTTATATACTAATTATGACGTCACTCTATTCACGTCATAGCTCTAATATAAAACTATGATGATCTTATATAGTAATTATGACGTCACTGCATCAAAAATACAGTTTTTATTGGAAAAATTTATTCTCTTTTAGAAATAATTTATTTTAGTTACTATAGATTTTTAACCCAATTAATTTCCTTTAAAATGAGCTATTGAACAACCCTCTACGATGTTCCAGTGCCAAGCTATCTCTGGATACAAAAAAAAAAGAAAAAAATATCCCTTTTGACGAGAATAACGTGGTTAAAGTCAATTTTCTTGATTTTCAAGCCAATATATTTCCATTGCTGTTCAAGCCAAGGGACAGAAAGTTTCCTATACAGGGGTTTCGGACAAGGCGGTTCTAATGGTGTACTTTTTGTTTTGATCTGACTCCTTTTTTAGGAGCTATGGGTTTTTATATTTCTTAACATTGGACGTGATCGTCTCTTACTAGGTTGCTAGCTACCGCTGCAACCCGGATAATTTATTTTAGTTACTATAGATTTTTAACCCAATTAATTTCGTTTAAAATGAGCCTTTGAACAACTATCTAAGATGTTCCAGTGCCAAGCTATCTCTGGATACAAAAAAAATGTCCCGTTTAGGCAGAATGTTGTAGTAGCTGCCACTTTTCTTTGAAATAGTAAGAGACGAACCTCAAACAATAAAGTAGCTAACTAATTCCAATGTGTGCAAATTTTGTTATTCCAATGCTCGTCTTTTAATGTAATTATCATAAACCATTCAGTTAGTATAGGCTAAACTTCGTTCTTTATTATAATATAGTAATTATGACGTCACTGCATCAAAAATACAGTTTTTATTGAAAAAATTTATTCTCTTTTAAAAATAATTTATTTTAGTTACTATAGATTTTTAACCCAATTAATTTCCTTTAAAATGAGCTATTGAACAACCCTCTACGATGTTCCAGTGCCAAGCTATCTGTGGAAAAGAAAAAGAAAAAAGAAAAAAATATCCCGTTTGTGGAGAATAACGTGGTAAAAGTCTATTTTCTTGATTTTCAAGCCAATATATTTTCTTTGTTATTCAAGCCAAAGGGCGGTAAGTTTCCTTTATGGAGGATTTGTACAAGGCGGTTCTAATGGTGTACTTTTTGTTTTGATCTGACTCTTTTTTTAGGAGCTACGGGTTTTTATATTTCTTAACATTGGAGGTGATCGTCTCTTACTAGGTTGCTAGCTACCGCTGCAACCCGGATATAGTTAAGTTGCCTATGCAAGCTAGTATAGGCAAGAGTTCGTTCTTTATTGTATACAAACAGGAAAAAGCCGAGGCTTTTTCTTCTTTGAAATAGTAAGAGACGAACCACAAGTAACTACCACTGGAACCACCATATATCAATTACTATGCATGAGCGATCGTTCTTTACTGTAAATTATCATAAACGTTATCGATCCTTTATGTAAAATTCTCTTACAACGCCATACCTAATTTAGTATAGCCAAGAGGTCGTTCTTTATTATAATCATTGTGATAACACATCTTGCTGTTTTGTTTTGCTCTCTCAATTATTACTTCTCGATACGCCTGGTCGGTTGAATACCTTTGCTTTTTTCTTTTCAAGTTACTATCTCTGTTGTTTGTGTAGTACTGTTTTTTCAACTTGCGTATAGCTTGCTTTGATCTAACCATTATCTAATCAAGAATGAGACCATTTACAGTTTTGACTTTAATTATATACTAATTATGACGTCACGGCGTAATGATTTTATTCATTGACGTCATGGCACAATGGTATTATTTCATGATGTCTTCAGAAACAACAATATAATTTCGTGTTTTTCTATTCACGTCATAGCTCTAATATAAAACTATGATGACATTCATTATTTATCTAGTAGGGTTTCAGACAAGATAGTTCTAATGATGTACTTTTGTTTTGATTTGACTCTATTTTTAGGAGTTTTTTTATATTTCTTAGCATTGGACTGATCGTCTCTTACTAGGTTGCTAGCTACTGCTGCAACCCAAATTCACATATATATTTATTTATGAGAGGCAGCCTGGCCGAGCGGTCCAAGGCACTGGTGTTAGCCACCAGTCTCTTCGAAGGCAAGGGTTCAAATCTTACCGCTGGTATACGATTATGTTTGAAAGACTGCAGTGTGAAAAGACATCAAAAATGCAGTTTTTGGTGGAAAAATTTATTCTCTTTTAGGAATAATTTATTTTAGTTACTATAGATTTTTAACCCAATTAATTACCTTTAAAATGAGCTATTGAACAACCCTCTACGATGTTCCAGTGCCAAGCTATCTCTGTATACAAAAGAAAAAAAGAAAAAAAAAATCCCGTTTAGGCAGAATGTTGTAGTAGCTGCCACTTTTCTTGATTTTCAAGCCAATATATTTCCCTTGCTGTTCAAGCCAAGGGACAGAAAGGTTCCTATACAGGGGTTTCGGACAAGGCGGTTCTAATGGTGTACTTTTTGTTTTGATGTGACTCCTTTGTTAGGAACTATGGGTTTTTATATTTCTTAACATTGGACGTGATCGTCTCTTACTAGGTTGCTAGCTACCGCTGCAACCCGGATATAGTTAAGTTGCCTATGCAAGCTAGTATAGGCAAGAGTTCGTTCTTTATTGTATACAAACAGGAAAAAGCCGAGGCTTTTTCTTCTTTGAAATAGTAACAGACGAACCACAAGTAACTACCCCTGGAACCACCACATATCAGTTACTATGCATGAGCGATCGTTCTTTACTGTAAATTATCATAAACGTTATCGATCCTTTATGTAAAATTCTCTTACAACGCCATACCTAATTTAGTATAGCCAAGAGGTCGTTCTTTATTATAATCATTGTGATAACACATCTTGCTGTTTTGTTTTGCTCTCTCAATTATTACTTCTCGATACGCCTGGTCGGTTGAATACCTTTGCTTTTTCTTTTCAAGTTACTATCTCTGTTGTTTGTGTAGTACTGTTTTTTCAACTTGCGTATAGCTTGCTTTGATCTAACCATTATCCGGGTTGCAGCGGTAGCTAGCAACCTAGTAAGAGACGATCACGTCCAATGTTAAGTCTAATCAAGAATGAGACCATTTACAGTTTTGACTTTTCTTATATACTAATTATGACGTCACGGCGTAATGATTTCATTCATTGACGTTATGGCGCAATGGTATTATTTCATGACGTCTTCAGAAACAACAATATAATTTCGTGTTTTTCTATTCACGTCATAGCTCTAAAATAAAACTATGATGACATTCATTATTTATCTAGTAGGGTTTCAGACAAGGTAGTTCTAATGATGTACTTTTGTTTTGATTTGACTCTATTTTTAGGAGTTTTGTTATATTTCTTAGTATTGGACTGATCGTCTCTTTCTAGGTTGCTAGCTACTACTGCAACCCAAATTCACATATATATTAATTTATGAGAGGCAGCCTGGCCGAGTGGTCCAAGGCACGGGTGTTAGCCACCAGTCTCTTCGGAGGCGTGGGTTCAAATCTTACCACTGGTATACGATTATGTTTGAAAGACTGCAGTGTGAAAAGACATCAAAAATGCAGTTTTTGGTGGAAAAATTTATTCTCTTTTAGAAATAATTTATTTTAGTTACTATAGATTTTTAACCCAATTAATTACCTTTAAAATGAGCTATTGAACAACCCTCTACGATGTTCCAGTGCCAAGCTATCTCTGGATACAAAAGAAAAAAAGAAAAAAAAATATCCCGTTTAGGCAGAATGTTGTAGTAGCTGTCACTTTTCTTGATTTTCAAGCCAATATATATTCCCTTGCTGTTCAAGCCAAGGGACAGAAAGTTTCCTAAATAGTGGTTTCGGACAAGGCGGTTCTAATGGTGTACTTTTTGTTTTGATCTGACTCCTCTGTTAGGAACTATGGGTTTTTATATTTCTTAACATTGGACGTGATCGTCTCTTACTAGGTTGCTAGCTACCGCTGCAACTCGGATTTTGTCGTCAACTGTTTGCTTTATTGTAGCTAGAACTATTGGCTTAGTTGTTCCTGTATATTGTATCAGGTACTATGGGCTACTGTTCGTTCCTTAATGTAATGCTTTTCTCTTTTCAAGATGTTGTCTCTGTTTTTTGTATAGTACTGTTTTTTTAAATTACGTATAACTCGCTTAGAAGGCATCTTATTACAAAACAAAAAATAATATTCTTATCTAATTAACCCTTCTTAAGACTCGTATCGAGTACCCATAACCTAACAAAAAGTAAAACTATTTTTTAAATTTTTAGGTATTTTGTTAGTTTGAATGAAAAGATTAAAATTATTGCTCAGATATCATAAATATTTTTCAGTTTACATAATAACTTTAGCGATTCTAAACTGAAAAATAAAATATATTAAACAATTGAATTTTTTGGTCTGAAAATACATAGTAAATCCCATATCGAGTAGTTAGAACCTAACCAAAAATAAAACTAATTTTAACATTTTAAGGTATTTTTCTAGCTTGAATTGAAATATTCAAACTATTGCTCGGATACCATGGATATTTTTGCAGTTTACACAAGCTACAAAGAACGCACAGGCTGATCTTTGTAAATTGAGAAAAATTTTACGAATCTTTTACCGAGATTACGAAAAATATTCAAAAATTAAAGATTAAAATTATCTATGAAAGAATGGATTTTGTTGAAAAGTCAACTAGAGATGTTTTCGCAAAACTTCATAGTAATATCTAAATAAATGTTGCATGTTTATTGAAAAGCTTCCAAGGTATGGCGGTTCTAATGGTGTACTTTTTGTTTTGATCTGACTCTTTTTTTAGGAGTTAGGACCGCTGCAACCCGGATTTAATCTTCATCATTATTATACCGTTCCTTGCTCTTTTGTTTGGCTGTCTCAATTTCCGCATGTCTATAAACTACATCATTATAATATCGCTGTTTGTCACTATCAATTTTTACTTCTTGATACCCCTGGTTGGTAGAATACCTTTGCTTTTCTCTTTTCAAGATGCTATCTCTGTTTTTTTTTGTAGTACTGTTTTTTTTTAACTTGCGTGTAGCTTGCTTTGATTTAACCATTATGTAATCATGAATGAGACCATTTACATCTTTGTCGCTGCTTATATAGTAATTATGACGTCGTGGCGCAATGTTATTTCATGAATTATGACGTCATGGCGTAATGACATTGTTTCATGACGTCTTTAGAAACAACAACATAATTTCGTGTTTTTCTATTCACATCATAGCTCTAATAAAACTAAGACGACATTTATTATTTATCTAGTAGGGTTTCAAAAGGTGGATCTAATTATGTACTTTTGTTTTGATATGACTCTATTCTTAGGAGTTCTGGGTTCTTATATTTCGTAGCATTGGACTGATCGTCTCTTACTAGGTTGCTAGCTACTGCTGCAACCCGGATTCACATATATAGTTATGAGAGGCAGCGTGGCCGATTGGTCCAAGGCACTGGTGTTAGCCACCAGTCTCTTCGTAGGCATGGGTTCAAATCTTACCGCTGGTATACGATTATGATTCATGTACAAAAATCAAATATCTTTGAAAAGACTGCAGTATGAAAAGACATCAAAAATGTAGTTTTTAATTGAAAAATTTATTCTCTCTTAGAAATAATTTATTTTAGTAACAAAATATTTTTAACCCAATTAATTTCCTTTATAATGAGCCATTGAACAACTCTCTACGATGTTCCAGTGCCAAGCTATCTGTGGAAAAGAAGAAAGAAAAAAAGAAAGAAAAAATATGCCGTTTCGGCAGAATGTTGTAGTAGCTGCCACTTTTCTTGATTTTCAAGCCAATATATTTTCCTTGCTGTTCCAGCCAAATAACAGAAAGTTTACTATACAGGGGTTTCGGACAAGGCGGTTCTAATGGTGTACTTTTTGTTTTGATCTGACTCCTTTTTAGGAGCTATGGGTTTTTATATTTCTTAACATTGGACCTGATTTTCTCTTACTAGGTTGCTAGCTACCGCTGCAACCCGGATTTGATCTGACTCCTTTTTTAGGAGCTATGGGTTTTTATATTCCTTAACATTGGACGTGATCGTCTCTTACTAGGTTGCTAGCTACCGCTGCAACCCGGATACTTACAAAATTCTCATTTACAGTATTGATCCCTTATGTAAAACTAGTTTTAAAATTAAAAAATGGAAATTATTGATCAGACACAATAAATATTTTTGTACTTAGCAGTTAAATAAAATTGTTTTATTTAAAATTTTTAGGAATTATTCTAGTTTCAGTTGATAAATAAGATTTTGTTCAAGGAATCGAGCAGCTTACTAAGTCAAATATATGCAATGGTATGATCGGACTCCTTTTTTAGGAGCTGTGGGTTTTTATATTTCTTAACATTGGACGTGATCGTTTCTTAAAAATTAGTTTTGTTTTTGTTAGGTTCTAGCAATTCGACGCGTGATTTTATGGGTAGCGTAGACCAAATACAACTGAATTCATCGATTTATACTAGCAAAACATTTTTTAAGTCTGATGAAGATTTAACTGATGTGTCAAAAGTAAGGTTGCAAGTCGACGATTTTGTTTTGGGCTTATTATATTTGGTATGATGAAATAATAATATGCAAATAGTTTTTAAATCATTTTTTTTTTATAGTCCCAAATGGTCTAGCGGTTAGGATAGCTGGCTTTCATCTAGCAGGCCCGGGTTCGATTCCCGATATGGGAAAATTTTTAACTCTATAATCTTTGAACATTAGAAGCTCTAAACCTTTTATAATTTATAATGAACCACATCGATCCTTTATGTGACTTTCACAATAATCCAGACCGCCAAGGTAGAAATTAACCACTTTGTCAGTTGAAAATTTTAATACTATATCATTTTCAAGGATTTCAAAAAGAATTTGACATAATTCAATATCCGTCAGATAGAGCTTGCAGATATCAGGATGACATTGCCAAGTAACCTGCTGCCCAAGTTTTGTTTTTGAATGTTTACTCAGATTGTTATAGGTGACTTCAGCCATCATAATTTCATTGTCAGATCTAGTTTAAGAGCATTTTTCAATAGTTGTCTTGTACTTTTCAGGACAGTTTGTTCTACAACACAGAACATTTTTTGCCAAATATTCAGTAGAACTAAAAGAACTGTTTAAAACACAGTTAGAAATACTTTTTCTTGAGGAGGTGTTCCAGGAATTTGTTTTAATCGTTAGTCTTACAAAGACATATACTAATAACCCTAACAGGTTCGTTTTCGCCATAATTCAAAAACATTGTTTTTCCTTCGCTGTTGATAGGTATGCTCGTATATATATTTTTATTGCTGCTACATAAACTGCAATTGCTCCTTCCAAAATTAATATACGAATTTTCTAAGAAGTACGCTTCCGTATACCCACTGTGTTGTCGAATATTTTCCATTGCATCTATAAACTGTTCCGCAGTTGCCAATCCATACCTTGGAAGCTTTTCATTAAACTGACAACATTTCTTTTGGATATTACTATGAAGTTTTGCCAGAGCATTTCTAGCCGATTTGTCAACAGCATCCGCTCTTTCAAAGAGAATTTTAATCTGTAATTTTGAATGTTTTTTGTGATCCTGGTTAAACATGCGTAAAATGTTTCTCAATTTACGAAGATCAGCCTGCATTTTTGCCATCTTCTTGTATTTCTGAATGTAATTTTTCCCTTTGTCCTTATGCGTTCTTTGGTACAACATCGCAGAAAATTTAATTTTTTCATAATTGCTTTTGTCACCCCAGTATCTACCCATTATTCTAGTAGAAATTTTTTCTTATGTTTGTTTCGGTAATCTTCATCATTATCATACCGTTCCTTGCTCTTTTGTTTGGCGGTCTCAATTTTTACTTCTCGATACACCTGGTCGGTTGAATACCTTTGCTTTTCTTTTTTCTTATATTTGATTCGGTAATCTTCATCATTGCGATAACGCTCCTGGATCTTTTGTCTAGCCTGCTCAATTGTTGCTTCTCTCTAATCTTCATCATTGTGATAATGCTCCTTGATCTTTTGTCTAGCCTGCTCAATTGTTGTTTCTCTGTAATCTTCATCATTATTGTACCCTTCCTTGCTCTTTTGTTTGGCTGTCTCAATTTTCGCATGTCTATAAACTACATCATTATAATATCGCTGTTTGTCACTATCAATTTTTACTTCTCGATACGCCTGGTCGGTAGAATACCTGTGCTTTTCTCTTTTCAAGATGCTATCTCTGTTTTTTTTGTAGTACTGTTTTTTTAACTTGTATCTACCCATTATTCTAGTAGCAATTTTTTTGTTATGTTTGTTTCGGTAATCTTTATCATTATCATACCGTTCCTTGCTCTTTTGTTAGGCTGTCTCAATTTTTACTTCTCGATACACTTGGTCGGTTGAATACCTTTGCTTTTCTTTTTTCTTACATTTGATTCGGTAATCTTCATCATTGTGATAACGCTCCTTGATCTTTTGTCTAGCCTGCTCAATTGTTGCTTCTCTGTAATCTTTATCATTATTATACCGTTCCTTGCTCTTTTGTTTGGCTGTCTCAATTTTCGCATGTCTATAAACTACATCATTATAATATCGCTTTTTGTCACTATCAATTTTTACTTCTCGATACGCCTGGTCGGTAGAATACCTTTGCTTTTCTCTTTTCAAGATGCTATCTCTGTTTTTTTTTGTAGTACTGTTTTTTCAACTTGCGTGTAGCTTGCTTTGATTTAACCATTATGTAATCATGAATGAGACCATTTACATCTTTGTCGCTGTTTATTTTTCTAATTATGACGTCATGGCGTTATCATATTTCTTTACATCATGGCGTAATGATATTATTTCATGACGTCTTCAGAAACAACAACATAATGTCGTGTTTTTCTATTCACGTCATAGCTCTAATAAAACTATGACGACATTCATTATTTATCTAGTAGGGTTTCAGACAAGGTGATTCTAATGATGTACTTTTGTTTTGATCTGACTCTTTTTTTAGGAGTTCTGGGTTTTTATATTTCTTAGCATTGGACTGATCGTCTCTTACTAGGTTGCTAGCTACTGCTGCAACCCGGATTCACATATATAGTTATGAGAGGCAGCGTGGCCAAGTGGTCCAAGGCGCTGGTGTTAGCCACCAGTCTCTTCGGAGGCGTGGGTTCAAATCTTACCGCTGGTATACGATTATGGTTCATGTACAAAAATCAAATATCTTTGAAAAGACTGCAGTATGAAAAGACATGAAAAATGCAGTTTTTAGTGGAAAAATTTATTCTCTCTTAGAAATAATTTATTTTAGTTACAAAAGATTTTTAACCCAATTAATTTCCTTTAAAATGAGCCATTGAACAACTCTCTACGATGTTCCGGTGTCAAGCTATCTGTCGAAAAGAAGAAAGAAAAAAAAAGAAAGAAAACAATATGCCGTTTAGGCAGAATGTTGTAGTAGCTGCCACTTTTCTTGATTTTCAAGCCAATATATTTCCCTTGCTGTTCAAGCCAAATAACAGAAAGTTTACTATGCAGGGGTTTAGGACAAGGCGGTTCTAATGGTGTACTTTTTGTTTTGATCTGGCTCCTTTTTTAGGAGCTATGGATTTTTATATTTCTTAATATTGCACGTGATCGTCTCTTACTATGTTGCTAGCTACCGCCGCAACCCCGATAAAAATAATTTATTTTAATTACAAAATATTTTAACCCTATTAATTTCCTTTAAAATGAGCCATTGAACAACTCTCTACGATGTTCCAGTGCCAAGCTATCTGTTGATAATTATTCAAGCCAAAGGACGGTAAGTTTCATATATAGTTGTTTCGGACAAGGCGGTTCTAATGGTGTACTTTTTGTTTTGATCTGACTCTTTTTTTTATGAGTTAGGGTTTTCTATATTTCTTAACAGTGGACGTGATCGTCTCTTACTAGGTTGCTAGCTACTGCTGCAACCCGGATTAGCCACCAGTCTCTTCGGAGGCGTGGGTTCAAATCTTACCGCTGGTATACGATTATGATTTATGTACAAAATCAAATATCTTTGAAAAGACTGCAGTATGCAAAGACATCAAAAATGCAGTTTTTAGGGGGGAAATTTATTTTCTTTTAGAAATAATTTATTTTAGTTACAAAAGATTTTTAACCCAATTAATTTCCTTTAAAAGGAGCCGTTGAACAACTCTCTACGATGTTCCAGTGCCAAGCTATCTGTGGAAAAGAAAGAAGAAAAAAGAAAAAATATGCCGTTTGTGGAGAATAACGTGGTTAAAGTAAATTTTCTTGATTTTCAAGCCAATATATTTTCTTTGTTATTCAAGCCAAAGAACGGTAAGTTTCCTATATAGGGGTTTCGGACAAGGCGGTTCTAATGGTGTACTTTTTGTTTTGATCTGACTCTTTTTTTAGGAGTTAGGGGTTTTTATATTTCTTAACATTGGACGTGATCGTCCCTTACAAGGTTGCTAGCTACCGCTGCCACCCGGATAAGGTATAATCATTTTACAAATACGTTGGCCAGGGGTCCAAGATAAAAATTAAAACATTATGTTGACTTTGCAGCCAGTTGAACCTGAAATATATAATTTACCAATAAACGTATCGGAAACAGAATAAATGTAGACAAATTGGGACAAGCATCTAACCTTTGCTTTTGCTTTGCTTTTTTGCCACTGATTACCTATAGATAAGACATCTAAAACATCACTACCCCTTAACCTCCGGACACCGAGGCTAAATCTGCTTGTGACAGCCAAAAAAAGGTAAACTAATTTGCAGAAGTTTATAACATCTCCCACTTGAAAATGACTCCCACTTGAATATATATATATATATATATATATATATATATATATATATATATATATATATATATATATATAATATATATATATATATATATATATATATATATATATATATATATATATATATATATATATATATATATATATATATATATATATATATATATATATATATATAATATATATATATATATATATATATATATATATATATATATATATATATAATATATATATATATATATATATATATATATATATATATATATATATATATATATATATATATATATATATATATATATATATATATATATATATATATATATATATATTTATATATATATATATATATATATATATATATATATATATATATATGTATATATATATATATATATATGTATATATATATATATCATGTGTCTTGACTTTGTAGCCAGTTGCGCCTCATCCTTTTTAATCGTTGTTCTTTTTTACAGATTAAAACTTAAAATATCATTTTAAAGAGTCTAATTAGCATTATTTATCTATCCCTAGCTTTTCAAATCATGTTGCTGCAGCTACTCTCATCTATAAAAATTTCAAAACTACATCATTGTGATGCATTTTTATTTAAATCACTGCCTAACCGCATGGGGATAAGTGTTCTTACCCTTAAATACATTTAAACGAAAGAAATTTAGACAAGTTATTTGTCTTACCCCAAAATACATATCAGGAACCAACACTATTTACAACAACTAGGAAAATCCGCAAGCCCTTATTTGGCAAAAATAACCACTGTGTACCAGCCAAACGTTACTCTCAAGTCTCTAAATTTTAGTAGATTTTTATTCCGAAAATGGTATATAGCATGCAATCCTTTCAAAAATGTTAAAATTGTATATAGCATGAACGAATTTCGTAGAAAAATGCTGATGTCTTATATTTTGATAAGCTTATCAAGGAAAATTGATAAGTCTTATTTCAAGGGTTAACTTTTTATCTGTTGGCCAACTTTCCAATATCATTAATTAGAAAGAAGCAAAGAAAAAGCTCCAAATTCTTTGGTGATGGGGTTAGGTAGCCGTCACACATCTTAGGCACTATTTGTTTTTGACCAACGTCAATTTAAAAACTGGTGCCTGCCTGTTTACCTGCTAGATTGGAGTTTTCCGGCTGGAAGCAGAAACAGGGCTCGATGAACCGTAAGCTTAGCTGCATGAATTCAGACAGTCCTCCCTGACATAGACTATAAACTTTCACTTCAACTCACAGACTGTAAGCTCTGGGTCAATTACTGGCAAAAAACTTCTTTTTGGTCCGAGGCAAAAGAGTTTTACGCAGCTTTCCAAGTGCAATTTTATATTCATCAATGCAGCCTGAGGTCCACACTCCCCATAAGTACCATGGAAACTTTATTTCAATAAGCAAACCCTTGCCACTTTCTTTCAACAAGCAAACATAGCCAGACCCGGGAAAAAGAAGCAAAAAATCAAATCGTTGCTCCTGTAACGCAATTCAAGTATCTGGAAAGGAAATAAAGTTTGTCTTTAATTCCACATATGCAATGGCCTCACCACCTGTGTTTTAGGGAGAATATTTATTTGGGTCCATTGGGGTATTATTAGCCCAAATGCTCAAAGATATAATTTTAAGCTTATTGGAAATCCTTGGTCTAAGCATTTGGAACAGAACATCGAAGCCATTTAGGAACAAAATTTGTTTTTTGCCCTTTTTGATCGCCAACCTAATTTTTTGTAAATAGTTTCAAACTGATTGGAGAAAAACACCCCTTAAAGTTCGATCACACCCCTTAGTAACCGCCCCCCTCCCCCACAAAGTTTCAAAGTAAACTCGGTCCAAGGAACAATCCCTCAAAGATTCAAGCTGTTAATGCAGCTAAGGTCAAACATGCTTATATTTTCTATTATAAATAAGTTGCATGAATAACGAAGATTTTAGTGATTTTACACCCTTGTCTCCCGAACCGTGTGGATAATGTCTTGCATTTAGGCAAATTTACTACATTGCTTTATTATTGTGAGTAAATAGATAACTTGAAAATGTCATTTTCAGAACTATAGCTGATATGATTATAGTCAGCGTAATTACCGTAGTTCCTGGCCCGAACACACTTTGTATATGTTCCGACAATAATGCACGATCGTAGATTATTATTGATTTGACTGCGTTCAAGTCAAACATAGGTTTGATGCGGTCCGTACATTCAAAAGTTAGCTTCTTTTTTTAAAGTAATGCAATTATTAGAATATCAGCTATAGATTTTTACAGAAACTTAAATGGAACCCTTTTAGAACACCCTAAGAAGCAAGACTAACTTTGTAAAAAAAAATTCTTAAATCCATAACCGTAATTCTTATAAGTTGGCTTTACTTGGTGTTTAATCTGACTCTACTTACTGACGGGGGTCACGAAAAGTCAACTAGATTTAAAGAGCAATATAGCCAGAGTAGCTGCGACACCATAGGTTAAACCCTTTGAGCTCGACTATAGTTTAAGGTCAAGACAAAATGTTTGCAATAGAGACATCCAACTCAAAAAATTTTATGGTACCAATCAATTTGGTGCTTGGGCTAGTTTGCTCTCAGTTTATCAGACTTCTAGCACGCATTAGCTTCTAATAAATAGCCAAAAGGCGCCCAGATACTCGACCTATTTCAACATTGTAAGATAGGAAAATAAAGTGCCCTTTGCGCAAGATTTTCAGAGCTAAACGTCATGGACACCAGTATTCAACTGTAATTTATCAATATGGATTGGATATCCACTGGTTATTGGACATTCTATAGCATGTTAAGGATATGGCTGTACCTCCATGATTAGGAGCTCAGTAGCTGGGTTTTACATTAAAGACTAATGTGGTTGACTTTCTTTCAAGTTTGATATCTTTCACTTTGCTTTCTTCTTTCTATTTTTTTTATGATGATCACGATGAAATTCGGTGTTGTTTTGTAAATCGGCACCAAAAATAAGAGAACTTTTCAAGCTCAAATCGCTTTAATTTTCTTTGCAATTTGGCAGTGATTTGACAAATCTGTGACAAAAAGGTTAGGTGTGTCAAGCTCTTTAAGGATATCAAACAGTTCGTGGCTCAATGGTAAACCGAAACTCTAAAAAACGGAATTTTTATACCAATATATACATCAAAAGAATCAGATTTTAATGCTTATTTCAAATATAGAAGTTTCATCAAGTTTAGTTTTACCCATCAAAAGTTACGCGCCTGAGAAACTTTGCCTGATTTTAGAAAAAAGGAGGAAAGACCCTCTAAAAGTTATAGAACCTTAATAAAAATCACACCATCATATTCAGCGTATGAGAGAATCCTACTGTAAAGTTTTCAAGCACCTATCTAGAAAAAAGTGGAATTTTGCATTTTTTTGCCAGAAGAAAGATCACGGATGCGTGTTATTTGTTTTTTTTTTTCCAGGGGTGATCGTGTCGACCCAGTGGTCCTAGAATATCATGAGAGGGCTCACTGGAACGGAAATTAAAAGTTCTAGTGCCCTTTTTAAGTGACCAAAAAATGGAGGGCAACAAGGCCCCCTCCCATGCTTATTTTTTCCCAAAGTCACCCGATCAAAATTTTGAGATAGCCATTTTGTTCAGCATGGTCGAAAATATGATAAAAATGTCTTTTAGGATGTCTTAATCCTTCGAAGTCCCCGGGAAAGGGCTGAAAGTTATGAACTTTACTCAATGTTAACATATAGTAATGGTTATTGGGAAGTATACAGACGTTTCAGGGGGGATTTTTTCTGGTAGGTGGTGGGGAGGGGGGGTCGGGGGTTATATGGGAGGATCTTTCCATGAAGGAATTTTCATCGGGGAAGGGACATTGCTATAAAGGGGGTGCCGGATTTCCCAGCATTATTAAAGAAAAAGATCAGAAATTAAATAAAAATAAAAACAAGTTTTTCAACTGATTTTAACTGATCAACTGATTGTGACTAAGGGTCATTTTTAACGAATTGGAAAAAAATTCGAACTTTAGTTTAAAGAGCAGGGTATTGACTAAGGGGCGAACCCCCTAATATACGTGTTAAAAATTTATGAATATAGAAGTTCGTTACGTAAGCTAATTCGTAAGTTACGTATATTTATTACTAATAAAAACGTTCGTAAATAAAATTAAACAAGTTTCGAGAAAGCCATTTAACCAAATAAAAGTAAAATTAATATGCAAATTTTGTTTTAATTATTCATGTACGGTGAGCCAAAATCAAAACCTACATTAATTCAAAAACGTTCAAAAATTTAATTAAAAAAAACAAGCTGTTTAACTGAAAGTATGGAATGCCGTTAAAACTTAAAACGAACAGAAATAATTCCGTATATGAAGGGGGCTGTCCCCTCCTCAACGCCTCGCTCTTTACGCTAAAGTTTGACTTTCTCACAACTCTATTTTTTTAAACAATAAAAAAACTTTAGCGTAAAGAGCGAGGCGTTTAGGAGGGGGCAGCCCCCTTCATATACGGAATAATTTCTGTTCGTCTTAAGTTTTAACGTCGTTCCTTACTTTCAGTTAAAAAAACTTGTTTTTTTTTTATTTAATCGATAACCAAAATCCACTGTCCGAACGAACCAATGAAAATGGGGCTTATGAAATTAATTACAGAAAACGGGACAATAAAAGCAAAGTTTTTTAAATAAACAGTCGTGAGCTATGTTATAAACAAATAGTCAAGAGAGGACAGATAATCATCATCAGAATTAAATATCAAAACCCTATTAAAATGTCATACTGTATGGACTTTGGTTAGTACAAAAACGTTATTACAATAATTCAGCATCACAAGGGCTGCTGATGTGACTGGGCTAGACCTAATACTAAATGGTAGCCTATAGAGCAGAAGAGCCAGCATTGCTACAAGGGGGAAGGTTTTGAGTCTATTAATTCTAATTCAGAACTATTTTTTGTTTTTCAGTAAGGGTCTAGAATAGCAGTTGTTCAGAAGAATATAGGCTATGCTACAACAAAAAGAAAGACACTTTTAGATTGGTAGCCTAGTTTTATGTTCATTTATAGCCTTGGCTTAGGGTTTTGATTGTAAATTTGGAGATATTTTCATTACTGAGCTTATAGCTCAGTAATGGGTCACATAATTTAGCTAGGATAAAAGTGAAAACATCATTTGATGCTTTTTTTATGCTAGGCTATTTCATTATTCATGTGAAATGCCTTCAGGGCCCCTTTAAGGGTTCAAGATGCAATTATCCCCAGAAGCAATTCTTGAATTATGAAAGAGCATAAAAAATGGCATCAAATGATGTTTTCACTTTCATCCTAGCTAAGTTACTGTGCCACCTAGATATTTAGCAATATATTTTGCAGTGAGAGAACCTTTACCTTCACTTCTTTCACTGTTTTTTCAGTTTTTCTAAGAAATGCATGAATTTCTTTGAACCTATATACTAATAGAGTGGCCTAATGTGCAAATATATACTCAGAATTTCATTCTGAATCTAAATATAACCTTTATTTCTATCACAAATGAACCTTATCCCCACCCCCATGATGTACAAATATGTACTCTGATTTGGTTATATTTAGGGGTGGGGGTAAAGTTTTTTTGTAATGCAAAGGATGGTTATATTTAGATTCAGAATGCAATTCTGGGGGTAAATTTCTAGTGGGTCATATAATTTAGCTAAGATGAAAGTGTAAATGTCATTTGATTCCTTTTTTATTCTCTTTCATAATTCAAGAATTGCTTCAGGGGCTCATTGCAGCTTGAGCCCTTAAAGGGGCCCCAAAGGTATTTCATTTGTGTAACCACATGAAGAAGTTATCAACACTAGTTAAGCTATTGAAAAGTGTTTAAAGACATATCACTAGTTTATAAATAAGTTGTTCAAGAGTAATATATTCCAAAAATACTTATTTATAACAGTTCAACCCTCATATATTAGGCAACTCAAATATAAACCCTTTTCCTATCATTTCAAGTTTTTTGAATGCCATCAACAAAAATAGTGCTGAATTTTGTGATCTGAAACTTTGCTGTCAACTGTTTAGGTTATATTCCAATTCAGGGTATATATTTACACATTAGTTGGTGGGGTAAAATTCATGGTAAATTTACAGTGGGCCATACAATTTAGCTAGGATGAAAGTGAAAACATCATTTGATGCTTTTTTAGACTCTTCATAATTCATATAAAATACATTAGGAGCCCCTTTAAGGGCTTAAGATGCAATTACCCCCAGAAGCAATTACTGAATTTTGAAAGAGCATAAAAAAAAGGATCAAATGATGTTTTCACTTTTATCTGAGCTAAATTATATGACCCACTAGAAATTTACCATTCTGAGCATATATTTGCATATCAGGAGGTTTGGGAGTATATACTCTGTTAATATAGAGTTTCTAAGAAATTTATGAATTTCTTAGAAAAACTGGAAAAACAAGGAAAGAAGTGAAGATAAACGTTTTCCTGCTGCAAAATGTATTAACTAGGATTATTGTACATATTAAGAAGTAAAAATTGTTTTCTTAACATGTCTCCTTATGTAGTGAACTGCTCATGTATCTGTACTTTTTTTTTCATGCGTTTTCTGGTTCTTGATTTTGTCACAAATGGTTTAAAGTTGTTTTATTCAATTTGATCATGATGAATAAATACCTCTGGATCATATAACTTCAGAAAAATATAATTATAATCAAATAAAATTTTTAACTAATTTTTAACCTTTTCTATAGCCAATAATAAAAGGAAAATGTGTCATCTTTAAGGGTCCATAAAAGGCTTAAATTTGAATTTCTGATTAAAATAATTATCATACTTGAAAAAGCATGAAATAGACATTGAGTGTTATGCACACCTAAATCATGGCTCAGTAATGAAAATATTTCCAAATTTACTGTTTTTGTAGTTCATTCCCAGCCCCCCCCCCCCCAAGAGGTCACATATAGCCTAATTCTATCTAAACACTAACACAAGGAAATATTATTCATTGGTACTTGCTGCATATTATAAAGTAAAAATTTCATCAATTTTGGGGAGGTGGTATTAAGGCACAGTTGGTACTTTTGGGAAGCAAACAATTTTAAGAACAAAGTCTTACTTCATAATATGCAGAAATATTGTATTACGCACATTTTGAAGCCGCTCCCACTATACTCTACCCCTCCCCCCCCCTGTAATGTGCAAGTATAAAGCTCAAATTATATGTTACCAAATGTGTTTTGCTGGTTTTGGATTTTTGTCTGCATTGATTCAATTCATGGGTTGAAGCAAGCATGATGGATGGCAAAATGCCTTGGAAAAATATAATTTGGGCTATATATTTTCACATTATAGGAGGGGAGGGGGGGGTAAACAATTGTACAAGTGGCTTCATATTGTGTCAACTACAACTTTTCTTCATATTATGAAGTAATAATTGTTTTCTACTCAAAAGCCTCAATTGTGTATTATGTTGTTTTTTTTAGTTAGTTTGTATATAGCCTAGTACTGTATAAGACCATTAGAGGGGACAAGGAATGAATTGTCAAAAATTAAAATAAAACCATAAAAATAAACATAATCTTAAAACCGTAAACCATAAAAAGATAAGAATCTTAAAACTCTTTTGTTTTATCATGTCTCCTTCTGGAGAGAAGCTATTCTAGAACTTTGCCATGCTGTATTTTCCTATGAAAAAATTGTTTACAGAACACAAAAAAGTAAAATAAAGTATTATCAGTTATTTGATCAAGGCTGGATAGCTATGCTGAAACATGGTATTTTAGGTAGTAGTTGATGGTTTGAACTGGGGGAAAAATTGAATTTTTCCAGATTTTTTTTGTAAGGCAGTATCATAGGCAGTGCTGCTGCCTAAGTAAAGAACAATATTGGCTAATGTATTATTTATTTTATTTTTTTTAGACCAGGGCACTTTGTATAGAAGAAGTTATTGTAGAAACTTCAAAAAGGACTCATTCAATTGGAATTTAGAGGGCTAGTGCCCTTTTTAATAGTTGAAAGTGATTGGAGGGCAAACAGCTCTCCCCTCCTACACCCATCATTAACTCAAACGCATCCAATTAAAGTTTTGAGAACCATTTTGTTCAGCATAGTTGAAAAGTTTAGAAATTGTGTCTTTGAGGATGACACCCACCCCCCCACAGCCCTCAGGGCAAGGGTTTGAAGTTAGCCCCTGGTGGTCTATAAGGTTTTTATAGAAAGGGTGGTAGCATAAACTTTGGAGGGGGCACATTGCCCCTGACTACCCCTCTTTTCACCAAACCTATCTGATTGAAATTGGGAGATAGCCATTTTGTTCAAAATAGTTTAAAGAACATATAACAAAGCCTTCAGGGTTGACACCCCCCCCCAAAGATTTGGGGCAAGGGTTGTAAGCTATGTCCCTGAGGCATTAAGGTTTTTATGGAATAGTTTCATATAAACTTCAAATGGGGCTCATTTAATTTGAAATTGGAAGTTATAGTGCCCTTATTAAGAGTTTTAGTTCCCTTTTAAGAGTCAAAAGTGATGGAGGGCAACTAGCCCCTCCCCACCAAGTACCCCTCTTTTCACCAAACACATCTGATTGAAGTTGGGAAATAGTAATTTTGATCAAAATAGTCTAAAGAACATATAACAATGCATCCAGGGTTGATAGAACCCCCCAGAGCACTGGAGCAAGGGTTGTAAGTTTTGTCCTAGGTACATATAAGGTTTGAATGGGATGGGTGGTTGTATAAACTTCAGATGGGGCTGATAAAACTTTAGAGGTGGCTCATTTGGTTGAAAATTATAAGTTATAGTCCCCTTTCAGAGTCAGAAGTGATGAAGGTCAACTAACCCCCCTCCCAAATACCCCTCTTTTCACCAAAAGCATCTGATTGAAATTGTCATTTTGTTCAAAATAGTCCAAAGAAGATATAACAATGCATCCACAGTTGACACAACCCCCAGAGCCCTGGAGCAAGGGCTGCAAGTTATACCCTAGGGTCATATAAGGTCTTAATGTTATGGGTGGTTGTATAAACTTCAGATGGCGCTTATTTGATTTGAAATTTGAATTTATAGAATCTTTTATAAGAGTCAAAGTGATTTTAGAGCAATCAGCCCCCCCCCGCCCACACACCCATCATTTCCCAAAACAAACACCCAAACAAAGTTTTGAGATGTCTATTTTTTCAGCATTGTTCAAAGTTTCAGTAATTGTGCATTTGAGGATGTCAACACCCCACCTGAGGCCTCAGGGCAAGAGCTGTAAGTTAGGCCATTTGTTCATTGTTCACATATAGCATGTGTTATTGAAAAAAGGCATGCATGTTTGACTTCTACTTTCCCAAAATACAAAGTTCATTAAGGTGAGTTTTTCAGGGAATGTTGAGGAGAGTTTTGAACTGAATCAAAACATTTTATGTGCATATGGGTTGTCAAAAGGGTGTAACATAGGAATGACTGAGTATATTAATTTGGAACTTTCAGGAAATGATAAGGGAGATGACCAATTGACTAAAAAGGCAATATTTGCACACTATTACTATTAGAACTACCACTGCTTCTACTGCTATCACAACTACTTCCGTTACTACCACTACTATCTTCTGTACGAGTACTACTAAAGATGAGGATATTGAAATAAACTTCTGAGGAAACGTTGAGGGAAAATTAGAACTAAATCAAAACATACCATGTGCATACAGATTGCTGGTACAGGCTTATCAGCAATATTTTTGGAACAGCTTATCGTATCAAAAGGCCTCTTCAGGGGCATCATGAGTGAGATGTTCAGTTGACCAAAAGGCAAAATGTACCAGCTACTACTGCTATTAATACTGCTGCTACTACTGTTACTAATAATAATAATAACACGCTATTACTTCTACTACTGCTCCTACTACTACCACCATTACTATGATGGTAATACAATTAGGGCTACGTGTATTAAGGTGAAAATTTTGACAGAATATTGAGGAGAAATTTGAACTAAATCAAAACACACTATGTGTATCCAGATTGTCAAAAGGGCATATCTCAAGAATGGATTTGGGTATTAAGTTGGATCTTTCAGAGAAAACTTAAAGGGTAAGATTAATTGACAAAAATAGTATATGCATGTCAATACTAACACTGCTTCATTTACTAGTACTGCTACTAAAGTACTTCAACTACTACTCCAGTTGCAACACCTTGTAAAGCTTAGTGAAAAGGGCATCAAAAGAGGGTCAAAAGTGTACATCAGCAATATTTTTGGAATGGCTTACCATTTCAAGGTTAAACTCCTGGGGCATCATGAAAGGGGTGTTCAACTCACCAAAAGGCAAGATGTTACCACTGCTATTAATGCTGCTGCTACTACTACTACTGCTAATATAGCGCTAACGCTGCAACTACTTCTCCTAATATCACTGCAACTACTATGTTATTAGTAGGCCTACTATCAATGCTAAGTCTATGAAGATAAAATTTGAGAGAAAATTAAGGGCAAATTCAAACTAACAGAAGAAACTATGTGTATTTAGATTGTCAAAATGGTGTATCTGAAGAATTCATTTGTGCATTAATTTGGAACTCTCAGAGAATGCTTAAAGGGGAAGATCAATTGACCAAAAGGCAATATGTGCACTCTGCCACTAATGTTACTACCACTGCTACATTTACTAGTTCTACTGCTGCTATTACTATTGCTCCAACTACTACTTCTATTGTTACTACTTCTAAGGCTAAGGGCATTAAGGTGAAAATTTTAAGAAGTATGTGAATATACAGGCTATCAAAAAGACATATTGACAATGTTATAGCAATGGCTAATTGTATTAAGTTGATTACTAATACTACAGCTGTGACTGCTATTACAACTATGCCTGAGGATATTAAGGTGAAATTATCAGAGAATTTTTAGGGGGGTAGGTAAACTGAATCACAACACGTCATCTGTATGGAGGTTGTTAAAAGGGCATATCATCAAAATCTTAGGAACAGTTTTGTGTGTGAAATTAAAACTTGCAAGGCGCTTTGTGGGGGATGTTGAACTAACCAAAAGACAATATTTGCATCATAATACTACTGCTTCTACTCCTACAAGTACAACTACTGCTGCTGTCATTATTACTGCTACTAAATCAAGGGCTACTGTTATTAATTCTACTACTACTACTGCTATTTCTATAACTACTGGTACTACCACTACTGCTGCTAAAGCTAAGGGCATTAAGGCAAAAATTTTGGGTAATATTGAAAATGTATTGAACTAAATTAAAACCCACTAAGTCTGCATAGGTTGTCAAGAGGACGTATCAGAAATGCTTCAGGAACAGTCGGTGGTATTATGTAGAAACTTTCATCGTTTGTTGAAAGAGACGTTGAAAATAAAAACAAAGGTGCTGTGTGCATACTGGTACCAATGCTGCTACTTCTAATACAACTGTTGCTACTACACAAGCTAAGGGTATTAAGGTGAGGCTTTCAATGAATATTGAGGAGGATGTTGAGCTAAATAAAAACAAACTATGATCATGTAGATTGTCAAGAGGGTGACAAAGCAATATCACAATAACAGCTCACATTATTAAGTTAGACCTTTTGGGGTAAGTTGTGGCGGATTTTGAACTAGCCAGAAGACACTGTGTGTTTACTTTAACAGTGCTTCTATGGTTACTGTAACTAATGACACTAATGGCATCAAGTGGAAACTTTTAGGGAACGTTTAGGGGGAGTTTCAGTTAAACAAAAAAACTATATGCATGCAGATATTAAAAGGGCATATAAGCAATATTGGTCATATTACGATATAGGCAGCACTCTTCTATCATAGCTAGTAATATTATTCATATTTTAATGAGCTAATTTGACTGGAAGTTAAAAGTTCTAGTGCCATCTTTAAGAGTCAAAATTGATTGGAGGGTAATCAGCCCTCTTCTTTAGTTCATAATTTTCCAAACACTTCCAATCAAAATTTTAAGACAGCCAGTTTGTTCAGCATAGCTGAACTGTATAGTAATTATATCAACAGGATTGTTGGGTAAATCAACCCCCCACAGTTATGTAATTTGCCCATTAAGCTTGAAAATTAAATGTTGCTTTAAAATTAAATTAAAATGCGCTGTGTTTATGTTGGTTCCCAATAAGACATCTCAGCAATATACCAAGAACAACTGAAGGTATTTAGTTCAAACATCCGGGCTACTTCTATTGCTACGTCTTCTCTTAAAATTTAACTAAATCAAAAGAGTGTAAGGGTATCCAGGCTGTCAAAGAGCATAGATATAATTTTTGAGAATGGTATTAAGTTTTATTTATCAGGTCAACTAGAAGATATATATGACTAGATTAAACACTACTATTTGTGTCAAGATTTCCAAAAGAGTGTATGTTGTTAAAAATTGTTGAAAAAGTTTCTCCAGCATACAAATAGCAGGCCAAACTATAAATTCTTAAAGAAAAACTGGAAAGATTCTAACTATTATTTTCCATGTTACTATAAAACGAACGGAAATTACGAACAAGTAAAGAACTCCATTAAACCAAAAATTAGCAAAAGTAGAATCCAATAATCTACCAAGCATAAAGCAGCCACAAATCAGCATCAATAAATAAATGAAACCCAAATGGAACAGAAATTACAATAAATAACCAAGTCAAACTCAAAACGAGCAGAAATTAACATGAGTAGGGCTCAAAACCCCTATGCTTTCTAAAAGCCAGAATATAATTTGCACTTTACTGAAAAAATAAAAATTAATGTGCATTGTCAATTTAACATATATATGTTGCTATTTATTCCTTAAAATCTTCATTAATTTTTGATTTATTAAAGTTATAAAAGTGGAAACATTAAAAAAAAAAAAAATCAGTAAAGTGCAAATTATGTTCTGGCTTTTAGAAACCATAGGGGTTTTGAGCCCTACTCATGTTAATTTCTCCTCGTTTTGAGTTAAACAATTATTTGCTTTGTTTTTATGTCAAATCATCACATGGGATGAATCCACTCCTAATTTCTCCTCAGAAGGATTTACTGCTGACAGTGTAGATTGCACCATAACTGAAGTAGGAAAATGTCCCCCCATGTCAACCAAATTGGCCAAACCAAGAGGCTTTATGCCTCAAATAAAAAACCCTAAGCTATTCCTCCAAGGATCAAGTAGTTTAAATGAAGACACAGAAATTTCAGGAGGGATAGGATTAAGAAAACAGGGCAAGGATTTGAGGAAACAAATCGGGATTATCATGGACTTAGAGGGGTCCAATTCCAAGGCCTCATCTTCAATTTCATTGAGAAAAGAAAATACACTTTTATTTAAAAAAGAAAATACACAAAATGAGCTCTTTTTCTTAAAGTATTATTCTGCAAAAGCTAAACTTTCCTTAAAAGTTTTTAGTTTGAAGTGGAGGCAACCTTCCTCGAATTTTGGATAACCTTTGGTATGATATTAAAAATGATGAGAAATAAAACAAACAGTTTTTTTTTAATTGAAAGTAAAGAGCGACCTTAGATCTTCAAACGACCTGAAATTATTACGTGTATGGGGGGCTCCCCTTTCAGCCCCACACTTTTTACGATAAAACTGGACTTTTGGTTGCCCAATGCTTCACAGACAACTGCTCAAGCACAAGTTCAATTGGTATGGAGAATAGAAAGAATTTTTTACGATATATCAAGAGTTGAAGAACTAATTGATGAATGTTTCTTTTAACAATACAAATATATGTTCAAATAAGTCAATTGTTTCCACATCAGTTGCATTTAAAAATACTTCCGGCATAGTGATATAGAACTTTAGCAGAATAGGTAGGATTAATGAGATGACAGCCCCCCTCATATATGAAATAATTCTTCTTCTTCTTCTTCTTCTTCAATTATAGGCTTCGGATGAATCCATTTAACCTTTTTTGTATTGTCTGATTATGTCAGGGCTGTCCTGGGAAATCAAATATAGAAATTAGACTATTATTATTCAATAATAGAATTTATACATCATTGATGAAACCACCTATATTTAGGCAGTTAAAGACAGCTTTGAACAGTTCTGCATCATCAGTTGAAGAGTGTCTCCTTTGTGTTAGTTGGTCAATATTAGGGGTTAGCTTAAGGCGCTTGAATATAGCAGATAAAGTTAGCCATTCTTTTTTATGGTTGAGAGTTGCCACAGGGCAACCAAAAAGAACATGGTTGATGGTCTCATCATAGGTTTGACCTATTTCATCTGCCTTGTGGTTCCCTTTAATACCCATATGACTTGGGATGTACTGGAATTTTGTGGATATACCTTGTTTAAGTAGTTGGTTCAATAGTACAAGAGTGGTGGAGGTATCATTGTCTGGGTAGTCTGAATGTTCTGGTGATATTGAGGCAAGGGCTGATTTTGAGTCTGAATAAATTGTAAGAGGGGTGTTTGTTGGGGGTTTGGCATCTTTATAATGGTTTCCAATGCAATGTTGATGGCAGCTATTTCAGCTGTCATGATACTCACATCATTTTGGAGCCTTTCTGCAGCTGCTATACCTAAAGATGGGAAGTGGACTCCACAAGCAGTCCTGGATTCTGTTTTTGAGCCATCCACAAAAATTGGGATGTGGTGGATATATCTCCGAGACTCACATTCATGGAATAATGATTTTACATAGGCAAGGGAAAGATCTGCTTTAATAGCTGGCGCAAACAAAAGGTTCACTTCTGGGTAGTGGTTAGCCCAGGAAGGTATCCGGGGGTATATTTGAAATAAAGAAGATGAAGGTATGGGGTAGGTCATTTGGGTGGTTGCAAATTCCCGTGCAAGGCCCCTAAAAGCTCCAGGGTTTCTTAGCCAGTCATGTAATCTATGGAACTGTTACCTTCAATTTTTGTAAAGTAGCGGGCAAGTAGGATGTCTCTACGCATGGCAATAGAGGTGAGACCACTTTCACTTTGGAGGAAGTTGGTTTTGGTGTGATTCCTGAGGCCAAGTATAGCACGGATCATAGTATTCTGGACAGTCTCCAGACTGCATAGTAGGGTATTTGAGCATGAGCCATAGACAATTAGTCCATAATCAATCTGAGATTTGATATAAGTCTTATAGAAATTTATTAGAGTTTTTTCATGGCAACCCTAAGGCGTATTGAGTAGCCTTTGTAAGATACGCATTTTTCTGAGGCATTTTATTCTCACATTTTCAATGTGGAGCCTGAAAGTTAGTTTTTGGTCTAAAGTGAGGCCAAGATATTTGATGTGTTGTTGCTCTTGGATGACAACACCATTTAGGGTTAGTAGGGCAGATTGGGGATTTCTCTTATTATGAAACTGTACTATAGCTGATTTTGATGGGGCGGTGGGTAGGCATGAATTCTTGGAGAAACATTCAAAGGCATAAAGCAACTTTTGTAACTTGGATTGGGCTAGTTCAAAGTTATTTGAGGTAGACCATAGGACTATATCATCTGCAAACTGAATATTTGTTTGCGGTAGGTTCAGATCCCATAAATATAGTGAAAACAGGAGACAGCTGAGGACAGCACCTTGGGGAAGGCCTTTGGAGACAGACTTTTTAGAAGTGATGTAGGAATTTACTTGGAGAACAAAAGAGCGCTCAGATAGGTAACTTTTAAAGAAATTCACTACAGGTATTGGAAAACCCATTTTTGATAATTTTTGCAGTAGGAGTGGATGTTGGATATTATCATATGCGTTTTTGAAGTCCAAGAAGGCTGCAACTAGGATTTGGTTGTCTTTCAGACACTCAGATATGGCATTGGTTAAGCGAACAAATGCATCAATGGAAGAATGATATTTCCTAAATGCTGTTTGGGTATGTGTGATGAGGTGGTTAGACTCAGCAAACCAATACAATCGGGAGTGAATTATCTTCTCATATAATTTTCCCAGAACTGGGGTGATCATAATGGGTCTGAAGGAGTTGGGGTCCTCTTTGTGTTTATTTTGTTTTAATATAGGGATGATGAGTGATGTTTTCCAAGCAGATGGGAAGAAGGAATTGCTCCAGGCATTGTTGAAGAGAGATAAGAGTGCTTTTTGAAACTCTATTGGAAGGTGTTGGAGCAAAGATGGATGGATCTGGTCGTGGCTGCAAGATGTTTTGGGTTTGATTGAATTGATTGCTTTATTCAGCTCAATTATTGTAAAATTTTGGAGTAGATACTGGGACCCAGGCAAGTCAAAATGGGGTGTTAGGCTGATCTGAGGTGGATTATGAGGGGTGTTTTTGAATTTCTTCTCAAAAAAATCTGCTAAGAATTCAGCTTTTTCTTTGTTGGTTTCCAGCTGCTGACCATTTAGAGTTAGCTGGTAATGGAAGGGGTTCTGTGTGGAGAATTTGCCACACATTTTGTCTAGAAATTTATGAATCTTTGACTCTTGTGTTTTGTGGGACACTGATAAGAGAAATTTTTTGCATGCCTCTTCTTTTGCAAGTTTGATTGTTCTCTTAAGTTTTGCCTCTGCTTGTAGCTTTGCTATATATTTTCCAGTGGATGGATTTCTCTTGAAGGATCTGATGGCATTCCTTTTATTGTCCCATGCCTCTTGGCAAGAGGATGTCCACCATGGCTTAGGGGGTTTGTTATTCTTCAGTGTTTTTGGGCGTTGGGACTGGGGTATGGTAAGTTTTGCAGCATCAAGAAGTAGTAATGTGAGATTTTTGGAGAGTTGGTTTGGGTCAGTGGACAGTGAAGATTAGTCATGGTTTGAGAGAATGTGGGAGAAGTTTGGCCAGTCTGCTTTTTGCCATACATAGTGTGAAATGAAATCATCAATGATGGCTGGGTCACCAATTTTTGTGCATATGGCAAAATGGTCACTTAGGAGGTTGTCTATTCTGTTGACAGTAGTTTTATTTATTAAACTTGATGAGACTAATTGAAGGTCAATAGTTGAATAACTCCCACTTCTTTTGCTGAAGTAGGTATTTAGGTGTCTAGGAGTCACTAGTACTATATTGGTAAAATTGGTGAGGAATTCCTCTATGTATTTTCCAGCATTATTTTGAGGTGAATAACCCCAGATAGGACTATGGGCATTGAAGTCCCCAACAACCACTAGATTTGAATTTGAGAATTTATTAGATATAAAATTGAAAAAATCATGTCCATTGTTGTTACCATTTGGATTATATAAGTTAATAACAGTGACCTCCATGTTTGCCAGCCACAACTTTACACCAATTGCATCAATATCATGACTGAAATCAGGGAGGCTTATACCACAGAATTTGAGGTGTGATTGTACAAGGATGGCAACTCCACCACCAATTCTATTGGAAGATCTGTCTTTTCTTAGGACATCGTAACCAGGAATTTTTAGACTAACTGATGAGTTTAAATAGGTTTCTTGGAGGCATAGTATGTCTATGTTGTGTGAAGAAGTATACTTAAGAAGGTCAGTAATTTTATAATCATTTAATGATCTCACATTCCATTGCAAAATTGTGGTGGATAGAGGTAACTGAGGGTTAGCCATTGATAGATAGATTTAGTTTATTGAGTATAGTGCTGAAATTTGTGTTGGCTGTGTCCTTAAGATTTTTTGGGAAGTAGGTATTAGCCATCTCTTCTAGAATTGAGGATTTTTGATCTTCTGTGAGGGATGTTCTGGAGAGTGAGTTGAAGTTGAATATGTAGAGGCATAAGTTTGTAAGTAGATTTGGATTTTCTTCTGATGTTTCCTTTGGTGATTTTGATGAAGTTGGTTTTGCAGGTTTACTTATGGAAGATTCAGGGTCTTGGTCTCTGGCTGGAAGGGGCGGAAAGTCTAAGGTCTTGATTCCAGGGAATGTTTTTTGTGGTTGGGTCCTTGTAGCTTTTTGCTGTAGAGTTTTTTGATTAGGTTGTGTGTTTGATTCAGAGAATTCGGGTGTATCTGCATTGTGCACCATGAGTTTAATTTTTGCAAACTGAAATGGGATGTTTTCTTTTTCAGACAACCTGAGATCCATTGATCTTGCCTTGTATTTTGGGCATACAGATCTGTTGTCAGAAGAATGGGGACCTTCGCAATTGATACATGTTAATTTCTTGCTTGCACAGTTTGCTGTGTTTGGAGGATGGATATTTTGGCATAGGTTGCACCTTTTCAGGTTTGTTTTGCAGTGTTGTTTGTGTGACCCATTATCAGACATATTTCACACTGTATTGGCTTAGCCTTGTACTCTTTGTAGGGCTTTATCTAGCCAAATAGGGATATAGGTTCACTGAAGTTTTCTAGGGTGGAGTCCAGGGTGAAAAGGTAGGATTTAGATGTGTATATGCCATCATTGTTGGGTTTTCCAAGTCTGGTGACTTTTGATACTGATATTTTTTGGCCTTTGCAGTTTATAAGGCCATCCTTTAAGTCAGTTTCAGAAATACCATTAGGGATATTGTATATGACAATTTTTGTTTGGGCAGGGGGAGGGCGAATCCATTGCTTTGAATGGACCTTAATGCCTCCAAGGGAGTTAAGTGACAAAAGAGTTGTTTTTGCATTTTCAAAGCCTGCTTGAATAGATATTAAGATTGAACCATTTCTGTTGATGTTGAGGTTGAAATTATTTTTCAGAATTTTGAAGAGCTCAAGTCGAATTGTTTGGCTGTTTTTTATTTGAAACATGGTTTTAGGAGAGGTAGGCAGAATGTGGATGAAGTGCTCTTCTTCCAAAAAAGATGGGGGTGTGGTAGAAACTGTCTTTAATGGGGAGAAACTGGTGTACCGTTTTCTCTTGGATCTTTTAGGAGTGACTGTTTTGAAGCCATCATCATGGTGATTTGAGTCCTCAGAGTGGACAGTGACCATGGTTTCATTGGAGTCTTAGTCCTCAGAAAGGTCACTTGGTAATGGGGAGATGAGGCCTAGCACTTGGTTATTGGTATCTCCCTTCTCAGGGGGTAATTTCATTGGGATCATGGTTGAGATAAATTCTCCTCTTTGTATAAATAAAAATAATCAAGAAAACTTCACTTGATAGTCCTGTTTTCACAAAATTTTCAAATTCTCTAACACAATTATTTTTAATATTTTTCTTCTTTTCTTCTTTTTTTGAAATAATATCCGTTTGTTTTAAGTTTTAATGTTGTTCTTCACTTTCATTTGAAAAAAAAAAAACTTGTTTCTTATTTAGTGTGTGTAGAATCAACACTTGACTAACCCAATTTCGCTAATAACTGCTAATTGCTTGCAGTTATCACAGGGAGAGTTATTAAGAGTCTTATGCCTTTCTAAGTAATCTTTAGGATAGTGTGAAGATCCAATCATATTGGTTTTCCTCTTTATAAAGCATCCTGACCACCTCTACTCTCCCATAAGTCCAAGAAATATCGATTTAATCTTTGAACACACAGTAATTGTATAAAGATAGTATTCCTCATTTGGAAACTACTCTCCGTATTGAGTAGCATCCCTTACCCAGGAGAAACATGGAGTTTGGTTATACCTACAGTCCATAGTGGCTCACATACCCCCCCCCCCCCAAATGGCACTCCTGTCGTTACTGTTGATGAATCACAAGCGAAACTTGCACAGAACATTGGTTGCATGTACTATTGAACAGATGTTTTTCATTTTCAACTTTACATGTGTTGTTCTGTAATCAATGTGATTTGATCTATTGCCTGATGATTTATGTAAATACTTTGTGGTTGCATACGAAAGCTTTCAAGTATTGCAAAATTGATCAGGAAGACCAATAGAAATTATTTTTGGTGGCCTCATAATCATCCAGATGCTTCAGAATATGAACTATCAAAACGGCATTTTGCTCTCCAGTCATTGAACAGCTTAATTACTGCAGCAATAAATCATCAATATTAATCCCAATTAGTACATTCTTTTGTGGATTTATTTTGTATAAATTCCTAGCTATCAGAAATCAGAGATATTACTGAGAAAATTGCAGTAGATGATGAAGAATAAAGCTTTGATGACAAAACTGAACAATTGCTAAATTTTGGTGCTTATGTAGTTGTCCGAGGGTGCAGTGTTTTCTTCTTTTTCAAATGTGACATCTTATTTCTGCTCTTTTCTCGATTTTTTTTTCCTCTTTATTTTTTTTCTAGGGATAGTGTCGTGTGATTTGTTCTTGATTTGAACTCAGTCAGGATCTAAGCCTTACAAGCTTTGTTCTCATTTTAAGTTAGTTCATTGTGTTGTAGATTATCATTGTTTATCAATTAATTCGTTCATTGTACAGCTTATTGAACATGGTTTCGTACTGATACTCAAAGATCCAACTCGTATTTATTTAGTGTCCTTTGATTGAAATTTTTAGCTGGATGATATTTTATTTATTTTTTGCTTTTATACAATTAAGTCATCGTTTATTTTGATATTATTACTTTAATGTGTATTTTTGCGAAAGGTTTCATAAAGTTTTTGTCTATAGGTAAGGATAAAGTCGTTTTTATTGACGAAGAAGAGGCTAAGCAGGCAAGCGAGGTGACCCTTAGTGAAGATCAAGAGGAAGGACAAGGTTTAATCCTAGAAAATGGAGATATTAACTGGAATTGTCCTTGCTTAGGGGGGATGGCCACTGGACCGTGTGGGGTTGAATTTAGAGAAGCCTTTTCTTGCTTCCATTTTAGGTAGGTATTTAGATATTTTTGAAAACTATGCTGCCTCTCGATGACATACAAATAACAGTTCAAATAGGGACAAATACTTTTATTAGACAGTGAAAAACAATGACAAAATTTTTTGAATATTTCGATCACATATACAGTGACCATCATCAGCAGAGTATATCTGCGGATGACGGTTACTGTATTTGTGAACGAAATATTCAGAGTTTTTTGTCATTATTTCCCACTGTCTAATAAAAGGATTTATTCCTATTTGAAATGTTATTTGTAGGAAGGTATTGGTACAACAATAGCTAGAAAAAACAGTTGGGTGACTGGATCTTCGCGAGGGATGTTTGCAACGCTTGACTGAATGAAAATATTTTCGCAACACGGGCTTTTCAAAATACTTTTTAAAAAACATAGCTCTCGCCTCCTTCTCCTTCCAAAAGGATTTTGAATGGAGTCTCTGATCTTAGCGAACAAATGGCTTCTTTTTTTGTTTATTAAAAAAAAACACAGTTTCTTTTAATGATTTTTAGACTATTTCTTTTTTGTATCAGTGAGTGGAAAGATATATCAACAAGTAACATAGCAAGGTAGGTTAAAGACCACGGTAAAAATAATATAGGGTTCTATGAAACATTCTTTGAGCCCTTTGTTTTCATGTTTTGTAGAAGTTGAAATATACAAATTTTGATTGTGCAGTTTCTTAGAATTACGATTTCGTAGTTGAACGCTTTAGTTTAATAAAATTGATGCCTGATAGTCAGTAAGACTGAGGCACAGAATCTTGTTTAGTCCCAATCATGGCATAGGAGAAAAAAAAACAATATACATAATTAATATTCTGTTCCATTGAAACAAACATGTCACAAGCCTTTTTTTTAGAATTTATGTCTTATTTCTTGTGCAGAGCTATACATTTGAGAATTACAAATGCAGAGAGTGTGTAAAATTAGAATATATAATTAAAGAGAAATGAAAACAACCAAGAATTAGAGTAGAGAAAGAAAACTCACAAAATAGATGTTCAATTAAAAACAAAGTGAACAAAATTATAGGCTGTTTCTGAGAGATATTATTATGCATCCGCTCTGCTGTCTAGTATGCAATATAAATGTGTAGAAGGAACTTTAAAGGCGGGTATTGACTTAGGACATGTCCTGGGTTCTCTTAACAAGAATATTTGAAGTTTTTTTCAAATTTTGACCTACTTGACCCTACTTGGATCTACGGGAATCTTAAATTTCTACTTAGGAATAAATTTCTCTGCTGTCTCTATTTTATCTAGTAGCTTGAGTTTACTTCCTAGTTTTTTGCTCTGTATTTTCTTAAAAATCCCTTAGAATATTAAAACCAAGTTTTAAAGAAACGGCTGTCAATTAGCTCTTATCTCTGATGTAGATTTTAGAATTTTAAAGGCCAATGCTTGGCATCCCAAGCGTTTCAGACCTTACTCCCTGGTATAAGCATAAATGTCATCTCTTTCTACTCTTAATTTTGCATATCATCTCTTTTATTTGCAGCACTTGCACAAATTTTGCATGTGATATATTTTGGTAAGCTTCATGACCGTTTCTGCTCTCTGTATTTTAGTAAATTATAAAGACATCAACTTATGAAAGATATGCTTAACTGAAGTTTTCAAAAATCTATGTAGAAACTTTTGTGAAAGCAGTGGTAAATGAAAAGTAATCGTTTCATCAGAAAAAAACTTCCCCTCTAAAGAATAATCCGGAAAAAGCTTTCCTTTCGAAGAAATGCTGTAACCTAAAAACATACTTCCTCCTCATCTCACCTGCTTCTAAAAAAAAAAAAAAAAAAAAAAAAAAAAAAAAAAAAATCCGCCTCAGAGGTGCTGTTGTGGTAGATCTTGCACGTGATATGCTCATAAGCATGTAGACATGCTTTATCTTGTGAAGCATTATTCTCTCTAAATAGATTTGTTGTTTTTTTCTGTACCGTCTGTACACCTGTATAGATTGGTAGTATTTTGATTTTTTTTTAAATTTGCTACATGCTGTCAAGGAAATGATTTCACTATAAAATTTTCTTGAACAATAAAGAAGTAATTCCACATGCTTTTTCCTCCATTATTGGCGCATGGTTTCTTAAGGTTTCATACTAGTTTTATTTTATATCTTGCCATTTTCATTAGTTTTGCTCTTATTTCTTTGAATTTAATTCCTTTATACTTTGATTTGTGTATTGTTTATTTACAACTTATATAGGCTATATCTACCTATAATTGGTAAGTGCCTGCAACTCTATTTTTATGTATAAATACACCAAAGGTGTAAAACAAACTAACAAGCCGACTCCCAATCCCGGGGTCGCAAATTATAGCTCCCTCCTGGGTTTTTTTTTCCGTCGGTGAAAATAAAATGTTAAGATTATAGTTCTTTTTGAGTAAAACAGATTCCTTAAATAGAAAATCAATAGTAGACAATTTTACGCTTGCAGATGAATGAATAATTCGATTAAAGGAGGTTTTCTTCGTTAATGGTTGTTTCCAAGTTTGGAAGCATATTTGTTCTGGCTTGTCTCATGGCTAGAGGAATCGAGTCGGAACATTCCAAGAACAATTTTTTGAGAGAGGAGGCACAAGACGGGTTAAAATGTTTTATTGTGTGCGGGCAACACAATTTTCCTTCGATCCTCACAAAGAGTACACGCTGCGTTTTCTGTCTTTGGACAGGATATATATATATATATATATATATATATATATATATATATATATATATATATATATATATATATATATATATATATATATATATATATATAATATATATATATATATATATATATATATAATATATATATATATATATATATATATATATATATATATATATGCCTGCACATTGTTTATGTATATATTTTCTTTTAGCAAAGCTGAACCAAAGGGAAGAGATTGCTATGAATCTTTTAGCAAGATGCAAGATTGCATGAGCCAATACCCAAGCCTGTACGCAAGGGAAATCAATAATGAAGAGGAGGATAATGCATCATTAGATGCATTAATTAGTGAAGAAGAAACCGCTAGTGCTGGTAAAAGTGAGTCGAATAGCGACAAAACGGGCGTTGAAGATTCATCTAGTTCTTGATAGTAATTTTTGTTTAAGACACTTTAATAGAAAAGTGACAATTTAATCTTTTTGAGTGAATCTTTTAGTTTATGTGCTTAACATGCTGAGCACCAACTAGGATATAATCGGACGACTTAATATTAAATTAAATGGGGAAAACTGCCTTTAATGCTTAACATCAAGCAAGCACACATTTTAATTTAAAAGTAAATTATAAAGAAACAAAACCGGGGAAATAAGAACTCCAAAAGTTACTAACAATTAAGAAAAATGTGAAAGTTTAAAGAAATTGGTAGTCATAAAAAAAGACAAAAACAAAACAGAAGTTCTGAGTTAAAATTTGGGTATTTTGCGGAATAGCTATTTTCAGCCAAAAAGGAAATTTAAAAGGTAAATAAAAGTCATTTATAAACTCACTGAAGACCATTAGGCTATAGACGACAAAAAGAATATTAAAGGCGTTTAAATTTATTTCAACCAAGTTTTTTTTTCAAGTTCAGTTTGGTTAAAAATTACTAGCAAACAGTTTCGTTTTAGTAGATTCCAGAAATCCATGTCTCACAGAATAAACAACTTGTATCTCCGCTTAAACGAGTCAAAAGAATGCGACTTTTCGGCAAATATGTGTCTTCTTTAGTGCAAGCTTTCTTATTTTTTATTATTCGAAAGAAAAAACTCCATATTATTTAAATTTCAGCCACAAGGCCCATGCCCTTTCACTTTGCACATTCATTCAAAAAATATTAAAATTGCTTATTCAACTGGCATTTTTTCTTCTTTTTGAAGCATTGCAAAGTTGCAGTTGTTAATTCAACACTGCAACATATGGCAGGTGCCGTTTAAATGGAAGCTTTGCAAATTTGGAAGAATGGATTAAAACTGTATGAAAAGCTTCGTCAAGCAAGGGAGTTATAGAAAAATACTGACTTCGACAGAAAAATGGAATTGACAAAAAACATTGAATATTGGCAGAAAAATATTGGTTATAAAATCCTACGGCTATCAATAAGTTTTGGACAAGGTATATAGGAATGTACTGTACCCGCGTCGACCCTTTCTTGTACATTCCAGTGGCTCGTAAAAGACTGAATGTATCTTAAAGGCCTGTTAAAGGCATTTTAGACCTTTCAAATGTGAGAAACTATAGGAATTCATACTTTACGACTCATAGTTGTTTTGCTTTATGCTTCCTAAGAAAGTCCCACTAGAACATTAACGGGAAGGAAAAGTATGATAAGAATTTAGAATAATAATTGAGGGCTGTTTATAAAGTTTTCAATGTTATCTTATCACTTGAACCTCACTGTTGAACCTCACTTGAAGCTCACAAGGATATTCCCTAGAAATAAATATTGATGAAGACAAGAAGATCAATTGTTGCCATTAATTACTAAGTAACCTTGAGCAATATGGTTTACTTCATATTCAAATGTACATAAACACTTTTCCACCCATAAACACATCCGAAAATAGTGCAGCCGCAAGATAGACATTGGTATTCACGTCATCATGAAAAGCTTAAGAACCTCTGGCAATGATAGCAGCAATAGCTACAGCCTACAAAAGTAAACTACACCCAAAAGTATTCAAAAATTTAAAAGTACTTTTTAAAACAACGCCTTATGATACAAAATTTTCGCTTATACCCTCCTCGAAAATGACGGTTGAACGAAATAAATATATACCATTGGATTCATCACGGTCTAAAACCCATTGCCATGTTTCTGAGACCGCCCCCCTCTCATTTGGAAAAACTAGGAAAGTCACTTTTTTACATGGATAGCAGTAGCCGATCTCTTGTTCCGACAGAGCTAGCAGGTTTTTGGTAGATTCTTGGGACATTTCATGCCTCATTTAAAAGATATCAGTCGTTTCTACGTACTTCAATGATTTTTTTTTTGATAGAACAAAAGCAAAGTTTCATAAATGGCGCATTTTGGTGCCACTTATGAAGTGGAAGGGCTGGGGAGTATAGCAAGTGTACCACCATTAACCGGAATTTCTTAATCCCCCTCTTGAATACTCCTCCTCCCAGCCTACTTTTGTAAGTGAAAACTATACCTTTTTAAAAAATCTGACTAATGAAAAAAAAAATCATTAAAATCTGATTCAAGAATAATAATTTTGATTTATTTAAATTGATTATGGATTTCAAAAAGAGCTTGATACGCCGACGAGTCTCCTTTTCCTTTTTATTTCTTCAGTACTAGCGGGGTTCTGAATCATCGCAGAGCTGTTTAAGAGTTTATTTTAAAGCTAATACTTATTCTGCAGGCTTTTTTGTAAATAAGCCTTGATGATGCTATAATGAAGTGCCATATTGTACTGGAAATGGGACTTTATGTCATTCCTGGATTCGAAGGCCTGGAAACTATGAACAATGTACTATTGAAATCTTCTTGGCCGAAAGCCCTTAGCCCGAGGTTCAAAATTCCCCTTCTTCAATATTCCCCTCTCTCAGTCCCTTTAGTAACCTGAAGTCTTAATGAGTGTTGTCAAAGAAAGTGTAGTAAAAGTAAAAATCCAATTAACGCTAATTAAGAAATACTAACAATTCCACAGATTAAAGATAGTAACAAGTTTTTTAGAATTTTCAAGAGATTGAATGAAACCCCTCGAAAATAACGTAACGTCAAATCAAAATCGAAGGGTTGAAACGGCCATCATCTTAAACTCGTTAACTATGTCCCTTACCTTGAAGAACAAAGACAACAATTTTTCTTTCTTTCTTTTTCCTTTGATAGCATTAATTTTCCCTTTTTTTCAGCGATAGCAGGTTATCAGAAAATATTGGAGAGGGAAATAGCCAAGGAGTCAATTCTTCTGTTGGCTTCTTACGAATATCTTCAGGGACAGGCTAACTTTGCAGGCTATGCTGCTTTTTTTCCGATGTCTTCCTCCCCCCCCCCCTAGTGGTTGGAAGTACAGTGGTCTTGAGGAACAATGCTGCTGATGAAAATAAAGAATTGAAGCTTAAAAAGAACAAAAATGATTGTTTTGCAGCATCTGGAACACATATCTATGAACTATTGCAAAGTAGTTTGTTTTTTTGATTTGATCCAAAAATGAGTCGGTTTACTAGAGAGAAATCAACGAAAAGAATGAAAACTTTTTTTTTTAATAATAAATGTAGAACAATAATAAGAGTAATGAAAACTCAACCGACTTATTGCAAGTTATTCAAAGCCATCTACTTTGCAACTGATTAGTATTTTACTTATATCTATTTTGCAACGGAGTTTTTATTACGCCACGTTTTAAGGACTGAATTTATCAACCATGTCGGAATAAAAAACAGAAGAATTCATTTTTTTTTCATAGGCAGAGCAATAGCGCTGCCGAAGTAAAGAACGATGTTGGCACAACATAATATATATATATATATATATATATATATATATATATATATATATATATATATATATATATATATATATATATATATATATTTGTTGGTTTTACACCAGGGCACTTCGTATCGAAGGAGTTGTTGTAGAAACTTCGAAAAGGGCTCATTCGATTGGAAATTGTAAGGGCTTGCGCCCTTTTTAATAGCCGAAAGTGATTGGAAGGCAACTAACACCCCTTCCATGCCCAACATTTCCCCAAACACATCCAATCAAAATTTTGAGATAGCCATTTTGTTCAACGTAGTTGAAAGATTTGGAAATTAGGTCTTTGTGGAAGACACTCTCCCCACAACCCTCAGGGCAAGGGTTGTAAGTTATGCCCTGGGGGCATATAAGGTTTTACAGAAAGCGTTGTCGTAGAAACTTCAAAAAGGGCTCATTCAATTGGAAATTCAAAGGGCTAGTGCCCTTTTTAATAGTCGAAAGTGATTGGAGAGCAACTAACCCCCCTCTCACACCCACCCTTTCCCCAAACACATCAAATCAAAATTTTTAGATAGGCATTTTATTCAACGCAGTTGAAAGTTTTGGAAATTAGGTCTTTAAGGATGACAACCCATCCCCCCCACAACCCTCAGGGCAAGGGCTTTAAGTTTTGCACTGGGAACATGTAAGGTTCTTATAGAAAGCGATGTTGCAAAAACATCAAGAAGGGCTAATTCCATTGAAAATTGAAAGGGCTAGTGCCCTTTTAGTAGTCGAAATTGATTGAAGGAAAACTAACCCTTCCAAAACACATCAAAATTTTGAGATATCCATTTTGTTGAACGTAGTCGAAAGTTCTGGAAATTTGGTCTTTTAGGATGATAACCCCATCACAGCCCTCAGTGCAAGGGTTGTAAGTTATGCCCTTAGAGCATTTAAGGTTTATATAGAAAGTTGTTGTAGAAACTTCAAAAGGGGCTCATCTGATTGGAAATTGAAATTGCCCTTTTTAATAGTCGACAGCGATTGGAGAGTAATTTACCCCCCTCTCATGGTCACCATTTCCCCAAACACATTCAATCAAAGATTAGATAGCCATTTTGTTCAACGTAGTTGAAAGTTCTGGAAATTATGTATTTAAGGATGACAAACCCCCCAGAGTCCCCAGGGCAAAGGTTATAAGTTATGCCCTGTGGGCATATAAGGTATTCATAGATAGCGTTGTTTGTAGAAACTTCAAAAAGAGCTTGTTCAATTGGAAGTTGAAATGACTATTGCCCTTTTTAATAGTCGAAGGTAATTGGAGGGCAACTAACCCCCCTCTCACGGCCAACATTTTCCCAAACACATCCAATTAAAATTTTGAGATAGTCATTTTGTTCAAAGTAGTTGAAAGTTCCGTAAATAAGGGCTTTGGGGATGACCCCCCCCCCCGACAGCCCTAAGGGTAAGAGTTGTAAGTTCTAAGGGTAAGAGGTAAGCCCTAAGGGTAAGGGGTAAGCCCTAAGGGTAAGAGGTAAGAGTTCTAAGGGTAAGAGTTGTAACCTGGCTTTTAGAAAGCATAAGGTTTAGAACCTACTCATATTAATTTCTGCTCGTATTGAGTTTGACTCTGTTATTTATTTTAATTTCTGTTTGTTTTGGATTTTATTTACTTATTGATACTGATTTGTGGTAGTTGTATGCTTGGTAGATTATTTGATTCTATTTTTGTTCATTTTTGGTTTAAAAAGATCAAATGATTAGTCATTATATTTCCAATAGCCTGTTGATCTAAAGTATCTAAGGATGGAATGAGATGGTACTGAAGACGTCGACCGATTTCAAATTCTTATGACTGTTGAAAGTTATTATCTAGTAGCAAAGTCTTATACAGAAGGATCAAATACGTCAACTTTTTTTTTCATTTCCTAACTGAAACTAAATACAAAAACGTAATGTTTGTTAATCAAGTATCTAATTAAGAAAATATACAAAAACAAAATAGATCCTCTTGATTGAAGGACGTGACATAGTCTGTTTTCGACAGGAGCAATATTTTAGAGATTAGAAGAGTAACAAACGTAACAAGCTACACATATACATACTTATAATCTAACTATACTCATATTCTCTTTTGTAGTTAACGCACTGAGGCAATAGCTTTCGAAATAATGAGGACCAGAGCCAGACTCTAACTAACAACATATTTGATAAAGAGGAAAAGTTTCCGACCTATTTTACATGTTGCTAAGCAATAGTTGATACGATTCTTTTTTTTATAAATTGTATTTATACATCAGTACGGCAAAAAGAAAGGGTAGGAATGTTTCCCCTTAAATCGGTCGCAACACTCTGAATACGGGTACAATCTTTAATGTAGTTCAAATATAAAATAAGTCTAAGATTGATGGTAATGCGAAAAAGGCATAAAATGGAATACATTTCAACATAAAGTCATACAAGATTTAGTGCTTAGCGACGGTAATATTGTACATAGTCTACAAAATTATTTTTCTATGAACTTTTGATGCACAATCTATGACATCACTTCCAGGATTGAAAATGATGAATCGATAATACTACCATGCAAGTCAAACTACTTAAATTGACCTTACATGTTTAAGCTGATACAGTAATTATTTATTACAGCAGACACATCACCGCAAATCCCCTCCCCAAGCTTCAAACACTAAATTTTCTTACATTAAAGTTCTCTAACTTACCAAGCTCCACAACGTCTTTATATTAAAAAATGAAAATTCTTCTAGAAATCGTTCCGATTCAGAAAAAAGTCAAAGCACTAATAAAACGACAGCAATTCATATTCTTTTTTTTTTACTAATTGTTGTCCATTGAGTATTTCTCATTTAATGCCGGATGCTGCTAACCTAGATTTTTTATTTTGAAAAATTATGAGCCGATAATGTGTTTTATGATACAGTCATGAAAAACTCTTGATGCTGACATTTTCTGGAATTTGAAATTATCCGCTTTTTCGTCTGACTTCATTAAAATATCTTACGTACAGGTCATTTTATAGCTCCTTTTAAGAAAACGATTCACACATGTACGTATCTAATGAGGACTCACAAATGAGTTTGGTGGTCCAATTTTCCAGATATTAATGCAAAAACGCAACTGTCTTTTTTATAAGTTTTTTTTTTTCTGTTTTATTTTTGTAATTATTAATTTACTGGAAAGCAAACAAACAAAAAAAAAACATTATGAAAATACAAAAAATACTTGCGAAAATAATACCATAATCATAGCTGAAATAGAGCTCAACAATTTCAATTTTTAAAGGAAAATTCAGCGAAAATAATACCATAATCATAGCTGAAATACAGTTCAACAATTTCAATTTTTAAAGGATTGTACAATGATATACCGAAACAATTCAAAGATAATACAAGCGACTATCTAACGAAGCATCCGGTACTCTTCTAACGTTCTGTCCGATCAAATATGCACATTTGTGGGCATATTGACAAGGAGCAGGAACTCTAATAGCTCCTGGCCAGTTATAATACATAAATGTCAATTTGTAAGAGATTCTTTGCAGCATGTCTGGAGGAAATTTGGATTCAGAGTCCAAGACGATATAATGAGTTGGAGAAACTGTCCCTTGGCTTACATGTTGCGAAACGAGGAAAAAATCATACCTGAAAAAAAAGGTGCTTTAAATAAATTACTACGAGGTTGACAGAAAGATTTCTCAAATAGGCTTCCATAGATAAAAGTAAAAGAATGAAAAAAAGTTGATATTTCAGCTATATATTCTATGACCCTCATCATCACACAGAGCAACAAAAAAGCAAACAAAAACTTAAGAAGCCTTTAACGTTTCCTCGGCCAAATTAGGGTTAAGCCTGGACTGGGAAGCTAAAGAGCGTGTGAAACTGATAGGAGAGGAGACTTGGGCCCTATGGTTTAGTCTATTAGATACGCATACACAGTTCTTGGTAACGAGCAAAAAGTAAAAAATGAAACGCGCCTATAGTAACCATAACTCTAAAAAATGGAACCTTGATAACAATAAAAATATCGAAGAATCTCAACTAAAGAGGAAATTTGAAAATTCAAGGTAAAGAGGAAACGCCCCATAAAAGGCGTTCGAGCTTGATGAAATTGCAGAGTAACGTGCAGCATGACAAAGAACCTTATTGTGGAGATTCCAAGTTTGTTTTGCACAAAAACACGAAATTTGGTATCCCCCCGAGAAATTTGGCAATGGTTGCATGCTTATTTGTTTCCATTCCACTCCTCCCAGGGGTGATGATATTGAAGAAGTAGTTACATAATATCGAAAGAGGAGTCATTTGAAGTTCCAGGGTCTTTTTTAAGTAACAATAAATCTTGCAGCAGGAAAGTACTGATTTCTGCCATTTTGTGCTGTGAGTTAGTTCCTGGCCTGAACAGGGTCAAAACGCTATCGAGAAAAAATGTTCAGATATTTAACAGTTCAGAACCATTATCAAGGTATGATCTTAGAAGTTTCAGATCTTGCTACAGCAAAGTATTGTCGAGAAAAATTCTGGGAAAATCGGTTTAGAACAATCAAAAAGTTGTATAAATATCCTCCCAGTTCCAAAGGTCATACTGCAACATGGTGCCACACTTGTCCCAAAACATAAATACAGTCAATACAAAATGGAGGGCATAAAAAATATGTACAGTGATACTAACTTTTATAAAGTGTTGCATTTCTGCACACCAGTTATTGGGGCAGGGTGGAAAGTAAGTAGCTATTTTGGGAAGAGCGGAGGGAAGGCCCTAGCCCTCCCAACAAATTTTAGGGCCAAACTTTCCAACGTTCGTGAGAGGTTCTTGCAATGAACATGAAGAAGGGATTTAACCTCTAGCCCTGATTTTGAATAGCATACCTGGACTAAGCTTTGAACATGGATACCAGGGGAAAAATGGCTCCCCGATTATAACAATATGTGAAGCAAAATTTACATTTACAAGATACTATTAGGCGGCAGGGGAGACTTCTTAGGATAAGTATGGAACGAATTGAACATTGATGGGCATTGTAAGCTAGTTTATAAGTAAATTTGTTTATATTGATTAGATGTTCATTAATTGATTATTTTTCATTATTTTATTTGTTACAATGAACTGGTGGCTGCTTTTTGTAATAAGTATCGTATGGTTACCTGCACAAAGGCAAAAAAGGAGGTATATTTTCCCGGAAGCAAAATTTTTCTAGCGAATCTTTCCGTAACAATATAAACATCATTTCCTAAAAAACTATTTTGACGTCAGGCCCCTCTGAAAAAAAATTGTAGGGAATCGTCTTTTTCAGGGATGGTTTCCATTTTCGAAGCATTGCTATGCAAAAGCTAAATTATAGCATTAAGGTCAGGAGAAGTTGGGGCAGTCTCCTCTCATCTATATTCCACGAAAAAGATATTAACAATGAACATAAATTGAACCTAAAAAAAAGTTTTTCAAATGAAAGTAAAGAATGACATTAAAACTAAAAAGAAACAGATATTATCCTGTATATGAGGAAGCCGCCCCTCATCCTCCAACTCTTTATGGTTAAGTTATATTTTTTTTTCACAAATGCATCAAGAACGAATGGTCAAATGGAAGACCAAAGTGATAAAGCGTTGCTTTTTCTTACGTTTATTCCTTTACATTTTTATGTTTCTTCCCGTCTTAAGTTTTGCTTGGCTCTTGACTTGTCTTCGAAAGAAACTGTTTTTTCGGCAAGTTTTTTTTTAATAAATTTGCATACGTTTTTGATTTGCCAAAGTTTTGTTTTTGGTTAATGTAATTACGAACTTCAGTTTTTCAGCTGAAGTATCCAATTCTAGTTTACATTCTTAATTGCAAAAGATTATCTGAGCATTAACTTTGATTGTGTTCAATATAATTATTGTATAAATGTAGTTCAATTTGAAAGAAAGGTTTGGAACGGTTCTAGAAGATTTTAACTCAACAGTAATTTACAGTTAATGTAATAAAACAAAATTTCCTGAGAAAATGTTAAAATTGTTAGATATGAATGAAAATGGAATAGGAGAATGAATGTATATCAGAGATATCACTCAGCTCTCTTTATTTCTGACTTTTAAAACTCTTTTATTTGTGACTGTTATGTGAGTGTTTGCTAGGTATAGTTTGTAGAAAATATCATTCTGACAACCTGGATGCAAATAGCGTATTTTTATTGAGTTCAACATCCCGGAATTTAAACTGAAATCATAGCTGTTTTTTTAGATATTTCAATAACACCTAATTGGCAATCTGGATGCAAATAGTTTCTTTTGATTTATTTAAACGTCCCCCTAAACATTCTCTAAAAGTTTCAACTAAGCGCCATAAGTAGTTTTTGAGATATTACAGATACGTCTTTTTGACAACCGCCAGATAGTGTATTTCGATTTTGTTTGCCATCCTTTTCAACATTTCCTGAAAGTTTATGAACTAAAATAAACATCTGCGGAAGTGATGAGAAACTTGAGAGCCATGGCTAATTAGAGTAAAGCCAAGGCAGATAGCCTCTGTGAGAGACAAAGCTGGCATAACTTTTTCCGAATTGTATAAAAATGATTTATTTCACTTCTTGATAAATAGGCTATCATCCATCCTAGGGCAGAACTAAGGTATATAGGCATAGAGTACTGAAATATTTTTTGGAGATCCAGAATAAAACATGTTCTCTTTACCCGATAAAAAAAAACCTTATATGCAAACAAGTAGAAACTTGAATAGCTTACAGGCATTGTCCCAGGTGCTATGGGGGGTTATGTCATCCCAGGAGGCATAGTAATCCGACCTTCAGGCTATCTTGAACAAAATGGTTATCTCAAAATTTGGTTCGGATACCTTTTAAACGGAGGGTAGCTAAAAAGGGTATAAGCAGGGGGGGGGGATGGTTGTCCTTCAATTATTTTGGTTCTTAAAAATGGGACTGAAACTATCAATTTCTAATCTAATAAGCTTTCCCTGAAGTTTCTATAACCACCCCTTCTATATGAAGTGGCTCTGGGAAACAAAAATATTAATTGAATAATACATTTATGCCTTATAGCTCTTTAAAATAGGACAAAACCGCAAAATAGGATAAAACCGCGCCTCTTTAACTCAACCATGTAACGATCTTTACCTCACAGAGGTCGGAAGAGCATGACGGTCTCAATGAGGAGGATCGGGTTGGGGGTTTGTAACCCACGCCCGGGACCTTGAGGGGCAAGGGGGAAACAAACCTGCAACTCTACGTCTACGACAGCCTCGGATACATTATCTCTCCGGCTTACAGCCCCTGCATACCCCTGGACCCAATTTTTGACTGCGAAACAAAATCTAAAGATGTGCTTTTGGAATGTGAGAACCATGGACCAGATATCCAAGACAGAACAAGTTATTAAAGAGGCGAGACAATACCTTATAGATATACTCATTCTCAGTAAAATAATGTGGACAGGAAACGGATTAGAGAAGTTTGATGATGGACAAAACTATGGCATTAGCGACCACTCTTCCGTCAACCGCTCTGGAGTAGGAATTCTGATATCATCGCTTCCACACTAAGCGGTGACAAATTGGAACCAACTTAGCGAACGGAGAATGGCAGCCCACTTCAGATCTTATCATACAAAAATGACTATCATCGCCTGCTATGCTCCGACTTACGAAGTTGATGATGAAGAGAAGAATGTTTTCTACAATCAGTCACCAAAGATGTGCCCTAGCATGATATACTCTATGTGGTTGGCGCTCTAAATGCATGCAGACCAGCAGTACTGACCTGAAGTTCTGGGTCCACATAGCACGCGAGAGATAAACGAAAGTGGAACACTGCCAGTTTATTATGCACTAAGCAACGACCTGGTAATAGGTGGTAGCATGTTCAAACACAAAACGATTCCTTAGCACTCATGGGTATCCTCCGACAACCGAACAAAGAATCAAATAGACCATTTCGTCATATCAAGACGCTGGAGAAGTAGCCTATTTGACGTGGGGGGCTTTAGATCGGAGCATATCCTGATGAAAGCTGAAGAATCAACCTGAAAGCTCAGAAGCGAAAATCTAATGAAACAAAACGACACCGATAAGTTGAAAGATCCTGATATCCGCAGAATCTCCTGCATATCGCTACATATCAGATTTGAACCGTTAAACCTACTTGACGGAGCTGATGACTCCGATATTGAAAAATGTGGACCTCGGTGAAAAGTGTGTATCACGATGTTGCAAAGACCAACCTTGGCCTTAAGAAAAGAAAGAAAAGAGAATGAATATCGGATAATACCTATATATGCATCAGTAGGCGCTAAGAGACCTGGAACACTTATCCTGAAGACTTCGAGCCCTGAGCAAAAAGCCCAGTTACAACTCCGTTACAAAGAAGAGGACAAGGCAGTGAAAATAAGAGCTAGGAAAGACAAAAGAACTGTCATTGACGAAAAACAGCGGTTGCAGAAGAAGCTGCTAAGAAAGGAGATTCGAAAATGGTATATCGACTAAAAAACAAAAAAGGTGGAAAGAAAACAAATAGACTATACCTGGTGAAACATGAAAACGGGGGCACAATCTTGGACCAATAGAAAGCTGACGAGAGATGGGCTTCACATTCTGAGAGTCTTAAATAGACCCACACCCGATGTTCCAGAAACAGTAAGGGATACGCCTTTCTTACAAATTAATGTAAGCACTAACACACCCCCCCCCAGCACTGAAGAAGCGACGACAGCTTTGAACAAGTTGAGAAATGGACGTGCATCTGGGGCCGATAGAATCACTACCCAGATACTGAAAACATCCCTTCGAGCCTAAATAACGGTTTGGCCTGCTCTCCTAGTGGTCATCTGGAAATTCCCAAAAGATTGAACCAGTGACATACTGGTCAAACTTTTCGAGAAGGACGATGTGTTAATCCGTGACAGCTGGAGGGGCATCAACTTAACATCTGCACCTAGTAAAATACTAGCTACTGTCACATTATAACACCTTAGAACAGCCCTATACTCGCACCTCAGGGAAGAGCAACACGGTCTAAGTTGCTCTTAGACTAATGATTGAAGAGTCCATGGAATAGGACCAAAAATAAACTCTTCATTGATTTCGAAAAGACATTCGATAATAAGTTGAAACCAATCTAGCGCAGTAGGAAAGACTCTGCACTTGAAGCTCCGCTTCATGAATAGCAATGTGATGTTTATTGTTCTCTATACAAGTGTATACAGGAAAATAAATGTCAAACAGGAGAAACATGTCCCAGCCTTTGAAAACATGTGCCTTAGAAGAATACTTAACATACCGTGGCAGGAAAAGGTCACAAACATGGTGACTTTCTGAAATGTAGGAGACGGACATATTTTGGCCACTTCCTTCGTATACCAGAGGATTGGCTCCCGTGTACAGTTACTGAGTGGTGCTCTGAAGAGATGTGCAAAAGCAGTCGACCAAGACACACATTACGACGGCAATATGAAAGGATCTAAGTAGATGAGAGATGTTTCTTCAACCACAGTGGGAGGACGTCAGGGTTGCAGCTCAGCTCCGTAATGTCTGGTGAGGTTTCATAGACACCCTATGCGCAATCCCTGGCTCTGGAGGATCTAACGTCTAAGGTAATATAGCGAACGCTAGAGGGCTACATCTGATTTAAAAGTCTTTCTTTTTTGTTTAATTCCAAGTAAAGGGTTGTAATAAAGTTGCCAAGTAAAGTTTACTTGGATCAAACCTTAAATTCCCTGGAAGTGGACAGAAACTAGTATGCAGAACACAGTCTAGTAAAAAGAAATGCACATAAATATACTTTTTGTCCCCTATTGGCAATAGTTTTATTTTATTTTCAACTCAATAAAAAGAATTAAGAAAAACTTTTAAAAGAATAGAAGCATGAATAATACTTGATTCATGTTTCAATCATTAACTTTATAATTTTTCAGGATAAAGTTAGACAGTACT